>ML675603.1:95662284-95875742 GCA_007922155.1 Mesoclemmys tuberculata | reverse complement strand
TTTCACTAGTGGAGTTGAGCCAGAGCACCAAAAATAGCAGTGTGGATGTTGTGGCTTGGGCTTTCAATCCCACTCAGCCCCCTAAGCCTGACAGCCAAACCTGTGATATCCACACTGCTATTTTTGGTGCACTAGCTTGAGAATTGTTACCTAAGCTGGGAAGCTCATTACAAGCTGCAGTACAGACATAACCTTGGAGGCTTGAGGCCTCAGAAAGACTTAAGCAGGATGTGCTTGATATCAGGGCTGAGGAAAGGCAGGGTGGAGCCCCAGGGTAGGGTTGAGCACAGAGTAAAGAGGACAGGTTGATTCTTTGAGATTTAGGACTAAACCTGGACATTTTGTTACCCTTGGAAGAAAAAAAAGGATATTAGACTAGTCACCTCTCAGCTGAAGGCCTAAATGGTGTGCAAAGATGAGGGCCTGCAGTGGGTACCAGAAATGGAACAGATAACTAATGTTGGTAAGCTGCACTGGCAGTAAGAATATATGCTAAATGAACACGTGCTGGAATGTCAGCAAAATGTGAAATATCTGAAGTGTTTCTTCAAATGCTAAACTTATATGGTTTTGTTTTGTGGGTTGTGTGCTGGACCAGCATGCTGCCATTTTCCATCTTCTTCTGCAGGCCACACATTGGCCAACATTGTGGAGATACTGTGTTGGCGCTTGGGGCAAGAAGGGAGAAAGTGGGAGTAAAGGTAGTTTTAATTCTCCTTTGTGCTCCTTGTATTCTGGCACTGTGTAAGGTTGCACCCAGCTCCTAGTTTATGTCAGAACAGCTTTGAGATTTCTCTGATTTACTCTGCCTATTGTAGCCCCTACGGACTCTGGGAAGCAGAGCATAGCTGTAGTGCAGTGCACTCTGTTCTGCGCCCTGTGCTGGGGCTTAGGTTCAGGGCTGGTGAAGATCTTTTATAACAGTTACGCATTAGCCAGGAATGCCCTATACACAGGGTTGTTGTCAGGGGACTGTTTACACCCACTTCATGCTGTTCTGGCAGCGTGAAAGTGCCATAAGGTGGTCGTATAGTATCTGATATTCAGACCTTTTGATTGTCTTCTGTTTTGCCACTGGTAGCATCTGAGATGGAGCTTCCAGTATCCTCTCCATTCTGCATTCAAAGTCTAACTGGATTTATGCTCATATCCAATGAAAGCTATGGCAAGTGGTTAGTGCTATCAGGAACCTGAAGATGAGAATAACTTGATAGAGGTCCGTTTGTAGACAATGTGAGGAGACAGAGACCATAAGAAGTAAGCACACTGTTTACAGTCTGGATTCCTGTGTCATTTACCCCAGCAAAGATCCCCAGTAACTCCATGAAGTAAAGAGGGCTAGTCAGAATTTACAGCAGTGTAACTGAGCAGAATTTGGTCTGATTTATTTGTGTACAGCTTAAGAATGTATCTTGAGCTCTAAGTCTCTCCAGGGTTTAGTCCTTGCTTTAATCTGAGAAAATAATTGGATGGCTAATTCTGAGGAGGATTGAAAATGTTGTCTCACAGCATTTACTGAAGCAATGTTGGCTAGATGGTTTTAATCAGATTTTAGAAATAAAACCTTATTTTAACACCTGTAGGTGGCACTCCAAACTAACCTTCTACTTCTGCACAGCATAAGGACCAGTAAAAAAGAAACCCATGTCTAAATACAGTATCCAAATTGTAAAATTTTACAGAAGAAGCTGCTTAAAATTTTATAACAGAATGCTTTCAGTATGAGAAATAATGAGAACTGATAGCAGTTTTATAGTTAGAAAATCATGTTGTTTATTTCCCTTAGCTATTCAATCTTATCAGTAGAAGCAATTTCCTTCTTTTCAAGCACCTTATTTAGCCTTATAAAATTTTAAATCTAACTTAGAAAAAGACACAATAGATATTTTCTTTTTTAATGGTTGATATAGATGACTATTTAGCTTCTCAGACACGCTGCTGTTCCTCACATCCTAATAAAGGAACTGTACAGGATGTGCCCCTTAGTTTTTGAAAATGTTCTGTCGGCATTTTTTAGATTAGTCACTTTCTTTTTGTGTTGTGAAAGATTAAGGGTCTAGCTGGTGTGAAAGCCTTGATGGTCAGTTTACACAGAGTCCAGCATGGCATAAGGAGTAACTGCAGGGCCAGCACTCTCTCATGCTACATTGAGAACTACCACAGCTTTAACCTGCAGGACCAAATTCTATTGTGAGAAGAGGTAATACATCCACATCGCTGGCTGCTTATTGCATGTCTCCCTTCAGTTGAGCCCACCCTACTATTCATTTAGGTGCTGTTTGAAACAGCTGGAATATTATCACTTTCAGTCTCAGACAACTGAGTTTGTTCCATAAAATAGGACCGTTCAGATGAGTGCTCAGTTGCATATGACCCATATTTAGTGAATGTTTTTCCATATCCCCCATTTCTTTGTCATACTTAAACTGAGGAAATAAAAAGAATTCTTTCCCTAGTGGATGTTTGCAGCAAAGCTATAGTTTTACATTTGTGTGCTTTACAGATGACAATTTTTTACTCAAATCTAGACACACAAATAATGCAGGTGAAAGGAAATGCCTCCCTCCATCTTCCCCCCTTCTACCTCTTCCAAAACGCAGTTTCATGAGTGCTTGGAAAAATGCAGATGATTAATTCACCAGGATTCATAAAAGGAGAGTGATGGAGTGTCCCAGAGATTAAAATCGACAATCCAGGTACAGTCCAGGGAGATACATTGGTGGCTCCCTTGTATTGCACTACCAAGGTACTTCCATTCTATAGTGCAGAGATCTACAGAAACCAATTTCAACTGGTTGTTTGTTGGGTTTTTTTAGGTTTATTTTAAGGCCAAACACAGAATATATTTTTAAGCAATTAAACATGAAGGTAGAGTGCCTTATGGTGTGTTGGTATAGTCTACTAAAGACTGAATTAAAACAACAAAATGCATTCCACATGGGGTCTATTTTGTTTAATACTTTACACCAATGCTCGCACATTATGGTAGTGCATTTTCTCATCCATCCCTAGTATTAGCTAGGATGTAGGATTACTTGCAGAGCTGGAATAAAGATTTGGTGGCAAGAAAATGTGCTGTCCTTTGGGGCCTGGAATGAGGCAAGGACCAGTGTGAGAAAAATGAGATTAAAGATACAAATGGTGCAGTGAAAAGCAGCAGTGGCAATGGCTAGAATAGCTGCAACTGAAGACCACTTTGGAAAAAGACTTGAACAGGGTTGGATTTAGGGGCCACCTGATGGCCACCAAGGCTGCTGGGCTTGGGAGGCACCAGGCTCGGGTTGCTATTTTTGTTGCTATTGACAAAAGGCAAAATAGAATGTCTGAAATAAAGTGTTTCAAGTATTCATATGTGCATTCATTTTTCATTAATCTCCTAGAATCTGTAGAATCTCGTGGAACCTTCCAGACTTTCTGGAGAAGTTTAACAAATGGGGAGAAGGGACACTGAAGACAGTCCTTGCCTAGGGTGCCATTTGATCTGTGGCTGGCCGTGAACTTGAAGCTCCATGAGTCTGCAGGGGGAGGAGGAAAAGTTAGTGCTAGTGACTTTCTGCAATAAAAAACTTGCTTACCTAACTTAAGGAAAGAGGTCATTTTGATCCATGACTTGCATATAATATCAGTGTTAGACGTTTGGGCAATAAGCAATAATGACCCTAAAGGAGCAGTTCAGTTGAACATCTCAGTGGAATTGTTTCCATTCAAAGTATTAAGTATTGAGGTTATAAACATTAACTGCTCCATAGGAACTATTTTCATGACTGAGACAATGAAATTGTTTCAAATCAATGGAATTGTTGTGTATCAAGTAAGGATGGATGAGCGAGCTGGAATTAAATAAGTACCCTCCTCCTGCCACATGTCCTTGTTCCACTTCTAAACTGAATCATTTTGAAGGTCCAAAAAGTTTGAATAAAAGCCTCCTATCAATCAACATCCATGGAGTCTTCTATAGCCAGGATCCATTAACCCCATCATTGGAAAGGGCACCAAAAACTGATGTCATTTTAAAATGTCAGTGGCACTAGAATTTCCCATGATTTGTGTCATGGATTAAATCGTGGGTTTACAAGTTTTGGAGCTGACAAGATACTTCTCTTCCCATGAAATAAATGGCAATTGTGGGTTAAGAAAGGGAGAGGACATTGAGGATACGTCAATCCTGCAGCGCACTTGGTGGCCTAAATTGTTCTTAAACCTTAGGTTGCTTCTACTGTATGTTTCAGCATGGTAGAAGGAGCAAGCTCCCCACAAAGCAGCTATCAGGAATTTTTCAGTTAGCAATAATAGCACATCAGAATGACCCTATTAGCTAAAATATTGTGAAGCATTAACAAGTCCTGTGGCAGAAACTAGAAAGGGACAAAGATCCAGCTTGAGACCACAAAGAGACCTCCTTTCAGCAGAAATGAAGTGTGCCTCCTGTCCATGCCACACACCTTATCTTTCAAGAGGACAATAAAGCAAGTAGTGGGAAATGAAGCCTGATGGAGGATGAGGTTGTGAGGAGCTCTTAAGCATACATAAGTTCAGCTACCCTGAAAAATTTCAGTTCCACATGCTTTGATCCTTATTCCAATGATACCCACAATGGGCAAACTACAAAAGGTTATCAAGCATCTCAACAGAATTCAACCACTGATGCATTATAATCATAGAATCGTTGGACTGGAAGAAACCTCAAGAGGTCTTCCAGTCCAGTCCCCTGCACTCAAAGCAGGACTACATTTTATCTAGAACATCTTTGAGAGGTAATTGTCTAACCTACTCTTAAAAACCTCCAGTGATGGAGATTCCACAATCTCCCTCTCACAATTTATTCCAGTGTTTAACTATCCTGACATTTAGGCCGTGTCTACACTACAGAGTTTTGTTGACAAAAGTTATGCTGCTGCTGATAAACCATTATGATTGCATCGCTTGTGCATGTTCACACAATGTTCCTTCTGTTGACAGTGTGTGTCCACAACTGGAGCTCTAGCACCAACAGTAAAAGCAGTGCATTGTGGTTAGCTATTCCACTGTGCAACTTGTCACCTTTTAGGAGTTGTGGGAAGGCGTAGTGGTTCACAATGCATCATGGGTGCAGGCCCAACCTCCCATGATGCAGTGTTTTCTATTCTATCAGTCCATGGACTTCTGACTGCATTTTGTGCCATTTTTCAATGGCCTCTGTTTACTGTGCTTCCGCCATCTCTTCCAGAAAGGATGGATCCTGCACTGTTCTCTGCTCTTGTGGTCAGTGTTACTGCATGATCAGCCATGTCATGCTCATATCTCATGAGCTCCAAATCTGAACAAAAATCTATGGTGCCTGCCCTACTTTGTGCCATGGATAAAAACAAAACCAGATTACTCGTGGAATTCAGAGGAAAGCTTGCCATGGTGGACTGTCGGTACTTGGCTTGGGAAACGAGCATTGAGAGGTGGAATCGCATCATGATGAATGTCTGGGATGATGAGCAGTGGCTGCAGAACTTTTGAATGTGCAAATTCATTTTCCTAGAACTGGGTGCAGAGCTCGCTCCTGTAATGTGGGGCAAAGACACCAAAATGAGAGAGGCCCTCTCAGTGGAGAAGGATCTGGCAATCTCTGTGTGGAAGCTGGCAACTCTAGAGTACTACTAGACAGTCATGAATCAGTTTGGAGTAGGGAATCCACCGTTGGGGTAGTGCTAACACAAATCAGCAGGGCCATTAATCACATCCTGCTATGAAGGCCTATGGCTCTTAGAAATGTGCATAAAATAGTCTGGCATTGCGCCAATGGAATTCCCTAACGGCATCAGAGTAATAGATTTCACGCATATCCCAATTTTGGCCCCTGATCATCCTGCAGTGTTGTACATCGATTGAAAGGGGGCACTTCTCTATGGTATTGCAGATGCTTGTGGATCACCAGGATTGTTTCACTGATGTCAGTGCAGGGTGATCAGGTTAGATGCATGACACTCGCATCCTCAGGAATACTGACCTGTACAGAAAGCTTCAAATGGGGCATGCTGAAATGCCCATAGTGATCCTGGGATTCCCCGCGTACCCCTTACTGCCATGGCTCATGAAGCCTTCCTGGGAAACCCTTAGACAGCAGCAAGGAGTGCTTCAACAGTAGGTTGTGCAGGTGCAAAATGCGTGTTGGACGTGCGTTCGTCAGATTAAAAGCTCACTGGTGCTGCCTTAATGCCAAGTTAGACCTAAATGAGGAAAATATTCCCGTGGTCACAAGTGTGCTGTGCACTGCATACTATTTGTGAGGCTAAGGGTGAAAAGTTTACTCAGGGGTGGAGTGTGGGGGTGGATCAGCTGGCAGCTGATTTTGAGCATCCAGATACCAGTGCTATTTAAAGGGGCACAACAAGGTGCTGTTAGAATCAGGGAGGCTTTGAGAAACCATTTTGACAATGAGCACCAGTAATATGTCTTTTTGTAAAGTATTATGCCATGCTTGGTTAACTTGATGATTGCTTCCTGACTGTGATTTGTAGTGTGCAAATTTTCCAGTTTCCACTGTGTATTAATTCCAGCAGCAACCACTGTGGGTAGGAGAGAAATAAAGATTCATTATCTTTCAGCGAGTATTTTTTTATTAAATAGAAATAAACACACAGCAAATGCTGGGTTGAAAGGGAGATAATACTGAAGGGCACTCTCCCGATCAGGGCTCTGATACTTGTACAAATCTGGCTATCATTTTGGAAACTGTCAAAAGGGGAGGAGTGAACAGGGTTCTGTGGAGGGCCAGGAAGATGCAATGACTGTGTTGGAGGAGTTTGGAGACGGCATGGCAAGCAGTTCTGTATGGGCTGTCGGGGGCTCACTAAAATTTGCTCCTGCTTCCTCTCTTCCCTATCCGTGGAGCAAAATTTCATATTTTCTGAAACTCGCTCTCTCTTCACGCTCTTTGTTCTTGTTTTGCACCTTGAGAAGTTTGAAGCACCTCCTGAATCATGCCCTCCTTTCTTCTCCTGGGTTGCTTCCTGATCTGACAGAGGCACACTGCCAGCGTCTAGGGAGATCCCCTGAAGACCACATCTGCAGAAGCACAAGTAACAATAAATAGATGCATGATCGTTAATGCACTCACAGCATTGAATCATTCTTCCTCACTGTGCCTTGGCAAGCACGCAGCTCAGCCAATGCCCTAAATATGGTGAGTTTGGCATGGTGAGTTCAGGGGAAGGAAGAGAGTGCTTCAAGATGAAGCAAAAGGTGTTGCTGGCATTCTAAGGGGGGGGTGTCACAGCAAGCGAGTAGGGACAATATTGTAAATCCTGCCACCATTTTCCACAGGCAGAGATGATGGAAGCTGATATCTCACTCTTGAGGTTAAGCAAGGATGCAAGGGTGCATCTCCTGTACACCAGCAGCTTTAGATTGGGTCCATATGCCGCTTGCTGGTGTGATGTTTTGGTCCCTGCACAATTGATTTCTGATTGGAACAGGAAAGTTTCCTACAATGGGGGAAGGAACAAAGTAGCTCTGCTGAGGAACCTTTGGCAGAGGATTGGCGAATACCTCCACAGAGGAATGTGAAGCAGATGCAAATGCAGATAGTCTTGTACATTTCTATCTCTTCACCCACTTCTAGCGTATAACAAAGCAAAGGGCAGCTCAACCATGTATAACCAAGCAGTATCAACTCAAAATGATCACTTGCCAGGGCTCTACTCACCTGCATTGTGCAAGCCAGAGACAGAATCCTGGGACTGCTTTGAATCCTCCAGGGTTGAAAAGAGGCCCTGGCTCGCTATGGTATTGTAAGACTGTGTCACCTATCACATTTCATCCTCCAACTCCATTTGCTTGTCCACCTTTGTCCTTGGGGTTGTGTCCACTGGCGACTTACTACAGCCCACCGTCTCCTGAAGTATCCCCAGGGCTCTTTACAATGGAGGTGGTGTCACTTAGGAGGATGGCATCTAGTTCCTTATAGAATTAGCAGGTCTTCAGTGTCGCATTAGTGCAATGGTTGACTCCCTTGCCTTCTGGCATGGCTAACTCATCTCCTTTATCTTTGCATGGCACTGATGCATGGCCCATTCATAATCCTTTTCCAAGATACCACAAGAAATCTGACCATAAGTATCGACGTTCCTATGGCTGGGCTGGAGCTGGGACTGCACAGCCTCCTTTCCCCACAGAGTCAGAAGATCCAACAACTCAAGTGTGCTCCGTGTGGGAGAACGTTTGCTGCATAGAGACACTCTGGTCAGCTGGGAAGATGAGGTGAGCTCTCCATGCTCAGCAAATAGGAAGTGGGATTTCAAAAATTCGCTATCCTCTAAAGGGAGAGGGACAGATGTCCATGTACCTGAATAGAGGTCAAACTGCTGACCAGAGCGCTCAGGATGGGCATTCTGGGACACCACCTGGAAGCCATTTATGGTGACATAACCAAGTGTGGTGTCTACACTGACACTTCGCCAACCTAACTTAACTGTAAAAAGCTCTACGCCTTTTGTTAAGTTTTTATTTTGTCAGCAAAGCAGGAGAGTTTTTGTTAGTGGGAGTAACATTGTAGGTTGTACATCTCCAGTGTTTTGTTGACAAAAGCTAACTTTTGTTGACACAAAACTCTGCAATATAGAAAAGGATTTATGAACTTTTTCCTAATGACCAACCTAAACCTTCCTTGATGCAATTTAAGCTCATTGCCGCTTCTCCTATCCTCCGAGGTTAACGAGAATAATTTTTCTCCCTCTGCCCAGTAACAACCTTTTATATACTTGAAAACTGTCATCATGTCCCCTCCCTGAGTCTTCTCTTCTCCAGAGTTTTTTCAGTCTTCCCTCATAGATCATGTTCCCTAGACCTTTAATAATTTCTCTTGCTCTTCTTTCTCCATATCTTTCCTGAAATGTGGTGCCCAGAACTGAACACATACTCCACTTGAGGCCTTTTCAGTGTGGTGTAGAGTGGAAGAATTACTTCTCCTGTCTTTCTCACAATGCTCCTGCTAATACATCCCAGTATGATGTTTGCTTTTTTTAATTCATATTTAGCGTGTGAACCACTATCTTCTCAAGATCTCTTTCTGCAGTACTCCTGCCTGTGCAGTCATTTCCCCATTTTTCATGTGTGCAAATGATTGTTCCTTAAGTGGAGTACTTTGCATTTGTCCTTATTGAATTTCCTCTTATTTACTTCCAACCATTTCTCTAGTTTGTCCAGAGGATTTTTAATTGTAATCGTATCCTTTGAAGCACTTTGAACCCCCCAGTTTGGTATCATCCAAAAACTGCATAAGTGTCTATGCCATTATCTAAATCATTGATGAAGATAATGAACAGAACTCGGCCTAAAACCAATCCCTACGGGACCCCAGTTGATACATCCTTCCAGCTTGACTGTGAACCTCTGATAGCTATTCTTTGGGAATGGTTTTCCAACCAATTATGCATCCACTTTATAGTAGCTCCATCTTGGTTGTATTTCCATAGTTTGAGAATAATATTATGGATAGAAGTTGGACACATGGAACACTGATTTCATTAACATATTTTTATTTATTTTTTAAATAAGTTGCATGCAAGTTACAATAGCCAAAGAAGATTTAAATAAAAAGCTAATAAAAAACACATAACACTTGTATTGCACTTTTCGTCTGCAGATCTGAATGTCCTGTGAAAGGTATTACTAACCCCATATTGGAGATGGGGAAATTGAGGAAGAGAGGGGTGAAGCGACTTGCCCAAGATTCCAGAGTAGGTCAGCAGCAGAGCCTACAATGACTCTCTATCCATTGCCCTAGCCACTGGATCATAATGCCTAGCTTAGTTGACAAAGTAAAAATTGTTGTTGGCTGTTCTCATGGTGCTGATTCCATATTTCTGGCCACTAAATACTTTTAAAGACAGCTAAAACTACATGAAATACATGGGAATATGTATTATAAGTGGAACTGATTTGGACTGATATTTCCTATGCCAGGTGTCTGCCTCAGTCTGAACGTTTTTGAAAAATTTCAGTCATTTCCAAAAATGAGTCTTGGGGAAAAGACATTGTTTTGCTACATTAAAATTTTTTTTTGGTGACCTTTAATTTGGGAGGTTCTACCGCCCCATATTTTGGAGCAGGACTTGAAGTTTGTTAGGGTGTGGCCTTTATGTAAGCAGTTTTCCTTTTGTTGTCCTTCTGAAAAATCCTTCCGAATATGTCCAAAGGTTTGCCTATGCAACCTTAATTTGGCCCCATTGTGCATGCATATTATGATACAATCTTTGATTACGTGATCACGTATTATTTTTTCCAAGGACCTCTGCTTCATAAAGTGCACAAGATGGTCTATGCCCTGGGGATGAATCGGGGTTTTGTAGTGAAAGAGGCTGTTGTCTGTAGGATACCTGTTTCATTTGGTGTAGAAGATGGAGAGTGTAAAATAACAGAGGCTGTAGGAAGAGAGAGGATGATTAAGACAGTTGAATACCACCTAGACAATTGGATTCTGTCCCAACCTCTGCCATATAGTTCCCATGTGATGCTAGACAAATCACTTAAATCAAACTTCTCACAGGTGGGCCGCTAATTGTGCATTCCTCATTTTCTGGGTGCCCAATGGTTTTCAGAAGTGCTGAGCACTTACAGTAACATCTGAAGTCAATAAGAGCTGTACTCAGAACATATAAAGTGCTATGTAATGCTAAGTACCCACCCCCCCCATCTGATCCTAGATATCTCAGATTGGGTGTCTACTTTTGACCTTAATTTGTCTGTGCTACAGTTCTCTTTGTGTAAAAATCTCATTAATACCACCCCCTCACCCCAGAGGAGTACTAAAAAGATAAATTAATTATCATCTGTGATACACTCAGATACTGTAATAATGAGCACCACAGAAAAGGCCACAAGGAAATTAATAATTCTATCTTCAGAATAAGTAAATAAGGCCTGGGGTCATATATTGAATAATAAGAAGAAACCAAAATATGGAATAGCTGCTCTCATTAAGTGAGCACCATTTCTTCTGTTCATTGACTGAGGTCCTATGGGAAAATAGTATGTAATCATGTGCATCCAGTGAGATTGAATGGGGAGTTAAGCGGTCTGTGAGACAATCTCTCTATTAAATTTGCTTCTTACTGTAAATAGTTTGTGAACCTCTGAATCAGACAACTTTTCTGAACCCGGATCTCAGCATGCATTGACTGTATGTCCTTAAACGCTTTTACATAGTTGTTTGCTGTTTTAGATTAATTTATTTCCATGTATCTCTTAATCTTCTAAACTTCCAGCCTTACGGGTATAATTATTTAGTCAACTAGAAAGGAAGCTAAAACCTGCTGGCAAAGGAACAGTGGAAGAAAATATCCTGGTTACTGGGAAACAATATATTGGGAGGGGAGAGGGATGTAATTGTTTGACTGTGAAAAGACAGGGACAATTCTTTAAAGATAAAGTACAAAGCAAAAAAAAAAGTATCTTTTTCTAGTGCCTTATGACCTATGAATATGACCTCCCAACATTTTTCTTTCTTCCACCTAATTTTCTCTGCTTGGCTTTTTACATTAGAAATATAAGAAATATCATATCCTGACTTACCTTCTCTTTCCTGGAAGGCCCTTGTACCCAGAATCTGAGCTATAGGGAAGCCATGGGGAAGGGATCAGATTCTTAGACTTATTAAAATTCATCCTTCCCCGGTGCTCTTGATTTGGACCGGAGACCACAACAGAGACTTGCATTTTACTTCCATAGGTCACATATCACCTTGGCCCACCCATCACCCTCCTGTTGTCTGGAGTTCATACTCTACTCTATTAAGCTGCTCAGTATTGGTCAGAGACTCCACCCTCCAGATATAAGGCAAAGATTAAACTTTACCATATTCACCCTACACATCCAGGACAAAGAGCCCATTTTCTCCCCCATTCCCAGCTGTATCCTACACACTTTTGCATTACAGACCTGAGAAGACTGGCTGGATAGATGCAGATTACATTACCATATTTTAAAAGACACACTGTTGTCATTTATAAATACAGCAATAAAAACTCTCATGTAACAACTGGTGGGGATAACCTGTCAAAAGATGGAAGATGGCAGGACTAAAGGAGTAGAGTTAAAGATAGTGTAAAATACAAATTTCCAATGGTTTGATGTCTAATATTTTTTATCTAAACTTGTTCTAATGAGGTTCTTTTAATTTAATGCATATATTTATAACCATAACCCGTCTTAATGTAATTCTTGTATAGTAATTGGAAAATACACACATTTACCTTCTTAATTCTATCACATTATGCACAGTGTAAACTGCGGCTGGTTGCCAGAATCAGACAGATAGACCATGACAGCTAAAGAGTCGGACTGCTAAAGAGCTAGGGCTCTGGGGCTAGATTTTTCAAAAGAGCTCGACACTCAATAGTTCTCATTTAGGCATCTAAATAAGTAGCCAGATTTCCCCGGGGATCTGAGGGGTCCTGAGCTTTGTTGAGAATCTGGTCCTAGATTAATAGGGCCTCATTCCCCATTGCATTGCACCTTGGGCTGACACAGCTTTGCAAAGTGGGAGAGACATGTTACCCAAGCAGCTTGGTGATGTTTTACATCCACTTTTCCGTCACTTATTCTGTGTGCAAATGAGGGCACAAAGTATAAGGCAGTGAACAATCAGGACCATGGAACTGACTACTAAGATATTACACTGCTAGTTTCATACTGCCCCCTAGAGATGGATGTTTGGTTCCACTGTTTTCTGGCATTTTGCAGAAGAGATGGATATATAGATTGGGTAATCTGTGGAAACATAATATCAGAGTTCCGGAACTCTTCTTCAAATTAAAAATTTAAGAAAATCATGGAGAAAGAAATGTATCTTCCAATGAGATGTGTCAAGTGTATATTGAATATGTTCCAGTTCCTGACATGAATCAGATCTTGCTATATCCTCAGTGCAAATTTAAGCAGGGCTTAAATTCAGAATAAGCCTTAGAAATGCACAGTACTGGTATGAGATCTTCATTTCAGATTTTACCTTTGTTCAAAAGCAGTAACAAAAATGGAAGTTCTGTAAATAGCCAGTTTATTTTCAGTTGCTTACATCTAATTAAACAAAGTGGCATATTATGAGAATTTTGCACTCATTTTGTAAAATTAAAATTATAGATTAAAGTAGTTTTGTTTGAGGATTATTAGTCATGGTGAAATAACAAAAAGTGAAGTTTTGTGCCAGTTTAACCTTTGATAATTAAAAGACCCATGGCACGTTAACATTGTTTTTGAACAAGGTGAATTTGTGTTACTGACATGATGTGTTTTGAATACCGTACTTCATTTTGGTTACTGTTTGTGTCAGTTTATTTTTAGCATTTATTTTTATTTATATATTTTTAATGTGCTTGGCAAATAGCAATGCCATACAAAAGAAGAGTCAAAACAAATAATGGCCTGATCCAAATCCTATAGAAGTCCGTGGAAAGACTCCAAAGAGTTGAGTTGTCTTTGGATTGGTCCCTAAAAAAGAAGAAAAACGATCACTGTATACAAAAACTTAAACAATTGCCTTTAAAAGTCCTCTATTGATTACATGAACTGTCCTTTATGAAAAAGTCCAATGAAATTTAGCATATGATTGTTCCTTTCATGGGTTTGTGAATCACCTCATAGAATTCTGTAGCAAGGGTATTTTATTCACTAGTAAATTATACTGCCTGTAAAAGACCACTATTATTTTGAATGTTATTAAATTCTATTTGGACATAAGCTTTCGTGGGCAGAAACTCACTTCGTCAGATGCATGAAGTGGAAACTACAGTTAAGTAGGTATATAAACACATGCAAGGATGGGTGAGTTACATCACAGTGAGAAGGGCAAGTGTTAATGAGGTAATTCAATCAGGGTGGATAAGTCCCATTCACAACAGTTGATGAGAAGGTGTGAATACCAAAAGAAGGAACATTATTTTTTATAGTGGGCTAGCCACTCCCAGTCTCTATTCAGACCTAGTCTGATAGCGTCAAGTTTGCATATGGGTTCCACCTCTGCAGTTTCACACTGAAGTTTGTTGTTGAAGTTCTTTTGTTGAAGTATGTCAACTTTCATGTCTGTTACTGAGGGTATGTCTATACTGATGGTGGCAGAGTCGCCACCGTCAGATCAACCTATCTGGATTGACTGAGCAGTCAGTGAAGACCCACTTAATTGATCCAGAAGTCGACACCGGTAAACTACCCCTCGAGTGAGGATGCCGCACAGAAGGGAAGCACAGCAGTCAATGGGAGTTATGCAAGCTACTCTGCGTAGCTTGTGTAACTCCCATTGACTGCCGCCTAATCATCAGGTAAGTGTAGACCAGGGCTGAATGTCCAAGGAGATTGAAGTGCTCTCCTACTGGTTTTTTAATGTTACCATTGTTTATGTCTGATTTCTGTCCATTTATTCTTTTGCATAGAGACAGTCTGGTCTGGCTAATGTACGTGGCAGAGGGGCATTGCTGGCACATGATGGCCTCTATCACATTAGTAGATGTGCAGGTGAACGAGTTCCTGATGGTGTGGCTGATGTGGTTAGGACCTATGATAGTGTCCCTTGAGTAGATATGCAGGCAGAGTTGGCAACGGAGTTTATTGCAAGGATACATTCCTGGGTTAGTGTTTCTGTTGTATAATGTGCAGTTGCTGGTGAGAATTTGCTTCAGGTTGGGAGGCTGTCTGTAAGTGAGGACTGGCCTGCCTCCCAAGGTTTGTGAGAGTGAGGGATCATCTTCCAGGATAGGTTGTAGCCCACTACAAAAAATAATGTTCCCTCTTTTGGCATTTACACCTTCTCATCAATTGTTGTGAATGGGACTCATCCATCCTGATTGAATATACCTCATTAACACTTGCCCTTCTCACTGTGATGGAACTCACCCATCCTTGCATGTGTTTATATATCTACCTAACTGTAGTTTCCATTTCATGCATCTGAAAAAGTAGGTTTCTGCCCAGGAAGCTTATGCCCAAATAAATTTGTTAGTCTTGAAGATTCCCCAGAACTCTTGTTAGTTTGCTGAAAACAGACTAACATGGCTACCCCTCTGGAACTCATTAAATTCTATGATACTTTTTCAGCTGCGGTAAGCTTAACAAGAGGTGATTCGTGACTTTTACTGACATCTTCATGTTAAACCTTGTGACCACAGACCATTGTTTTCTAATAAAAAAGGTAATTAGCATTAAAGCACGTTAGTGGCTGTGTGTTATCAGACAATAATATCTTCATTAATGCATAACTGTATTCTGAAATAAATTTGTCATTTGAGATGCCAATGGAGTAAATGCCGAAGGTTCTGTTCACTCTAAACTAACAACTGCTCAATCCCCTAGATCCTAGACACCTAAATGTTAAGGTGAAGAGGGAGGCTGAAATCTGGTTGCAGATCTTCAATATTTCAGTTTGGAACCATTTCTAGTATTTTTGAAAGTAGAATATAAATGTCCAGTTCTGTACAGTTGTCAGTTGCACTGGTATGAGATGGGTGTGTGTGTGTGTTTGCATAAAATAGTGCAACACTGTTTTCACTGTACACATATTTTCCATGTTTTCTAAGGACAGAAGAAACCATTGTAATCATCTAGTCTGAGCTCCTGTAGAACACAGGCCACAGAATTTGTCCAAAATGATTCTTAGATCTAATTTTCTAATATCTTTTAGAAAAACATCCAATCTTGATTTAAAAATTGTCAGTGATGAAGAATCCACCATGACCCTTGGTAAACTGTTCCGATGGTTAATTACCATCACTGTTGAAAATTTGTCTTATTTCCATTCTGAATTTGTCTAGCTTCAACTTCCAGCCATCAGATTACGTTATACTTTTCTCTGCTAGCTTGAAGATCCCATCATTATATATTTGTTCCTCATGCAGACATGTATAGAATGTAATAAAGTCACCTCTTAACCTTCTCTTTATTAAGCTAAATATATCGAGCTTTTTGGGTATGTCTACATTGCAGTATAAGGCCAGTATTCAAACTTAGGCTCAAGCCTAACCCCTATTTCATCTACAGATGAATTGCGCTAACCTGGAGCTCAGACCTAGAGTCCCAAGGCCCCATCACGGTGCAGTTCCAAACCTGAGTCAAGTGAGAACTCAGGATTCAAGCCTTGTTGCTTTGCAGTGTAGATGCAACCCCACTGGACTTGTGATCTGGGAGTCCACCAAAAGTATTCCACAATCTCACAGCCTTCTGGACAGTCCTTTCTTTGTCCTCTAGATGGTCAAGTTTCCCCTCATTGCACCATGAACAAAGGGTGGCCACATTTTGGAAGGGTGCTAAGAAGTCTGGGATATGGATGGTTGGACTCAGGCCTGCATAATGCAATGTGGACATTGGAGTCCCAGGTTGGGACCCAGGATTCAGCAATTCCTAACCTGGGGTTACAAATGAGTGTAGAAACTGTAGCACTAGGTTAACAAACCAAGGGTTTGCTAACTTGAGTTCCATTAACCCTGGTTTCCACTGTCTTTGGAAGCTCATGGCCATTAGGGGAGGTCCCTGATTGGAAAAAGGCAAATATAGTGCCCATCTTCAAGAAAGGGAAGAAAGAAGATCCAGGGAGCTACAGACTTGTCAGCCTCACCTCAATCCCTGGAAAAATCATTGAGCAGGTCCTCAAGGAATCCATTTTAAGGCACTTGGAAGAAAGGAAAGGGATCAGAAACAGTCAACATGGGTTCAACAAGGACAAGTCATGCCTGACCAACCTGATTGCTTTCTATGAAGAGGTGACTGGCCCTGTGGATGTGGGGAAAGCGGTGGATGTGATATACCTTGACTTTAGCAAAGCTTTTGATACAGTCTCCCACAGTATTTTTAACAGCAAGTTAAAGAAGTATGGGTTGGATGAATGGACTATAAAATGGATAGAGAGCTGGATAGATCATCAGGCTCAATGAGTAGTGATCAATGGCTCCATGTGTAAATGGCAGCCAGTCACAAGCGGAGTGACCCAGAGGTCGGTTCTGGGGCTGGTTTTATTCAACATCTTCATTAATGATCTGGAGTAAGGGGTAGTTTGCACCCTCAGCAAGTTTGCAGATGACACGAAGCTAGGAGAAGTGGTAGATACCCTGGAAGATAGGGATAGGATACAGAAGGACCTAAACAAATTGGAGGATTGGGCCAAAATAAATCTGATGAGGCTCAACAAGGACAAGTGCAGAGTTCTGCACTTAAGATGAAAGAATCCCATGCACAGCTACAGACTGGGGAGAGACAAGTTAGGCAGCAGTTCTGCAGAAAAGGACCTGGGGGTTATAGTGGATAAGAAGCTGGATATGAGTCAGCAGTATGCCCTGGTTGCCAAGAAGGCTAATGGCATATTGGGCTGCATTAGTAGATTCATTGCCAGCAGATCTAGGGAAGTGATTATTCTCCTCTATTCAGCATTGGTGAGGCCGCATTTGTAGTATTGTGTCTAGTTTTGGGCCCCCCAATACAGAAAGGATGTGGACAAGTTGGAGAGAGTCCAGTGGAGGGCAACAAAAATGATTAGGGGGCTGGAACATAAGACTTATGTGGAGAGGCTGAGGGAACTAGGCTTGTTTATTCTGCAGAAAAGAAGAATGAGGGGGGATTTGACAGCAGCCTTTATCTATCTGAAAGGGGGTTCCAGGGAGGATGGAGCTAGGCTGTTCTCAGTAGTAGAAGATGACGGAACAAGGAGCAATGGTCTCAAGTTGCAGTGTGGGTGGTCTAGGTTGGACATTAGGAAAACACTTTTCACAAGGGGGGTGGTGAAGCACTGAAATGGGTTACCTAGGGAAGTGGTGGAATCTCCATCTTTAGAAGTTTTTAAGCTATGGCTTGACAAAGTCCAGGCTGGGATGGTTTAGCTGAGGTTAGTCCCGGTTTGAGTAGGGGATTGGACTAGATGACCTCCTAAAGCCCCTTCCAACTCTAATATTCTATGATTCTATATATCTATGAATCTATCACTACAAGAAATTTATTCTAGTCCTTTAATTGTTCTCGTGACTCTTCTCTGAACCTCTCCAATTTAGCAACATAATTTTTTAATTGTGGGCACCAGAACTGTATGCCAGTGCGTGTCACTGCCAAATATAGCAGTAAAATAATCTCTGTACTCCTATTTGAGATTCCTGTGTTTATGCATCCCAGGATCCCATTAGCTCTTTTGTTCACAGCACCATGCTGGGAGTTCATGCTCTACCAGATCCTTTTCAGATTCACTGCTTCCCAGGATAGAATCCCCCTGTAAGTATGGACTACATTCTTTGTTTCTAGATGTATGCATTTACTTTTAGCTGTATTAAAATGCATATTGGCAGAGGCCCCGGAGGTTTTTCGCCTTCCTCCGCAGCGTGGGGCATGGGTCGCTTGCTGATGGATTCCCTGCAGCTTGAGGTCTTCAAATCTCACTTTTGAGGATTTCAATAACTCAGTCATGGGTTCAGGGTTGTTATATATGTGTATGGGTAGGGTTTTGTGGCCTGCCTTGTGCAGGAGGTCAGACTAGATGATCATATTGGTCCCTTCTGACCTATGAGTCTATGAGTCTATATTGCTTGCTTGCATATGGTTTACCACATGATTCTGATCACTCTTTACCATGTCTCCCAATTTTTGTGTCATCTACAAACTTTATCAATGACGATTTAACGTTTTCCTCCAGCTCATTGATCAAAATGGTAAATAGCGTATGGCCAAGTACTGATCCCTGCAGCACCCCACTAGAACTGCTCCTGCTCAGTGATGATTCTCTGTTTACAGTTCCATTTTGAGGCCTATCCATTAGGATATTTTTAATTCATTTAATGAGTGCCATGTTAATTTTATATCATGATAGGTTTTTTTATCCGAATGCGTGGTACCAAGCCAAATGCCTTACAGACCTCTAAGTATATTACGCCAACAGTATTACCTTGAGCAACCAAGCTGGTAAGGTCATCAAAAAAAGATATCTAGTTACCATATTTTTCACTTTATAAGACACACCTGATGATAAGACGCATCTAGGTTTTAGAGGAGGAAAATAGGAAAAAAATATTTTGAATGAAAAGGTGGGCTAAAATATTTAATAAATAACAGAATAATATGTAAACATGAACAACAGTCAACAGCAGCATTAAGAACCATTATTACTGTAATTAACAGATGAGGAGAGATTTTTATCTTAGAACAATACACCTCTAGTCATCAGGAAACCCCAAAAACTCCTCACTACTGTCCGAACTTATCAAGCTCACTTATCAAGGCATTTTCTTTGGTGTATTTTACTACCTCCAGTTTAAAAGGGATTTTATATGTTAGCCTTTTCTGCTTTGACATCTTTCTAAAATTGGATGCAGCAGGAGACGACGGTAGTCTGATTGGTGGAGGCGGGGGAGCAGCAGCAGTTCTGCTGCTCTCCTCTCTCCTCCTCCTCCTCCCCTGCTATGGAGCGGACCCGGCCAGCAGCTGTGTGGTAAGTACGTGCGGGCTTAGTGAAAGCTCCTGCGATCCTGCAATAGTGCCGGCCAGCTTGATTTTCGGCACGTTTGCTTTATAAGACGCACTGACTTTTTCCCCCCACTTTGGGTGGAAAAAAAGTGCGTCTTATAAAGCGAAAAATACGGTAGTTTGACAGGATCTATTTTCACAAACCCATTTTAATTTGCATTAATTACATTACCCTCTTTTAATTCTTTATTATTCAAGTCCCATTTCAGCCACTCCATTATTTTGCCTAGGAATGATGTCAGACATATAGGCCTATAGTTACCTGAGTCATAATGTTTACCCTTTTTAAAAATGGACATAATTTTTAGCTTTCCTCCAGTATTATGGAACTTCCCTATTGCTGAAGCATATTGAAAATCATCATTAACTCTCCAGCATGTTCCCCAGCCAGCTCTTTTAAATCTCTTGGATGCAAATTATCTGAACCTGCTAATTTAAAAATGTCTAACTTAAGTAGCTTCTGTTGAACATCTTCAGGAGATACCAGCAGGATGGAAAGGCTGTTATCAGTAACACATGATGAGACCATATCATCTGTTTTTTCCCCAAAAATATAACAAAAATATTCCTTGAACACTTCTGCCTTGTTATTGATAACTCCACCGTCTCTGTCTATAAATGGACCAATACTATTGTCAGGATTTTTTTGTTGCCATAATATATTTAAAAATAATTCTTTCTTATTATCCTTAACTGCTCTGGCCACAGATTTTTCTGTGTCCCCTTATCAATTTTCTACAAATCCTAACTTATGATTGATATTCATTGCTATCAGCTTCCCCTTTCTTACATCTGTTGTATATAGATATTTTTTATAGTTGCTGTCATGTCCCCTCTAAACAAGATCATTTTTTTTCACCAGTACAGCTTTCTTCCTTGATTGTGGATTTTGGGACATCTAGTAGGATGTTCTAAAATTATTCCCATTCCCAGTTTTTGCTGACTTCATATTGTTTCTGACCTTTACAAATATTTTTATAGAGGAAATAATTTCCCTGCAGCTATCAGTACCGGGAAGATGAGGAGTCTGGTGTAGTTTCAGATCACTACAGGACTAAGAGCAGGAATGCAGAGGACAGGTTAGCGCTTCAGAGCTCAGGAGCTCCTTAGGGCTTTGTAAGCCATCAAGACAAGGCAGAACCCGTGGTGGCACCTGCAGCTCTGCTGAGCTGCTTAAAGGCTGCAGGCTGCAGGGTTTCCTCACTCCAGCCCACAGTGGTTATGTAACTCTGGCCTAAAAAGTTAAGCAGTTGTAAGCTGTGGAAGTATATTCCCTTAAATTTGGCTCTTACCAACATAAGTGCCTCCCTACGCTGAGTTAATAATATGACCAGCATAGACGGTCAATGTAATTAGGTCTACGCAATGTGAGTGTAGACATTGTGTTACTTACTTTGACTGTTACTGGTTTTCAGGAGCTATCCCACAGTGCTGCATGCTGACAATACAATCAATACAAGTGCTCCTGATGGGGGCATGCACCACCGACATAAGGAATCAAGTGTCTGTGCACACGAGCAATTTAATAGCTGCAGTGGCTGGATGCCGATGTAAATTAAATCAACATAATTTTGTAGTGTGGACATGTCCTCTGAAGTGCTGTAGGCTTCCAGCAGCCCCATGAAGATAACCATGCATTATTTGTACTGCAACTAGCAGAAAAAAACAAAAACTACAGCTAGTTCTGTAGTTTTATTTCAGTTCAAGTTTTTAATTAAAAAATAAGGCACTTACTTGCTTTGCTCCCTTTTTCCTAGAATGCTGGTATAGTTAAGTTCCACCTATAGGCTCTTATCCTGTAAACACTTGCAGCACTTTAAATGTACAAGTAGTCCCACTGAAGTCAATGGGACTACTTACATGCTTATAGTTAAGTGGATGTTAAGTGTTTACAGGATCAGGAGCATGATATGGAATCAATCCAACCATTTCTCTGGCAATCGAAAGCTGTTTAAAAATAAATTCAGAGCTGGAAATCTGCTGTTAATTCTCAAGTTTCTGTAGTCAGTATTTTGGTGAAATTCTTTTGGTTTGCGAAGGCTTTCTTATTTATTTTTTTAAGTTGTGACATGGCGCTTTCGGCAGCACCCTGATCACTGACAAGGCTGCAGGCCCAGCTGAGGGTAATTATACACTTTATGTTGGAGTGTGAGCACCTGGGTGACAATGGATGGGCAAACAAGGTAATTGGGGAAACTATAAGGGAGGAAATAGGAGGCAAGGGGAAGCTCAGAGGATGAGCCTGGGCTGGGCAACGAGGGCTGTAGGGAAGCCTACTATTGCTGGAAACCTGCATGCAGGGTATTGCTGTGTAAGAAAACAATAAAGACTCACATTGGTGAAAGTTTAACAGTCCAATGTTTGTTTATGACTGTGAACTAGCCAGGCAGTGAGGTTCACTGGGTAGTGACAGAGGTGCCCTGTGACAGCGTGCAAGAAGAAAAGACTCCTCGCTTCCTCATACTTTCAGAGCATCTCATAGGAGATTATGTGATATGCTAGGGGAATCATTTAAATTGGAGTAAACTATCATTCCTCTTTAGCCACTTCAGTATCTATGTCTCAGTCTGCTTTATAAAGCAAGAACAGGAATACTTTAATGATGAGGTTCTGTCTTCTGCCCTTCTACACTTTTCTGAGGCTGCATCCCTTCTTATTGCTCCAAAATAAAAAAAAAAAAATGAGTGCAAAAGAAGGAAGCCTGCCAGCAACAAGATATAAGTGTGAAGTACATAACATTTTTTCCAGCAGGAGCATCTGTTGTCTTGGCTAGTTCCCGTACTAGTTAGATGGAGAGCTGTTAAGTTGCCTCTAGCGCTGGTTTTAGCGTTGTGGAACGGAAGGCTAACATTTGTCCTTTGAGTCCTGTATTATGTTCCTTTGATTAACCCTTTAAAGGGAAGTATAAAGAACAGTTTAAAATTATTCATATGTCTTTAATATACATCTGTTGCTATGCTTAATATTACTTGGCACTTCATAGGTTTTTGTACTGATACCCTCGTGGGTATTTTTTCAATTAAATAAGTGTGTGTTCATTATCACTATACCTTTAAAATGAGCTAATTCACTATTCAGTAATTAGTACTAGTAAAGAACTATGAACAAGTAAGAACTCTATATTAGTGCTAAGTATTACTGTTAGGTTTGAGATCCAATAGTAGATAATGTACAAGGATCTTGCTTTTCTGATAAAATTTGGAAAAATAAATTATATCCATGTTAATACTTCATGAATGCAGTCCACTGACCTCTAATAATGTATAATTAGAGCTGGATGAAATATTCAAAACAAATTATTTTTCCCCCTGACTTATTTCGTGGATTTTTGTTTGCAATACTTCTGTGAAAGTTCCGTAATGTTGCAGTGGAGGAATGGAGGGCGGGGGAGGGTGGGATGAGGGGCACATAAACAGAATCCCTGGTATAGGAGGGTAGGACTTGGCAATAGACATGAATGGGGAGAAAGGAGAATGAGGGTGTGATGTTCCTTTCTGCAATTGGGACTGATGTAATGCTGTGTCATCCCAATCCCTCATTCTTGGAGCCAGTCTTGCATTTGCTCTGCTGTGTGAACCCCAGTCCTGGGTCAGCCCCCGCACAGTCTACAGCAAGCAAGCTACCCCTAACTCAGTGAGTAGCCAGCCACTCTTGGGATTATGCACTGGTATGACCCCAGCCAGCATTCCCCTGTCCCAGGCGCAACCCTAGGAACTGCCATTTTAGTGTTCAGTGTTGCCCACTGCACACCACAGGTTAATTGGTTCATCAGTTTATCAAAGAAATTGATATTTACCAGCCTTGTCACTTTAAATGGAGTCTCTACACACCTTAAACCACATGCACTGCTTTAGATCAAACAAACAAACAAATGTATTAAGTACAGAAAGATTTGAAGTTATTATAAGTGAGAGGAAATCAGGTCAGATTTGATCAAAAGTAAATAAAAGGGAAATTACATTCTAAACTAAGCTTAACACTTTCAGCAACCTTATAGTCTTAGATGATCATCACCTCAAGCTGGCTGGTCTGCCTGCAGCCAGGCTCTCTCCTGGGTCAACAATTCAGTTGCTTGCTGGTGTTCGTAGATGGAAGTGGAAGAGAGAGAGCAGCTAAATGTCTCTCTTTTTTAACATGTTCCTTCACCCTGCCCCCCCGAGGCCTCACCCCCGCCTTTCAGTGTCAGCTGACAATCAATGTCCATGCATGGTTCCCTTCATGCTCTAAGTCACTGAGGTTTTTAGTGGATTTGTTTGTTGATGTCTGGGCCAGTCCTTTGTTCCTGGAATACTGAGCTGGGTTGATCTATAAAAGTCCTCATGTTTCTCAGCTCTGTAGAGTTTTGCCTAGATTTTTCTCAAGACATGAGACACATGTTTGGGAAGATTACATAGTGAAGCCTCACAACCATAAACATGACATTGCAACAGACATTATTATAACACTAATGCTGAGTACATCATGAGCATTCCAAAAACATATTACATGACACACTTTGCATTAAAAAAATACACAAGTGTGACCATGAATGATACACAATCACACCATAAAGTATGTCATGGGGGACAATGGTATAGTGGGAGGGTAATATGAGGGGGGACATGTGACACAGAGCCTCTGTCATATGGCAGAGAGGAGTGAGGAATCAGGGGTTCACAAGAGCCTCCGCCATGCGGGGAAGGGGAAAATAGGGGACAAGGGGAAAGTGAAGGGGCATACAGAGCCCCGGTCATGCTGAGGAAAATTTTTTGTGAAACATTTCTTGCAAGAAAAACTTCAGTTTTCCTACCAGCTCTAGTGCACAGTTTAGAAAGTTTCTCTTGTTGTCTCATTTTCCCCACCTGTACAATAAGGATAATACTATGTACTTACCTACAAGTGGGTGTTGACATCCTAAGTGTTGAATATTTTCAGGTTTCACTTATAGTAGACATTGTTACCCATTGTATGGCCAGGGAAACTGAGACCCATATAGGTGAAATAATTCACCTGGAAGACAGTGCAGACTAGTGTATTAGCCTTACAGTCTAATGGTGCAGGAAACCTATATCTGATTATCTATTTCCCCACCTACAAAATGATTATATTTATCCACTTCATAGGGGTGTTGTGACACTTCAGTGATGTTTTTAGGTGCAAAACATTATTGAGCTATAAGTAGCAGACTCACACTAAAATTTAAGAATTCTGGGATTGCAACTCTATATTCATGGCTCTAGGCCGTGTAACCTCCTTGAAGGTGTAGTAAGTGTATTACCATATCCAAACAGCAGGGGCTGGGAAAGCAGGAATGTTTGTTTAATGTGAAGCAGGGAGAGAGAGAGTAAACTTGTGGATACTTCTTTTGGATTATGATACTAAGGATTCTTGTTCAGTGTTCTTAAAAATTGCAGTGCTGCTGTTGGTGAAAAGTCTGAATGAAAAGTGATTTTTTGGGTTGTTAATTGCCTCACAGTGAGAAATGTGTAATTCCTAGATATGAAAACACAGACTTTTGGCAGTTCAAAATCACATGAAAGTAACTGGTAAAAACATTTTACATGAATTATGGTGAGAAATTTGTCACCAATTTCATGCACCTGTAACAGTACAAAATAGTGTCTCTTTGGCTTATTGAATAATTTGTCAATTGAAAAAGTTTGTGATTTCCCTTAGAGTATAACTTCCAGGCCCATTAGTTCATTTATGGATCATTCCTGTGCTCTTTGAAGTCAAAGGAAAAACTCCCATTGTCTTCAATGGGAACAGAATTGATTCCCTAAGGGGGATTTTGGACTATAAAATGGTTGTGCCACTTAAAACATCAGAAAGGATCTGTACTGTATATTCAGAGTAAGAATTCTTCTCCAGAAAAATGACAGAATTCTCAGTGAAAACAAAGGAACCCATGAGGGAAAATATGGTTTCCAAAGCAGAATTAGGATAGGCATAGTGGGTCTCAATAACTGAAAAGCCTTAATTACTTTGAGTGTATTGACCTGAATTTTTTCCACCGCTAGCATTTCATGATTCCTCCCCCCGCTTCCCTCCTCCACACACTCACACACTTCTGCATCTATTACATTTTGGTGAAAAACACAATTTTTGCCTTCTGTGTTCCATCGGTTCTGTCATTTGAAAGGTTTTCTTTCTTTTGATAGAAACAAAGCATTCGTATACCACTGTGTTGTTTTTTTAAGTTCTTCATATTGCAAAGACTGACTAAATGGTTTATGAAAAGCTGTTTTCCCATTAAAAGCATATCACTTTAGTTATTCTTAATTTTTCACTGGCATATTTGATACCTGATTCCATTGTTGCATATGGACTGAGCATACTGAAGAGTTGGTTGATTTCAGTGAGAACTACAAAGTCTCTTTTTAAAGATCCTATTGGGCAAATGCTAAAATATTCATATATTTTTTACTTTACATACGATAGGTTTGCTGGGATTCTCTTTTGACCTCTAGTAGAATGGAAAAGAAGTTTGTGAACCTGGGAAAAGCAAAGACTGAGGTTTGTTTACACAAGGTATTCTGAAATATTTTGAAAGTGGATTAAACTAATTTGGTATAAGCCATTCTTATTTTGGAAAAGTACATGTGGGAGTTATTCCATGACAGCTATATTGCTTTAAATTCACATCTTACTTTATTTTGGAATATATTTCATGTGTAGACAAGACGTAAAACAACTTATCTTACCTTCTCTACTACTTTATTTTGGACTTTCCAGGACTACAAAAGTGTAGACTATAGTTGTCAAATTATTGCAAACAATTTATCTGCTAGTTTTAGGCCATTTATTCTTTGTGAATGGTCTGGCAACAGATTTTTTTTTTAAACACCGATTTGTTCAGTAATTGTTGGAGGAGTAATTTGATGAACATAGGAGAAATCCTGGCTCTGCTGAAATCAATGGGGGTATTGTCATTGACTTTACTAGGGCTAGGAATTTATCCAGAGTATCTGAGCCCATGAGTTATTACAAGAATACTTTCAAATATGAATAATTCATAATTCACTATTTCAGCTGTAGTCACCTAAATCAATGGTATGGTGTCTGTTCTGTGAACAGATGACCTAACCATTATAAACAGGAAGAGTAGCACCAGAAGACATCACTGAAGTGTTGAATCTCTCTAAAAGCATCTGTGGGTGAGGATCAAGCAAACCGGATAAATTTTAGGACTCTTTAAATTTGTTCTTGTCATTTGCACAACAAAGAAAACGATATTTAGCAATGTGTGTAGATTGCAGATTTAAAAATAGCTGGGTTTCTTCTGCCCTGAGGGAGAAGGTTATAACCCAAAGTGACTCGTTGTTTAGCATTAGCACATTTCAGTTTTCTCTTATCACATTCACACAAAATAACTGTATGTACGTATGAGACTACTCACACTTCTAATTGTGAGGGTTATGGGTAGATCTTTGTCTAGTTCCTTAATTGACTGAGTTCTAGAATTTTGGTCAGGGATAAGATGTGTGGTGTATTTTTTTTCTCCCAAGTTATATTCCTCAGTCCCTTAAAGAATCATACCACTTTTGAATACATCTGCCAAATACATGAATTAAATCCAAGGTCTCAATTTTATGCTGCATTGCCATTTTATATTGCACTACCAATTCTCAATTCTAAACCCACAACCATTTAAGGCAGCTGGGCAACTGAGCATAAATATACATCTTTTTACAATTCTATTTTTGCTTTTATATAAAATATAAACAACAATAAAAGAAAACATATATAAATGCATCAGGCCCACCGATGGGAAAGAGGGCAGGGCCTGGCTCGGAGCAGGGGTGGACTGTGGGAGGGGCCGTGGATAGAAGAGATGGGATGGGATTGTTCTGCCCTAGGGCCCGGAATTGCTGTCATTAGGTCTGAAATGCATGAACTAGAGAGAAATACCATAAAATAACAAAATTCAATGTTTATTATCTGTAAAACCTGGAAAAACAAAACAAAAATCTCAATCCCCGGAAATATCATGGAGCAGGTCCTCAAGGAATCCAGTCTGAAGCATTTGGAAGAGAGGAAGATGATCAGGAACAGTCAACATGGATTCACCAAGGGAAAGTGTTGCCTGACCAACCTGATGGCCTTCTATGATGAGATGACTGGCTCTGTGGATGTGGGGAAAGTGGTTGACATGATATACCTTGACTTTAGCAAAGCTTTTAATACAGTCTTCCACAGTATTCTTATCAGCAGGTTAAAGAAGCATGGGTTGGATGAATGGACTATGAGGTGGATAGAGAGCTGGTTAGATCATCGGGCTCAATTAATAGTGATCAATGGCTCATTGTCTAGTTGGCAGCCAGGAACAAGTGGAGTGGCCCTGGCCATTGGTGCTGGTTTTGTTCAACATCTTCATTAATGATCTGGAGGATGGGATGGATTGCATCCTCAGTAAGTTTGCAGATAGCAAAAAGCTGTAGGGAGTGGTAGATACCCTGGAGGGTAGGGATAGGATAGAGAATAACCTAGACAAATTGGAGGATTGGGCCAAAAGAAATCTGATGAGGTTCAACAGGGACAAGGGAGAGTCCTGCACTTAGGATGGAAGAATCCTATGCCCTGCTACAGACTGGGGACCAACTGGCTAGGCAGCAGTTCAGCAGAATAGGTCCCGGGAGTTACAGTGGATAAGAAGCTGGATGAGTCAACAGGTGCCCTTATTGCCAAAAGGCTAACAGCATATTTGGCTGCATTAGTAGGAGCATTGCTGGCAGGTTGAGGGAAGTGATTATTTCTGTCTATTCGGCCACATTTGGAGTATTGAGTCCAATTTTGGGGCCCCCACTGCAGAAAGGATGTGAACAAATTGGAGAGAGTCTAGCAGAGAGCAACAAAGATGATTAGGGGGCAGAAGCACATGACTTATGAGAAGAGGCTGAGAAAAGTAGGCTTGTTTAGTCTGCAAAAGAGAAGAATGAGGAGGGATTTGATAGCAGCCTTTGACTACCTGAAAGAGAATTCCAGGGCGGATGGAGCTAGGCTGTTCTCAGTGGTGGTAGATGACAGAACAAAGAACAATGGTCTCAAGCTGCAGTGTGGGAAGTCTTGGCTGTATATTAGGAAAATATTTTTTCACTAGGAGGGTGGTAAAGCATATGAATGAGTTACTTAGGGAGGTGGTGGAATCTCCATTCTTAGAGCTTTTAATGAGTATGACTTGACAAAGCATTGGCTGGGATGATTCAGCTGGGGTTGGTTCTGCTTTGAGCAAAGGGATGGACAGATGACCTCCTAAAGTTCCTTCCAACTCTAATCTTCTATGATTCTATAAAAAACAACAAACAAACAACCCTCTGAACTTGTAGAGGTCATGAAGGGCATTGATTTTAAAGTGACTAAATAAATAAGACATGAGAACATAACCTATGAGTACTTTAGATTAATATATTCTAAACTGCAAAAGAATGCAATAGTTTCATATGTGACCAGACACCCTAGGAGATTTTCCAGATGTCTCTTTTGAACAGAGACATTAATTTTTCCATTAATGCAGTAGTAGGGAGCTCACTACACCAGTCTATGTATGAGGGAGGAATTGCAGATTTCCATTTTTCAACATAACTCTTTTGGCGACTGGGATAGGTACTAGAATCCATGTCTTAATGTCAAGTGGTACTACCCACTCATCCAGCACCCTGGAATACACAAACTTGGAGAAGAAAAGACAGCTCTTTTGAAAGAGCACTGAATATGGTGTTCCAGAACACATCCATTTTTGACAGGTATAGAGGATGTGTGAAAGGTTGGAATGTGGCTGTTTACATCTCGAACATTCACTGTCTTGCCAATCTAGTCTTAAACAAATATTCTGGAGTCCAGTAGTACCTGGTTAATATCTTGTTCTGGAAGAATTGCAAAGATAAAGAACCTGAAATTATATTTCACATTAAGCCAGATATTCTTCCAGGTTTCTGTTGTGATAGTAAGGCTAAATTCTTTTCTCCATTTTTCTTTGAGACTGAGATTGAGGGGATAATGCAAACCATTAAGCCACCTATAAGTAATTTCTAAAAAGTGGCTTTTGTTCCCATGTTTCTTAGTATGTTCTTCTAGAGGCGAAAAAGATTAAACAGACCAATTGTCCCCTATCCTTGCCTGAATCCTTGAGCTTAGCTGTTGAAAGAACGAACTCTGAAACAACGGTAACTGATGTTTGTTACCTATGTAATCGAAGGAAGCCAGTCTATAATCCTGCATCATATCTTTAATTTTTGTTAATCCTCTTTCTATGCAAATTGTTTTGAGGAAGGGATTATCTCACAGTGGTATGAGAAAAGAATTAATAAGACTGGATGCTGTACTCATCTTAACTTGTTGCAGGATGCCTGATGTAGATGCAAAGGTTGGCATTTTCCTTAAGGGCAGGGCAGACTCTTAAGGTATATAAAAGAGGAGAGGGAACCAAATGGCAAAGGTATGGTTTTTGTATCTCAAGCCAGACCATTGTGTGTATACAGTGGTATTGAGAGGGAACCACCTTACAACAAGACACATTTGGAAAGCTAGATAATATAGATACAAATTTAACCACCACATACCTCCATTGCACAGGATTTTTAAGGGTCTTATGTGACAAACAAGGCTGTTTTTATCCCATATAAATTGCATACTAAGCCTATTTATTTGAACAAAGAGGAAAGGAGAGATCTTGAAAGGCCATAGGCTGATGATATAAGTCATTCTTGGCCAGATATTCATTGGCTTTTTCTATTACTCATAGATTCATAGATTATAAGGTCAGAAGGAACAAAATGATCAACTAGTCTGACCTCCTGCACAATGCAGGCCACAGAACCTCACCCACCTATTCTTGTAATAAACCTTTAACCTATGACTGAGTTATTAAAATCCTAAAATCATAGTTTAAAGACTTTGTTACAGAGAATCCACCAGCAAGTGAGCCATGCCCCATGCTATAGAGGAAGGCAAAAAACCCCAGGAGCCTTTGTCAATCTGCCCCGGGGGAAAATTTCTTCCAGACCCCACATATGACAATCAGTTAAACCCTGAGCATGTGGGCAAGACTCACCAGCCAGACACCCAAGAAAAAAATTCTTTGTAAAACCTCAGAACCCACCCCATCTAACATCCCTTCACAGGCCATAGGCATATCTACCACCAATAGTCAAAGATCATTCAATTGCCAAACTAGGCTGTCCCATCATACCATCCCCTCCATAAATATATGAACCTCAGTTTTGAAGTCAGCTACATTTTTTGCCCCCACTGCTCCTCAGTCATAGGTTAGAGGTTTATTACAGGAGTGGGTGGGTGAGGTTTTGTGTCCTGCATTGCGAATGAGGTCAGATTAGATGATCATATTGGTCCCTTCTGACCTTAGAGTCTATGAGAACTATGTTCAATAACAATGGGATTGATGAGGATGGATTCTTCAATAGTACAAAAATGTCATCGGCATCTAAGCAGATTTTGTGTGTTTTCCTGTTTGTTGTCAAACCTTCAATGGCTAAGTGCTGATGTATAGACATTGCCACTGCTTTTTAATGTTTCTCTTGAACTATTGGCAATAGGGGAAACACTGTCATGATCCTCTTTGTAGTTGCAATGTGGGAGAAATCATTCTATTAGCTGATAGTGAAGCAAGTGAGAGTGATATAATACACTGACCCAATTCAGGAATACTGGTTCAAATCCAATTTTTTTAGGACCACCATTAGATAAGGCCAGATAACACTATCAAAAGCTTTCTCTGCATCTAGAGATAAGGCTATGGAGGGAACTTCTGACCGCTAAGCTTGCTTGATCAAGTGAGCAATTTTTTTCTCATATTATCAGCAGCTAATTTTTCTTTGATGAAACCAACCTTCTCTGTGTGTGTAATGGTGGTCAGTTGTGTCACTAAGATTTTTGCAATTATTTTGTAATCTGTGTTCAATAGAGAGATGGGGCAGCAGTTGCTTCAGTTACAACCATCTTCGTTCTTTAATAGTAAAATAATTAAAGCTGTTATGTCATGAGATGTGGGTCCTTTTTGAAATGTATCAGTGAAGACCTTTGAAAGAACAGAAGATAGCTGATTAAAAAAATTTCCTGGATATCTGCTGCTGGAAAGGTATTCATACCAGGAGTCTTGTTGGAATTCACATTTTTATGGCATTCTTGTGTTGTGGAATCTTTGTCCATCAACAATACTTTTGTTCTGAAGCTAGAGTATTAAAAGGTAGCCTTTCAATGAAATGATCAAATTTATCAGAGTCAAATTGGTTGTCTGCTTTATATAAAGCTTGATAGAATTGATTAAATTGATTATATCTACTGATTCGAAGATGGCACTCTCATCTTCTTATAATAAAGAAAAAATGTTGTTGGTTAGTTCTGTCTTAAGTCTTCTGGTAAGTAGTTTGTCTGTTTTATCTCCCCATTCAAAATATCTTTGTTTGACTGAGTGCAAATGCTACTTGGATGAGCATTCATTATATTTATGCTTGGCATTGATTAGAGAAGGTAGGAGGCTTTTATTATTTGGGTCAGTCTTGTGGGTTCTCTGCAATTCATCTATTTTCTTGTCCAGAGACTCTAATAACTTGACTATTTCTCTCTTCTTTTGGGAGAGATACTGTGACACTGTGTGTCTGAGAGCACCCCAGAAACTCCATATTCACCAATGTCATGTACTTATATGTTCTATACAAGGTATGCCTTGTGTGGTGGTATTTTGATCTGCTGAACATTAATATCTTATTGGATTGTATGAGCTACCATTGTATATGAAGTTAAGAAATATTGTTGAATATGCTACTAGAACATGCCACAAACAGCCTTTCAGGCACAACAGTGGAGTGGCCAGGCAGTGTTGATGGATATCTCTCACCCATTCAAGGATAGATGCCAATAACAGGGATTATTTACAGTGGAACTGCAGCAAGAAAGCATGTACACAACAAAATACTGACTAACCAATGAGGATGACCCCCCCCCCGGTCACAATCACCACTGGTCCAGCAAGCTGGAAAAGACTAAAAAAGAAAGGGAAGTAACATCATGACTTGCTCTCACTCTCGCCCCTTCCCCCATGACTCAACATCTGGAAACCTGGAAGTCAAACACTTGGGACAGAGGGAGGGGATTCCAGGCTGTAAAATAATCCCAGCTGTGTATGGAAGATCTATAGTCCACTTAACCATGTAACAGGGTGAGACACTGCTGCAAACCCAGTCTAATTAATAGAACTCAGATTATGATTTTACCTTTATTTCCTTGGTAACGTGCGTTAAACTGTATATTTATTACTTATAATCACTTAAAATCTATCTTTCTGTAGTTAATAATTCTGTTTGATATTTTACCTTAAACAGTACCCACTTCCAGGTGGCACCCACGGGGGACAGTTTTCCATACTGTCACGGATACTTCATGCATTCACCCCTTTCAATAGTTTTCAGAGCTTCCCAAAAGAAGGTATCTGAGGTAACTGAGTACTTTGAATCTTTTAGTAGCACAGTGTTCAGCTTCCTCCCAGAAGATTTTAATGGTGTGTAACCAGTGTCCATGGTAAGCATAACTGGAGCATGATCTGAATTAATATATTACCAATAGCTGCTTCTAGTCATGCTGGAACTGGTTCAGAAGACACAAGAATAAGTCAATTATGGAGTAAGATGAATGTACTCTAGAGAAATATGTGTAGTCACACTCCTTGGGGCACTTAATCTCCTGATATATTTAAATCAAAGTTCATTCATTAAGAATGAGGGCTTGGCCTATTGTGCTTTGAGAACTGAGTCTCATGTAATTGGATTTGTCCAGATGTCTATCTAGCGTAGTATTCCAATCGCCTCCCAGTATTACAGGAATTTTTTTTTATTAAAAAGAATGTCTGTGATGTCTTTGAAAAATTCAGAATTATCACCACTTGGATTGTAAATCCTTCTTCGCATTAACTTTTTTGAGTTGAAACAGCTCTCAAGAAGAAGGTATCTTCCTTCAGAATCAGACTAAGACAGTGCACATTGAAGAGTTATGTTTTTGTGAATCAAGATGGATATGCCTCTGCTCTAAATTCAATGATGAATGATACTCAACCCCTATCTCCATTGTCTTGATTCTATTGGCATCTATTTCTGCTAGATAACTTTCCTGAAAGAAAGCTACTTGGCATACTCAGTATGAAGTAGCTCCTGAAATACAGCTACTATTTTAAACCTTCTGGAAGACTGATGAAGTCCCCTTGATACAAGAAATTTCCAAGCTGCTCTGATCTATATAAGGAAATCCGCAGCAGAGACAGCATTTAGACACAGTTGACAAGCAGGCAGAGAGGGGGAGAAAACATCAAGGATCAAACATCAAGGATTTTACCTGTTGTGATTTAAATAACAAAGATGGTGATTAGGCATGAATAGAAATATAGTTAGTTTTATGTTTAATGCTTTTGATCAATGGTAAATGATAGTTTAGAGAAAGTTTAGCTAGAAATCTAAAATGGTGGCTGATCATGTCATGCTAAGAGACAGAGGTAAACAAAATGGAGGTGTTAAGAAACTGACCATTAGTAGAAAGGTAGACTGGGGTAAAATAAAGATTACTCCTAATACGTGCAGAGATGGGTCAGTAGATAGGAAGACGAATCCAAAGGAGGTACACATTTGAAGTAAACAACTAAAACTAATTAGTATATCAGATACCTGATTGGTTGAAAACAATATCACACCTGGGTGGGGAAGATGATGTTGATTGACATCAAGAAAGCAACCAGCAGGAAAGGGCAGAAAATCATATGTGAGGCAGAGAGATGACAGGCTTGCATGTGGGTGATCAGAGGAGCAAGAGTAGACATCTAGGCGCAACATCAGCGACAGTGAGAGCAGAATGCAGCAGCTTGACAGAGCAGAAGGACCTGAGATGAAACAGAGGGATTTAACCAAGAAGAAGAGTAAGCATAACTCTTCAAAATATAAGGAATGTATGGGTATGATTGTAAATAAAGATGGATGCTTGTGTTTGAATGGTCTCTAAAGCCCACCGATTTTATGATTGCCTGATCAATACCCATAGAATGCTAGTTTGTAACAATATTATTAAGTATGTTATTGAGCTGTCATGGTATACAGATGTGTAGGGGAATTGTATAATGTATTGTAGTAAGTTTTGGTATTCTAGTACAACGTTGTATTAAGGCTTTTATATGATTAAGGATTTATTTGTTATATGTTACAACATTATACGTTATATGTTACAACATTATACGTTATGCTATACCACAATTAAGAATTCATAGCATTTTAATATGTTATAAGGAATATTGTACTATGTTACAAGTACTGTATTGCAATTTTAGAGTTTGTTATATTTGTTGGTGCACTATATTAGGTTATATAGTTTATAGTGTCTTGTATAGTTTTAAGCAGCTTATTTCATATGTTCCATTGTGTTGATTTTCAATTTAAAACACAATTGTATTAGAATTAGTATTTAATATGTTTTCGAAGAAATTACTATCTGAGTGTCAGTGGAGGGGTGTATCTATGTCCTAACAAGGGTAATCTGAGACAGGCAAATCTAGAGAATTCTCCAATGGTTTAAATGGAAACCCCCTGGTAAACCCTTGTAAATCTGCTAGGGCAGAACATTTTTGGTTACCCACTTATAGAAATATCTCACATTCCAGAAGCATATTCTAAGAAAATTCATGGCAAAGTTTTAAAAGATATATTAAGATATATAACCTTATTCTAAAGATACATATTTTATGATATTGTAAAACCACATCTCAAAGATTTGGTTTGTATTTAAACATTTTAGGTACGGGTTAGTTTTGAATGAATTAAAATTGAGCCTCTGAAGGTGTCAGTTATACAAAAAGATCTATAGTTAAATATCATGTCTTCCGAAGTGTATTTTATAACAGAAAATAAAACAAAATTAACAGAGTCCTGGGCCTTGATTTTTACATCACACACATCTTTAGAGAGGCCACGAATATTTTTTGAGATTGAATCCAGTTGGCTTGTAAGGAATTCTTTCAGTGCCGTGATATCCCGGGCTAGATTCTGCAGTGGCCTTGCGGTTTCCCCTTCAGCTGCTTAGATGATTCAGGTTTGGTCTTTTGTTGCCTCTCACTTTTTCATTGCACTCCATATTCAACAGTTTAAAGTTTACCCAGGTGACTAATTTAAACTTTTATGAGAGAAGCTTATCACTAATTTGCTAGGAAAGTAATTATTACAGACAAATTGATATGTGGGGAGTAAGGAGGTCCGGAACTAGGCAGCCATCTTCCCCATGGGTATATGTGACTGATGTTCCCCCCCACAATCTGGACTGCTGTTTAGCTTTGTCACCCCAGTTCCACACTCCTGGGTCCTGACTTACTATGCTTTGTTGTGTGAGCCACCCACTCCTGGGTCAGCCCACGCCTAGCCTCGTGTGAGTAATTGGCCCCTGACCTAGTGAAGGAGCACTTCTGGCCAGCCACTCATGGGATAGATACCCAGAAAACACCCCCAGTCCCAGATGCAACCCCAGGAACTGTAGTCTTGCAGATTTCAGTGCTGTACATTGCACCCTGCAAGCTCATTTACATTTGTCCATCAATTTATCGAAGAAATTGATATGCACCATCTCTCTCACTCCAAGGTGAGGTCTCCACACACATGCACTGTTTTAAATAAAATAAACAAGTCTATTGACTACAGCAAGACTTTAAGTGATTCTAAATGAGATTACTATAAATCAAGAGATTAATAATAAGTCAAGGAGTTAGTCACAATCAATTAAAAGGTAATTCACATGCTAAACTAAACTTGATATTTCAGTCTGTGATGTCAACTTACCAACAGCTAGCTGCAATGCATCTTGCAGCTGCTCCTCCCACACCCTTTATGGGTAGATTCTCAGTCCGTGGTGTTTCTTAGAAGATGGATTCCAGGGGAGAACCCTGAGACAAAGATGCCTCTTTCTTTTTAACAAGTTTCCGTGACCACTCCTGGGGTCAGTTGATCATCCATGTCCAGCAATGGGCGTGATTTTTCCCTCGAGAGCCAAAGTGCTCAAAGGTGCTTAGGCTAGTCCATTGTTCCTGTATGCATGCCTCTGTTGGGCAAGGAACCACAGCTTTGTGTTTGTCTGCATCCATCCAAGCCATGTGAGATACATGTGTGAGGATATGACATAGCAGAGTTTCTTAAGTATGACATTGCAGGAAACATGCTACCATAACAATAATGTTCAGTATGTCATGAGCATTCCAAATACACCTTACATGCCATACTTTGCATTAGACAATACACAGTTACACTATAAAGGTGAACATGAATGCTACACAAATTACACTATAAGGGTGTACATGGGATACAGGGTGTCACAGTGACCATGGATATACTTCCTTGTATGTGAATATATGTGCTACAGCAAGTATTTTCATGCATAAAATCTCGTTGCTAAGGTAGGTACAAACAATGAATGGTTGCACAAATGCTCATGCACAAGGGAGCAAAAAAGAACATAGAGTTGGATGAATTGCTATTTGGAGTTTGCTAATATGTTCAGGAATCATTTTTTCCGCTATGCACCAGGGTAGACCAAAGCTGACAGACTAGTAATGACAAATAAAATCTTCTGTTTACTGTGGAGTTATTTTCAGCTATGTATTGTAACAAGTGAAAACAAACAAATGTGTGCTTTGTATAAAAGCAACACTAATTGAGAGCAGTCTACCCTTAAGATAAAGGCAGCTGTCAGTGTTGGTGATTGTGACATGCTAATCTGCTTTAGACACTTTCTTTGCTTAAAATCTGATAAAAGACCTCCTTTCGCTCCCCATTCTGGAAACATTCTATTCCTTAATGGGCCTAATCTAAAGCCTTTTAAGTCAATGGAAAAACTCCTATTGACTTCTGTGGAGTTGAAGCATGCTCAATATGCATGTAAAGACACTTGAATAGATGAAATCTGGTTGAAAGGTGACCTCTTGGCAATAGTTGATGGGTAGGTAAAATTATAAATTTTGAATTTTGTTTTGGCTTCCCTTGGAGGATAAGTGCTCTAAATTCCAAGATTTTAGATCCAAAACAATTAAAATTAGTTTTAATTTCTGACGTGGAAATTAACTGTATGAGTCAAGATAGCATGCTCCAAGGGATAGGGGACTGGACTGTGAGTCAGGACACCTGGGATCCGTTCTCAGCTCTCGCATTCATTTGCCATACGATCTTGGGTAGGTTATTCTACCTTTCTGTGCCTTAATTTTCCTCTCACTCCTTGACTTCCTTGTTGTGATGCCTGGCTGAAGAGACCCGGAACTCTGAACCTCTGTTACTCCACTGCCTTAGCAAGTGGGAGAGCTTTGCTGTTGCTAAACCGTGTGTCTGCTTCCAGGCACACCAGCCTCTCTGAGTTGCTAGCAAACTCACCAAGATTCTGCCAGTCTAAAACTTGCTTTGCAGGTAACAGGCAGCAAGCGCTAGTTCCCGAGTTCCCCAGAGACACCCTATTGCAGCTTTGCTGCCTTCAAAGAGACAGAGAACACATCAGTTTGTTAAGTTAGCTGAAGACTCACACCTCACTCAAGTACACAGCACTGAAATGGTTTTGTAATAAAACACGAATAAGTTTATTAACAGAACAAAGATTTAAGTGATACTAAGCAAGAGAAAGAGACAGGTTTGGCTACAAAGAAACAAACAAAACAAAATAAAACACGCATTCTAGTGACTAAAACTTAATCTTAGCAAGTTACAATCTTTGCCTAAGCAGTTTCTCACTCACATTGAGTTACCAGTGTCTCCAGCCCTCCAGGCCAGGAGATCTAACCTTCAAAGAATCAAAGTTTGCTGTTCCCATTGTTCCCAAAGTGATGAATAATTAAGGGATCTCTCCCTTCTCCTTGTTGACTGGTACATAAATGATGCTTCCACTGTCTTGGTCCCCCAGTGCTCAATTTACATTAGTGACAGGGAGAGAGGTACCTTCCTTCTTCGTCTGGGAGAAGACCTGTTTCTCCTTTTGTTTGGCCACAGACTTTAAACCATAACATCAGCAAGTATCCATAATTCCTTGTTTTACTAAAGATATATCTTGCCAGACCAAGCGGATTGCTTTTTGTGAGAAGATAATCAATTTTCTAGACAAAGGAAATGCAGTAGGTCTAATTTACCTGGATTTCAATAAAGCGTATAATACAGTTCCACAGGGAAAATTATTAGCTAAATTGGAGAAGATGGGGATTCATATGAGAATCAAAAGTTGAGTAAGGAACTGGTTAAAAGAGAAACTGCAAATGGGTCATGGTGAAAGAACTGTCAGGGTAGAAGAAATTTACTAGTGGAGGTTGTCAGCGATCAGATTTGGGACCAATTTTATTTAACATTTTCATACTGATCATGGCAAGAAAGTAAGACTGGGCTAATAAAATTTGTGAATGACAAAAATTTGGGAGGTACTGCCAGTCTGGAGGAGGACCAGTGTATCACACAAGAGGATCTGGAGGACCTTGAAAACTGGAGTAATACAAAAAGGATGAAATTTAATAGTGCAAAGTGCAAGATTATGTGCTTAGTGACTAACAACAAGAATTTTTGCTATAAACTGGAGAGTTATTATTTGAAAGTGACCGAGGAGAAGAAAGACCTCCATGTACTGGTTGATCAAAGGGTGACTATAAGCCACTAAGGTGAGGTGGTGAAAAAGGCTACTGCTATCCTGGAATGCATCAGGCAAAATATTTCCAGTGTGAGAGGGAAGTGTTATTACTGTAACACAAGGCACTGATGAGACCTCATCTGGAATACTGTGTGCAGTATTGGTCTCCCATCTTTAAGAAAGATGAATTCAAACTGGAACAGGTGCAGAGAAGAGCTACTAGGATGATCAGAAAAATGGAAAGGAGACTTGAGGTGCTTGGCTTATTTAGCTTAACAAAATGAAGATTGCGGGGATATGTGATTGCTCTCCATAAATACATCAGAGGAATAAACACCGGGGGGGGGGGGGGAGAGGAGTTACTTAATTTAAGTGTCAACGTTCACATGAACAAATGGATATACAATGGCCTTCAACAAGTTTAATCTTGAAATTAGATGACTGTTTCTAACCATCACAGGAATAAATTTCTAGAACAGCCTTCCAAGGGAAGCAGTGGGGGCAAAAATCTAACTGGTTTCAAAATTGAGCTTGATAGATTTATGGAAATGGATGAAGAGTTTGCCTACAATGGTATACAGCCCATCTGCGACTGCTATCAGTAAATATCTGCAAAGGCTAACAGTGGGACACTACAAGGGAGAGTTCTGAGTTATTTCGGAGAATTCTTTCCCATACATCTGGCTGGTGAGTCTCACCCACATGTTCAGGATCTAACATCACCATATTTGAGGTCAGGAAGGAATTTTCCCCCATATCAGGTTGGTAAAGACCCCAGAGGGCTTTAGCCTTCTTCTGCAGTATGGGCCAGGATCACTAGGATCACTTACTGGTTTGAATTAGAAGAAAAGCTGGATTCTCTGTAACTTATAGACTTTAAATCAAGGTTTGAGCACTTTAGGAACTGAGCCAGAGGTTATAGGTCTATTATAGGAGTGACCTTCTGTGGCCTGCGATGTGAAGGAGGTCAGACTAGATGATCATAATGGTCCTTTCTGGCCTTAAAGTCTATGAGTCTATGAAATTCCCATCACTTGCCAAAAAAAAAAAAAATATTTGACTCAATAACACTAGGCCTGGCACAATGGGCCTTAATCTCTGTTGAGGCCTCTAGGTGCTAGTGCAATATAAAAATGTATGCTAGACAGAGATTAACAAGTTCCTTTATACTGTATCTGTTTGGAACATGCGTGTGTACGTGTGTGTGTGTGTGTGTATTGTGGTATGATAATCTCCCTTAGTCTTGCCTGCTGGCAGCAGTTCCCTCTAGCCGTGGGGCCTGTGATAACTCTGCCCCGCAGTCTGGACAAGCCTTTGGGTCCCTTCCCCTCAACACTTTTCTCCCGGAGTGTTTGGTGCGGCCTTGCTTCAGGCCTATGGAGTGTCCTTCGTCCCACCGAGGAGGGCGGGTAGTCTCAGCCCCTGCATGTGCCCCAGGGCCCGGGGTGGTACCTTGCTGTGGCTCCTTCCTGCTGGCTGAGGCCAAGAGTTTTCTCCTTCTCTGCCTGCAGGAAAAAGAGCTTTTAACATTCTAGGGCTCACATACCGGCCATCTGGCCTGACTTCACCACAACACACACACACAGACACACTGTGTGCATAAGGTTTTATGTTGTCAGACAGTTCATTTTCTTTTTTCACATTCATCTGATTTACTCACAAAAAGAAATTCTATCAATATTAATAACATGTCTTTCAATAGCACGGCAAGGGAAGTGTGCCACATACACAAACTCACTCTGTCACAAACTTAACTTCTTTGTCAGTCGGGCATCACTACCAACAATTGGCATACGTCTGTAGGGAACCTTTGTAAGTAGGAGTCATGCGCAGTACCTTACAAACCTGCACTTCCGTGTAAATCTTGCTGATTGACTGGAGTAGATACATGAGTGAGACGCTAATGGTTACACAGGTGTTGTGTCTGAGCTTAAACATACAAGCTACCATCCTCCTTTTGATCAGATCAGTGCAGACTAGAGCGTGCCTTACTCCTTCACTGTAGCATAAGTACCCAAATAAAAGGACAGAGGTGCTCCAGAAAACAAAGCTGCCTCTTCCTCAGATTTTCAGGAGATACCATTACACTGTGAAACTGCAGATAAAATGCACTTTTCCCGCTTGAGGCCATGTCTACACTGACGGCGGCAAATTTGCTGCCATCAGATCGATTTATCCAGTTTGATTGAGCGGCAGTGAAGACACACTCAATCAATCCAGAAGTTGATCTATTAAAACCACCTCCAGAAAAAGCATAGTGCTCCGTTGACGGGTATGCATTTTCCGTCGGCACAGTGTAGTGGAGACGGTGTGGAGAACAGAATTTAGGAAGTTGACGTAAATTACACAAGCTACGTAGAGCCACTGAATTTGCTGGTCTGTGTAGACCAGGCCTAAGTGAGGAATCTTCTACTGCTATCCTTAGAGTTGTTTTACACAGTAATAGTTACCAATATAAAGTGTGGCGAATTATTGCTTAGTTGCTGAGCCAGGATGTCTCTGCCAGTTGTTGGCAAGGAGTGACATGCAATCCCCATGATTAAGATTGATAAATCTCTTAGTGAACCTCTAAGGCAAGTTGATAATATACAGAAAAAGCAAGTTAGTAGCATTAATCAGACGTAAAGGGCATTAAATCAAGAAGAGAAATATGACAACCTTGTGATGAGAAACTGATCCAGCAGCAGATAAATACTTGCAGCTAATCTTCAACTGGACAACATGACAGGAAAGACTACACAATGGTTTTCTGTGTGTACAAACCCTGTGCTTACCAAAAAGTTCCACATTTTATGTTTCACAGTTGTCCTACAGCTAACACTCTAGTACCTTTGTTAGGCTGCCAAGCAGGGAATCGCTATGGATTTATCTTTATTTGCAGCTTGACATTTAAATACGGTTTAAAAAAATGTGTTTTCAAGCACCTAGCTGAACTCCAAATGCTGGTAAAAGTTTGATGTTAGTATATAGTTGCACTTACTGTGCATTTTAGAGGACTGTCTGGTTTTCCTTGCTTTTCTAGACTAGAACAGATTATCAGCGCTTCATTAATCAAATGTTCCAGGTGATAGCTCTCCAAACCAGGCTTTTTACTACATATTTTCATTAATGCGTAATAAGCAAAGTAGACATAATCACTGCAAGCTGAAATCCTAATTATGTTCACAGATGGGACATTGCCTTTCAGATGAGGAACAAAGAATGTAGGCCATGTTTTGCAGCTGAGGTGGAAAAAGATGTAAATTAAGCCAATGTGGTTAATTTAGCTTAGATGACCTGATAAGTACTGCTCAGCAAGAAGATGGCTTGGGCTCTATATTATTCAAGGATGTTGTAAGAAAGATGCTTGCGTCCACTGGAAAGAATGCTACAACTTTACTTAATACAGTAATAGTAACCAATACAGGGAAAACAAAGGGTAGTTTCTGCAGCAAGTCTCCTCCCTGTTCCCCTGCTCCTCTGGGGAGAGTGTACATTGTGCTGGGTCTATACTCTATATGCTGTGTGATGTGGTGATGCAGTTAGCATCCTGGGCCAATGGGGGAAGGGGAGCATTAGGGGTGATACAGTGGCTCTGTGCAGCCTGTTTTCCTTTCTGTACTCAAGGTGTGGCTAGTCAGCACAACCAGCATTGCCAACTCCGCATGTTCAAAAATCATGAGTCAGACTCACCAAAAATCATGAGATTGGATTTAAAATAATGAGATTATGTCAAAATAATAGATTTGCTGTTCTTTACATTTGCCTTCTGCTTTTTGAGCCTAAAGGGTGCACTGGGGTCACATTTTGAAGCTTTCTCCACAGCCACGAGGAATAGAAACCTCCTTCTTTTCCTTTAGGAAAGGATGCTGAAATCATCCCATATCTGCTTGACTCCAGGAGCTAGGGCTTTAAGAAAACAATAATTATCATGAGACTCATGACAAAATTATGAGAGTTGGTGACATTGCACCAGGGAGAAGGGGACATCTTGTGGCACTGCGCAAACTAGACCATGGTTTGGCCCTTAAATTGCTACATAATCTTTTAGTTGTCACCCTTATTTCCCTTTAATCCACATCTCAGGTTTCATCATCTTTCTTTTATATATATATATATAAAAGGTTAAGATAAAGGACCTATCCTGGCCCTGTAAAAATCAATTGTAAAAATCCCATTGACTTCAAAAGAGTCAGGATTTCATCCTTCAGTTGGTTCATAAAGCAAAAGGCACATTTAAGATGCCATAGAAACAAAAATAATATTAATAAATTGTCTGGTAAAAATGTGTTCAAGCCTGGGATTAAAAAATAAGAAGCTCCTTGCAATGGAGCATGGCGTTGTAGGGTTCCTCAGTCCCACAGAGATTTGAAAAAAGGGGACAGTTCACCTTAACCTAAAATAGAAAGGAGGGTCTTTGAGCAGGGAAAAGGATGGATGAACTAGGTTACCCTGAGACAAGTATAAATGTTGGAAGAGTGAGGTTTCCTTGGGTGCTGAATTAAAGAATATAGGGGTCAGGACTAATCTTGCATTTTTGTGAGATGATTATTTGTAGTTTTCATATATGTACATATGTGTGGTTTTTTTTTATTTTTAAAATTTATTTAAGTATACTTTCTAGAGTATATCCATTTTTTCCTTTTCCTTAGACCTCATTCTTAGTTTTATCATTTCAAACAGTTACTGGGGTGAAATACCTTTGGTCCTGAGGAGGAAATAGAAAAGGTGAGGAAGCAGACTATATTGAATTTTTGATTCTTGAAATCACACTAATATTGAAAGAATCATAGAATATTAGAGTAGGAAAGGACCTCAGGAGGTCATCTAGTCCAACCCCCTCCTCAAAGCAGAACTAACCTCAGATAAATAATCCCAGCCAGGGTTTTGTCAAGCCGCAGTTTAAAAATATCTAAAGATGGAGATTCCATCACCTCCCTAGGTAACCCATTCCAGTGATTCACCACCCTCCTACTGAAAAACTTTTTCCTAATGTCCCACCTAGACCTCCCCTGCTGCAACTTGAGACCATTGCTCCTTGTTCTGTCATCTGCCACTACTGAGAACAGCCTAGCTCTATCCTCCCTGGAACCCCCTTTCAGGTAGTAAAGGCTGCTATCAAATCCCCCCTCATTCTTCTCTTCTGCAGACTAAACAGGCCTAGTTCCTTCAGCCTCTCCTCATAAGTCTTGTGCTCCAGCCCCCTTATCATTTTTGTTGCCCTCTGCTGGACTCTGTCCAATTTGTCCACATCCTTTTTGTAGTGGGGGGCCCAAAACTGGACACAATACTCCAAATGTGGCATCACCAATGCTGAATAGAGGGGAATAATCACTTCCCGTGAGCTGCTGGCAATGCTCTTACTAATGCAGCCCAATATGCCCTTAGCCTACTTGGCAACCAGGGCACACTGCTGACTCATATCCAGCTTTTTATCCACTGTAACACCCAGATCCTTTTCTGCAGAACTGCCGCTTAACTCGTCGGTCCCCAGTCTGTAGCTGTGCATGGGATTCTTTCGTCCTAAGTGCAGGACTCTGCACTTGTCCTTGCTGAACCTCATCAGATTTCTTTTGGCCCAATCCTCCAATTTATTTAGGTCCTTCTGTATCCTATCCCTATCTTCCAGGGTATCTACCGCTCCCCCTAGCTTCGTGTCATCTGCAAACTTGCTGAGAGTGCAATCTACCTCATCCTCCAGATCATTAATAAAGATGTTGAACAAACCGGCCCCAGGACCGACCCATGGGGCATTCCACTTGTGACCGGCTGCCAGCTAGACATGGAGCCATTGATCACTACTCTTTGAGCCCTATGCTCTAGCCAGTTCTCTATCCATTTTATAGTCCATTCATCCAACCCATACTTCTTTAACTTGCTGATAAGAATACTGTGGGAGACCGTATCAAAAGTTGTGCTAAAATCAAGGTATATCACATCCACCGTTTTCCCCACATCCACAGAGCCAGTCACCTCTTCATAGAAAGCAATCAGGTTGGTCAGGCATGACTTGCTCTTGGTGAATCCATGTTGACTGCTCCTGATCATCTTCCTCTCTTCAAAGTGTCTTAAAATGGATGCTTTGAGGCCCTACTCCATGATTTTTCCAGGGATTGAGGTGAGGCTGACCGGTCTGTAGTTACCTGGATCCTCTTTCTTCCCTTTCTTGAAGATGGGCACTATATTTGCTTTTTTCCAGTCATCAGAGATCTCCTCCAATTGCCATGAGCTTTCAAAGATAATAGCCAATGGCTCTGAAATCACATCAGCTAACTCCCTCAGCACTCTTTGGTGCATTGCATCTGGCCCCATGGACTTGTGTATGTCCTATTTTCTAAATAGTTTTGGACCTGTTCCTTCAGTACTATGGGCTGTTCACCTCCTTCCCATTCTGTGCCACCCAATGCAGTAGTCTGGGAGCTGACCTTGGCTGTGAAGACAGAGGCAAAAAAGGCATTGAGTACCTCAGCTATCTCCACATCCTCTGTCACTAGGTTGCCTCCCCCTTACAGAATCTTCCTCTTGTTGCTAATATACCTGTAGAAACCCTTCTTGTTCCCCTTTGCGTCCCTTGCTAGCTGCAACTCCAGTTGCGCTTTGGCCTTCCTGATTTCATTTTTGCATGTTTGAACAGTATTTTATAATCCTCCCTAGTCATCTGTCCAAGCTTCAACTTCTTGTAAGCTTCTTTTTTGTGTGTAAGTTCACCAAAGACTTCTTTGTTAAGCCAAGCTGTGTGCCTACCATATTTGCTATTGTTTCTGCACATCGGGATGGTTTGTTCCTGTGCCCTCAATAAGGTTTCTTTAAAATACAGCCAGCTCTCTTGGATTCCTTTCCCCTTCATATTAGCCTCCCAGGGGATCCTGCCCATCAGCTCCTTGAGGGAGTCAAAGTCTGCTTTTCTGAAGTCCATGTTCCATATCCTGCTATTCTCCTTTCTTCCTTTTGTCAGGATCCTGAACTTGACCATCTCATGGTCACTGCTGCCTAGGTTGCCACCCGCTTCTACTTCCCCTACCAAATCTTCCCTGTTTGTGAGCAGCAGGTCAAGAGTAGCACAGCCCCTAGTTGGTTGCTCCAGCACTTGCACCAGGAAGTTGTCTGCAACACTGTCCAAAAACTTCCTTGATTGTTTGTCCTAAGTTGTATTGCTCTTCCAGCAGATGTCAGGGTGATTGAAGTCCCCCATGAGAATCAGATCCTGTGAACTGGAAACTTTTCCTAGTTGACTGAAGAAAGCCTTATCTACCTCATCCTCCTGGTCTGGTGGTCTGTAACAGACACCCACCATGACATCACCCTTATTGTTCTTGCTTCTAAGTTTAACCCAGAGGCGCTCAACTGGCTTATCTCATTTCATACTGGAGCTCAGAGCAATCATAGTGCTCTCTTACATACAGTGCAACTCCTCCACCCTTTTGCCTCTGCCTGTCCTTCCTGAATAGCTTATACCCATCCATGACAGTGCTCCAGTCGTGTTAGTTACTCCACCAAATCTCAGTTATTCCAATCATGTCATAGTTTCTTGACTGTGCCAGGACTTCCAATTCCTCCTGCTTGTTTCCCAGGCTTCTTGCGTTTGTGTACAGGCACTTGAGATAACTAGCACATTGCCCTACTTTCTCAGTATGAATCAGGAGGCCTCCCCTGCTGCACCCTCCTACTTCTGCTTCCTCATGGTGTCCCACTTCCCCACTTTCCTTCGGGCTTAGTTCTCTATCCCCCATCAAACCTAGTTTAAAGCCCTCCTCACTAGGTTAGCCAGCCTGTCTGTGAAGATACTCTTCCCTCTTTTCGTTGGATGAATCCTGTATCTTCCTAGTAATCCTTCTTCTTGGAACAACATCCCATTATTGAAGAATCCAAAGCCCTCTCTCCGACACCACTTGTGTAACCACGCATTTACTTCCGCAGTGTGACGGTCCCTTCCTGGGCCTTTTCCTTCTACAGGGAGGATGGACGAGAACACCACTTGCGCTTCAAACTCCTTTATCTTTCTCCCCAGAGCCACATAGTCCACAGTGATCTGCTCAAGGTCATTCTTGGCAGTGTCATTGGTGCTCACATGGAGAAGCAGGAAGAGGTAGCGGTCTGAGGGCTTGATGAGTCTCGGCAGTCTCTCCGTCAAATCCTGAATCCTAGCTCCAGACAAGCAGCACACTTCTATAGTTTCCCAGTCCGGATGGCAGATGGATGACTCCATCCCCCTTAGGAGGGAGTCCCTGGCCACCATCACCCTTCTCTTCCTCTTGGGAGTAGTGGTCATGGAACCCTCATCCCTAGGACAATGCATCCTTTGCCTTCTAATCAACAGGGTCTTCTTCTGATTCATTCTTTCAGTTGAGTCTTGCAAATTGTTCTCTGCCATAGTACCTGTGCAGAGAGCCTGAAAACGATTCCTTAGCTCTATCTGCATGGTGGGCATATAGGCTTTCTTTCTTCAGGAGGTCACATGCTGCCAATTTTCTTCCCCATTTTTCAGTTTCCCCTGCACTGCCTTCTGTGAATCTTCCTCACACTGTGCCTGCAGGAACAAATCATGTCTTCGATCGAGAAAGACTTTGCTTTCTTTAATGCAGTGTAGGGTTGATATTTGGGTCTCGAGTCCTTTGACCTTCTCTTCCAATATGGAAACCAGCCTGCACTTTGTACAGATGAAGTCCTCTCTATCCTGTGGGAGGAAGACAAGCATAACACATCCAGTGCAGGTAACCACAGAACTCAAGAACAAGGTGTCAAGCATCTTACTGACTTAATGGCAGATTCAGAATCTCTGCTTTCTTTAAGGGGGTGAGAATAAAGTTTTCTAGCCTTAATGATTTGAAATCTTCCAGCCATGAACTGAATAAAAAAAAAAGTTCAGTGTTATCTCCCTGAGTGTGCAGACAACCTGGGGCAATGGCACAAAGAGATATGAAGTCTTCCATTTTGCTCCCCCCTTTAACTCACTGGGGGAAATTAACTCCAAAGCCCAATTTAACCCATTTTTCACTTGTTTTAGTTTACTATCTTGTCCCCAGTATGATTATTAGTTGTTGTTCTTCTCACACTTTAAGTTAATGAGACATGCATGCATACAAATATGGCAAGGTCCCTGCCCTGAAAAACTTACTCAAGACAGATGTGGAGAGAGAAACGTCTGAACGACTTCACAGAACGTGGCTTTTTAATAAGAATTTGAAGGAGGACATAGAGAGTACTTGTTAGACAAGGAGGCTGTTCTACGTTTTTTGGTCAGCATGTTAAGAGAAGAAAAAGGAAGCAACTAGCAGAAAATTTTAGGAGGAAGATAAAGGAATGAGCAAGGCAGTAGATGGAGAGGCCAGGCGAGACATAGGCAAATGTAGCATTGTGAAGATTCTTGAAGGTGAGGATGAACATTATCTTGAATTATTTGATACACAGAGGGACCCAGAGAAGGGATGTGATTTTTCACATGACAGAGTAAAGATTTTTCTTCACTTTATAGCTTTCTTAATGACTTTTTAGAGAATGATCAACCCTCTTTCCCCCATATCTCTTTCCCTTAATATGCATAGGTTTCTCATCTTCTACAGGGGCCTTCTTTATTACCAGCATACCTGTGAATCTGTATAACTTCACAGGCTTGAACTTTGTTCCTGAGATCTGAAGAAAAATTTGCCCAAGGTCCTCATGCTTAGATTCTCTTCATACCAACTCTCTTTGAATTTGGTTCTCTGTCTCATCAGTCAATCTGTGTTTCCATTACATTTATAGCAATGCTCTGTTATAAACACACACATATATCGGAAGCTGACATTTGCCCTTTTTGTCTAGTTCCATTATTTTCAATAATATAATAAAGTAATGCTTTAGTAGCTGCTGTTAAACAATCCACATTTGTCAACCAGAATTTCTTTCTGATCTGTGTATATTCTATATTTTGGGGGATGGAGATTGGAATGATGGGTGCTATAGAACAGAAAACTGCAGTAAAACTGGATTCTTTTTACTTTGTCAGTCATTTTTTATGTGTTTAAATAAACAATATCAGAAAAATCTCCTTAATGGATCAACCTTGCACTATGTAGTTTAATATTCTGTCCATATGGCTACATTATTGTAGTGATACTGGGTTTTCTGCATGAATGCTAAGATATCATTCTGTTGCACAGACATTATACAGCAGTGGTAAAGGAGGAGATACACTGCCAGAGTGGAAAAAAACTAGAGGCGTTTTGCTTGAAGAGGCCAGGAGTAGGCACAGTGAATTGAGAAAGTGCTAGTGGAAAAATGTTCACAAGAAACTCTTGCTGCAAGTAGAAAGCACTGCCTATTACATAACCTTGTATGCTGACATGCTGTGAGGAGGAAGTAGTGTCAAGCCCATGGCTCCACTCACTTAGAACCATTCCATCTTTGGCAGTGAGCACTGCTAATGACACATATTGCACTCAGGGAGCACTAGTTACCAAATTATGGCTGATTTTTGTGCTATAGTGACAGTGAAGGATAGGGCTTTCTGCGTTCTCCGCCCCACCTTGTGCACTCCTACTGGGGATGGGAATAATTTACACTTATTCATTCTACATTAGTGAATGCCAGCGATGTTGGGACAGTTTCACCTTAGAGGTTACCCAATCTTTCTTATAGATTCTCTATGATTGTATTTCTCGACACATCCCATTCTTTACTCCAGTGATGTTTGACTTCAGGTCCATCTCACCATACCTTGGCAATATATGGTTTTCACTAATTAATTTATTTCTGCTCATATTTTCTCTTCACTTAACATTTTTCTAATGGTTTAATTATCCTCTCCTTCATGCTCAGCAGCTTTTTCTTATTCTTATATGGCAGAATACTTTAATTGGGCTACCTTCAAAACAACACAAACACTCACACTTTCCATCTATCTTTTTCTGAATGGTTTGTTCACACCATAGCATGGCAATAATTGCAGCATCTGTATTTCATTAAACATTGTGAAATAGAACTCAAAATCACATCAAGGCAATTACAAACAAGCTGGTAACCACTGAATTCCCTGTAGATTAATTTTTAGGGGACCTTCGTTCACTGCATTATTGATGTGCCACATTTTCAAGCATTTCACCCTCAATTTCACAAATATTATGGAGCATACAGCAGGCAGCTATAACCATGGGCATATTTTCCTCATTTAGGTCTCACCTGCCATAAAGGCATCACCAGAGAGCTTTTAATATGCCTAAGGCACATTCAACGGTCATTCAGCACCTGCTCAATCTGTTATTGAAGCGCCCCTTGCTGCTATCCAGGTTGCTCATATAAGGCTTCATGAGCCATGGCAATAAGAGGTAGTAAGCTGCGTCTCCCAGGATCACTATGGGCATTTCAACATGCCCCACTGGAATCTTTTGGTCAGGAAAGAAAGTCCCTGCCTGCAGCTTTCTGTACAGGCTAGTTCCTGAAGATGCATGTGTCATGAGCCTTCCCTGATCACCCATGCTGATGTCAGTGAAAAAGCCCACGGGGATCCACAAGTGCCTGCAGTACCATAGAGGAGTACCTTTTCTATTGATTTACTCCACTGCAAGATGGTCTGTGACCAAAATTGGGATGTGTGCTATCTATCATCCCGCCACCGTTAGGGAGTCCCATTGGTGCAAAGCTATCCACTATTTCACACATGTTCTGAGACTCTCAGTCCTTCTCAGCCCTGCACATATGCGATAACACAGCTCCAGCGATGGACTTCCAGACTCCAAACTGATTAGTGATCGACCGGCAGCAATCTGGAGTTGCCACCTACTTCTCCACCTACAGGGCAGCTCTTATTCTGGTGTCCTTGTGCCACAGAGCAGGGGCGAGCTCCTCATAGAGTTCCATGAAGGTGTCTTTGTGCATTTGAAAGTTCTGCAGCCACTGCTCATCATCCTAGACCTGCATAACGATACGATCACACCACTCAGTGCTTGTTTCATGTGCTCAAAAGCAGAGGTGCACCATGTGCAGATGGTCTATGAATGCAAACAGCAGTCCGGTGTGTGTTTGTTTGCATGGCACACAGCAGGTCATGCCCCTCAGATTCCTGTTGCGATTGGGTGCCCGTGATATACTGAGTGACCAGTTGTGATGTGTTCAGAACACTGACAACAGCAGTAGAGAGCATTGCAGGATCCATTCTTTCAGATAGAGATGGCAGGAGCTCAGGAAACTGGCTATTGAAAAATGCCATGAAACAGTCGAAAACCCATGGAATAACTGGATGGAAATACTGTATCATGGGACATTTAGCCCACGCCCATGATGCCCTGCGATCCTTTCCACCTTCCCAAAACTCTTAGCGGCACAAAGTGGTGAGTTGTACAATGGGATAGCTGCCCGGAGTGCACTGCTCTCACTACTGATGCTAGAGCACCAACTGTGGATGTGCTTTGGTGACATGAGTGCTGTGTGGACAGGCACAAGCGTTGTAATTACAGTGCTTTTTGATTGCCACTGTAACTTGCATCAACAAAACTTTCTAGTGTAGACAAGGTCTGAAAATCATGGACTCAACAGAGACACTGGTTTAATGGCTAATTAACACAATTTTTAATCTAGTAATCCTATGGCCCTATTGTTCTATGACTCCAGATAGTTAATTGCCCACTTAATTTTAAGTGGTCTCCTGCGACGTGTGTTAACCCCTTATGCTTTGCAATCTGTGCTACCTATGACACTCTGGTTGCTTTTTCCAGACCTGAAGAAGAACTTCTTGAATCTTAAAAGCTTCTATCTTCCACCATCTGAAGTTGGTCCAATAAAAGATATTACCTCACTCACCTTATCTCTTTGATTTACCTAGTAAGCAGACAATAAAAATCAATGAAGTGCAGAAAAACTGATTCCATAATCATATCCAGGAAGGTTGGTTTTTGTGGTTAGGGCACAAGCCTCACACTTAAGTTCAATTCTCTGTGCCTCTACTGACTTCCTGTGGGAGCTTGGGCAAATCACTTAGCTCCTGTGTGTTTCAGTTACTTATCTGTAAAAATGAGGACAATCATACCTCATTGGGGTGTTGAGGTAAATATATTGAAATTCGTGAAATGCTTCCAGATCTACTGATAAAAAAGTACTACATAAGAGCTAGTGATTATTATTAATAATTATCTTATCCCCGAATTCTATCAAACAAATTACTTTTTGCAGCGTGTCAAGATGTTCACTACATTTGGGGTATTTTGGCCCATGGAGGAGGGGAAAAGTGTCCCAAAGCCTTTTTCTGAGACTATCCTACAGGCATCCTTCTCTTTCATTAATAAGGAAGGGGAAGCAGCTCAAGTGCCTCTGATGACTGCAACTGTTTAAATGTATTGTAGGAAAGGGGCAGTCTCAGGTAAGCTGGGCCTAGGCCATTTAGGGATTTATCGTAACCAATACCTTAAACTCCACTTGGAGACTAATAGTCAGTCAGTGCAGATTCCACAGCACCAGTTTGTGGTATGGTGAGTTTCTTTGTCAATTTGTGAACTTTCCTTATCTCTATTGCTAATGTATTTCACAGTAAGGCTGGTCAGTAATATCTTTTTTGGATAACATTTTATGTATTTCATAGAATACAAACCATGCATAATGGGGGAAAACCTTGCTAAAATGAAGAGTAATTTTGACTGATAAACTTGAGGAAATTGCAATCTGGTCATGGCCAATTAGCATTCCTTTGAGCATGAGAGTCTATACTAATTGAGGAGGTATCAGATATGAAATATTTGCCCAGCTCTACTGCTCAGAATCCATCATGCTTTACTTTTCACTTTTAAAAATAGAAACATGCGTCTTCTGAGGATTTTGGATAGTGTAGTCCAATAGATATTTCCTGTATTAAAGAAAACTACAGGAATAGTCCCATTTAACTTAGTAGCTCAGTTGTGTTCCACATGTTTGTGGAAGCAGGCTTTATCACCTCAGTCCTGGAAGATGCTCCTTGCAGGTGGACCCGTACATCCAAACAGACCCTAATGAAGTCATGGGCATATGTAAAGATCCATGTGAATGGAAAAGATTGTAGAATCTGGTTGTCATGTAACGCTCATGTTAATACATTGCAAAGTGTCTGTATAGCAATACAATAGCTGAGAGCTCTGTGATTAATTGATAGTAAATGGGGACTTAGAAAGCGTCATGTGGAATCTAGTAATGTTATTTAGTTTAAAAAAGAAGCATGCTATTTTTTGGAAATGTCACATCACTTACAGATGTAAACAGTGATATGGGTCAAGTACCTTTTCACTTTCACAGGTTTGTGTGATTTCCTTTGGAAGTTTTAGAACAGTCTGCAGCCATGTAGTTGATGGAAGTGATAGCCTTAGTCGGCATAAACTGGTGAAGTGTGAGAAGGTGGGTGAAGCAATACCTTCTTGGACCAACTTATTAGGGGTGATGTTTTGTTTCTTGCATTTACTCAGGAAGTCGATGTTGCTGTTATGGAGTTTCCATTTCAGATGGCAAAATTCAGTGCCTTTCATTGTTGTATGCAGTGTTGTAGCTCTGTTGGTCCCAGGATATTAGACAGATAAGGTGGGTGAGGTAATATCTTCTCTTGGACCAACAAAAGATGTTACCTCATTCATCTTGTTTCTTTAATATACTGGGACCAACATGACTACAACATTGCATATAACTATGGTGAAGCGTGTCAATTGTATTGCATTATCACCTGATAACAGAGTAATTTATATGTTTCTGCTGCAGAAGAAACGAATTGATAAGTAAGTCACTTTAGGTCAAATCACATAATATTCTTTCACCTGCCCTTGGTGGCTTCAAATTACTGAAACATATTTTCCTAAACCTAATTCAAATAAAACCTCCCAGTATTAATCAGTTCAGCCTTTGCCAAATTTCAAACACCACCCAATGGAACAATATTTGTGATATTAAACCTCTAGGAATTACAAGACTGGCTAGTTAAATAGAATTCTTGCTGGTTTAAAACTATATCCCACTTTTTATCACTGATGTCTGATAAATCAGAACTCCCTAAATATAAATAGCATCAGAAATATATCTTTTACAGTCTGCAAAATGAATTACCAGCCACACTGAATTGGATACACAGAACAGAAACACAGAAAGAAGTAACATGATTGATCTGAGCAAAATGATTGTAGTACTGTATGTTGCTTGAAATCTGCAGATACTCAGTCTGAATAGTTAAACAGGAACAATCGAAGTTCTAGAACATGGTATGCTTATGTGAACCAAGCCATGCATGCCAGCCTCAGAAATTTAAAATGCTATATGCCTTTTCACATAGTCCACTCCTGCAGCCTTTTAGGGCAGACTGGAAGTGCATGCGCAGGAAAACAGGACAAAAGACCGATACAGTTTATGGCACTAAAATATGGGTTCCAGACCCCATGATGTATTGGATTATTTTATGGGAAAGGACATGTTTATTGACCTAGAGACTGAGCAATATGATGACCAATCTTTGCACTGTGAACAAGTGAAAAATGGTGATGGATTGTCTGACAAGACTTGTTTGGCTTTGCAGGGACAGATATACCTAGGTAATAACTGCCAAATAATTCCTTTCTCCCAACTGTAGACATGTCATTCAGTAAACCATATATTCCCATTCACCCATGTCTCATTTTGCAGCAAACCTGGTATGTGCTGAGAATCAAACAAACAAACAAACAAAACAAAAACAAAACTTTCATAAGCTTTCTTCAAATAAAGATTAAAATCTGATATATTTTAATATATATAAAAATAAATATATTGTAAATAACAATGTGTGGCTATAATGTAATTTTTTGATTTGCATTTACCCAGACATATACTCCTGAATTTGGTTTCACATAACACGCTTCATTGTCTAGGTAGGTCCAGCTCTTGACAAAGTGATAAATAAGACATTGATAGCATAGTAGTTGCAAAGCAAACAAAGCAGTCATGCCCTTGCTCACAAAGAGCCATAGTGTCAGAATCTGATGCAATGAGAATTGAAATGACAGGTAGGCCTGGGGATTATCCCATACTCTGTTCAAAACACGCCCATAGGATGTTTTATTTGGAACAACCACTGGGGAAGCACAAAAAGGCCTTTGGTTTAAAATGTCATGTGAAAGATCTTTATTATTTAAGCCTTAAGTCGTATGGGCGTGCTCCGGATCCTATTTTGAACCATTGTCCTTTAACTTTATACAGTATCACAATATGGCAAGGATGGAGTACTGTAGCTTAGTTCTTACTGGAACAAAATCATTCATAGCATCAGTATAAATTATGTTGATTACATCATTTTAATATAAAGTTCATGAAATGACCAGTCTATCAGTGACCAATTAACAGAGAAAAGACAGGCTCCATATATTTGTCGGTGGCTAAGGTTTATACTGAGAACGACCATATAGAAGGAACCCAGGTTCTTGGTTCTACAGATTTGGACTCCATAGAAATTGGGTAAATTACCCATAAGTGAGAGAAAAAAGGGGAAAAGGTAGGAATAAGAAAGGGGATCATGGAGCAATCAACAAACTCATTAAATTTATCTTAATTGGGAGATTTGTCTCTCTAAAAAGAAATTCCATCCTTGTGTTGACTGAGAAAAGCCAATGAAATTCATGAGTCTAGTTTGTCAAGCATCTTCCTTTCCATGCCAGGTAAACTGCTGAATATCAAGAGTCAATCACTTAAATGGGGAGTAGACTGCTTCTAAAAGATTAGTGTATGGCAAATAAGATGGCTGTGGTAATGATTGTCCCAAAGCAGGAGAGATTCTTGTATGAGTCTGTTTCTTTTGGAGCATACTGTGTTTGCAGCTTTCTTTAAATATGTACAGCTTGGAGGATCACCAAAGACTTGTGTAATTGTTGGGCTTTTGGTGGAGGGGAGTGGGAAAGCAAGCTACTTTTACTGCTGTGGTGACAGGAATCTATTCCTGCATATAGGACACAAATATTTCATTTTCTTCCCAACCCAAAGTGTTTCCAGAAAACACATTTTTACAATTTTCTCTACTTCAGAGCTAGTACAGTGGGAAGGTAACTACTGCTGGAGAGATATTTACATCTTCTTTTTGATCAATGCATTGTTTGCTCTTCATTCTTATTTTTACTTTATTGAATACCATATGGCTTATTGCTCCAGGTACCCAGTCACTGCATGTAATAACAACAACAGTGACCTCTGGCATAAAAACAAGTGCCTATAAAAATGGGGAAAACCACAGAGGGAGTAATTACCCCCCTAGACTAACTTACAACAGGATAAAATACAGTATAATAAGGCTCATAAAGGCAGGATTTGGCAGTGTCTTTGGAACATAAGGAACAGCTGGCATCTTGGTCTAAAACAAACCATGTAAGCATCTGTTGTCCGAAGCAAATATTTCATTGCACTTCATTTAAAGAAATGATATGAAATGTGAGTGTCAGACAAACACACCCAGATACAGAGATGTTCTGGAAATGGTCCTAATTATAACCCCTATATTATGGTTTGAAAGCTAGACTTAAAGCAGAAGTTTTTTAGGCTTTTTTGATTTAGATCTTGTTTGAATTTATATATGGATGCAACCCACTTCCTTCTGTTGTCATCACCAGGCAGATGATGGGCCGTAGCCTGCTATTGCACTAAATTGCCTCCATAACAGGCTGATGTTTCAGGAACACTCTGTTTGCCTCTGTTATGTCCACCAGCAGCCCATGCAGAAGGGCACAGGATTAGGGATAATCTGTGGGTGGATTGGGTTTTCTCGTTTTGTTTGATTCTTTTTCTTTTCATGTTCAATCAATCTGGGGCTCATTATTAGGCCATGGAGCATATATTCAGACATATGTGCATCCTGTCTCCTGAGTTCTTTAACTCCCCTACAGAAATCTGGTCACAGGAGACCTATGGAGTGGTATCTTCGCTGGTTAGGAGATCCACAATCAAGACTCTAAGCATTCTAGCCCATACATATATGTCTACACTGAAAATAAAACAAAAAGCTGTGGCAGTGAGTCTAAAAATAGCAGTGTAGATGTGCCTGCTCTCCCTCAGCGGGTTTCAGAGCCCAGGCTCCAGCCCAAGTAGGAAAGTCTGCACTGCTATTTTTATCCCCTGTGGTACACCAGCCCCCCTTTCTGGCGCTCACCCACTGGCAACAGCCCCTAAAGGCAGTGGGGCCTAAAGTAATCCCACTCCAGTCCAGGTAAGTCTCTGGATCTTCCCCTCTCTTTGGCCCTTTCCTACAGGGCAAGCGGGTGCAGGCCTTTCTGTAGGTCTGAGGGGCTGTCTCTCCAACCTTAGCAACCTCTCTCTCCAAACCTCCAGCAACTCCTTCCTCTCCTCCTCCCAGTCTTTAGTGCAGGCAGGGTTTAAGTACACCTGGGAAAGTTCTTAATTGGCTCCAGGTGCCCCTGTTTGCCCAGTGTGGGTTTACGTACACCTGGGTAGGCTCTTAATTGGCTCCAGGTGCCCCTGATTGCCCAGCTGTAGCCTCTCTCCTGCCTGTAGGAAAGAGGGCTTTGAGCATTCTAGGGCTCACATATCGGCCCTGAAGTACCCTGCCGTAGCCATCTCACTTGGCTTTACCACATATCCCCCCCTCCTGCTCAACACCACGGGGTTGGGCTACTTGGGTCGAACAACAGTGCATGCATGACAGGCCGTCCGCATTGCCACGTTTGGTCCCCGCCCTATGTTGCACAATGAAATGAAATGGCTGTAATGCCAGGAACCAGTGTGTTACTCGTGCGTTACGGTCCTTGTTGCGGTGCATCCACTGCAGGGGAGCGTGGTCTGTGACTAGGGTAAACTTCCTCCCCTGTAGGGTTTCCATGGCCCATTTTACTGCTAGGCACTCTCTGCGTACCGTTGTTCCCGGGGCAGGAGTTTTCTGCTGAGGAATAAGACTGGGTGTTCTTCCTCCCCCAGCATCTGGGACAGTACAGCACCCAACCCAACCTCCGAGGCATCTGTCTGTAAGATAAACTCTTTCGTAAAATCTGGTGCTATCAGTATAGGGCTATGGCAGAGGGCGGTTTTCAAGTCGGTGAAGGCTTCTTCCGTGGAGCTAGACCACTTCACTATGTCGGGGCCGCGGCTTTTTGTCAGGTCCGTCAGCGGGTAGGCAAGGGTGGAAAAGTGGGGGATGAATCTCCTGTAGTACCCCACTATCCCCAGGAACGCCCGGACCTGCTTTTTCCGGATTGGCCGGGGCCAGCTTTGTATTGCCTCCAGCTTGTTCAGCTGGGGCTTCACCATACCTCTCCCCACAACATACCCAAGGTATTTGGCTTCAGCCAGTCCAATTGCACATTTAGGTGGATTTGCAGTGAGGCCTGCTTTCCTCAGGGTTCTTAACACCACCTCCACTTTTTCTAGGTGGGTATCCCAGTCTGGGCTGTGTATTACCACATCATCAAGATACGCGGCTGCATACTTAGCATGAGGACGTAATAACCTGTCCATGAGCCGCTGGAAGGTAGCGGGTGCGCCATTCAGCCCGAAGGGGAGGACGTTATATTGGTAGAGCCCTTCCGGTGTAGCAAAGGCAGTCTTCTCCTTGGCATCCTCGGCAAGAGGGATCTGCCAATACCCTTTGGTCAGGTCTAGGGTGGATAAAAACATTGCTTTCCCCAACCGGTCAATCAGCTCATCGATCCGAGGTATCGGATACGCATCGAACCGGGATACCTCATTTAGCTTCTGGAAGTCATTGCAGAACCGCACACTGCCATCCGGTTTGGGCACCAACACAGCTGGGCTGGACCATTGGCTGTGGGACTCCTCGATGACTCCCAGCTCCAGCATTCTCCTGACCTCGGTCTTAATTTCTTTCCTTTTCGCCTCCAGGATTCGGTATGGTTTAACATTTACCTTAACCCCAGCGTCAGTGATGATGTGGTGAACCACCAAAGTGGTCCGGCCAGGCTCCACTGAAAACACGTCCTGGTTTCTCTCAATCATACTCATGACTTCGGCTCGTTGTACCGGGGTCAAATCGGGGGATATCCTTACTTGCCCTGGATTTTGTCTTCCTGGGGCACAGTCTCTAATGCAATTGCACAGGTGTCCCTGTCGCGCCAGGGCTCTAGTAGGTTCACGTGGTAGATCTGCTCCAGTTTTCGGCGGTCCAGTTGGCGCACCTTATAGTTGAATTCCTCGATGGCCTCTATTACCTCATACGGCCCTTCCATCTGGCTAAGAGCTTGCTTTCTGCAGTGGGTACCAACATCATTACTTGTTCACCCGCCTGGAACCTCCGGACCCTTTCCTGATGATTGTAGTAGGCCCTATGGGTTTCCTGGGCCTTCTCGAGGTGCTCCCGTACAATGGGGGTGACCCGGGCAATTCGGTCCCGCATCTGGATTACGTGTTCGACGACGTTCCTCCCCTGGAGGGGCTGTTCTTCCCAACCCTCCTTGGCAATGTCCAATGTGCCATGGGGATGGCGACCATATAACAACTCGAAGGGGGAGAACCCAGTGGATGTCTGGGGAACCTCCCTGACCGCGAACATAAAGTAGGGGAGTAGGGTGTCCCAATCCTTCCCGTCCCGGCTCACCACCTTCCTCACCATACTCTTCAGGGTTCTGTTGAATCGTTCAACAAGTCCATCTGTTTGGGGGTGATAGACGGATGTCTGTAGGGTTTGGATGTGGAGCAGGGTGCACATCTCCTTCATCAATCGGGATACAAAGGGGGTCCCCTGGTCCGTCAGAATCTCCTTTGGTATTCCTACCCTAGAGAAGATCTGTAGCAATTCTCTGGCTATTGCCTTAGAGGTTGTGTTACAGAGTGGTACAGCTTCGGGGTACTGGGTCGCGTAGTCCAGGACCACGAGCACGTACTGGTGGCCCCGGCCTGACCTTTCTAGAGGGCCTATTAAGTCCATGGTGACCCTCTCAAAAGGGACCTCGATAATCGACAGAGGCACAAGCGGAGCCCGTAAGTGCGGTCGAGGGCCGTGGAGTTGGCACTCTGGGCAGGAGGCATAATACTGGCGGACTCCCGCATAGACCCCTGGCCAGAAGAACCTCCGCAGGATTCGATCTAGCGTCTTATCTATTCCCAGGTGTGCCCCAAACAGGTGACTATGTGCTAGGTCCAGCACTGCCCTCTGATGCCGTCCGGGTACCAGGAGTTGTTCTATTTCTTCCTCCTGTACTCGGACCACCCGGTACAACAAGTCCCTCCCAATCACAAAGTACGGCCCCTGGCCCTTAGTCTTCCCTTCCACAGGGACCCCATTTACTTCTACCACATCTTTCCGGATATTAGCATACAGTGGGTCATTGGCCTGGTCTTGGGCAAAGTTCCCAAGGGAGGGCCCGATGTCCTCAAGCTCAAGAGGCCCGACCTCCGGTTCCTCACCTGGCTGGGCCCCATCAGTACTTGGTCCCGGTTCTGGTCCCTCAACTATCGGGGTGCCCCTCCACTCGGCGGGACAAGATCGCCTCCCTGCTAGGATGACCCTCTGGTTCTGGGCCAAGATTCGGGTTCCCAGCCTCTTGTCCGCCCGCCTCTCACGCCTGGTCTTTCGTCGTTTCCCCGGGACAGGAAACAAGTCCTGGGCGAACTCAGTGAACATGGGGGGAGAACAACCTATAGGGTCCTCCCCGTTAATTTCGGGACCCCTAGCCCACTGGGGTTCCCCCGTGGAAAGCAGGCCCTCAAACCCAGGGAAGTCTCGGCCTATAAGGACAGGGTAGGGGAGTTTCAGGACGATGCCTGCCTTTACCTTCGTGGTCTGCCCCTGAATCCCAATGCAGACTGGGATGGTCGGGTAAAAATTGACTGTACCATGCACACAGGTTATGCCAGTGCGTTTGGCCCGGGTCAGCTGGTCATAGCCTATAAGCTTTCTGGATACCAGGGTGACAGCACTCCCAGAGTCCACTAGAGCCATGGTCGCTATGCCATTCAGCTCCACTGGCCGGGTGTACCTATGGGCGGTTTCTGCCACCCCCACACGGTAGATTAGGCTACAGGGACCAGCAAATTCACCTAACCCACACTCCATGGGTTCCCCAGCATTTGGGCATTGAGCGGCTATGTGCCCCAGTTCCCCACAGGCATAGCACCGGTACCCTGATCGGGTCAGCCCCCTATCCTTTGGGCTGCCAGGCTTCAGGCTGGGACCCTTCGCCCTGGGATCCCCAAGCCCTCTCGCGGGTTCAGACCACTCTCTAGTCCCCGTCTTCCCCAGTGCGGGCTTGCCCACTGTGTCGGGTGGTCGAGCTTTCAGGGCGGGGACTAGCCTCTTATTTGGATACTTCTCTTCCCCGGCAGCCCGTGACAGCTCCTTGGCCGCCAACTGCCTCTCGATGAGGGCAACCAAGTCGTCATAGGAGGTGAGGTCGTTCCGACTTACCCACCCCTGTAAGTCTGGTGGCAGCCCCCTCATGAACCTGTCCAAGACAAGGATCTCAGTAATCTGGTCCGTGCTGTGGACCTCTGGGCGTAGCCATCTCTGTGTTAAGTGGATCAGGTTAAAGAGCTGGGACCTCGGGGCCCGATCCTCCTGGTACCTCCACTCGTGGAACCTCTGGGCCCTGGTGGCTGTCGTCATTCCAGACCGGGAAAGGATCTCTGTCTTTAACCGAGAGTAGTTTGAGGCGGCCTCGGCTGGCAGGTCATAGTAGGCCTTCTGGGCCTCCCCTGCCAGGAATGGGACAAGGAGACTGGCCCACTGATCTTGGGGCCAGGCTTCCCGCAGGGCTGTCCTCTCGAAGGCGAGCAGGTACACCTCCACATCATCCTCTGGGGTCATCTTCTGCAGGTAGCTGCTGGCCCACAGGGAACGTGACCCCCCATTGCTATGGGCCAGGGCTTTCAGCTGGCCCATCATCTCCTGTAGGGTGGCCTGGTCCTGAGATGCCTAACTGATCAATAGCTGATTTGTCTCCTGTTGCAGCCGTACTGACTCTCGCTGGGCAGCCACCTGGACCCGCATAGCCTCCTGCTGGGCCGCCGTGGCTTGCACCAGGGCTCGCACAACATCATCCATTTTGGGGCTAGGGCAGTTTACCTAGCGCCCAGCGGGGTTCGTTGCTCTTGCGGGGGGGGGCAAAATCCCACTTCTGACACCACTTGTGGTACACCAGCCCCCCTTTCTGGTGCTCACCCACTGGCAACAGCCCCTATAGGCAGTGGGGCCTAAGGTAATCCCACTCCAGTCCAGGTAAGTCTCTGGATCTTCCCCTCTCTTTGGCCCTTTCCTACAGGGCAAGTGGGTGCAGGCCTTTCTGTAGGCCTGAGGGGCTGTCTCCCCAACCTTAGCAACCTCTACCTCCAAACATCTCTCTCCAAACCTCCAGCAGCTCCTTCCTCTCCTCCTCCCAGTCTTTAGTGCAGGCAGGGTTTAAGTACACCTGGTGTGGTTCTTAATTGGTTCCAGGTGCCCCTCATTGCCCAGTGTGGGTTTACGTACACCTGGGTAGGCTCTTAATTGTCTCCAGGTGCCCCTGATTGCCCAGCTGTAGCCTCTCTCCTGCTTGTAGGGAAGAGGGCTTTGAGCATTCTGGGGCTCACATATCGGCCCTGAAGTACCCTGCCGTAGCCATCTGGCTTGGCTTTACCACACCCCATATCAAAAGCCTGAGTCAGTTGTACTGGTGTGACAGCCTGTACTCTCATGTTCATCCTTTTTACAAAACTATGATTAATCTTGTGCAAAGTATACCTTGTGAGGCATTATTTGAAAACGCTCAGTTTGCTGGTCATTAGTGTCCTAGTTCAATGTGTGTAGCCAGGCCTGCCGACGGGGGCGAGGGCAAAGGAGGCAATTGCCCAGGGGCCTAGGAATTTAAAAAGGCCCAGGCTTCTTCTGCCTGTGATCCCGCCCACAGTCCACCCCTGCTCCACCTAGCCGCAGCCCCACCTGGCCCTGCTGCTCACTGCTTGCCACATCAATCCTTCTTCCTATTCCCCACTCGGCCTCCCCACTGTCGCTTGCTGCATGTGTCCCTCCACTCCTCCCCTGCTCAACCCACTCCCCCGCCAATGCTCATCATATCCATCCCTCCACTTCCCGCTCAGCCCTCCTGGTTGTTGCTTGCCACCAAGAGGAAGGGGGAGTGTGGAAGAGAGGAGGGGGAATGACCCAGGTGGAAGGACACGTGGAAAGCAGGACAAGTGGAGGACGGGAGCCTCGGGTGGATTGTTGGTGGGGATGTGGGTGGAAGAGGCAGGATGGAACTGTTCTGCCCTGAGGCCCATAATTGCTGTCAGTGGGCCTGTGTGTAGCAACATTGTATGTAAAGTTATAAGATTATCCGAACGACGCTGCTGAGACATGCTCCAGGTTTAGAAAAGTAGGCATCAAACCAGTTCTTCCAAGACAAAGGCAAACTGATGCTTCAGCCTGGTGTCAACAGAATCAAAAGGACTGTCACGTGGTAACGTGGCCATTCTTTGGCAGGAAGAAGGATGTGAGTGAGAAATTTCACGTCATGGGTAAACAGACTTGCTGAACTGAACTGCAGCTGGAGAAGATTCTCAAAGAAGAGAAATGCTATAAGAAGGATGTGACACCCTGCACCCCCATCTTCACCTGTATAGTGTAATTGTGTATTGTCTAATGCACAGTGAGTCATATTAGATGTCTTCGGAATGCCATGAGATGCTGATCATTACTGTTATAGTAACATATTTGTTACAATTTCAGGTGTGTGGTTATGAGGCTTCACTATATAACATTCCCAAAGATGTGTCTTCATGGCTTGAAACGTGTCCAGGCAAAACTCTCCAGGAGCAGAGGGGCAGTTCACACCTCAACAAGGCATGTATATGACAAACCCAGCTCAGTCTTCCAGGAATAAAGGACTGACCTGGGCATCAACAGAGGATCAAATGAATTCTCAAGTGAGTCACCTCCTGCTTCCCTTGGCCAGTTTGGAACCCTGAGAGGTAACGCTTCCTGACTCAGAACATGAATGAGTCCATATAAGGGCATTGACACCTGACCTGAGAGAGGGTGGGGCAAAGCCTCAGAGGGGAGAAGGAACACTATAAAAAGGGGAGATATTTGCAATACTCTGTCTCTTCTACTTCCATCTACAAATACCACTAAGCAATTAAAGGGCTGATGAAAAGGGGAGAGCCTGGCTGAAGGGAAATCAGCAAGCCTGTGGTGAGAATCACCTAAATTTGTAAGGTTGCTGAAAGTGTTAAGCTTAGTCTAGAATATATTTTGGTTTTGTTTTGCTTGACCAAATCTGACTTGTTATGCTTTGACTTGTAATCACTTAAAATCCTTCTGTAGTAAATAAATATGTTTGTTCGTTTTACCTAAAGCAGTGCATTTGGTTTAAAGTGTGTCGGAGGATCCACTTGGCATAACAAGATTGGTGCATATCAATTTCTTTGTTAAACTGCTGAATTTATATGAGTTTACACTGTTCAGTGGGCATAACTGAACGTTATAAAATGGAGGTTCCTAGAGTTGTAACTGAGGATGGTTATTGGGGTCATTCTGTTGCACATTCCAAAGAGTGGCTGGCAAGAAGCACTAACTCACTTAGTTGGGAGTCGCTTACATACTGGAGGATGTGCATGAACAGCCTGGGAGTGGGGGTTCTCCCAACAGAGCAGAGTAAGATGGGCTCCAGGAGTGGAGGATTGAGATGACAGAGCAATTCACCAGTCCAGATTGCACCAGGGGAATGTCACAAAAGGAATACAGAGGATGCAAATCAGTTCTCTCCCTTGATTTCTACTCATGACATCAACAATTTTTGAAAGACAAAAGAAGAATAATTGAACTGGGACACTACTCCTGGCTGAAGAAGTCCAGCCGGACTGCTCTAAGCATGTGGTCAGAGAAACCTTTTCCTTTAAATTCACTTAGCTTGTTAAGTTAGGTATTAGTTTGTGTTTTACTTTAATCTTTGTAACCAATTCTGACTCTTATGTCTCAGTACTTGTAACCACTTAAGATATATCTTTCTATAGTTAATTAACTTGTTTTATCTAAACCAGTGTGTGTTTGGATGGAAGTGTTTGGGAAATTCATTTGAGGTAACAGGATTTGCGCACGTCAATTTCTATTAATGAAATGACAGAGTTTGTATAAGCTTGTATTGTCCAGAAGGAAAGAGTTGGGCAGTACAAGATGCACATTTCTGAGGACAAGTCTGGGACTAGGATTTTGTTGGTGTCACCCTGCAATATAATTCAGGAGCGGCTGGCTAGAAACACTCATAAATCAATGGGGAATGATTTTGCATGCTGGAGGCTGTTCTGACAGTGAAGCAGTATAAAAGGCACACCAGTTGGACAGCTGAGAGGACACAGCCAAGATATATCCAGATTATACCCTGGGGAATGTCACACCTGGACTCTGAGACTCCTTCAGAGTGTTTTTTCAGCATGGAGGCACATGTTCACATAGGGTAGGTGCAATTGTAAGGCAGAAATTAGTCTTATATGTTTTGAGCATTGGCATCAAACAGTAAAAATCTAAGGTTAAACATTTTAGTCTATGAATTTATATTATTTTTTCTTAATAAAGCTATATTTGCTGCACATGCCAGTGTTAAAATAGCCACCCAAAAACCCCCAAGAACAGCAACAAACCAAAAACATGTGAAAAGGAAAATAGTTAATAAAATAAGGAAAAAAATATTGAACTTTGGGAACTTCTCACTGTTAGGTACCTGCACATTTTCTATACTGTTTGAGCTGTGAAGTCTCAAACACATTATCAAAAGAAAAAGCTGCAGAGAAGTCAGTCACTCTTGAATGTCAATGAAGTGTAAAGAAAAAAAAAAGGAATTGTAAAAACTCATGTAGTTTGACAAATGCATAATATTAACCTCTCTAATACTTATAAAAAAAATCTGAAAATAGACTTTCAATCCAATTTGCATGAACCAGAAATCTTGAGTTTTGTTTAATACATAAAGCTCTATTTGAAAACTTGAATTGAGTGCCCATGTTAGGGTCGAATTTTTGCATAATGGGCCCAGAGTATATTGTTATTAAAAGCTGAATTTCCCTTTTAATGTTTCTACTACTAAACAAGAGTATACTGTCTAGAACGCAAGTAAGATATCAGGGTTACCATGCTGAATGGGTGATTGAATGTTTCTTGGATGAACTGATGCCTGCTTTCATTATTCATCTCCTTTTTCCTATACATTTAACAGGAAAAAATGAGGCTGTCTCTTCTAAAGATTGTTTCCAATGGGATTAAGGCCTTTTTCCTCATGTGTGAGCCATATCATCAGGATCAGGAGATGGGACTATGCAATATGAAGAGAGGAAGGAGGAAGCATGTGGAGGGGTTAAGGAATGTAGGATCATCAGGACAGGGAAGTGTGGGAGAGGCAGTGAGGGAATGGTGGTGGGGAGAGCAGAGAAAACAATATCCCATTTTCTGACATCAAACCTGAAACCATTTGCCTTTATTCAAAAAGGCCACCATTTTCTAACACTTAAAATGAGATTGAAGCCACAGACTGTCCTCAGGCAAGATGACCACCATTTTCCTACAGATTTTCCATGTGGGAATGATCTTAGTAAAAGAGAACTACCATTCTTTACAGAATACTGAAGCTCGTATTCCTTCAGGAAAGATGACTGCCTCACTTTGCCCTCCCTCTTCAGGCTCTAAGTTTAGGAAGCTAAAAAACAGTGAGAAGACAGTGGAGTGTGATGTGATGGGTTTGGTGAAAAGGTTTGGTGAGACAAAGGAATTTGAGGTGTAGGAGGAGAAGGAGTTGGGATGGAAATGTGGGCTACATGAGACAACTGAAGTAGGGCAAGGTAATGTGAGGATGAGAAGATGAGTGATGGGTAATGGGAATGTGAGGTGCAGGAGGAGATCAAGAGGAATGGAAATGTGAGGCATAGAAGAAGGCTGTAAGGGAAATGGTTTAGTGAAATTGGAATGTGGAGCACAGGAGTAGATGAAGAGGAATCTCAAGGGACTGGAGAATGTGATGTGCAGGAGGAGGCTGGAGGACAAGGTAATGTGGGGAAGCATGAAAGAGATGGAGGTGTGCAGGATGGGGTAGAGTGTGGCCCACAGAGACTGAGAGTAAAATGGGAGTCGAAAAGGAAAATGTGAGTGAGACAGGAGTTTGGGTGAAGGAGGTAGACAGGATAATGGAAAAGGAAGGGCATGGAGAAGGACAGAATGGTAGTTTGGGGGATAATGGATTACATTCTCTGACATTCTCTTAAACCCCACCCACCAAAATTTCTGGCTGTTAAGCAGCATGTTATTTAGGTAGTATTCCTGACTACTACCTTATTACCCCAGAGGTAAATGAAAAATAATAATTCTTCTTTGAACAATTTGCAATGTTTTGAAATCCTTTGGGAGGAAAAAAGACATTGTAGAAATTGAAGATATTATTAATTCCCATACAAGTGCCCACAACTGTGGAGCTATTGGAGAAATATTTTCAGATCTCCACATCCCCAGTAGTTTAATTCAGGAATTCAAAGAAGAAAGGAATATCTAGACTGAAAATGGAGGTCAGCATTAGAAATTATTGTTCATAACCCTAAATATTTGGGGGTTGAGTCTATCTTATTACCCTCACAAATTCCTCTACCAGCTTAGTGCTCACACTCTAGAAGTACTTGTAGTTGGATTTTGTAGTGAACTTTACTTCTTTTTTCCCCACAATGAATGGATATAACTTCAACAAAAAATAGAAATTAAATTAATCTAGTAAATTTACAAGATACATTCACTTTGTGTATTAATCTTGAATGTCAAATTTTATTGGTTCAGAATGCCCTTGCTTCAGATTTGTCAACTGAAGCTTAAACAAAGAATTCTTAATATTAAAGGACAGAGCACATACATTAAGAAATTAAATGATAAAATAACATCAGATTTAATCATTTCTTATACTACACAATAGTGCTCTTGTATATTAATATTATTATTACATGATACAACTGAAGGAGAGGTCTGAACATGCAAGTTCTTTTCTATTCTAAATAATAGGCTAAATTACCCTAGTTTCATTTTAAATTGTCTGTCTGTCTGTCCATTCTCTCTGTTCTCTTCTTTCACATAGCTTGAGGATGTTCTGCTGTGTAATTTCAGAGAATAATCCCCATTGCTTTAAAGTCCCTGAGGTTTGTTTTGAAATATTGAACTTCTTATATCAGATCCTGGAAACTTTCTTGGTGAGCGTTTTAGAACTCTATGGTCTGTATATTAAAATGACTTTTCACAATTTTGTGAACTTTCAAACTCATATTAATTAAAGATTAAGTCTCATAAGAGGAACCCAAATTTGTCTTCAGCATATTCCAGTTATAATTTATGGTCATAATTCTCTAGAAAAAGTTTAGGGTGTCCAAAGATGCACTCTGGAAACTTTCTGCTTTGGTTTTGCCCAATGAGATATTTGAATTTGTGCTTGACCACCAGCTATGCCATATTACCTGAGAATTAAATATTCAAAATTCCTTTCCCTGTCTTATTTCAGGAAACTGTTCACCTTTGTATATGATTGGAGTTGGTTCTTAGCTGCTGTTTTGTTTGATATGTTTCTCTTTGAAGGTTGCAAATCTTGTCTGTTTGAGGTCAAATTGTTTTGAAGTCTTACATAATGGCACAGAAAGTTTTCTTGATGCTAAGGGTTCTGGTGGACAAATGCCATGTGCAAAACAGTGGATTGTTATACAATAATGCTTTGTGAGTTCTCCTGGCATTTTGTACAAGTGTTTTCAAATTCCCATTGTTGCTTCCACTTCCCTGTTAGACTGAGGGAAGCTGGTCATGTGCTAGAAATAAAAACCTTTGCTGAAATCAACAAAGTCTGTGGCAGACAACCAAGGTTTTCACTGATGTTCTCAAAGTTCTCATTCCAGAAGACTAGGTCTCTGCAACGCCTCTGTGGGGGAATGGTTGATATCAGTGCTTATGGCAGTAAAGGCTGTAGTATCTGGCATATGCTCTAATTTTTCACTCTTTTTGCTTTTGTGGGCTTGTGCCCATACCCATGCTGACTGTTACATGGTGTACACATCTGTGTCCTTTTGAATTCTGAATTCTACTTTTTCTCACAGTTTGTAGTATTGCTATTGCTGGATCTTGGGACATTCTCTGTAACAAAGTCAAAAGACACATGGGATACTTTCTCCCGATCCCATTGCTCCTTTGATAAATATGAGGTTTAGTGGTGCCCGAGAAAGGGAAGTGGCTGACACCGGCATCATTTTTAGCACCTGTAGTATTTTTACAGTAAAAATGTAGGTGTCTAAGGTGAAATAGCTTTTTATTCTAGGCTCGAAGTTCACAAAAGAATTTTAATCCAAAATTGCCAAACAAAGTTTATATTCCATTTTTAAATTGAATTCCATACCCACCAGTAAAACAAAACAAGCTCATCGGAGCTATTTTTTACCCCCAATATGCACATACCACTGTTCTGCTTCTGTTAGGCCTCAGGAAGTTTAAGCAATGGGTTGTCTCTCTGTCTTGTTTGTTGAAGTGACCTAACAACTGCCTCCAGGCCATACAGTGAAGCATCTGTTACTACCATTGCCTACATCTCTGCACTCCATCATGGCAGAACATGAAGTGCATAAGGGTGTTGAATTTTTGGTGGGGGAGCAAGAGGGGTTAAACTGACCCAGGGCTGGACTATCTTCTTTCATTCTAATTTCTAATAATTTTTCCCCAGTGTTTAAGTGGGAATACAGTTATAGCTTTAGCCTTCACAACATCCCCTGGTGATGAGTACCACAGGTTGACTGTGTGTTGTGTGAAGAAGTACTTCCTTTTGTTTGTTTTAAACCTGCTGCTCATTAAGTTCATTAGGTGTTATGTTCTTGTGTTATGTGAAGGAGTAAACAACACTTCCTTATTCACTTTCTCCACACCATTCATGATTTTATAGACCTTTGTCATATCCCCCCTTAGTCATCTCTTTTCCATGCTGAAAAGTCAGTCTTTTTAATCTTTCCTCATGGAAGCTGTTCCATATTCTTAATCCATTTTGTTGACCTTTTCTATTTCTAATAAATGTTAAATATATTCTTATATATCCATTTCTGACATGATGCGAGCAAAACTGTACACAGTGTTCAAGGGGTGGGTGTAACTTGGATTTAGATATAGACATTATGATATTTTCTCTCTTATCTATCCCTTTCCTTATGTTTCTTGACATACTTTTAGCTCTTCTGACTGCTACTGCACATTAAGCGGATGTTTTCAGAGAACTATTCACAATGACTCCCAGATCTCACTCTTGAGTGATTAGATCCATCCCAATTACACCAGTTTATTCCCAGTCTGAAACTGGGACCTAGCATTCTATACTTTTGTGTGCTTCGGTATGGATAAGGAGACTCGGGGCAGGAATTTCTCTTTTTTCCTTCCTATTTAACACCAATTTTTAACAAGTATGTCACAGGGCCTTATCTTTCAGATCTGTCTGTGTTTGTGCTATAGTAAAGTGCTTTGAGTATAGGAAAATCTTTTATCCCCATTTACATCGCTTTTTCAGCATAGAGGTACTGGAGGGTTATTTTTCTGTTCAGTATAAGAGTATTTTGGTCTTTTTCTCTTGTGTTATACTGACTTGGTTGTTGGAATATCCTCTTACATTCTTAATTACACCAGTTTTTCTCCAGTTTGAACTGTGGACCCAGGATTCTTTACTTTGTTTCTGTCTTTGTTAGGGAAAATGGACTGAGATATTTCAATATCCTTTCTCATTCCTCTTTATTCCAATTTCTAAAAAGTCTGTAAGACGACCTCAGGTTTCTCACCTGTTTTGTTGGCTAAATTGCTTTGGATGCTGGAAAATCCTCTTTTATTCCCATTCCCGGCATTTTTTAACCAGAGTGGACTGGAGATTGATTGTTCTGTTGTGTATAAATGCGTTCTGGGAATTTTTTGTTGGTTTAAATGACTCAGTTGTTGGCATATCATCTTTCATTCCTAATTACACCAGTTTTTTCCTCAGTCTGTAAGTGGGACCCAAGCTTTTGTATTTTTTGTTTATTTTAGTTGGAATAAAGAGACAGGCTTTTCCAAATCATCATTCTGCTTCCTATTTAGTTCCAATTTTTAAAAAGTCTGTGTGAGCACCTCAGCTTTTACACTGGTGTCAGTGTTTGTGTTTGACTAAATTGTTTGGATGTTCAAAAATCCTTTCTTATTCCCAGTATACCATTTTTTCACATCAGAGGGACTTGAGAGACAATTTTCTGTGGTATGTAAGTGTATTCTGGTCTTTTTTTGTTGGGTTAAACTGACTTGGGTGTTGGAATATCCTCTGCTATGCCTAACTACATCAGTTGTTCCCCAGTCTGTTAAGTAGAACCCATGATTTTGTATTTTTTAATGTTAATTGGGATAAAGGGACATGGATGTTGGAATATCCTTTTTCCTTCCTCTTTATCCCCAATTTCTAACAAGTCGGTATGAGGATTTTAACTTTCCGACCTGTTTGTGTTTAGTCCAAAATACTTTTCAAGTTAGAAAATCCTCTTTTATTCCTAATTACACCATTTTATATCTAATATGAGATTAAATGCTTATTTGACTGCTACACGTAAGTGTGTTTATCATTGTGATCGTTGGCATAAACTTATTTAGGTTTCAGAATATCCTGGATGTTTTTCAAAATTTATTAGGTCACTTCTCCTCCTATGTGTATCTGGGTCCCAATACGAAACCATGTGTCCAATTTTTAGTTTTGTACTGTGTTTGCCACATAGGTCCTCTCTCATTACCAAATACAGTGTGTTAGGAGTTAATTTTAAAAGAAATCTTTTCTTCAATGTTTTATTTTAAGGTCTACTTTGATTAGCTGCTGATTCTGGCAGTTGATTTCAGGTGGAAGTGACACTGAGAGATGATGCATATGAGGATTGTTGGGATGAGGGTGGTTGTTGGCTGTGCCACTCCTGTCTCTGAACCTGCCAGGGGAAGTTTTGCGGGAACAATGAAATGATGTGGAACTGAGCAACAAAGCTGTGCTGTGAGTGTATGTGTCTTTTGCCTAAACTTCATTTAAGTAATTTAAACTTAATTGTGTATTGGAATATTATTCCTATTTCCCACATTTTTCATTAGTTTGAAACATTATTGTGCTGTTTGTGTAAGTTTGTTGGCTTATACTGACTTGGGGGCTGGAATATCTACTTTCCTCCTTGATTACACTAATTTTTCATCGGTCTGTGGTTTGACTCAGTATTGTGTGTGTATGTTTTCAGGTTTAGCTGACTAAAACCTAGGAATGGCCTTCCACTTACCCTTGTTTTTCAGTTGTTATTTTATGAGGGAACTGAGTTCCACAGATTTGCAATCTGTGCTCTAGTTTGGTCATCCAAGGCTCTTGTAGACCCAGCATGAAGGTGATATTGTCAGAGATGGAACACAGGAAATGGTGTTGGGCTCAGGTGCGGTTTGATAGTTGTCACTCATATTTCTCCAGTCCTACACCACAGAGTACTATGTAGCTGCACGTGCTATTAAAGGATGTAGAAACCCCAGCTGCAACTTTGTATTTGCATTGAGAATCTCTACAGTGACGTTATCTTAACCTTGGAGAAACCATGTTCTCAGACTTTTCAGGCTATATGCACTTCATGCAAGGTAAAGGGTAAGGGGGAAAAGCTGGGGAGATAAATCCAGAAAATCAATCTTAAATTAGGGCTTGACTTGTTCAGATAATGATCCTGACTCTATGATGAGTTAACGGTACATCTCATGTAGGTAAAGTGAGAGTAGGAGGCAGTTTTGCATGTAGCTTATATGCCTAAACCCCTACCTGCACACACACACAAAACTGTTTATCTCAGTGGAGTTCAACCTTTTAAGCTTAAAGGCCAATGTTATTTCAAAGAAGACGGAGAGGCCATAAACCAATACTTTGGGAGCAGATTCTCTGCTCTGTTCCTCTCCCTTTATGATGCTAGGACTGTGGCAAGAGAAATAAAACCACCTGCATGTCCTATGAATGGGGACAATTAGCATGGCCGGAGTATAACCTCAGCTACATTAGGCTAGGCCAGAGAACCAGCGGCTGTAACTGGTTGCTGGTTCTCAACTCTACTTCTTCACCCTCTCCTGTGCAGTCCTGGACAGAGGTTCTGGAACAATTTGTATAGTGGGGTTGCTGCTCATGGACACCATGTATTTGGTGTTTGTTATTACTACTTCAAGCCAGGGCTTGTGCCAGCACTCCCAGAAGCCCTAGTTCCAGCACCAGCAGCGTGGCTAGGGTGGGGGCCATCTTTCGCATCTTTTGCAAGGTGCTGCCTTAGACTCAGTTAGATCCAGTTGAACTCCTTATTCTGCTCTCACTGGGGCTTTCCCAGTCAGATAGGGAAGCCGGCATGGAGCAGCCGGAAATACTCTCTCCTCCTGTTTCTCTGTATTTCAGCAAGTGGCCAGAGGGGGAGCTGCTAAGCAGCTGCCAGAGGGATGGGGCAGCTGGATCATACCAGAGCTGTTCCTGGGGTTGCAGGGGAGCTGTTATGAGGCAATTGAGGAGGCATTTTCCCTGCTCTCTTCGCTGTAGCAATGGGGCTGATTTAAAAGTTCAGTTTAAAAAATTCAGGCCATGGCTCAGGGAAGACATTTTCAATTCATTATCAAACATTTTCTTAGTGCAGTCACCCTCAAGGGCCACAATTTAAAATCTTGAGGGTCACAGTGGTCTCCAGATGACTGTTTGTAGTCCACTGGTCTAGGCAGTGACACAGCCATGTACTCTGGAGGAAGCTGTGCACTGTGCCTGCCACTGATGGATCTGTCCTCCAGGATTACAATGATATTTGTGTGAACTTTATAGATAGCGTGTTCTGTAACCAGCCCCCTTCCTCCTCCCCTTGTGTGTGTTTGTGTTCTGAAAGACTGAGAGCTGTGAACGTCCCAAGTCACTCATCTTTTCACCATTTATTACACATAGAGAAGTTTGTTTTCTCAAATTTGCAAGCTGAGCCCCCGTTTACACAAGCAGAAATGTCGGCACTGGACTCAGCTCTCATTTGACACGCTCAGGGGTGGAAAGTTTTTGGAAAACTGGGATAGGAGCATTGGCCACATGCCTCTGGAATCTCCTAGCCCCACAGTCAGCTAAAGATCTACACAACAACATTTGTATGAACTTTGAAGGGAATTTACTTGAAACCAGAGTCCCAACGGTTTTGGGCTGAGTGTATGTATGTGTGTTTCAGCATGACTGAGGTTGAGGAAATATATTTTTGATAGATAGATGTAAAACATTCCCTGCCCTGCCCCCACAGGCTTTATGGTTATGTGGGAACCCAGAACCTTAATTGTTAATTAGAAATAGAGATCAGCACAGTATATGCTAACACTCAAACCCTTCAGAGAATGCATTTTACTGTTATCTCTGATTGCCATTCAGTTCACATCAGACCTTCTTCTTTCTCAGTAACACCTGGGGCAGATAGGAAGGATGAATTGGAAATCTCTCTCACCTCAGCTTGAGTTTCATGTGCTGTTTCCGGGCCATTAGGTCAGTTGGATCAACAAGCAAAGGTCTGGAAGAATGTCAGAAATAATCTTAAAGACAAGTTTGTACCTTAGTACTAGTGTTAATCTGCATTTTAAACAAGTTTGGATGCATCTTTAAAATAGTGTGTCCTGAACCAGACTGTCCAATGTATTGCAGAGTTCCTTTGCACTGTGGCATCAAGGGCCCATTTTCAAGTTTCCTTCCCTCTCCATATCCTCTGAGCTGGAAAGACTGAGGATTGCTGGGAAAGCAGCACAATCGTCTTCAGGCTCAGCTATGGGTGCTGCCCTCATTCTTTGGTTACGGATGAGAGGCAACATGGAGTTTTATAATGGATAAAAAAATCCCTTCACAGCACTTTTCTGGTTGTACTGCACTTATCACGTCATACAAGCCTTCTTCATTTTAAAATGAAAGAACAGTGGCAAATCTAATCTGTACTAACATGCTATTGTTATGAACAATAACTTGTTTTATGTGAAAATAGTATAGAATGAAAGAATACTAATAAATATGATATTCTTACCGCTAACTGTTAAGGCACAGTCAGAGAGGCATCAGGATTTTCAGTTCTTCCTGCATGCTATTAACTGCTTCAGAATCACAAATCCCTGCCCCTTGGCATCACAGCCAGCTCACACCCAGCAATGGTCCAGCTACTCTTTCAAAACTAACCTCACAGCAGAGGCAGTTGCTGGTAAGCTGCCATTCTGATGTCACGCGTTTGCACTCGTCTGATGCTATAACAACAGCTGATCTCTCTTACGAATGTCCCTCTGTTACACAAATGTTTAGAGATGTGCCACTATTTTAAATTTACCCCTAATCTGATTATTTTAAATGTGTTCCTCCTGCAATACTTTTGTGGGAGAAGGAGGAAAATCAATGCTTTTTAGAAGCAAACGTTTGCAGAAATATTAACGTCAACTCTACTGTATTACCATATATCTGCCAACCTCTTTTTGAGCTCTTTTTAAGAAAATAGCTTGCACTGCCAACAGTTTTGTTTCTTTTTAATAAAATTGGCTAATACCTAAATAGGAGCCCTGACGAGTTCAGTTTAGGGGCCCTAGTGCTAGACTCAAGTGTGAGAGGACACTTTCAAGTGTGGAACATGTTGGCAGAAATGTAATGGTAAATGATGTTGAGAAAGAATGCATTTGAATGCAGACATCATTGCCTCCTGTCCTATTACTTGTGACATGCTCCTTGGTGCTGAGACCAGCTTTAGGGTCCCTCGCTGAATTCAACAGGTGTTAGTTCCCAAATTTTGAGAAACTTGGTTCCACTGGGTAGTCTACCAAGAATAGTAGTAATAAATTAGGTGCACAATTACATGCACATTATTGCATGCACAGTTGTGTACATGAAGTTTATAAAAGCCCCAAAAGGAAAGTTATTGTTGTACCATGTTAATAATTTACTTGTACCAAACTACTGCAGGAAACATTACGGTAATAAAAAAAATTCAAAAGTCAGCAGAGATTTTAACAGTTGTCACAGATGGCATATAAACACAAATAATATGCTGAAGTGTTATTTGCATCTGGTAGCTGTGAGTACTATAAAATAGGATTGAAGGTGCTAGGCTCATTTATGGGTCTTTGGATTACACTTTGTACAAAATTTTAGAAGAAGATTGCTATGTGTAAAAAAGCAGTTAGCCTGAATTGAGCCTATCTGACAGAATTTGACTCTCACTCTGCTTCCCCCGCCCTCCACTCATCTAGCAATGGCTTCCCTACTCTCTGTCCACACTCTTTAACTACTGTTGATTTCAGAGTGTTGCTATCACCTAGAAAAGCCCTTTGGTGTGCTTCTGCCTCTCTGAATCTCCCCTTTAGTTCACACTTGATCTGCCTTGCCGATAACTCTTAATTAGAGCAGAGCAAAATGTTCATGATGTCCTATGTCAGTGACAGGTTCACAAAGGTTCACAGAACTGGGCCAAGTTTGAGTAGTTATCCACACTTCCCAGTACAGTTATTGGAATGGTGTGGTACACCAGTCCCATCCTGATGTTTGGGAGCATGCTATCTGGTAGCTTGATCAGATTTACCCCTCAGAACATTAAAAAAAAAAAGGTTTTGTACAACTTCATTGTAAAATTTTCCTTTGTGTTACTTATTCTAATTTTAAACATGAGAAACTGTTTAGGAAACTGTTTGTATGAAAGGCACCAATTTTATGTTTTCTTCCAAGTCATTGATAAAGATGTTAAATAACATAGGGCCAAGAACCGATCCCTTACTGAAAATTAGCATGAACAGTAGAGTAAGCTCCTCAGCCAGCTCTCTGAAAACTCTTAGATACAAGTTATATGGACCTGCTGATGTAAAAATGGCTAATTTTAGTAATTTCTGTCTAACATACTCCAGAGATACTAATGTAATGGGAAGAGCGTTATCATCATCATCATCATAAAATGGGACTATATAATCTGTTTTTCCCAGATACAGAACAGAAATATTTTTTAAACACTTCCACATTTTCACAATTTTTATTGATAATACAGTTGCATGGTGTACCTGAGTGCACAATTATGGGCCTAATCCAAAACCAAGTGAATTCAGTAGCAAGACACCATCTGACTTCAGTAGGATTTTGATCAGGATTTTAGTGCAAGATTTCCATAGAGCCCTGATTCTTGAGTCTAGACAAGCTGTGCTTAGTGCAGGATAGGTAGCAAGATGGTTTTCTGTCACTTTTACATCTCCCCAATTTTGGGACTGGTTAGAGGACTGGTAGGGCCCCAGAATGAATTAGAGCAGCCTCAGGGCTGGTCTGCCTCATGTCTGGCTGATATCAGGCCAAGGACTATATTTCCCAAGACTAACTTCTTTGCAAAGAAGGGGATAATCTTCTTGAAAGCATACTCCTGTCAAGCTTTCCCTCTTCCAACCTTAGTGCTCAGTATCTCCAGTTCAGAACCTTCCTCTAATAGTAAGCAGTACCTCCAATAGAAGATTCCTATCTCCGTAGTAATGTAAGAAAGGAAACTCATACTGAAGCAGTGATTAGATGCATTCAATAAATACCAAGGCTAGCAGGAGAAACGGTCCTGTATGGTGGTTGATGGCTTCTCTTCCACTGCTATGAAAAGATTAACAACATTCAAAAAAAAAAAAAAAGATGACATATTGGTACAAAATAAGTGCAGTTAATATTATTGCAAAGAGAAGTGTATTATTTTGTTACTGTAGTACCTCCCCAGAGGAACTCTTAGATGGTGTTTTTTCTATTCTGTTGTTCTATCATGTTCAAACTCTGCCTATGCCACCTGATATTTGTAAAGATGGAACATGCATGATGCATCTAATTACATGCGGATGAGTATAGTTGCTGCTGGGGTGGAATGCTGCTGGTAGATAACCCTTGAACATTATTGTCCCAGTGCTGTGGATGCCTGCCATCTCTCAATCACAGATCAGGAAAACCATAATACTATTTTACTCTTCTGATAGTGGCTTTCATGTGAAAATCTGAAAGTGTTTTATAAATATTAATGAGTTCTACCTGGCAGAGCTGTAATAAGAAAGAAAGCCTGACTTTGTTAAATGGAAAGTCCTAGAATGTACTGTACATTAAGTGACATTCAACACTACCTATATCTTTTTTACGTACGCTATTAAATTTGATTTTGTAACATCCTACGTAAAAATTGCTTCAGTCAAGATGCATTGCTTTGGGTTTTTTTGGCGGATTTTACGTTGACATTTATATTCCAGATTATCCTTAGATATATCCATTAAATTCTCACATAAAAGCCATTAAAGTTTTGTGCTCTGTATATGCCCCCAAATATACATTATCTCTATTAATATACACTTACTAAATATAAAGGTAGAAACATTATGAAGTTGATAAAAATTGTGCAATATGTTAACATTTTTAATATATACCAGAATCCAGCAAATGGAATTTAAAAGCCATGAAGAGCACAAGCTTGTCTACAGGAAGGTTTAGTTCACAGCAAGTGGTGATGTGAATCTACCCCGCACTTTAGCCTGCTGTGGACTAACTGTCCCTATGGGCCCTGCTTGATGTGCATTAACAGTTAGTTAATGCACTTTGAAACAGGACTAGATCAAAGTCCATTAACAAATGTTAATGTGTCTCAGCAGAGTCTACACAGACAGTCAGTCTTCAGCAGACTAATGTGGAGTAGATTCACATTGCAGTTTGCTGAATGCTAATTGTTTGTGTAGACAAGCCTGAAGCATTTCACAACTGTATGCTGTTTTTATATTGAATGGCACATAGGACAATAGTCAGAGTAAGCTAGTTAATCAACCAGTTGTTTCAAGACCATGCTCGTCTCAAGATATGTCTACAGTACACGTGTCCTTCGGTAGTGTGTAGACTATATACCTGCGTAGCCCCTGTCTTTCCCCAGCAAGAGTATAAATAGCAGCATAACTGATGAGGCCTCTTTTTAAGAGGTTTCAAATGCTGGTCACACCGTCAGCTTGTAAGAAGCATCATTAATGATCTAGAGGATGGGGTGGATTGTGCCCTCAGCAAGTTTGTGGATGACATTAAGCTGGGGGGGAGTGATAAAGATGATGGAGGGTAAGGACAGGATACAGAGTGACCTATACAAATGGGAGGATTGGGCCAAAAGAAATCTGATGAGGTTCAGCAAGGACATGTGCAGAGTCCTGCACTTAGGATGGAAGAATCCCATGCACTGCTACAGACTCGGACCAACTGACTATGCAGCAGTTCTGCAGGAAAGGACCTGTGGGTTACAGTGGACAAGAAGCTGGACATGAGTCAACAGTGGCCCTTATTGCCAAGAAGGCTAACAGCATATTGGGCTGCATTAGTAGGAGCATTGCCAGCAGATTGAGAGAAGTGATTATTCCCCTTTATTTGGCACTGGTGAAGCCTCATTTGGAGTATTGTGTCCAGTTTTGGGGCCCCCACTACAGGAAGGATGTGGACAAATTGGAGAAAGTCTAGCAGAGGACAACAAAAGTGATTAGGAGGCTGAAGCACATGATTTATGAAGATAGGCTGAGAGAACTGGGATTATTTAGTCTGCACTAGAAGAGAAGACTGAGGGGGATTTGATAGAAGCCTTCAACTACCTGAAGGGGGGTTCCCGGGTGGATGGAGCTAGGCTGTTCTCAGTGGTGGCAATTGACAGAACAGGGAGCAATGGTCTCAAGTTGCAGTGTAGTGGGGAAGATCCTTGCATGGTTTTCCTTAATAGGCTCATCTCTCACCTGGTAGATTTGGTGTATCCAGAATTACAGTGTAGCTTTCATGCTGGCTGTGGTACTATGAACATGATTTTTGCAGCCTGACAAATACAAGAGAAAGTTTGTGAATACCATACTGAATTAACTTTCAGTTTGACCCTACTGAGTTACGTCTGAATTAACTTTCAAGTGTAGACAAATCTTGTTAGATTCAGATTTGTTAAACCTAATGTTTCAGATTTATTCTGGCATTTGAGTGGAATATGTGGAATAGCTATTCCGGAATAACTCAATGTGTAGACAATCCCTAAGGACTTGCCTCTGTATAGACAGTGTTCAGCAAGCCATGATGTCAATGTACAACGCACTAGCTTGCCCCCCACTAATGCTCTGTGTAGACCTGCTGCCACATACTAAAAGTTCTGTAGCGTGCTTTCATATACTGCAAAATAGATGCCTCCATGTAGTCAAGCACTTAGGTGCTAGACTGCTCCCATCCAAATAGATAACAAGTGCTTCAGTATCTTTTCCATTAGGAATTTTCCCCAGCTCTCTTTCTGAAGATTATCACTGCTAGTTATCGTCTCACAGTGAGGATCTGTGGAAGCCATGTCAGAGAACTGTAATAGAGGTTACTTAATAGAAAAACCTTTGTTCTCTGAATGTAGATGGCCACAGATCCTCACTAAACCTGGCTTCTTAGGACCCTTAAGTGAAGTTCCTAGAGTAAAGAGTTACTGCTGGGGGAGGGGTATACCCCTTGTCTTGGGATGCTGAAACCAAGGGGAATGCACAGACTCCCCAGTGGCTATAACCCCCTGTCATACGGGTTCTGTTGATGCATAGAAGGGCTACTGATTTCACAGTGTGCACATATTCATGTAGTAGATTCAGAAAAACAAAGGTTATTTTAGTAAGGCGAAGGAGGTTACTTACCTGTACAGTGACTGATTTTCTTCTAGATGAAAAACCCATATACATATTCCAGATATGCATCAGATAATTTTCTAGACAGCAGAATGCAGTGGAGTGGTGCATGCACCCTCTCCTCGGTGGGCATTCTGCAAGGGATAAAGGAGGAAACCGCTCTGAGCATACCCAGTTCCTTCCCTACCATAACAGCCTGTGACAACAGGACTCTGAAGCAATGGGAATGGTGAGTGGGCTGTGGGATATTTATATGGAGTACAAGTTTGATAGGCCATCATTTACTTTACAGGTTAAATAAACTCTTACTACTTAAAGTGATAATCTGTATCGATATTCCACATTAGATGACTCCGGAGGTAAGAGGTGTTTGTGTAAATTATGATTGCAGCACTGATCTTCCAAATGTGATCTCTGGCTGCCTGCACCACTGCATAATGCGCCAGGAAGGTATGCAGATTGCTGCCTTGCAAATAGGCTGAATGGGGTGGTTTGCCAGTGAGGGCACAGAGGTAGGTTGCATCCTGATAGAATGTGCTCAGACCTCATTGTGTGGTTGTAGACTGACTAACTGGTAATATGTCTAGATACATTGGTTTATTCAGTTCAATATTCTCTGAGCAAACGTGGCTTGCCCTTTAAGCTATTCTATGAAGGCTATGAGAAGCCTAGGTGATTTTTGGAAGGATTGAGTCCTGTCCATGTAGAAAAATATGGCTCTGTGCACATTGAGGGTGTGTAGCTTCTGTTCTATTCTGTAAGCATGAGGTTTGGGAAAGAACACAGGTAGGTTGTTGGTTTCATTCATATGAAATTGAGATACTACCTTGAGAAGGATTTTAGGCTGTAGCCTCATGGACATTTTGTCCTTATCAATAACTGTATGAGGTGGTCCTGCAATCTGGGCCTGAAGCTCCCGGCTCTCTTGGCAGAGTTAGTAGCCAAGATGATGGCCACCCTCATTGATAAATAAGGTAAAGCCTGTGGCCATTGCATCAAAAATGATCTCCATGAGTTTCATGAGGACCAGGTTGAGATAGAATGTTGGAGTCAGATCCCTGACCAGCAGGTAGGGCCTTGAGATATTATTTTAAAACCTTTGCCCCATGGGGAAGAAGATTGAAAATAAGTGGATGGGTGGGTTGATCATGTACATGGCCTCTAGGTGCACCTCTAGTTTGCTTAGTGAGAAGCTAGAATGCTTAATGTGCAGCTGATAACCCAGAATGTACTGGATGCTAGGAAGCCCAGGGGTGTCTGACATTGCAGCACCCATTGAGATAATCTTGTCCATTTGATGAGAGAAGTGGATCTAGTGGAAGATCTGCTTTTAATAAAAATATGCTTAATGTCTCGGGAGCAGGCTAGTTCTGCTGAAATTAACCAGTGAGCATCCATGCTGACAGGTGGAGAAAGCATAGGTTAGGATGCAAGGTTTTGCCCAAGTTGTGGGTAAGAAGGTTGGGGATCAAGGCTAGGGATATTGGAGATACTGTAGAGAGGTCATGAGGATCTCAGAATCACAGCTCCAGGTTCTAGATGCGTGAAGCTTTGTGCAACTGACCAGAGGCCCTGAACCATAAGATCATCTATATGGGCTCTCAATCTAGATGTGGAGGCATCAATGACCATAGTTCTCATGGGTGAACTGGGGTTCTGTGGGACTTCCCTGCACATGCTGTGAGTTTTCTTCCACCATTTCAGAGACTGAAGGATGGCTTGGGGTAGATGCATCACCTTGTCTAGGTGATGACATCTTATGCTGTAGACTGAGGAAAGCCATGCTTGGAGATGCCTGAATTGAAGTCTAACAAATGGTCTAACAAAGGTACACATTGCCATGACGCCCAGCAGTTTGAGGCAAGACCCCACCGATGTGAGAGATGGGACTAGAGATGGTAGCAGATGTCACATATAGTGTGAAACCTGACAAATGGAAGGTAGGCTGTCACCAACTTTGCATTGAGAATGGCTCTGATGGACTCTATCTGCCACATAGGAATTAAAGTGGACTTTTTCTCATTCATTCAGAATGCACAAGACATAGGTTTGGACTTGCAGCCATGAGTGTCCCCTCACCAATTGGTCACCCAAGCATGGGGACACCTGAATGACAGTTCTTCTTAAGTGAGACACTATTACTTCAATTCACTTGGTAAATACACAGGACACCACAGAGAACCCAAAGGGAATGACCCATTGTTGGTAGTGTTTGCTGTTGAATATAAACCACAGGAAGTGCCTGTGTGCTGAGTGTATTTCAATGTGGAAATATTCATCCTTGAGGTTGAAGGCAGTATACTAGTCTTTCTGGTCTAGAGAGGGAATGATGGTGGAGAGGGACACCATCTTGGACCTAAGCTTCTTTGTATAGTGTTGAGAGCCCTGAGGTCTAGTGTCAGGTGAAATCTCTGGTCTTCTTGGAGGGTGAAGTACTTGACTAGAGTCCTTTTCTCATTATGGCACCAGGGATGAGAAGGGATTGTACTTCCTGATGAAGCAGACCTTCATAGGATGGGTCCCTAAAGAGGGATGATTATGTTGGTGGGGAGGGAGAGGAACTGAATGGAGTAGCCTCTCCAGACTACCTCCCGAACCCAAAGATCCAAGGTGATGTTGGAGCAGATTTGATGAAACAGGGACAGACAGTGACCAAAGGTGGGAAGGTAAAGAAAACAGGATGAATGGTAATGTCTACAAGCATGGAGTCTAATCTACTGCCTGGCTGATGTTGATGTAGGGGGTTGAGACTAGGAGGAGGACCCCTCCAGCAGGTTTTCTTCTCAAGGATCTTTGCCTGTGGGCTGGAGGCTCAGAAGGCAAGTATCAGAAGATGGGATAGCATTGGTAGGGTTGAGGCTTAAAGCATTTTCTCTTTTAGGCTGGGGTTTATATCCTTGAAGTCCTGAAGATTGTTCTGGAATCTTTGAGGGATCTCATTTCTATGAGAAGACTGATGAAGCAGAGATAGCAGCCATTGTGGTAAAGTCAAGCCAGATGGCTATGGCAGGGTACTTCAGGGCCGATATGTGAGCCCTAGAATGCTTAAAGCCCTCTTCCCTACAGGCAGGAAAGAGGTTGCAGCTGGGGCTGATTAGGCAATTAGGCCACCTGGGGCTGCTTAACTAATTAGGCCACCTGGGGCCAATCAAGGAGCCCCGCCCCAAACACTTAAAAGCCTCCAGTGCAAGCAGGCAGTGGGAGGTAGAAGAGTGAGGAGGAGAGGAAGGAAGGAGCTGCTGGAGGTTTGGAGAGAGAGGTTTAGAGATAGAGGTTACTAAGATTGAGGAGACAGCCCCTCAGGCCTACAGAAGGGGCTGCACCCGCTTGCCCTGTAGAGAAGGGCCAAAGAGAGGGGAAGACCCAGAAACTTACCTGGACTGGAGTGGGATTATCTCAGGCCCCACTGCCTAGAGGGACTGTTGCCAGTGGGCGAGCGCCAGAAAGGGGGGCTGGTGTACCACACCATCAAAATGCTAGTGCACACATTCATCTAGTGTGGAATATGTATGTGGACAAGCACTAGAAGAAGAACCTCTCTTTATCTTGATAAAGCTGGATACATCCTTTATTGATTTTGCAACACACTTTTCAAAAAATACTGCAGTATCTCTACTTCTGCCTGTTGCTTATATGCTGCTATTTTCTCCATGGTAGCATTTACTACAAAGTAGTGTTTCCTAATAAATACCTAAGAGGTTATATTAAACTCTCACTTTTCTTCTTGGAAGCTTATTTATTTAAATTTAATTATTCACGTCAGGAAGAATGTATTACTCACATGATTTTAGAGTCAGGGAAGAACTAAAACTAAGAACTTGTTGTTACAGACTATTCTGTTAGGGAATTGACTACTCAAATATATCTATTGAACAGCGGACCCCAAAGATTTTGCAGAGAAGCCATTCAAAACAATGAAACTGACTCTGTTTTTCTCTTTTTAAGATATGTAGTGCTTTTTAAATTTCCCTACTGACTCAGTGCATTAGGTGGCTTGTCACATCACATTTTTTCAGCTTCATTGTATTATGTCACATAATATGACAGAGACAATCTTTGTGACAAATCACACAAGCCAATGCGTCAGCAGGGAAATAAGAAAATGACAGTTTCCTGAACAGTCCTCTAAAATCACCCGATAGAATTTTATAAAAAGTCACTTTTTTTCCCTAAGCCCAGACATCCTTTAGTCTCTTACTTAAAACCTTACCTAATGCTGGGACAACAGAATAAAACTTTAAAATAAACCCAAAAAACAACAGAACAAAGGACACCAACAAAAAGGAGATAGTTTGTGGTTTTTTCCCTCTCTCTTTGTATTTAATAATGTGAAAACACATGCACTCCCCTTGGATTAGATGAGGCTGAAGTTCATAGAATCATAGAAATTTGGGGCTGAAAAGGACCTCAAGGAGTCATCAAGTCCAGTCTCCTGTACTGAGGCCAGGACAAAGAAAACCTAGACCATCCCTGGCAGGATTTTGTCCAACCTGTTCTTAAAAAACTCCAGTGATGGGGATTCCACAACTTCCTTTGGGAGCCTATTCCAGATCTTTACTACCCTCATAGTTAGAAAGCTTTTCCTACTATCTAACCTAAATCTCCCTTGCTGCAGATTAAGCCCATTACTTCTTCAGTATGGGTGGAGTTTAATGACTGCAGGGACATGCCTCATATGACTTTTTCAGTGGAGAACAATTGATCACCATCCTCTTTGTAGCAGCCTTTAACCTATTTAAAGAGTGTTGTCAGGTCCCATCTGTTTTCTTTTCCCAAGACTAAAAATGCCCAGTTCTTTTAACCTTCCCTCACAGGTCAGATTTTCTAAACCTTTTATAATTTTTCTTGTTGTCCTCTGGACTCTCCAATTTGTCCACATCTTTCCTAAAGTCTGGCCCAGAATTGGACACAGTATTCTAGCTGAGCCATTGCTAATGCCTAATAGAGTGGAACAATTACCTCCCTTGACTTACATATGACACTCCTGTTTATGTAGCTCAGAATGATACTAGCCATTTTTGCAATTGCATCACATTATTGATTCATAGTCAAATTGTGATTCACTATACCCCCCCAAAGCCTTCTCAGCAATACTGCTGCCTAGCCAGTTATTCCTCATTTATTTTTAGTGTTTGTTGTTTTCCTTTTGAAGCAAAGTACTTTGCACTTGTCTTTACTGAATCTCATTTTGTTGATTTCAGACCAATTCCCCAACTTGTCAATGTCATTTTGAATTCTAAACCCATTCTCCCAACTGCTTGCAACCCTTCCTGACTTGGTGTCATCCGCAAATATTATAAGCATAGTCTCCACTCCATTATCCAAATCATTAATGAAAATATTGAATAATACTTGATCCAGGACTGAGAGCTGTGGGTCTCCACTAGGTACACCCTCCCAGCTTGACTGTGAACCATTGATAACTACTCTTTGAGTAGTACCTACTTTATAGTAATTTCATCTAGACCACATTTCCCTAGTTTGCTTATGAGAATGTCACGTGGGACTGTGTCCAAAGCCTGCCTTACTTAAATTGGTTCCTTGTGTCCAGTTCCTCATTTGTGGTTCCCAGTACTTTCCGCAAAGGCCAACATTATTATTATTATTGTTTTAAATTAGTGTAAGTTTAACTTTTTAAAAATCACTAAAATAAGTGTGATATTTAACAGTTTATATTAATTATTAATTGTTCATGAATCAAATAAGGATCTGGCTTTTTACTGACAAAGAGAAAACAATCTTCGCGGGTCACCCTAAGTGACATTTCCCTGCAGCCTTAGACTGTTCTGTAGTAGCTGGGATATGTCACTTCATGAACTGAGGCTTTATTCCTGAGCAATATGCTGTCCCTTGTCCCCACTTTCTAGTCTGCAAATTGCGCTTGCCTCTGGGATTGTGTTTTGACAAACTATTTCTCAGATAATCCCAAGTGAGATCTCCCTTCAATCATTATGTCGTTATGATGAGACAAGGTTCAAAGTTTCATTTCTGGGCAAGACTCTGCCCAGTATTTTATCTCCATTTCCATTTTGCATTTTCTTTTTTTAGTAAACCATACATACAATATACAGGTAAAAAGCAACCAAAAATAAGACTTTGACAAGTTGTTGCATATCCAGCCATAATGGTTTCACAGAAATTACATAGTTACAATTAAGAAGTCTATAGGTTCATTTGTAGATCAATTAAAACCAGGAAAAATGGTTAATGGCTCAAAATGTGTTTAATTTTATTACAAATAAGAATATACTTAGGATTATTGTTACAGCTTTGCTTGTTACAAAACAAAAATAATATGAGGAAACCACAGTTGATTCCCAAATGATAATATTTAATAACTATCTACAAATATACAAGCACACTGCTGCTCTGACTGATTTCTAATCATTGCTAAAACAACACAGTGAGTACCACTAGAGGGCTCATAAACTAGTTAGAGGGGTACCCTATTCCTACACTATGATTAGTTGAACCAGCTAATGTAGTTAGTGTTGCTGTGAGACTCATTCAGTAGCAAGGTGGCATGGTGCACTTTCCTTTTCAAGGAATTCAGAGAACTCTTCATCATTGGTGGAATATTGCTACTTCCCATTTCAGTTCCAAACTTCCCTCATACCCGTTGCAGCCTTCAGTTTGACTGATTTTGTGGAAACATACAAAATTGTTCCCCGTGTTATCCCAACAACTTCATAACTGTAGGGAGAGCACCTTTAATTTTTAATAAACTTTGTTTATGCAAATAACTTGGATGCCCTCTATTTAACTAATCCATATTTGAAGCATTATATTAAATATCAATGTTACATTCAAGTTACATAGCAAAGAACCTCAGAGAGAGCAGATGAATTGTTTTTTTTCTGGAGTAAGGGCATTTCATTATCTGAATAGTCAGTAACTGATGTTTGAAAAGATGCAGTTCAGTACTTCAACATAACAAAATGTATCTGGTTTTCTTTTACTTACTTGCTATCATGCACAAAATTCATTCATGGAAATAGTCAATGGTCAAAGTGCTGTCCTCAGATTTAGCTGCAGGTGTAGTGAGTAAGATGCATGATTCAACATTAATGAAATGACATTTATTCTTTTGCAATAATTCATTGCACCTGTTCACTTTGGTGTTGAAATTGTAGAACCAGTAAACTATTTATTATAACAAAATATATTTTAAATAATTGAGCAATTATTGCTGCTGATGACAGTGCTGATCACTGACAACACCTATAATTAAGCATTCTGAAGGTTTGTTAGGATTATAAAACTGCTTTGTACAGAAGAGAAGATTTTTATGAACTCATGCATAAAAATTCTTCATAATTTAATGCTGTCTGCCTCTCCATAAGGAAGCTTCTATGGTCTGTAGTCTTGTCACAGCCAACTATTATTCCAAATATTCACTTGGTTGCTAAAGGTGCGTGCAGAAGGGCCAGTAAAATAATTTCATAGATTCATAGAGTTTAAGGCCTGAGAGGACCATTAAATCACCTAGTCTGACTTGCTGAATATCACAGTCTATAGAATGAATTTGTACCTAGTGGTTTGCCCAGTTTTTGTGAGAACTGCTATTTCCAAAGTGTCAGAAGATTCTCCAAGTGAAGCATGTTAATTGAAATGCACATGGCACTTCCTTGAACCTGGTGCTAGCTATAAATTCTAGGCATCATCTAAGCTTTATTTAAAATATTAAATAATCAGTAATGTTATTAATCAGTTAAGAATACATAAAATAAGCTTCCTTAAGTAAAATTCAGTTGGCTTTTAATGCTGTAGAGGTAGCAATGTGGTGTGAAATGAAAAGAACTAAATTTTCAGACTTGGGTGCATGAATTTATGCTTCTAAATCATATTTGAAAGCAAAAGTGGCCTGATTCTCAAAGGTGCTGGTGATTTACAGCTTTCACCGACTTCAGTGGGATGCTTGTGTGTTCAGCACCTTGAATACTATTACATTTTAGCCAAGGTCTTCACTACTTTATGAAAAGACTTAATTTTCAGTCTATAAATCTTGTATTTCTTTTATATTCATTTTTAATAAGTGATTTTGGAGGCACAACAATAGAGACTTGATTGTTATACGTACATTTGTTTTGTATTTTGTATTGTGCCCCGTAACACACAAGTAATGTTTATATTATACAATAAAGGATTCAATAATATATTTTTATTTATAATCTCCAAACTTTTTCACTTTTTTACATATCTAAGGAATATACTTAATATAGCATAAACCATACAGTAAGTTATAGGGTAAAATAAAGATGGAAAAGATAAAGAGACGCTGGAGTATTGTCAATACAGGCTATAATTTATAAAGACGTCCTTCCTGGCCCTTTCTTATAAATAATAATAATAAAAAATACTTTCACATACATGGAACAAACTTTATAAAAGAACGTCTAACACCTGTGTGCATCTGTATACAACGTGAAGTGTTGGACACCTGGATTCATGCAAACGTTAGAATCTTCATCCACAAGAACTCAGAAATTTGCCACTCTGAATGTTAGAACGTGCGTGTATACATCTATGTTCTAAACCTTAAAAAGTTCATGTGCAGAGGGTGGAATATACACAGGTTTTTGCTTTGTTTGCAGTCTGCATGCATGCCAATGAAGGGTAGCCTTTGAAAAATTACCCATAAATTACCCTCCTTAGAAGTTGGAAGAAGAACATTAGATAATGTGAGAATAAGTAAATGCCATACATACATTGCTGTTGATGTCATTTCCTTTTTCTTTTTTGGACAATTTGTATTATAGAATGTGGAATCTTGTATTGTGCTAAAGAAATAAGAGAGATGGGAAGTCACCATATTTTCCTCCTTTCCATTGCAATCCCACATATTCATTCCTGTAACCTGTAGAAAGCGTGTAAACCATTGATGTTTCCCTGCGTTCCAGTTGTAGCTGTTAACAGCCTTACTTAATATAAACAGCCTTTTCAGCACTTCATCTCTGTTCTGAAACAAAAATCTCACTTTTTACTGGCTGATATTTTTTAAATGATCATATAAATTATGTATAGTGATTATTAATAACGCACATGTTGGTGAATGTTATCTTGCTTTTTGTCAGTTTGGCTATAGTGTGCCAGGTCAGACAGACAACCAGTGTATTTATTTTTGCAGTTGCCCTGGAGTACCTTGAAAATATTTGGCTTGATTCTTGAGAGATGTTGAATCCAGGCCTCCACCCGATTTAAGAGGTGCTGGAGTATCTTGCCAGCAACATTGTCAGCTACATTCTGCTTGAACTCCCACTTCCTGCTACTGTCATGCAATTGCATGTAGTTTACCTTGAATTGTGTCTTTTATAATTGCCACAAACTCTGAAGCTCTGTGATGGAACTTGTCATTTAAAATTTAGAATCTCAATTCTGAACCATGGCATTACAACAGTGGTATTACGGTCCCTGGTTTTATTGCTTGTAGCACAGTGCCACTCCAGAATGATAATATTGCGACGAATTTGAACAGAATGGCTGCAGTTCAGTAGTATAATATAAGTCTGGAGGAGAATTTACATTTGCCTGATCATCTGTTTCCAGGCTATGTGAAGGAATCGATTTAACAAAAGGTGAATTTCTACAAATTGATTCTTGTTTATTCTCATATCAGCATTTCCTTGTCTAATCCAAGAATGTTTTTAGTGAAGGATATCTGTTGGTTTTGTACATATTGCTTTATCTCAGTTACGTCCTCCCACTATTTGGTAAGATGTGTTGTCCTGAATATAATGCTGAGTCTGTTAATCATTTCACTATTTTCACACAATGTTTTTACATTTTGCAATAACTCAAAAGCATAGAAAAACATCTTGCTATCACCTTTATTTTAGCTATAAGCCCACATGCTACTTTTTATCATTTGTGCTGCACAAATGTGTAATGTTGTAAAATCAGTTCACCTTCTCTCACTCTATATTTCAAAACAGGTAATGAGATATCCTATAGGAGCTATCTGGTTGAAAACGTCTGTAGTAGCATGAATTAAAAGGCAGCTAAAGTCACATTCCAATTTTTGTGGTTTGAACCAATTTCTCTAAAAGTATATCAAGAAAGTAAGTCCAGCCAACATTAAATTGTTGGAATGCTTTGGTCAGCTATTAGCATCTCCACTATTGTTAGTTTGATGAACACATAAAACATAATACAAATACAGTGTTTACATGATGGAGCTCTCTTAACAACTGACCCTGTGACATCAAGCTATGAATCTCATATACCAATTCTTTGGAACTCCACATCCAACATTAGATGCCAGTGAGCCTCCGTGTACAGATACATTGTGGAAGGTAAAATTGCAATGTCCTGCAAATGTCCTATGCTGTTTTATATGCTATTATTTCAGAGGCATCTTGTTTTTCCTGAATGTTAATGCAGTTTGGATAAATGTTGCAACCAGTTCTTCTGTCAAATTTACCTTCTCTACCTACTTTGATATAACTGAAGTCGCTCAGGGATGTGAAAAAGGCCCCCGCCAAAGTGAAGTAAATTACACCAACCTAAGCACTGATGAGGAATATACTATGTCGGAGGGAGAAGCTCTCCCACCAATGTAGTTACTGCTGCTCGGGGTTGGAGTAATTATGCTGATGGGAGAGCTCTTTCCCATCAGCACAGGGCAGCTGCATTAGCAGCACTATGGCAGTGCAGGTACATCAGTACAGTTGTACCACTATAGTGATTCTAGTGTTGACTAGGCCTTTGAAGCTATTTCTGCATCAAAGTTATCCTCTTTATTGTTTTCTATTGGCTGGGGAAAGCCATTGTTGTTCAGTACAGCTTCACAAGGCAGACAAAGCCATGGTGTTGTCGTCCACATCTTTACAGACGGAAGAAGTAGGGTGAACCAGCCTGTGGTAGAAGTGGGAATTTTCTCTAACGTTTTTACGAACAATATGCATGTTAGTTGACCCATTTGGCTTGATATTACTACTCAGTACGTGCACTTAAAATGTTTCTCCTAGACCTGTGGGAAGGTGTTTTAGTCATGTAGGTGTCTACCTGGGGTGGGATGAATGAGCTGGAGCTGGAATCAATACATTGGAATGGGAGACCCTACAGAAACAATGGCTAAAGATTAACACCTAGTTGTAAAGGCAGCTGGACAATGTGAACTGCTGCACTTAGTATAACACTCATGCGTCCTTGCATTGGTGCTACACGTACTTACAAGGAGCACAGTGCACCAAGGTTAGGTATCCCAGTGTGCAACATACCACCATATAGTGTCTTTTGGGAAATTTTGGCAACACATCATAGGTCAGAAACAAATTGCCCAGTGGTGACTGGGAGAAAGGGCCAAGTTCCCAATAAGCAACTTTCTCCATCCCATAATGTCATCCATATCCCATGATTTTTGAACCATTTTTAAAAATCCCACTAACTTGCACAGCCCTCCTCACTGTCCACCATCTCTGACTGAAGCCTGGAACTTGCACAGCTCTGTACCCTTGTCATGAGTATTGCCAGAACAAGATGAACAATTCTCCAATATTTGCAGAGCTGCAAGAAGATTTGTATCACTGCGGAAAGTGACAATTTCATGGAGGACAGACTGCTGTGGGAAATAGCAAAAACCAGTTCAAGATTCTTTGTGGCATTTACAGAGCAGCTGCATGAGTGAAGCACTGCTTGGAGCCTGAGAAATGAGCACTGACTGGTGGTATCACATTGTAATTCAGGTTTGGGATGATGAGCAGTGACTGCAGAACTTTTGGACATAAAAGGCCACATTCTTGGATCTGTGTGCTGAGTTCACCGCAGCCCTCCACCACATGGACATCAGAATGAGAGCCGTATTGACAGTGGAGAAGCAAGTGGCAATTGCACTGTTGAAACTTGAAATGCAGGATTGCCACCAGTCACTAGGAAATCATTTTGGAGATGGAAAATCCACTGTGCAAATTGTTATTATGCAAGTATGCAGGACCATTAAACATCTCCCGCTATGCAGGACAGTGACTCTCGACAATATGCAGGACATAATGGATGGATTTTCAGCACTGAGGTTCCCAAATTGTGGTGCAGAAATGATGGCAAAGGGGGAAAAGTTGCCAGGGGAGTGACGGTGGAGTGGCTTTCTTCTGAGTTTGAACAGTCAGCCTCAAGGGCTATCAGAAGAGCTTAACTTGGAGCTATATGGCTCAGGGCAGCCTTGAAAGAGCGCTTAAACAGTTAGCCCCAGGAACGTATTGTGATGGACTGTGCTCTACCTGGCCCTGCAGTTTTGGAGCCTGTTAAGAATTATGTGGTGCTTGCTGTACATCTATGAATATAACACTGTGTTTGTCACTGATTGTACGAGTTCTGTCACACTGTGCAATAAGCAAATGGGTGATTTCAGTACCACTAGGCATTCTACAGCATAAGTTGTGCACTAATAAAGATGAATTATTTTTCCAAAGAATGGAATTGGATTGAGTAATAAAAACAGTGCAGAGAAAAGTCTGTGCAATTTAAAAGCAAATACATAAAAAACTTAATAAATTAATAGAATGGAACTTACGAGGAAAGAACATTCATGTCCATTTTGGCTACATATATAACTACTGTGGCTCTCACTAGTCAGTGTATGTGAAGCTGTGATTGTCGTTAAGTTTCCCCAGTGTGGAGCGGGTAGGGGTAGGCATGTGGCCCCTGATGCTAAGTGGAATGTTGGAGGGGGGAATTGGTGAAAGGAGATGCTAAAATAGAATTTTCCTTGGAGAGCGAAGGGGAAATGAGCTTGTTATTATTGAACCGGTAGGTCCACAAGAGTCTGTGTTTGGTTCTGGTGCATCTCCCTCTCCTGGTACTCCTGGACTTTTCTCTTTTCCGCTCTTTCCTTCTCCATACAGCCTGAAATGTTCACCTTCCAGGTGCTCTCCTCATGCTCTGATGCAGCACTGGCTTGCAGGATCTCACTGAACATGTCATCCTAAGTCCACTTCTTTCTTCTGTGGCGGAGTCTCAAACAGGTTCTGATTTACAGCATAGCTGGATGCCCCAGTCACATGTCTCCCATTCTCTTCCTCTCCCTGCTGCACCTCCTTCTCATCCATGGTGGTGTGAGGTTGTAGTGAGGTCCCTGCCAAATATCGTATTCAGCCCTTTGTAAAAGCAGCAAGTCTGTGACTCAGCACCAGGTTGACCGTTGACCTCCTTGGTCTTCTGGTATGCCCAGTTTTACATCAAAAGCAGTTTCAGTGGATATGCTGTATTCTTGTATGGCATGCTGCCACATATCACAACCCCCCGTGATCTTCCATTTGCAAAAGGCATTTCAATAAGTAACGGAGTTTTGGCTGGCTGTAAGTGACAAAATACACCTTGAGTAAACCCAAATGGCATGTTACTGTGACCATTAGACTGTTCTGAAGTAGCTAGGACGTGTCCCTGCCTGACACAATAGTAGTGGATGGGGCTTAATACAGATGCGAGGAGCCTGTTGCCTGCAGAGGAAGACTAGAGAGGAGCCTGGTGATACAGGCAAGGTCTTGGGTGGATGCATAGTTTTGAATTCAACAAGTAAAATGTTAGTTATGATGGAATGTATGCACATAGGCTCATCTGAGTTATTCAGTGAGCTACTTTGGAGCTAGAAAAGTGTACAGAAGTGACTGGAATCAAATAAAGGTCCAACCTGTGTATTTGAATTGGAAGCTCGGTTCTCAGTCTGTGCCTGTTAGGCCTGTTGTTTTCAAACTTTTTTCATTTGTGGACCCCTAAAATTTTCGAATGGAGGTGCTGACCCCATTGGAAATCTTAGATATAGCTGGCAAATCCCCAGGGGTCTGTGGATCACAGGTAAAACCACTGTATTAGTCAGATTCATTCAGTTTATCTCTGTGAAGGCAGAAAAAGTTACCCTGAAGCTGATTACTAGATGGCTATTTTAATCTCTATAACTCTTCGTAAACTTTTCATTTTTTTAGTGAACATTAAGCTTTGTGTTTAAAATGTTGCTGTATTTTTATATATTTATTTTCTCTAAGTTCTTACTGGCTGTGAGAAGTGCCCATACTCTGAGTCCTGGGCCCCCACCCAGAATTGGTGTCAGGTACAATATGCATAGATGACCATGAAGGGCTCTGACTTGGTAGCAGTGCTTCCAGTCTGACCATTCCTATGCTTTTTCATCTGGAAGCTGAACCTGGAAATGCAGTAGCAGCTCTCGTCATTTCAGGAAGTGGTTCTCAACCTTTCCAAACCACTGTTCTCCTTTCATGATGCTGATTTGTCTTGCATACCCAAAGTTTCACCTCACTTAACAGTGTCACAGCAAACTGTTACTGAAAGATTTACTTACTTTCTCATTTTTACCATATAATTATAATATAAATTGTGATGCGCCCTGGTTGAGAAACACTGATATAGTATTTATAGCAGTATAAACAAGTCATTGTCTGTATGGCATTTTAGTTTGTATGGACTTCTCTAGTACTTTTCATGTAGCCTTTTGTAAAACAAAGGAAATACATAGATGAGTTGACGAACCCCCTAAATGACCTCTGCATATCCCCAAGGGTGTACACACCTCTGGTTGAGAACCACTGATTGAAGGGCATCTCCTTCTTATTACAGCAGTAGTGGCTGGGAGTTCTGGCTTGGTTGACTGCTTCCCAGGACAATCTTTGGAATAGGTCTATCTTTTTTAAGAGAAAACTATCCTTCCTTCCCTCCTTCCACATACACACACAGCACCACCAGCCGGGAGCTATCACAACAGCAGGATTCAGGTCTCTTTGCCTCCAAAAACTTGGGGACAGGTGCCTAGAGACTCTCTAGTACTGGCCTGATTTGGCTGGCACCCCACTGACTCTGGCTTTTCTGTCAGCTGGTCAAATAGGGGTTTTTGTGAGAGTCATTTCTCCCTCCCCCCTCTGACACGAGAAGTCGCTATCTCCTCTGGCTGCTGAAGATGGCTGGCTGAAAGGCTCCTTCAGTCCCTTTGCTGGCCAATCTCCTCAGCAGGATGTGAGTGTGTTAGGTGTTGACTGAGGAAGTCACAGAGGCAATAATTTGGGGTTTGGGGCAGAATGGTTTGAGGGGCTAAAGTGGGAGAGGCAGGATATGTTTCAGGGTTAAAATGAAAGTGGGCGAAGGGGGTACAGAAATGAGAGAAGTCAGGAGTGAGACTGATGGGAAACACTGAGGAGGAGAAAAGAAGCAACTCAGTCACAGATAGTGTGAGAAGCTCCCCTAATTTGCTCCAGAAGAGATGGAAACTAAAAAAGGAAAAGTCATTTGTCGGTGTTATGCAAATATATGCAAATTGGTATGCAGGTCCCATTACAGCCTGCTATCTATACATTTAATTTAAAAGATTATATAAAATCTGGGGAGATGGCCAGAGAACACACACTGAATTTACTTCTTTTAATGTTGTTTCTGCCCTGAGAATAAATATACTTGTGTGGTAATTTATAATGGTAGGCAATTATTCTGTTACTAGTCTTGGAAGAGAAGCCTTGCTAGATAGCCTGTCTTTTGCTTGGAATAACACAGGGAAGACAGAGAACTGTTCGGCCTGGAGATACCTGGTGAAAAGGAAGAGAGAGATTACCTCCCGCAAGGGAGGTGAAGGCTACGGGAGCTGGAAGCCTGAGAGTCGGTGCCCTTGCTGAACCAATAAGGAGAAATACACGACCAGCTGTCTTGAAGTATGACCAAGTATCCCCCAGACTTTGAAGGAGGATATGGAGCAATTTTGAAATGCTTCTGACTTCATAGGGAGATAAAGAAACTATAAAAATATTTTGGTGGTTTCTCTCAAGCAAAACTCAGGGAGATGCATAAATAGATGTTTGACTTTCAGTGGTCTGGAAGGGATTGGGGTAGAAGCCTTAAAATATATTTGTTTTGATATTTAAAAAAAATTTTTTTTGTTTTTTTTAGTAGAAAAGATCACATCCATCTTTCCCAATGGCATATCTGGTATGGCTAAAAATGCATGTCTTGTACAGTAGACCTCTCAGAAAATGTAAATTAAACTAAAAAACATTTTCTGAAATACAAGAATCACCTTTTTAAGTCGGTTTTAGATAATTTTTTAAAACTATTCTAATGTCTAATAGAACCCACTTTAAAAGTATGTTTTGAATTAATTTTTTTTTAAACTTTCTTAAATATTTCTAAGTGTTTTCTTGTTTTATGGTTAATTCATTTAAGGGAGAGACTGACTAACAGGTACAGTAAAAATAATCAGACACTGACTGCTGACAAATATATCAGCTAACTTTTTTTTCCAGATTTTTTTTTTTGCTAATTACTTTCATTTTAAAAATTCTTAGGCACGTCTTGTAACTATAGTAGGTTCCAAAGTTTCTGACAAATGTGAATTTCAAGTTGACTGTCCTTATACATCGAATATTTAACACTTTTGTTTGTTTAACCTTTCCCATTCACTCTTTTTCAGGGAGGCGCCCGATTCAGTGAGAAGCTAGCAGACGCTCAGGCTGAGTGCAAGTTAAGAATCTGAACCATTGCTTGAGTGAGGTGAGGGAATGGAGAGGGGTAGCAGAGGAAGGGTAAATAAAATAATCAGTGCCTTTGTTGTGCTTGGTGGTTTGCTGTCTTTGCTCATTTATTCTTGATAGATTATATTTTCCAGCAGTATTTCTTTGCACAGAAAAAAGGCAGATGGATTGGGTTTGCTGTGAAGACTAAATGTTGCTTTAGTCACTTTAATTGAGGACTTCTTTGGGTCCCACACTTCCGATCGCTCCTACAATGGAAGGGAAGCTGGTACGTAAGGGTCCCACCTAGCAGAATGCAGAGCACCACCTTCCCCTTATCTCATCACATAGAAGCTTTGCCGTTGGATTCCAGCTTTGCAGATGTGGGATAGGCAAGGGAGGGATGTGAGCACACTATGGCACACTATTTTCTTCCCAATCTCTAGGGAACAAAGCCTTCTTAAGTTTCTCTAGATAGAGCCTGCAGTTACTTAAATGTTCTCCTCCCCTTCTGTGATGTCCCTTCCCCTTTCAGAGATATTGCAGGCATGGAAGCGCCTCACAGTAAAGCTTCTGCAAGGAGAGAGGGGCCAAATGGCAATGCAGAAGTGAGGGACCTCCACATGGACAGAGGCCTTTGGGAGCTCCCCTGAGATCTTCTGGTTATGAGAGCAAATGCTACCTGGTCCCTGATGGGAGAACTGAAATGAAACTGGGGAAGATTCCCAGCTGGCTTCAGTGGAGCTATGACAATTTGTGCCAGCTGGGGATCTTCTCATTTGGGTGCAAGCTCATGGAGTTTTAGCACTCTGACTGGAGTGTTGCTGTTTATGGGAACTCTGGACTCTCTGTTTGGACCTCGAGTTAGTGATTCATTTGCATCAATGGAATCATTAACAACAGCACATAATCAGAAGAGATTCCTCTTAATTTTTCCAAACATTGTCCTTCAAATAAGAATAAACTAATGTTCAGGCATAAAATAATCCACAAGAATTCACTTCTATATATAGGAAAATCATATCAAAATGAAAAGAGTACTTTTCTTTCTTCATAAGGGGGTTGTCAGATTAAATTCAATAAATGTTACAGTGCTGAGCCCCATAGAAATGCCTCTGAATAACAAAAATAATAAATACTGAACTGGATGACTTATAAGCATAATTTAATCAGACTGACTCTTGATTATGGCATATAAAGTAGAAACTCTAACTTGATTGATGTTGAGTGGAACAATTCAGTTCTCTTGAAAAACTGGCGTGCACTTTAAAGCTAGTGATGATTAAGCAGAAGAATGCAAATCTAAAAACAATTCCCAGTTACCAAAATGTGAGACTCCTCGGATTCCTTTATAACATAACGTTGCTCACTTCGTAGTTCTGAAGCACCTGACTAAGGTACTGGAAATGAAAGATGAAAATTGCCACCACTTTATTATCCCTCAGGGAGTAAAACAATTGGAAACTTCAGTTTAATCTGAGATCTTTCAAGTCATCAGCAGAAATGGAGGGCTGGAAGGCTCCTGCCTGCACTGAGGCAGGACTAAGTAGAACTATGCTATCCATAACAGATGTTTGTCTAATTTCTCCTTAAACATCTCCACTGATGGAGATTCCATAACCTCCCTTGGTTATCTATTCCAGTGCTTTGCTATCCTTATATTTAGAAAGTTTTTCCTGATATCTAACCTATATCTTCCTTGCTGCAGATTAAGTGGACATGGAGAGTAAATAAAATAGCAAATGAGTATATACATGCGTGTGCACACACATACATGCTGGATACCTAAAAGATGGTTTAGTTTGCTGGTAATTCCCCACTCCCCATGCTCAAAAGGAAAATAAAATAATTTTATTAAAATTTATTAAAATTAATTAAAATTAAATGTTTTAAATTTTTTTTTGGAAGATTGAAAAGTAAAATTCATTTGGGGTCCAATGACATATTGTTTGTCCTGAAATTCAATGTTTCATTTTGATTTCAAGCATTTTAAAATGTTTCTAAATTAAAAACTAACTCCTAAACACCTAACAGCAATTTCAGAAAGAAATTGTTTTGGATCGAAATGTTTCATTTTGAAAATGTTGAAACAAAACACTTACCTTTTTTTTATTCCACCCTCCCCCCCCATTCCCAAATGAATAATTTGGCATAATTGTCACAAATTCATGAAGCATTTAGATGTCATAAATCTGTATTTTTTGTGCGGGGGAGGAAGTTTGTCAAAAAAATGTCACCCAATTTTATTCATATCTATCTCTGTACAGTGCCAGAACCATGGGATCTTGGTCCTCATCAAGACCTGTGGGGCCTACCATAATATTAATATGACGTAATAATCTAGAAGTGTGCTGTAGTGTGTTTACTCAGAGGCAATCTCTGTTAATAGCTGAATATAAAACAAAACTTCCAGGTGAGTTACATCTGGATTACGTATTTATTTCAATGGTGAAATGTTCCAGAGTAGCAGCCGTGTTAGTCTGTATACAGCAAAAACAACGAGAATTGTGTAGCACCTTAAAACTAACAAATTTCTTTCCATCATTATTCCAACTCCACCGTGATATGAAAAGATGATAAAATCACCTTTTATTCTGATCACTGTCTGATCCTTATTTGTGCAACCCCATCTCAGCAAGGAAAGCTTTATGCAGCACACAACTCAGGAGCCAAAACTGAAGTAGCCTGTGGGTTGCTGACTGTAAGATTCCTGTCTGTAAAAGAGTGGAGAAAGAGAGTATCGGAGTACAATCGTCTGAAAGTGGCAGAATTATTTTGTTTGCTATTGCATTTTGCATAACATTGCAAAAGCACACCAGGTCCCCATAGAGATGAAAAATGCGGAGAATGAAAATGTAAGCCACTGGTATGCTGAAACTAACCTTGAAAATACATGTGCTACATGCTGCTGGGGGAAAGGAAACATTATCATTTTTTTGAATTGTACACTGTGGACTTGATTAAAATAACTAGTGTTAAACCAGCTTGTTCAGTGAAGCCAAAACATGCAATATAACAGAGACATAAATTCACTTATCACCCTTGTGGGTTAATTTTATAGCATAAGCTGCAATGAACAAATGTTTACTTTGAACAGAATGATCTCTTGTAGATCACCCTATGCAAAAATTTTTTATTTTTTTAAGCTTTCATTTGTATGGCCAGGAAACAACCTTGTTATTGAACAATTATATGTTACATGCAAGATGTCTGCATTTTCCTGGTCTTAGCATTCTTAGGATTACTAAAGCCAGAAGAGAGTCTCTTTCTTGTGCATTGTTTGATAGTGATTGATTCATTTGGCTTTGAAACTATATTAATTTTTCCCTCTGCAAAATTCATTTCTAAAGTCTTTGTTTCATCGTGAGTGGTTGAAAGAGAATTCTGGCTATATCAGTGTATACAGAGTTGCCCAAGCCTGTTCTTTCCTTTACGCACCACTGACATGATTTTCTCATTCCTCTTGCCACAGAGGCCGTAATGACTTTTAAACAAGTAAAAAGACATTTTAAATTTTAGGTTCAAATTACTAGATTTTTTTTATAGTTAGTTTTCAGTCCCTATTTGCTTTTCCCAAATGGTACAGTGAATTTTGAAGAAAAACACCTTCAAACTTATCTCTAGTTTTATTGGTGTCCTTTTATCTAATATGGTTTGTGCTTCTGGTAATTATTTGCGGTATCCTTAAGCGTGCAGCAGATTTGGTGGCTTTTCAAAACAAGCCTGGACCTGCTCTTCATTAAAAAATTAGAGGACTGTAGAGGCTTTCTTCTCAGCAGGCTGACCCGTGATTCTCCAAACTCAATTCCACAGGAGTATATTTGGAAGATGAAACGTGACCATTCACGCCTGGTCTACACTGATGCACTGGTTCGATGGGAGATATGCAAGCTACATACTGTAGAATGTGTATCTCCCATCGAACTGCTTCTGCTTCCTTACCACAATGTGTTCACTGTGCTACGCTGATGGGAAATGCCCTCTTGTTGACGCAGTGTTACTCTTTTCCACGGGGTGCAATTACTGCATCAAACAGAAAGCATTTCCGGGATTGATTGAGCAGGTCTCCACTGGCCGCTCAGTTGATCCTGCTGCATCAATCCGTATAGACATATAGACAAATCAGTATAGACATACCTTCAGTCAAATAGAAAGTGAATATTTTCACTGTCACATTTGTTATTTGTTGCCAGTCTTAAGGAAGGGATTTTTACATTTTAAAAGAAAGCATGAATAAGTGAACTCAAGTCAGCATCTGTAAAGCACCCCATTAACACAGAAGAAATAGCAAGCAAAAAAGGTGGTATGGTAAAACAATACATTGTGGTATGAACTCATCCTTTGACAGAGGACCAGTTGGTACAGAGAATTAGTAGTGGGCTATGGTGTTTTCAGCTCCGTCACTAGTTGGAACTAGGTAAGCTTGGTAATGGGTAAAAGTTTCTACCATGTGGGTATTTTATGTGGTGTAAATTGCTGTTAATAGTCTGTGTCTATATCACAAAAATTGGCACAAAATGACTGTTGGTGCTCTCATCAGAGACTGAACTTCCCTTCAGAGCAAGGGTGAGGTATCTTCACAGGCCTAAGAAATTGCTTATAGGTGATACTTTATCATGTGCCGATCATTTACAGTGAACATTTTCCTCTTTGCAATGACATTGTAACTTTGGTTCACAAGCTTTTTAAAGTGATGAACACACAGCAGGCATAACTACCCTCATTCCTCTCAGCTGGTGCTGTACAACATTTTAGTGCATTGCTTAATAGCTTTTCTCCCCCTTTTTAACAGTTGGCTTTGTTCATGATTATGTGGTTAGTAGGTTTGTGATTATGATCCTTTTGTTTTGCTTTTATCGCAATTGCTCAGTCACTTGTCCTTCAAACAAATAATCTTCCATGTGAGTTGCTGCTTCAACCAATATAGCAAGTTCTGTCTGAGTAAACACATGTTTTCACAGTCAGACAATCGGCCCTGGATAATCACCATAGTCAGCATCTCTGGGAAAGAAGCGACGTTATTATCTGGAACAAATAAAACAAAGAAGCAAGAATCCATTACCATATCTGACTTTCAGATCTCATCCAAATTTGAGAGGCTAAGCAGTCCTACAAATAAAAATCAGGCAGAACTGTTAAGTTAGACTGCTGGAATTAAAACAAAACAAAAAACGTTGAGCAGGAAAAAAAAATAGCTTCTGGGCATAAACCCATTCATTCCACTGCAGTATGATGTAGCATTACACGGATGGTAAGAGTACAGTCACAAATACAGATAGAAATCTTTACCCAGATCTGACTCCAGCTATCAATGGTGAATTCAAAGTGAGGAACCTAACTGACCTCCCATGGTGAAACAGTGAACTGACCATCAGTGAAAGAAGGGAGAGAGGCAAACATAGAGCTGCACAAAATCCAGTTGACTGGAAAGACTCCTACTGACTTCAGAGGATTAGGCCTGTAGAAACCAAACAAAACAAAAAGGAAAGAGAGAGAGAGAGAGCATCGTACAAACAACACAGAAGAGAAAACGCACACATGTACAGACACACACTAAAACAATGGAGGTAAGATCTCAAGGAAATGAGGGGCAATTAGTGACTTCACATAATACAAGGACCTAGGTAATGTTTGTAGCTTCACAAAACAGCACCTGCAGGCACTGAATGCGAAAGCTGAAATAAATTATGAATAGAGGCTGATCTCTAAAAGGGAGCAAAATTGTCCCTTCAGTGAAGAAAATCTGGTAAATTGAGCCGATTGAGAGGAAATCTGCTCTGTATCAAACTAATTTTTCATACATACAGAGTCAGACGAATGTTCTGTCAGGTTAAACAGGATATACTGGATTTTTATAATCTAATCTTTAAATTTAGTTTGGTAGTGCTTGCTAGGATATTTGTTGGGAATAAAAGTAAGGAAACTGAATATTCCAGAAATTATAGAACCCAACTGTGATTCTGGTAAAATAGAAATAATATGGATTGTGTCCATAATGTTCATATATTTTAATGCTCATATGTGATCGAGATAAAAGTAGGTTTCATTCTTGTTATATTTCCTGAAATTTATCTTTCTTTGTGTTTTGTAAGAGTTGCAAAACCTGATTTTTATTTCCTGAGTACATGCGTTATTTGCCTAAAATTGCTAGTGGTTCTTTTCGTAAAATTGTATAGTGAAACTGTGTAAAGCAACCAGCATAAATGCCTTCATGTCTGACAGGAAAAATGTAATACTGATTTGTGGTAAGAAAGAATAGAGTAATATGGATGGACAGTTCATGATCTGCCATAAGATGCTAAAAATATTTTTTCCCTAAACTTATTTTTAATGATTTAACCTAGCACCCATGATATAGTAGGCAATTTCCAAACATTCAAGAAGGGACAGAACTTGCCCTGAGAATCCCAAAGGACAAAGCTACAGGAAAACAGAGCTTTGTGGAAGGGGAACAACAAGTAATCTCTGAGATATAAACCTCCACTTGTGCATTGGTAATGCTTCAGACTTACATGAACTCTCCCATTCCAAACAGTTTTGCACAAAAGAAAAGAAACAAATTCTTGGAAAACCAGAGTAATTGGTACCATTATATAACTCTTGGGAAATTCTTTACTGGAAATAGCAGAAGGTAATTTAAACTCTTTTACAAAAACAAACAATATTTGCCTGATAGCCAGATATGGTAGCTCTTTGCTCGTGGACTAGAGGACACAACAGTGTTATCACAACAGTTTTGAGTCATATGGTCAGATTACTGTAACAGAATGATTACTTAAATCACATCTCATTCAAATAATGCTCTGTAATATAGTCCACTCTGAGTATTAGTCAGTCATCTTACAAACATTTCAAACCCTGGCATGTCTTTGGTGTGACTTCTTCTGCTTCCTTGTTCCATTCTTTTATTTTTCTAAAAATCCCTTTTTCTGATTTCCTGGTCCAAGCTTTTTTCTTCCTTTCCTATTGTTATCATTCAAACATTTCATACGGACTTTCCAAAGCAACATAACCAATTCAGAATAACATTAAAATAACGGACGGTATAATTAACTTCTAGCCTTTCTGATTCCTCCTTTATGCAGGGTGTACAAAGTTCTTTCCTTTATGAATTTCAATAAGTTGACATTCTCAGAGCTTAATAAAATGCTATCCCTGAAATGATGGTTGCCCTGCCAAAATTGAAACAGCAGTTTTTCCCACCTAAGATTTTTTAAGCGGGTATAGGCAAAAAAATGGTCAATATGATAAATGTAACTCATTTAGTTCCCAGATGTCTCAGAGAAAGTGTGGTACTAGACACAGCCTCTTCCCAAACACACACACAGAGTGACTAAATATTGTCCTCTTTCATCAAGCAGAAGATGCACCCACCTTTTCCATTCAGAAGAAGAATTTCATTCACACTCCTTGACTCCAGTCAGGGACTGGCAGAGCTTCTATCTTTCATCCCTCTTAAAAGATGTTATTTATAGAAGACAAAATATTGGAATTAGTTGCATGTTCTAAGATGAATTCTCCCAGGCTAGTATAAAAAGATGTAAATTACACCTCCCTGCAACAGCTGTTCCCACTGTTGACTGTAAAAGAAAGAGGTATTGCTACTGCTTGTTCTCCCTCAGTTTTTCCATCAGAAAGGTGCGGTGAGAAATCATGGCCAGGACTCCACACAAGCTGTTCAGGAGATGCACTTTTGGGATTATGCTTGCTTCCTGCTGCCCCCAAACAGATTGGAGGCTACAGCAGCTTCCATTTCCCATGACCAACAATTTCCTTTCTGGCAAGGTTTCTTCTACAGAGGACCTACCTAGGAGTTTACAGAAGCAGAAGCTGCCATAGACCAATTGTGCATTTCAGCTACTGAGTTCACCCCCACTATGCAAGGAAAGGTGGTGCAGCTAACATTAAAAATGCCCCTTCAGCCCCGCAGCCTCAAGAGATGTGGAGATTTTGTCTGGGTTAGGCTCCCATCCTTCCCTCTTTGTGGGATTGAAGAGGAGAGGAGGAGGGCTCAGTGGTTGATTTGTTGGGCAGAAACGTTTACCATAAACCCATTGGCTCTTGCACACCCACAGGAAGGGTTATAAAATCTTCTCCATGCCTTGGGGCACCATTTTGCTTAGGCAGTAAAGCTCTTCTCCTCATTTGGGATTAGAGTAGGACCATGTTCTGGAGTTTTGCTGTGGGCCTCATGCTAATTGGCTATTTGGATATGGGAAGGACTTTTTCTGTCACTGTCAGATTGGCCAGGTCTGTGTGGGGTTTTTTGCCTTCCCTTCACCAGTCCAGAAGCCCAGTTCATTTTCTTGCAACTTGGCAGGTGCCCAGGGCAGGTAATCTTTCAATATGGGGCCTACTTCCCAGGATTAGGGGGAGGCTTCTCCTAAAGAACGTAAGGAATGGGGTTGGGACTCCTAATGTATATCATGAAGACAACCCCTTTTTGCCAGTCCCTTAATTCACAGATGGAAGGAGGGCAATGGAGTCTCAATAATGATGCTGCAACCAGGTTAACTGGCTGTAGGGCTCATGGCAACCACTCTGCCAGGTGGTATGTATAATAAAGGAAGGATCATTTGAACTGGACAAGTTATTGATGGATAGTTCTCAAATGTGTTACCTAATAAAGTTGTGACCCTGTTAAACCATATTCCTGATGCCTTTTCTTTCTTCCTGCCATATCTGGGGGAATGGTATGTTATTGCCACTCAACGCACATACAAAATTTTAAAAAATAACATCTATTGAACGAAAAAATAAGGAAGAAAGAGAAGTGGTAAAGAGACACAAGGGGAAAGATATAGAGAGGAATTCCATTTCTCTGTACTATGCAATCTACACATCCCAAAATGGATTTAGGGATTTCATATACTTGTATTCCAGAAAAAGTTATTCTGTTTTATTAAATCTCCTAGGATACTGTTTTACTGTTAGGACAACCCTCTCCACTTGATATCACTGGCCATTCTTTTTAGCACTGGGGTACAGTAATCTTTCCATTGCTTAAAGATAGGTTCCTTTTTAAAATTGTAATCCTCAATCATTATCCCTGTGTGAAAATGTAAAAGCTATGGATGCTTTTAGCATCAGATTTAATTTTTCCTACAACTTTGATCCATAACCATGAATGATTATTTATTATTTTCATTAATTGAGGTGTGCCAGCATACTCAGCATTTCACAATACTGCCATGATTCTTTGTAGGTGAACCAAGCTTTTGGCTTAAACTGAACTTTAGCTAAACCTAATATGTTATCAATAATCAATTGTATATCCTCTTACTCTTATCTTTTGACCCTTAAGAAATGTGTTGAGGTAACCAGGAAGAGACTACTTGTGACTGATAAAGGACAGATGTTTTCTGTGATTGATAATGACCTATGGAAAGATGCTTTTAGCGTATCAAACTATTTGTTGTTACAGATGTTTTCTGCCATAATGATTTGAACAGATTGCTTTAACTTATCAGTTATGTAAATTAAGATAATATAAAAAGAGCTTCACCGGTGAATATGTAATTTTCTTTGTCTCTTTTCTGTAATCACACATGGTATTTGAGAAGGTGACTTTCTGAAAGGTAGTTGGGAATGAATTAAGCTGCAGGACCATTTCTCCAGATCAGTTCAGTAATGTACAGACCTTTCTTTCAGTATCGTGGTCCTTTGCACTAGATGAAAATTTGTGTTCAAGTAGTGCAAATATCTTTTTTTTTAAAACATGGATTTTTTTTATCCTGGTTGCTTATTGTTTAAAGAGGTTTGACATAAGAATTATATTTAAAACATGGATATAAAGGGTGTGGGACCTGTAAGGTGGCAAGTGGATGATCTGAAATGTTTGGATGCCAATTAATTTTATTTTTAAAATTGCTACATTTAGTTCAGAGAAATAAGAAATGGAAGGCTAGCTCTTGCTAATGGTTTCTCTTCCTGCCAAATCAGAGAAAAAAGAAATAAAAATGGAATTATTGATAGAGATACTCATGAATCTATCTCAGGAACTGTGACTCACACTAATTAAGTCATGGGGTTCTTTTATGGACCTTGTGGATACTGTCATCAAGACCAAGCTAAATAATCACAATATTATCCCTGACAGAATACAACTGGTTAATAAATAATAATAAGTTTATAATATTCAATAACTAATACACTATCTATTTTTGTTACACTTTCTTCTGTAGGTCATTCAGTTAAGATCTTTAGCAAAAACTACACCTCTGACGCTGAACTGCCTTTGGGGTATTCTTCATTTGGTAAATTAAGATCAAAGTATACCGCTCCCCAAAATTGTGAATCCAATCTTCGTGTCTTATTAGATACTTAAAAACTACTTCTGTTTGTGCAAAAGCATTTGTTTTGGGATAGGGGGATTCTGTCTGGGTATGTGACAGGGCCAGATCTGGTGGCTATAAGAGAGTGTTGGAGGATATATATATTAGCCTCAGGATAAACAAATCCTTGTTCCCTGGGTGATTCAGCTGGGGTTACTTCAGGGCAATTAGGCCAATTAGGCCAGCTGAGGCCAATTAAGAGGCTTGCCTTCAGCGGTTAAAAGCCTCCCTGTCAGGCAGATAGGGGCAACTGAAAGGGAGTTGAGAAGAGGAGCAGAGCGGAGCGGAGCGGAGCAGAGCTGCTACAGAACTTGGAGTGAGTGCTGTTGCTACCACAACACAAGATACAGGATTTCGGGAAAAGCCCGTCCAGGCAGGGCCAAGGGTCACATGCACAGAGGCCTGAAGGAGGGAGGACCCAGCTTCCCAGACAATTGAGTAACGGAGTTGAGATTCCACAAAGCGGACCATGAGCAGTGGGGCCAAGGACAGGCCACCCAGGGAAGGTGGTAGGTCTCACAGACTAAGCAGTTTGAGGCTACTCTTCACAGGGTCCTTGGGTTGGGGACTGAGTCTCCCCTGCTCCCACCCAGCCCTACCACCAGAGTAGCCAAAAGGAGTGTAGGACCCACAGAGGGGCAGAACATGCCTCCCTTGCCAGTTAATAATAATAATAATCTAAACAGTTTATAACTGGACAAAAGTAAATCCTATGAAACTGAAGATGTTTAAAACTGTGATTTAGAAGAAGTCATTTAAGGAGCTGTCTTGAAACAGGCCAATTATGAATATAAAGAATCTTAAATACAATTAAGAGTAATCCACCATTTCTGTGTTTGTCAGTGTTGAGCCCCTGTCTCCTTTCCTGGAATACCAAGGCGTGGTCTACACTTACCTCCTCGATTCAGCTTCTTGTGTTCCTGTCGATGCAGCGCTACGCCACTTGCAGGGGTGGATTTATAATGTCGACTTCTGGATCGACTGAGTGGGTCTTTACTGACTGCTCAGTTGATCCAAATAAGTCGATCTGACTGTGGCGACTTTGCTGCTGTCAGCATAGACATACCCATAGTCTACTCACTTGGTGATTAATAGGAGAAACTATTATTATTTTAGGATACAACAACAATTTCATATTCCATATAATCCCAATCATTACAAGAGTTTAAATCTAATCGCTTTGCTGTGTCTTAGTTAAGTTTTTGTCACCAATTCACAGTGAAGTCTTGAGCAGGTTTTTCCTTTTGTTAGTTTTTCTTGATCCTTCTCTTAAAAAAGAAAACCCATCCATGGCAGCTTGCCTGTCAAGATAAACAGGATCAATTGCAGAGCACTTGCTGTTTGAACAGTGTAGCAGAAGAAACTTGTGAGAGGTACCCACTTCCGAGGTTATGCTATTCTCATTCCTATTTCCATGAAGTTATAGGAAAACATACCTCCTTCAGGCTTGTCTAGATTCAGAATTGGTCTCTGTCACTCTTTCACTGGCTCCGTGCCTCCAGCGTTGGCTTAGGTGACACCTTCAGCTCTTGACTATGTGGTCTGCTGATGGAATATGCAACATTTCTAATGGTCTTTGTTCTCTGTGGGGTGTGAAAGCGCCAGTTAACAGTTAAAGTTTGTTTTAACTCTCTTTATTCAGTCCATTTTCTGAGACATTCCTTCAATTATATTACTAATTAACAGGAAATGAAATACTATTTTCAGAAAATCTAAACATTTTATAGTTAGTTTTGTTCTTAAAATAGTCTTTTACATTTAAAAACTCTTAGAAAGTCTTTAGTTTAAGTAGTTATTAAAGCAGTTGCTGATGCTTTATAACAATTTTTGACAGATGCATTTTGTGTTCCTGAGTGGGGTGAGAGTTACTTGAGTATTCCCAGTAATTAATTAATTTTACCTTTAATATAAATATTCTTTACTTCAATGTCTTCTTATATTACTAATTAGATTAACAAGTTCATTAGATTCTATGTTGGTATATAAAGTGTTTGTCACTTACACAGCAATGATATCGGCAGGCATGTTAGGAGCTTTGCATTTAAATAACACATTTGCAAGTATGCATTCCACAAAGGTATTTGCCATGTCAACATTTAAGAAAGAAACAAAAATTTAAAACATTTTTAGCTACACATGCTTTTCTCTAAAGCAGAGGGTTTTTTTTTTTTAAAATGACATTGGTATAGCCCACACTAAAATCTAGGTTTATTGCTCTGATAACACACCCTGCATTCCATTTTATAATTACTTCTTTTCCTAAAACATGAATGGTTATACATGGTTTTACGTCTAAAGAGATTATCATCCTGACATTTGCTTGTCCAAGGGACATAGAAGCAGAAACCTTCTGGAATTTCTTTGATTAGCTTTAACGTTTTGTACCATAACTCGCTAACCATATGTACTGTTATATTTCCAAGCATCCTGACTATAACATTCTTGTAGCTATATCTTAATATTCAGCAAAGGCACAAACAAGTTTGTAACAGCCTAATATTAACAAAAATAAGTTATAATAAATGCATTAATATAATTTTTGCATTAATATTGAGGTATTTCCCCTACAGCATGGTCATTTCAATCACCAACCAGTCATCCAAGTTAACTGCAATGAAGACATACCCTAAAGGAGATACAGAAGAAATGGCTGGAAAAGCAAGGGAAGGAAGTTGTACAAAGGAGAAGTTAGGAGAAGGAAGAAGAGAGACGAGAAGAAGAAGAAAGAGATATAGGGCTGTGTATTGACTTTAAGAGCATTAGATAGTTCCTGGAGAAAGAGCATATATACAGAAAGACCTGAAGATCCTTCCATATTCTTAATTAATCAGCTGTAGCATGACTATCATCCCTGACAGGTCATGAAGTTTTCTCACTGGAAAGAAATATTAATTCATGCAGATCACCTGACCACAAGATTTCTTACTGAAGCAAAGCCATATAGATCATGCAAGCTGTATATAACAACCAGAGTTTTCACTGACTTAATGGAACTACTTGTGTGAGTAATGACCGTATGAATGCACAACGTCCTGAACATAACAAAACAGAATATTCATTTAATTAAAAAAATTTATCTTTGCTGTTATTTAAAGGTATTTCTCTTTTGATCCTGTGAATCTCTGTATAGACCTATGCAGTCTTCTGTTCATGAGTTTCATCTATTAATGAAATCACAGTCTTGTGTATATGAGTCATACTTTCAACATTATTCCATTACAGCATCAAACAGCAGGAGCAGGGCCTGTGAGGGAGCAAATTCCTCTTTAACAGGAAGAGCTTAGGTAATGAGACAACACAGTAAGAATTTTTTTTAAAATGTGAAAGAGGGATGGATTTACTTTTATGTCAGATTATATTGTAAACTTTCCCCTGTATGAAAGAATCTTTGGAAAGCACATCAGGATTTTGTTTTAATAGATATCCCCTAACTCTCTCAGGTGCATTTTCAAACACAAACTTAAAAATCCTTGACTATTAATCACTTCTCTAATGATGTGTTTCAATAGTTTGATTAATATTTGACTAATTATCAACAGTTTCTTCTATTTGTGTTTTCTTGATCTGTTCTTATCTGAATCTGATGAAGTTGGATGTTTCACAACAGCAGATTCAAATCCTCCTTTCTCCCACAAAGTAGTCCTAGTGAAGTCAATGTGATGTACTTATGTGAGTAAAGTGAGCAAAATTTGCCCCAGAATAGATAATATCTCATCAGGTAGAAGCAAAAATGATAGTCAAACTAAATCCATTTAAATAAATGGAAGTTCCACATGCAGATGGCTTTCAGGAGCTCTCATAAATATTATATCATTTTATGGGTGAGAGATTAATGATGGGAATAAAGACTAGAAATAAAAAAACAAATACGTATATGAGATAGCATGAGGGTTTGTTCTGGTTTCATATTAAACACTTGTCAGTTCATACATTATACTCTCTTAAAATGGGAATAATGACTGCAATGGGTGAAATAACCTATGTCATAAAAGTCTAATACTTGGTCTGTAACACAGCAGGTCAACAGACAGTAATTCAAAAGGAAATTTTTATCAACATTGCCTGATATGCTATCACATCAACCTTTAAATATATGCACATATTTAAAGAAACAAATTTCTGAAGAATCTACAAGAGCATCTAATCTACATTGGAATGTAAACCATTTCCCAAACCCATTATAAAACATTGTTTTCACGTTGTTTCTGATTCAAATTTGAACTGATGCTCCTGGTTCCATTATTTATGAAATCTTAGTAGCAAACCAGTATGAATATGACCAACACTGTGTTTTTCTAAGTCTAGATAAGAACAATTGTTAGAACCAATTTGTGGTTTTAATATTATTCCAACAGAGAAATAAGGATGTCATACCTTGAAGGACAGCAGATTTTGAAACATGCTAAGATTGGCAATTATTTTGGCATCAAACCAACAAATATGATGAAAATCAATGCTTCTATTTTCTAACAGAAAGTTTCTATTACAATAAATGTTTCAATTACTGTTAAAAAAGTAGACTAAAAACACTGTCTCTAAATGATCTAGTAGTTCTAATGAATTAAATAAAAATTTAAAAAATTTGGTGCTCTGGGAAGATGCATCCATTTCACTGTCAGAAGAATTAAAAATTAAATATCTTTGACAAAGGCCCTGAGGCTCAAAGCATTGGCCCATTCTTTATTCTCCCTTCATCCAAATGAGTATGTAAGCTTGAGTTTCTGAAGTGATTGACTGTTCTGAGGCTTCACTCATTTTTAGACTAAAGGTGTTTTTTATTTTTGTTTCATGAAAAGTATCAACCTTATAGACTAGTAAGTCAGATGTTTTGCTCACTTCGACCCTTATTCAGCAAAACACTTACACTCATACCTAAATGTATGCATAAGATTTCAGCTCATGCTTAACTTTAAACTTCTTCCTCTGTCCCATTGACTGCAGTGGTGGTGTATGCCTGGGCATCTGAATGCAGAATAAAGGCCAGAGGGAAGAGCAGTTATCAGTGTTTAACGTAGTACAGCGGTATTTTAATTTTGCATAATGACACTTTGGTTACATTAAATTAGTTCCTTTCTCACATCTATCTACAATGTCATCTATCTACAATGGAACAATGTTTCTGATATATCTCAGTCACGTAGTAACATTAATATTGTGATTAAAGCATTTTAGTGTTTGTGGTCCAAAACTAGAGAAGACTAATTTTAAAAGAGATCTTTTCTTCTCTTCTCATGGTGTTGATTAAGAGCAAGGTTAAGTTTGCCTGAGAGCCCCAACTGTGGATTTTCATACCTTAATATGTCTGGAAGTTAAACCTTAACTCTGAATTTCCTGTATTTATAATGCTGCTTTTTGGAATAATTACAAGATTCTGATGTTTTTACTCTTAAATTACTAAAATGTACTCTTAACCAGCTTAGCGTAGTTGTACTTTTACTCCAGTTTAGCATAATTTATCTTGAAATATATAGTAAATATAAGAACATTAAAATCCACAGTGCTATAAATATACGGAATATTTTTTAAAAGGGTGTTTTTTAAAAAAAAACCAGAAATGTGTGCAGTTACAGAACATAACATTTCCCTTCACTAAAACATTTTGAATGACATGAATTGTTGCACAATCTCATAATACTGGTATCAGCATGGGTTAATGGAACAATCATACCTATGTAAAAACCTATTGTATAATGGATATAAAAACAAACATTGTGCTGATATAGAAATTATTGTAGAACAAATGGTGAACAGAAGAAATCAAAGAAATGAAAATGTATGAAAGAAGTCAGCAAAATGTGCAAAGGGTTGAAGTAATGTATTTCTGCTGTGGATGTTAATCTTGTCACATTTCTGATAGAATTGTCGTTTCCGTCACACAGACATTTTGAATGCTGGCAAAGAGATTAAACAAAGTGTTTGGACACTCTCATTCTGTGCAATCACTTAGAGTGGCATATTAGAGCACCTTTTGGAACATGAGTCAAACACTGTGTGGCAGTTTGTTCATAATGAGGTAAGAGTCCTCAATCAAATATGAAATCTGGCAATCACTGGCATCAACCATAAATTGGTGGTTCAATCAAAAGTTTAGTGTTTCTGTTAAAGTAAAATAATAGGTGATTCATAATCTATTTAAATTATTAAGAAATGTGTTGGAACTTAATCACTGCCCACAGGTCTCACAGTCTCTCAGTTATACAAATATAGCCCCTGACCTTGCAATTCACTGGGGTTGGGTGCACTGATATGCTCACAGGGACCACAGTGAAGTCAGGCTCTGAATGGGTTTAGGTGTTTGCCCTTCAGTTCTTCTGCAGGAGCAAACACACACAATATGAATATTGTAGCAAAACTCTTCCTCTACCTCGGTGGGTCCAGCGCTTCCTTTTAGTGGTAGGTCAGGGAACTGCATCACCCTTTTGTGTTCTTCCACCCTCTAGTGGTGGGGAGGGCAATACAGTTCCTCTAAGATGGCTACTCCCTGCTGGCTCCCAGTCCTGCCTCTTGTTCTCACAGGCCTTTACTTCTTCACTGGGGCTCTTGCCCCTCCAGTGAATGTCTGGTAATGGGTGGGGGAGGGGCAGTCTAGATTCCCTGGGTTACATCCTTGGGCCCCTTGACTTAATGTCCATACCTTGCTTGGATGGGGTCCTTCCTCGCCTCCTTGCCAGGAAGGCTCTTGACCCCTGACAGCCCCACTGGGCATGGTAGTGCCCAAATCAAATGTAGTGTCCAGTTCAATCTTTTTCTTCTGGCAGGGTCTCTTCCCATAGGCCTCCAGGCCTAGGAAAGGTCCGTTGCCGTCTTCGGTCAAGGTTTTTCCCTCCCCCAGTCTTTGTACCTGCAGGGTTTTCTTCTGCCAGCATTCTGCTCCTTCTCCTAAACCCCTCTGGTTTTTTATAGCATCTTGCCTACACACACTCTGGTAGCTTGCCTCACTCTCACAATTCCAGCCATACCCTTTTTCTGGAGGGGAGGCTTTTAACAAGTCCAGGGCAGGATCTTGACTGGCTCGAGGTATATTAATAAATTGAGAGTAACCCCTGCTCAGCTACCAGGGGAAAGGGGACTTACTGATCCTGGGGCTGTTATGTTGGCCTTCTAACACTTTCTGGTAGCCATCTGGTCTGACCCTGTCTCAATATACATAAAGGAGTAGGAAAATGAGCTAGAAGTGTTAAAATAAATCAGAATAAAGTGACTAATATTTTGTAGTGAGCAAGTCATTACCATAAAAGGACAAGAGACCAAGAAATATTTAATAGGGTCTATGTGTAAGAGTGGACAGGAAATTAGACATGGCAGCAAAGAAGAGCTAAGATATTTTGGGCTGTATATATAGCATAGAGGCATCAGGCCAGAAAGCAGGACTGTTCAGTAACAGAAACTTACTATATTATTTAGATATGATGTTTCCTGGAATACTGTGTTCAATTCTAGGTAGTGTGTGTGACACACTGTACCTCAAAGCAGCACCTTGTAACCCCCATATTCCTCATTTATGTGGCTGTGATATTTAATACAAAACATGCCATGTTAGATATCTTATGAAAGGTCTGCTTTCACCCATTTTTCTATCAAAATATGTGTATTGTTAGTGTGTATCAAAATTATGAGATATTGCTCTATGATTGTTACTGCAATGTATTGTGAGATTGCTCGTGACATGCAGAGGAGGTGAGCCATTCCCAGGAGGGTGCTAAGCAACCATTAATCAGCAAGGGATTTACAATTCAATGACAATTACACAAGACCACCTCAGGGGGATGGCTTAATGCTGTGAGTCAGCAAAGCCCACCAGGACATGTCTTGGCTAGTGTCTTCCAGGCACATGAATGAAGGATATAAAATAGGGGAAACGGGCATTATGCTTTTTGGCCTTTCTACTCCTCCACCTAGGCTGGAAGCAACAAGAATACTAAAAGGCAAAGACATCAACTGAGGACACTGGTCCCAGGCTTGAGGGAGAAGCCTGTGTATTAAGAACTGTAACATCTAGTAATGTGAGAAAACTGCTTGATATAAATACTGTGTAGTGTAATGTGGTTTAATATATTTAGATTGTGTGTTTATCTTTTAGATTTTTTTATATCTATCTCTGATCTTTTATGTCTACCACTTATAATCACTTAAAACCTATCTTGCCATAGTTAATATATCTGATTTATATTTTATCTAAAACATTGTGTTTTGGTTGAAGTGTTTAAGAAAACTCAGCTTAGTCCACATATACTTGTGTGTGTCCTCTCCACACTGAGGGAGAGGCGGACTGGATAATAAACTTACACTGGTCAGGCTTCTGACCAGGGCAAGATGGTACAATCCTGCGATGCAAGACTGGGAAGCCGGGGGGAGGCAGGTGGGACTGGCTGGTGCCTTTCTCTGTGTATTTATTGAGTGGCTCAGGGAGCATTTATGCAATCTAGCTGGGTGTGTGGCTCCACATGCTGCTGGGCTGAGTTATAACAGCACCTGGAGAGTTTGCTGCTTGTCATTACCTAAGGATTGTGAGAGACAGCCCAGGCTGGAGAGTTAAAGGGGCACAGCATTTCCTGAGTTCCACTTTGTACTCCAGGGACCCCGTCACAGTATGTTACTAGAAAGTATGCTGGGTAACATAGAAATTGCTTCAGAAAATTGCCTCTGTACAGTTTGGGGTGGGAGGAAGAGGGATTGCATCTGGGAATGGAGAAAGAACGAAATCGAATTTTAACAGACTAAAACTTTTTGTCTCCTTTCTGGTACAGAATACTACAGTTAATGCAAAGGGACACAGTTCTAAGCAATCTGCTCCATAACTACATTTAGTGGTTTAACAGTGCTAAATCATTTTTAGTTTTAATATATGAAGTTGGTCACTGCACCCACCAAGTAGTAAATGTTAATTATTGTCTGTCTTGAATGATTATTATTTATATTTTGACATTTGATTTCCTCCCAACATGTAGATATTAGTCACTACTGATATTGACTGATGCCTAGACAAATATTCCTTAGAAACTAAAATTACCTTCTGTTACACACTTTTCTTTTCTGTATTGTTTTTTTTCAGAAATGAACATTCCAAGCTTTTCCTGTTAAAAAGTATCAGTTCCTCCATGCCAAGGTAATGCCCCCAGCCAGCCACAGCAAACAATATAGATCCTGTCTCTGTACACGTTATGATGCTGGTATTGTTAAACTACATCCACACACATCATATGAATGTGAGTGGTCACACACAGTTACTTTACACTGAATTATTTGCCTGTGAATTGCAACAGGCTTTTGCAAAGAAGTACTGTGGAGAAATTAAGGTGGTAGTCAACGTGAGTGGAGGTTGTTTAATGTCTCAAAGAAGACACTTCACTGTATGGTGTACTGGGGCCAGTTCTTTGTGTTTAGAATTGAAGTGACACGTCAGAGTGTAGGTGAATGTGTTTTTAGGAACTGGCCAAAGCCAAATGTTCCCAGGCCAAGAACAAAGTGGCAATGGGAACTGTATGATATGAAAAGCATGAAAAACTCTGCATGGCTCCCACTGCATTGGCCAGGTAAGCACTTCCTGTTGGCTCACCTAGTGCACTGGCTGCTTATTAAGTAAGAGGATCCTTGTTCAATACTTGCTACAGTAACATTCAATACAGAGAAAGAGTTGAGTCAGCAGTTTGCAGGGGGTTGCTAATTGGTTAAGCCACTTGTAGTGTTTGTCCAGCTGGAAGGGGTATCAGGAATTTGGAGGTGGGGGCCGAAGATATGGTGAACGGTTGGGACAAAATAACAGTGAAGGGGTGGATCTATAAAAGAAAACAAAGAGAGCAGAACATGGAGGCTTCTAGAGCAGTGTGTGGCCATGATAACATTACCATATTTATATATATAATCCCAAAAGTAAACAGTATCAGAAATTTAGCAGACAAGCAACTAAATAAGAGCTGGGTTTAAATTCTGTGCAATATCCTATATTGTGTTAGACTTTTAAAAATAATGCATTATAAAAGAAAAAAATCATACAAATTGATGTTTGTCACATCAGAAATTCTGTCAGTCAGTCATTGGGGAATGTTAGTTATTAAAGCATCATATGGTTTCAGATATACAAAAAGCCATTATCTCCTGAGCTCATGCAGAGATTAGAAGAGTACAGAGTAATCCATTGGCTATTTGTATGGCCTCTTAAGAGCTTTCTATCACGTTTTGTCAGGTAGTTTTAGGCGCTTCTGTTATGTTTTCCAAAAGTGATGGCAAGACTTAATTGACTAAAACGTATATTGAATTAATAATCAGAAAAGTGATCTGTCATTTTTGAAGGGAACTTAAACCAATCTGAAAGAAATAATCGCCCTGTTTGTAATGTAACATGGTTTTGTTGTTAACATTATTTGAAATCTGTATCTTTGAAGACTTCAACCAAAATATGGTTATTGTACAATTTTATTACCATATATTTGATAAAATAAATGATACAGTTCTAGATTTGGGACCTGCTCCTGAACTACTTACCAGAATGGCTAAATTTTCACTAACCTCAGTGGGTGTAGGACCAGGCAGTAAAATAGTGACCCTAAATGATCAATATTGTCTTGTCATTAATAAGTGAACGTTAAATATTTTTTTATTTCTAACTGCAGTTTCATTAAGAATCAACTCTATCAATTTTTGCTACTTACAAAAAGAACAAACAGAATCCTAACAATGCAACTGGTCCACTACTAGCTGGAAATAGCAGAATTATCAATAATGCAGAAAAGGCAAATGTGTTCAAGATATTTGGTGTATGTGGAAATGTCTCTTAACCTTTCATAAAGCAATAGATGTTCTTGACCCTTGTCATTCTGTTTGCAGTTTGAATAGGGAATTTGGTTGAAGGGGAGATACTGAAATGTGGCTTGATGTGTTAAATGGGTTTCAACCACAGGCAATCATTGTAATTGTTGCTGCATTAAGGTTAAAAAATATCACAGGATTTCTGAGGATTTTTTTTTCCAGGAGAGCAATCTAAATGCAAATTCTACAGGAAGCATATATAAATGACACTCAGGGAAAAAGTTCAGTGATAATGACACTCAATAAATTAGTCTGTCGTAAACTTTGATTGTGAAACCATATCCTTGTTTTTTCTGATTCCCATTAAAGTCCCTTTACATTTATAAAACAATGGTACAGAATGGGTTCTTCATGCCATAATAAGCTAAAATGTATATACATAATCTGAACTAAAATCAGGAAAGAAATCTTATCCAATGGCAGTTATCAATGAGTTCTGAATCAATTAATCAAGTGTTCCATTTATTTCATTCTAAGTAAAATTTCAAAACACATCAACGAGAGTCATAATAAAGAAGCATAATGGTAGCTTAGATACAAGTGATCATGACTTGATCACTTTTATAATGTAGAAATAGAATAAAGTCCAGACGAGTAATTTATATTATACTTGGTGCATTAAAAGGGCCCATTTCATAAAGTTATAGGTGCTAGAACTGGGTGTGCCGGGGTGCTACTATACACCTGGTCTTGAAGTGACTTCCATCACATACAGTGTTTACAGTTTGGTTCAATAGTGCTCAGCCCCCTCTCCCTTCCCCAATTGTTCCAGCATCTCTGCACAAAGTTGAAAAAAATTATGAACCAAATCATCTGGCAGGATGAATTTAATCTGAAAACTGTGAATGACAATTGAGAATTGTTTAAAAACACTTTACTACAAGCCCAAAAATTTCACAGTCAAAGAAGAAAGCTATATTGGTTAAAAAACCAACCTTGTTCAGAGGGGAAATGAAGGCAGATATAATAAATAAAAAATGGAAGAAAGGGGAAATTGATAATAGTGACTATAAATCAGAAGCTAGGAATTGGAGAAAATTGATAAGGGAATCAAAAGAACACAAGAACACAAATCTATGGCCATCAGAGTTAAGGACAATACAAAGTTTTTTAGAGTATATTAGTCTGCTAGTAGATGGAAATCATAGAATTATCAATAATAAAGGGGAGACATTCAATAAATATTTCTTTTCTTTTTTTGGGAAAAAAATGACAGTCATAACATATGATACCACTCTTTCCATAGCACTAGTATCTCAGGAGAATGTTAAGCAGTGACTGCTAAAGGTAGACATTTTAAAAGATGCAGGTTTGGAAAGCTTGCGTCCAGGAGTTTTAAAAGAGGTGGCTGAGGAGCTCACTGAACTGTTAATGTTGATTTTCACTAAGTCTTGCAACACTGGAGAAGGTCCAGAAGACTGAAAGAGAGCGAATGTTGTGCTAATATTTAAAAAGAGTGAATGGTGTCAGTCAGACCTCAGTCCTGGGTAAGATACTGGAATGGCTGATACCAGACTTAATTAATAAAGAATTAAAGGAGGATAATATCATTAATGACTATCAACATGGGTGTATGGGAAACAGGGGTTCTGTCCGGCCTGGTGGTTGCAGCCCTTCCTGGGCCCAGGCTCTGAGGGAGGCCGCTGCACCTTCCTACAAGGGGAATGTTAGCATCTACAAGGGGAACATTACGAGTCTTAGTCCTGACCCTTTGGCAGGGCGGACTGCCAAGTAGTCTATCATCTCGGGCCCTGGGACCGGGCGAGACAGGTGAGCAAGTAGTCTAGTGGTCTCCAACCCCTCAGGCAGGGGTGAGACCAGCAAGCAGTCTATTGCCTCGAGCCCTCAGGTGGGGTGAGGCAGGAGAAGCAGTCAAGCCTCTGGCCCTTTAAGCAGATTGAGGCAGGAAGTGGTTATGCTATCCTTGGCTGAAAGGGAGAGGACTCATCCCAGGGTGATTAGGGTAGATGGGAGGGGGACTCAGGCCCACCAGTCTCCACTGCATCCCAGACCAGGACCCTAGCAGTGGCAAAGGCATTGCCACTGAGTGGGTAGGGCTCCTGCTGCAACATGCCGATGGGGCCTTCACCCAGTCTCAGCCACTAGCTATGGCTGTTCCTGGGCCACTTCCTCCCCGTATCCCCAGGTACCGGTATCTTCTGAGTCCTCGGGTTCACTGGGGTACTCGGCACAGGGCAGGCTCACTAGCCCCTCCTAGTTGACTGGCAGCAAGGTGGGGAGCTTCTCTGAGGAGGACAGCTCCTCTAGGTCCCAGGGGTTCCTCTGCAGAGGGCAACTCCTTCAGGTCCCAGGGCTCCAGGGGTTCGGTGTGCAGCAGCACCTCCAGGTCAGGGCCGGCATCCTAGGGTATCTCCCACCCTGAGTCTCAGGGGGCTCAGTCCAGTCTTTGGGGCCTGGACACTCTATCCAGTCTTGGGGCTCTGGGGCCCAGTCCAGTCTCTGGGGCCCGGAGGCCTTATCTAGTCCTGGGTCCTCGGTAGGTTGGGCTGTTCCCTGCGCCTCTGCTCCGGGAGGTGCTTGCTCTGTGAGGCGGCCTGGCTGGGGTCAAGCTTACGCTGAAGCCGGCTGGATGGCACGTCTGCCTCCGATAGCAGCCTGTCCCTCACTGAGCTACGATGCCTGACTTTTATCCTTCCTGCCCCGGTGAAAACTCGGCCCCTCTGTTGCCGGGTTGGTCGGTCTGTTGGGCCTATTATGGTCCAGCTCCCTGGTTGTTGGGCAGACTGGACTGCCAGCCCTTTCACTGTCTGGCCTGGCCATTGCGGCCTTTCCTCGGGCCCAGGCTCTGAGGAAGGCCACTGCACCTTCCTACAGTGGTAAACAATGAAGAGGACAGGTAACTAATTCAGATTGATCTGGATCACTTGGTAAACAGGGCACAAGCAAACAACATGAATTTAATACGACTAAATGTAAACGTATACATCTAGGAACAAAAAATGTTGGCCATATTTTAAAGGATAGTGGAACTCTAACAGGGAAAGCAGTCATTCTGAAAAAGATTTGAGGGGGAGGTGGATAATTAGTTGAACAGGAGCTTCTCTTTGATTGCCTGTGACCGCTACATCTGCAGTGACTCAGAAACAGCACCTTCAAAACAAAGCATGATTTATTCATTCTTCAAACATGCGCAGCACATAGCGCAAAGGATAAACACAATCAAAGGCCCACACATATGAATATTAAAGCTACAGATAAAGGGCCAGTGCATAAACAAGGGCATCCTGAGCAGGAGTTGCACTTAACTGAGGCCGGATCCACACTGATGGCGGCGAATTTGGTCTGTGTATTTGGTGAATTTACATGATTTACGTGATTTGGTGATTTACGTCACTTGCATATCTCCCGTCGACTGCCGCCGAATCCGGAAGGTAAGTGTAGACCGGGCCTGAGTGAGTACTCTAGTCAGCCACTTTTTGGATCACACAACAGAATGACCCCAGCGAATACCCACCAATCCCAGATGCAACTAGGAATCGCTGTCATATAATATTCAGTGATGCCCACTGAACAGTGTAAGCTCATATGAGTTCATCAGTGTAACAAAGAAATTGGTAGGCACCAGCCTTGTTATTCCCACTGACGTCTCCCACACACTTCAAATCACATGCACTGCTTTAGATAAAACAAACAAATTTATTAACTTCAGAAGGATTTTAAGTGATTATAAATCAAAGGATAACAGGTCAGATTTGGTCAAGAGGAAACAAAGCAAAACACATTTTAAACTAAGCTTAACACTTTCAGCAACCTGACAAACGTAGGTGTTTCTCACCACAGGCTGGCTGGTTTCCTTTCAGCCAGGCTGCCCCTTTGGTCAGCACTTCAGTTATTTGGTGGTGTTTGTAGATGGAGGTTCAAGAGAGAGAGCGTGGCAAATGTTCTCCCCCTTTTAAAAATATTCCTTTTCCCCTCTGGGGCTTTGTCCACTCCGTCAGGGTCAGTTGACAAACAATGTCTTTACATGGACTCATCCAACATCCTGAGTCAGTGAGCATTACCTCACTGTGGTTCTAAACTGGTCAAGGTAAGAGAGTCCAATTGATTCTTTGTTAATGTCTAGGACAACCCTTTGTTCCTGAAAGGCTGAGCTGGATTTGTTCTATACATGCCTTAATGAGTTGCAAACTGCCCCTCTGCTCTTGGACTGTTTTGCCTTGATATGTTTCAAGCACTGAGGACACGTCTTTGTGGAGTCTCAGAACAATACTCCTGACATTGCAACAAATATATTACTATAACAATAATGCTCATTATGTCATGAGCATTCCAAAAACTTCTTATGTGACATGCTTTTCATTAAATAATATACAATTACACTATAAGGGTGAACAGGGGGTGCAGAGAGTCACAAAATAAATTGGGGGAAGTTCAATGGCCAGTGTTTTAAAAGAAGTTAAACTAGATGATTGCAATAGTCCCTTCTGGCCTTGAAATCTATGAATGAAGAGGAAAAAAAAAAAAAGAATTCAGCTGCACTTCAGATTTTATGAGTAACTCTAAATATTTCAGTGTAATGGTATCTCAAGTTGTTTCTGTACATATTGAACAGTACACAATGGCAGTAAAATAAAGCCTCCTATTTCCCTCTGACTCATGTAGTGTGTGGTAGCAAATTATGCTTCCAGTGTGAATGGGGAATCCTATGCTCCTACCTTCCTTGGTAGAAATAAAGAAATTTGTACAACCACCACTCTCAAAATGCATATGAATGCAGTTTAAATAATAACAGACAAAATGCGACTATAATTTCAAAGCTAAGTCAACTCTACTTTAAGAGCAAGAGTACAAATGGGATTGAAGGGCTCTTTGCTTGTTATTTATCAGTGACGCTCAGAGCAGGTGTACTCAGTTTGGGAATGAAAATATTTTCTCCTAATTTCAGCACTGCAAATTGAGAATCAAGTTGAATCCTCAATAGATTTGCAGAGGCATAACTGATTAAAACATAGTAGCCAGTGGTATTGATGGTTTAATAGAAGTCCTAGAATCCAGCTCCCTCTCTATTAGCTGTGTTGATTCTGGAGGACTAAAAGGATCAAATTAAAGTAAAATCTTATTTGTGTCACTAAAGTAAAATGTCACATAACACATCAAAAACAACCCTAACACTTCCCCAATATCCCTGCCACCCTCAAATTTATAATTCAGAAAACTTTACACCTCTCCACTTAACCTCGTGTATTTTTAGTATGAACTACAAACCCTCACAAAACAACCTTCAGCCCACAACACATAGCCAGTACGCAGACCCAGCTGTAGGAACTCCATCAGATCAGTGCTTATGCAGGCCAGAGACACCGGCATTTCATCTCTGACCCTCTGTGTAAATCCCAGAGACTCAATCATCTCCCATTCCAAATTCCCACTAGGTTCAAGAGACTATACATATATTCTGGATGTCCACATAAAAACAATAGGCAAGAGTGCTTCTTTCATCTCTCTCTGTCTGAGAGTTTGTGACCTGATCTTTTGTACACAGTTATCCATGTTTTTTCACCTCAGTATTGTACTGTAGTCTATTTTGTGGATCAATGTGGAATTTGGCATCTCTGATTTCCAGCTCTAAGATCAGTACTGACTGCCAATACATTTGAGCGCAATTTAAGGTGTCAGTTTTATCAAGACCTGGTAGTAAAGCAGCTGAGCTTTCTGACTAGCTGTCTTTTAAAGTCAAATCCTAAATAGTTTGGATCCTGCCTGCCTGAGAGGTCACCTCTTTGTTTGTTAAATACCACAGCTGTGCTTTTAAGAAAATAAGTATCTATCCATCCTTCTTAGGGCCAAATCCAAAACCCATTGCATTTCTCCCTTAACAACCTTCTTTGATTTAACTCCTGACTGTCAGGCAGGTTACTATCACACAGGTAACCTGATGGGCATATGAGATTTATAAAAATAATGCACATAACTTTCTCGTTCTCCTCATTCATGTGATGTTTTTATGGTTTTCATTATTCACCTTCATCAAAGAATCACATTTATTAAGAAGAAAAGACTTAAGAAAACCATGATGAGCAGTTACCATCTTTTTCTTATCACTTTAACTGACAGTGTTAACAGCTAGTACTCTTAATTGAGATTTAGTGGCTCTTCAGTGGTTCTGTCCAATGGGAACTGGCAGGTCATGTGCTCTCATCTATCTCAGCCTGTTATTGGCTAATGCAAATGCCCATATTTTATCACCTTGTCTGTGCTGAATGACTTTGAAGAGAAGTTTTACAGAAAATTAATTACACATGAAGGAAAAGAAAGAAGCATCATATAGCACAATCCCATCAGTTAAAAATGTCTCAATGACTAAGCATGTGAGTCCATTTGCTCACTGCAAGGTCTATAGCTGGCTGTATCTAATATTCAACTTGATGCATGCCTTAACTTTTCACTATCTTCACTTGCCTTGCTGTATATCCCAACTTGCAGAGCCTCACAGTACTAAGTGATAATTGACTGACTGATAATCATAAGATGTACAGGGACTTTGAAAGCCTGGACAATTTAATTAAAACAAATGACACAAAATGATTTTAGCTTCTCAATCATTAGAAGATTTACTTTAATCCTAAATTTAACAAACATTTTCACAAATATCTAGTCCTCTCTAACAGTTGTGTGTTTCACCAAAATGTATCCTATGGCTATAATCACACATCATAATTTAAATAGCTTTTTCTATATATTTTGTCACTTGAGGTTTATAACTAAGTACACATCTGTTCTATTACTCAGTCCGAATAGGAGCATTCTCAGCAAAATATTTAATTTCCTCTTTGAGATCTGTCCTAAGAAACGGTCTGAAATTAAAATGCTCTGTTGCCTTTGCACCTCTAATACCTAAAGTGCTGGTGAAACCAAAATACCTGAATATGATGGGGTAGTGACCCTTATATGTAATTGATAGCTACAATGGTTGTTATAGCTAGTGATGGATGAATCTAAAAAATGTTGAGCACTTCTGGTCAGCATAATTCTTTTCATACACAGTAAAGGTGAAATTCATCCCCTATCCATAGGCCCAGCACAAGAATGCAATTTTAAGCTTTCATAATAGAGTGTAAGTCTTTCTTTAAGGGTGCATAGGTCTTTTACTGGTTCTCTGCATATGGTTGACATTCACCTTAGATCTATCTTGGGGACAAAATGGATACTAAAAGTTATTAGCTGTCATTAGTTAATAATTGTCAAACACACAAGAAGAAAAACACAGATGATAAAAATTAGCAACCACCTATGAAAGCTGCTATTTACTGGGAGATTTCTGATGGAGTCCTCCATGTGACATTTAGGCCTTCGGTATAAATAATGGTTTGTCCATCCTCTGTACACGAAGGAATGGATCTTTACTATTTCTCTGTTTTTGACGCTCTAAGATTGTTAATACCCCTTTCTGATATTGGTGACAAAGTAAAAAAAGCCTAAAGGGATGAATGATGGTTCTGACTACAAACCCTCAATTCACATGTACCTGAATCTAATCCCAAAACAGCAGCAAAGAATGATTAAAAATGTCTCTCTTGTTAATTTTGTTTCTGCCATTTTATGGGTAGATGGGAAAAGCAATCTAAAATTTGTATTAACTTAAACTTGGGCATTAAAAGATTAAACATTGTTGTAATCACAGAGTATCTAACTCCAGAAAACATTTGAAGCCTATGAAACAAACCAGAGGATACTTGTACCAGAATCTGATTCCTATCTGCAGAGAAAAAGAATTTTCTCTGATTTGTTCACTGCTTTCCAGAATCTGGTCTATCCTTCCTTCTTTTCTCTCTCTTTCTGCTAGCTCTGTTGATGATGCCCAGTGTTGAAAGACCAGTGTTAACCTTTCTATTGATAATCATTTGACTGGATCCAGTGTTCTAGGCACTGCATTGTTGGGTGTCTTCACGGCTGTGACCACAGCACAGTGACAGGTAAGAGAAATTTGTTTTTCCATAACATAGCTGCAAACAGCGTAGACCCTGGGTCTCTTTAGCAGCAAAACTCCTAGCAAAGGCCAGATCTGACTTAATAGAGGTGACTGATGTGACAAGAAAATGAGGTAGGAGGGAAAATGAACTGCCAGGTGGGCTAAGATCTGCCTAACACTGATGTAGCACTGTTTTTCTGAACATCACTATGAACAGAGTACCAAGCACTCATGATTTTTCTTTCTTATCCCAGGAGAGAGAAAGTGCTTTATCACAGAGGGCACAACATTTAGAAGGAAAACCAGCTGAAGGTAAGCAAGGTAAATACAGGAGTAAATTCAGGGAGAGATGATGTACCTAAAGCCTTCTGCTGGTGATGAGATCCTCTACAGAGTTGGACCTTTTCCAAGTCCTGACCTTTTCCTGTGAGGGACAGGATTGAAGCCTTTATATACCTAAAGGGGATTGTAGGTCACAGCTGCTAGCTGCCAGCTCTGAATAAACTGCCCTTGTTAGCTAATCGGTGCTTTTCTGCATTTTTCTTCTGCTGACACAGATTTATGTCATAGAGCTGAAAACATTTTTCTTTCATCTGTGAATGTTTTGTTCTTACATGACAAGGAAAATAGTACAGTATATAGATTTAACTGTAGATATACTCACTATGCTTATCAATAAATGTAACTCTAAGGAAGCCATGAGCAAAGCCATAGTTAGAGTCGTGACTAAATTACTTTCCAGGGGAACAATATAAATGTTAATTGTCAGGGAAAATGGGTGGCCTTTTGTTTTCCCCAGGGAGCACTATTGTAGGAGGAAATTTTTGCAATGGAAGTAATAACATACATTCTTATAATGGACTTTAAAAATCTGTCTATGGCATTTCCAAGGTAAGTATGCAAGCACAATAGAATAATAGGGCCTGAACTTGCAAACATTTACTTCTGATTGTAAGAACATAAGAACTACCATACTGGGTCAGACCAATGCTTCATCTAGCCCAGTGTCCTGTCTCCAATAGTGGCCAGTACCAGAGTCTCAGGGGGAGTATATAGAACAGGACAACTCTGGAGAGATGGTCTTATCCTCCTGGCTTCTGGCAAGCAGAGGTTTAGGGTCACCCCGAGCATGGGGTACGTCCCTGACCATCTTGGTTAATAGCCATCGAAGGACCTATCATCCATGAGTTTATCTAGTTCTTTTTTGAACCTAGTTATACATTTGGCCATCACAATATTCCATGGCAATGAGTTCCTCAGGTTAACTGCATTTTGTGAAAAAGAGCTTCCTCTTGTTTGTATTAAACCTATTAAGTGTATTAATTTCATTTGGTGACACCTGGTTTTTGTATTGTGGGAAAGTGTAAATAACACAAACAATGAGAGTCTTGTAGCACCTTAAAGACTAACAAACTTTTGTGGGTATAAGCTTTCGTGGGCTGCAACCTACTTTGTCAGATGCAAGTCCCACAGAAAGCTTATGCCCACAGAAATTTGTTGCATGTTGTTGAATGCAAGATTTTAAAGGAACATCTTTAAAAAAAGTTTTGCAGGAGTGAGAAAATAGAATTTGTCATAATCTGTAGCCTGATTTTGGGGTGATCTATTGATTTTTAATGGGTTATAGGCTCGCCAGTTGATCTGATCAGAAGCTAAGGTTCATGTCCCGAACCAGGCTTCAGGTGTGTTGTAAGGGACCCCGGGGTGTACGACAGGAAGTTTGTGCATATTGCTGACATATCACATCCTCTTCAGATGGTTTCAGATGGTCTTTTTAACTTCATCTTTTTTATTTCTAGCCCTTCTTGCGGGTTTTGTGGTGCACTTTTCAAGTTTCTTTGGGGTGTAACCTGCAGCACATCCCCTGTTTTGATGCCTCCTGACTTATCTAGAGTAAAGGTATGATTATTTCTGTCTTATTTAATAACACTTATCTAGGGTAAAGGTCCCAAGCATATGTATGCTAACTGCATAGCTGTCATATAGGATGAGGCCTGTAAGGTACTTTGCATTACAGCTAAACTACTTTAATATAAACTTGATATAACTCTGTTATAACCACGCCAACAAACTTAAATCTAAAGACGCTAAAGAAAGATATACATATCTATAATGCAAGCAAGCACAGACTGGTTTTATGGGCTACAAATCTCACGTGTATTGTTTATGGTGGTTCTCTTGACTGCTGTCTTAAAGAATTCTTTGTTATTTCTCCTGTCCATGTTTCTCCTATTGTCTAGGTTTTGGTGACTTTATTTTGACTTTAGCATATGGGAATATATGAATGCTACTGGGTTTGTCTTATTTTAATAAGTTATATTAAGATGGATTGATGTTGCTATGGGAAAAGCCTTGTGAAATAATGAACTCAAATTGAATGTCAAGTTAGCATTTAGATGAAGCTGAGCAAATAATAGTCTTTTTAGTCCAGGCACTGAATGGAAATATCAGCAAAAATATCTGGTTTAATTTGAACTGAAATAATTTTTAAAAATTTATTCATCAAATTGAAAACTTGAAATTCTTTTTGTTTTCAAATCAGCCAAAATGTTTCTTTTTTTTAAATTAGTTTTTAGTCAACTGAAATATTTTGATCAATTCTAAATAATATTTTTGTTTTAGATTTTCATTCCAATTGAGATGTTTTGGGTGCTTTTCACACACACCCCAGTCCCTACTCCCTTTTTTTTTCACATTGGCCAAATTTGAAATTCAAACACAATGTTTTTAAATTATATGTTTTGAAATTGTCAAAACCAAATGTTTCAACTTGTTAAGTGTTTTCCAATCATAACTATTCATAGAATTTGACCTAAAGCCAGTGAGTAGTTTTGGGCCTTGAAAAATACATTTTTTAGTGGAAGAACAATTCATAAAAATAATTTCACCCATTTCTACATTTAGACTGTGTTATAACCAAGTAGATAAATTCTGCTTTTAATTATTTTCTCTCTCTAGCTTAGCTTCTTACATGGCCCCCATTATTGTAGGATCTGATCATCTCACAGATTTTAATGTATTTATCTGTGCACTTCCCTCCCTCTTATGAAGTAGGGAAAGTTCTATTATCCTTATTATACAAATAGCCTTTCTTTCTCAGTTCCCTCAGTGACTTGTCCAAAGGAAGTGTGTGACATAGCAGAGACTTGAGCCTAAGTTTCACAAGCCCTAGGCTCTTCCTAACCAGTGAACAATCCTTCCTCCTCTATCATAAATGTTTTATGATATATAAGAACACACATAAAAAAATACAAACACTTCCTTATCCTTTGAAAAAAGTTGAATGACTTTGAGAGAAATAATTTTTGTTACAGATTTTTATTTGCTTTTGTGTCTTACAGATGTGTACTATGAGTATATCCTTTGACTCAGACTCAGATTTTAGGGCCAGAAGGGATCGTCGTGATCAGCTAGTCTGAATACTTGCACATGACTCCAGAACCTCACCCACCTCCTCTTGTAATAGACCCATAAACACTTGTAATAGACCCATAAACACCCATAAACTAACTTACTGAAGTCCTCAAATCATGATTTAAAGACTTCAGGTTACAGAGAATTCACCATTTTCTCTAGTTTAAACCAGCAAGTGACCCGTGCCCTGTGCTGCAAAGAAAGGTGAAAAAGCCCAGACAGTCTCTGCCAATCTGATTTGGGGGAAGAGTCCTTCCTGATCCCGACTATGGTGATCAATTGAACCCTGAGTATGTGGGCAAGACCCACTAGAGGAAAAAAATTCTCTATAATAACTCAGAGACCTCCCCATCTTGGTGCTCCATTTCAAGCCATTGGGGATTTTTGCTACTAGAAGTTGCATGTGGGTCACATGCCATTGTAGAAAACTTCATCATACCATCCCCTCCATAAACGTATCAAGCTCAGCCTTAAAACAACTTAGGTTTTTTGCCTCCACCGCACCCCTTGGAAGGCTATTCGAGAACTTCACTCCTCTGACGATCAGAAACCTTTGTCTAATTTCAAGCCTAACCTTGTTGATGGCCAGTTTATAACCATTTGTTCTTGTGCCAACATTGGCCCTTAATTGAAATAACTTCAAATTGAATTAATCTTTTTTAAACATGGGAGACCAGAATTGCACACACTATTCCTGATGAGGTGTCACCAGTGTGTGGTAATAACACTTCCCTCTCTCTGTTGGAAATACCTCGCCTGCTGCATCCTAGGACTGCATTAGCATTTTTCATGACTGCGTTACATTGACGGCTCATAGTCGTCCTGTGATCAGCAAATAGACCCAGGTTTTTTTTCCCTCCTCTGTTGCTTCCAACTGATAAATCCTCATTTTAGAGCAAAAATTCTTGTTGTTAATCCCTAAGTACGTGACCTTTCACTTTGCATTATTAAATTTCATCCTTTTTGTATTACTCCAGTTTTCAAGGTCCTCCAGATCTTCTTGTATGATATTCTCATCCTCCTCCGTATTAGCAATACCCTTCAACTTTGTGTCATCCACACATTTTATTAGCACAGTCTCACTTTTTATACCAAGGTCATGAATGAAAATGTTTAATAAGATGGGTCCCAAGACTGGTCTCTGGGGAACTCCACTAATAACCTCCCTTCAGCCTGGTAGTTCACCTTTCAGTATGACCTATTGTAGTCTCCCCTTTAGCCAGTTCCTTATCCTCCTTTGACTTCTCTTATGAATCCTCATCTTCTCCAATTTAATTAATAATTTCCCATGTGGAACTGTATCAAATGCCTTACTGAAATCCAGTTAGATTAGATACACTATATTCCTCTGTCTAAAAAATCAATTATCTTCTCAAAGAAAGAGATCAGGATGGCCTGGCATGATCTATCTTTCGTAATCCCCTGTAGTATTTGATCCCAATTACCATTTATCTCTATGTTCGTAACTACTTTCTCTTTCAAAATTTGTTCCAAGATCTTGCATACAATGGAGGTCAAACTAATAAACCTGTAGTTTCCAGGATCAATTTTTTGCTCCCTTACTTAAAAATAGGTGCTGTATTAGCAATTATCCAGTCATAGATTATGACTCCCCAAATTTACAGATTCATTAAAAATCCTTACTCTTGGGCTTCCAATTTCACATGTCAATTCCTTTAACATTCCCGGAAGCATATTATCCAGGTTCCTCCAGTTTAGTCCCATTAAACTGTTTGAGTTTGACTTCCACCTTGGCTATGGTAATTGCTACTTCCTTATCCTTGTTTTCATTAGCCACCCTGCCACTACCCTTAAGATCCTCATTACCCTTATTAAAAACAGAGGCAAATTATTTGCTTAGCTGTTTGGCCATGTCTAGATTATCTTTAATCTCCACCCAATCCTCCATGCTTTGTGGCTGCACTTCTTTCCTTGTTTTCTTTTATTTATGTAGCTATAGAACCTTTTACTGCTGGTTTTAATTTCCCTTGCAATGTCTATTTGGCTTTGGCAGTTCCAAACATAGGCCATAACATTATTAGTAGCACTTTTCCTCCAATCTAGATCTGAGAAGTTAAAGTCTCCCATAAATACACAATTCCCACTAGTGTATATTTCATTCAAAATTGAAGTCTTTATCCAAATTGGATTCTGTGAGTCTGTAGCAGAGCCAAAACACTATCCCTGAGGAGCTTTCATTACCTTTCTTCCTCAAAGTGATTTTGACCCAAACAGATTTTGTTTTATCCATTCCATCACTTCCAAATTCCACAATGAAGTCCAAAAGAACAAAAGGAATTAACTTAATTCTTAAGTAGCACCTTTATAATATCTTATAAGAAACATAATATTAATAACTTAATTTTTACAACATGACATGGCTACTTTATAAGCCACATACATTATCTTCACAGTTATACATAAACATACATAGAGAAAACAAATTAAATCTAAACAGATAAGTGCTCACAGAAACACAGTGAGAAGAAACTCAGAGTTCCCAAAAGCTTAGGTTGAGTTCACCGGAGTCTCAGTTAAAGTCTTTGATTACCAAATCTGTAGTCTGCTGAGTCAAAAGCAACATCTTCCTTCCACTTGCCTGTAGAAATTTTCAGTTGGAATCCATGCAGACTCTTCCTCTTCCTCCGCTGAAATCACTGTTAGCCAGTCAGCTAACCAATTGATCAGCCACTCAGTTAAGTATATAGATTAAAAAAAAAATGTTAGAAGAAAATATAAAACTGAAAAGAAAAATATAAATGACTCTTTCCCCATTATCACATTTAAATAAAAGAAAAGTCAGTGAATCATGCTAGTTGAGACAATTTAAATAAAACAGTCTGGCTAAAATCAAACAACTTTCTAAGTATAGAATTAAAATAAGGAAAATTGTTTTTCCTCTCCCAGTTTTCCCTTTCTATAATTAACATTGTCTTGGTTTCCCTGTTGGAAGGTTAGTAATATCAGTCACCTACTGCAAAATGCTTCAGAGTTAGGGAAAACAGCCTGCTTTGTGCTCCTGCATTCAGCTTCTCCCAACCCACACAGTGCACATTGCCTTTTACAAAGCAGCTACCCAGACCACTTGCCCTCATGGAGTCTGAGTCGAACAACAGGGAACTTGCTGAGCATACCTAAAATTACCACACCCAATTCCAGAAACTTCTGGATGTGGTGTGCTGATTGTACATCTGCCTAGCAATAATGAACCAGACACATCATTCCCACCTGCTCCCCCCTGCATAGATCTCTTAAAGAGATATCTTTGTATTAGGCAGGTAGGTTACATTGGCACTATATTTCCTCTTGTTGTCCATTCTCCCACCCTCTGATGTTCCTTTCTCCATTGATGTATCCTCTCTTACTTTGTATTCTTCCCACTCAGTGTTAGAAGCAGGCATGGAGATTACATGAGTATATCCTAGCCATCTGCCTAAATTCCTAGTTTAAAGCTCTGTTTATCAGTTGTACAAACCTCCACCCCAGAAGCCTATTTCCCTCCCTATTCAGATGGAGTTCATCCCATGAGAATAGTCCTCTGTCCATGAATGCCTTCTAGTAGTTGAACATCTCAAAGTCCTTCTTATAGCACCATTGCCTGAGCCATCTGATCATCATAATCTTGTCTCGCCTTCACTCTCCTCCTCAATAGGGACAGGTAGAATCACGCTGAAGATGTCTTCAGCTTCCATTTCTTTAAGCATCTGCCTCAGCCTGGCAGCCTCCCTTGATGTGTTCTAGCAAGAATCTAGCTATCTCATTGTTCCCATGTGAAGAAGAATCAATGGATTCTTTCCAGCTTTTATGAGGATCCTCTTCAGCCTCAGGTCCGTTTCCCGTATGTTATCTTCCAGCAGATAACACACCCTTCTGTTCTCTGGATCAGCTCTGGTGACAGGCCTCTTTGATCTTAATAGGAAGTTCCCAGTCACATAGACCTGCCTCTTCCTGATGTTGGTGTGAATCTCCAGCCTTTCCCCTTCTGTTCTTTCTGGATGAAAGTCCTTTTGTCTTTGTTTATGACTTGCAATCGCTGTCCTCCTGGGGCTCCAAACTATGGTTATTTCCATTGACGCTTTCCCTTTTCTTGTAGGACTAGGCACCGTTCTATTCTTCTTTGCCTTCCTACCTTCTGTTTTTGCCTTCTGTGCCTCTTCTTCATTTTACATCTCAGCAAACTTGTTCCTGAGCTTTTTCTCCTTTACTAGCCAGTCATTTCCTCTGACTCAAAAATATATATCTTATCTATTATATTTCTAAGATGCTTGTGGGTCACAGTTCTGGGCAACTGCATCTGTATTTTCCCCTTATGTTCCAGCAAGGACATTGTGGTGCTTCCTTGGGTTGCCAAGACTGTGAGTCTCCTAGTTAACCCTCTGCCCCAAGCAAGAGAAAAATTTGCTTGTGCTTAACTGTGTATCAGCTCCCTGACACCACTAGTCTGTTAGCCACCTTTCGGGGCTCTGCCAGCCCTTACTTTGTTTTGCAGGTTAACAAATGTTGCGCTCCAATCCCTGATTCCATGTTACTAGAATAAGATGACCAAGAGTGTGTTTATCACCACCAGTGAAGGTAAATTCTTTGAATGGGGTCAATAGGGTCAATATGGGGACATGATCCGGCTGGTGGAAAGGAGTTGGCACAGAGAGAGTGCATATGACAATTCCAAAAAGGAAGGATGGATACTGCTTCTTAGTACACACCCACAAACTCTCCTAGATGCACATTATCAAACTGGGTAACTTCAGTGGGATTACACAGGGCATGCTCACTAGTGTTTGCAATGTCAAACAATTTTCCATAATGCGGATATACTCACAGGACAAAGCATGGGACAGATATGGCAGTTTTCTGCAATATCCCAATCAAACATTATTCAATTAAGTTAAACCTTACTGCATTACACTTTTAATAGCTTTGGAGTCCATTGTATTATAAATGCAAAGATTATATATTATTGTGGGATTGTATGCAACTTCTTTAGGGGGGAGACATGATTAATATAAATCCTGGAGTGTGTTATGAGCTTCAAAGGACTATTTGAAACCTTGTGCCAAACAAGAATGAACTTTCAAAGTAAAGTGGGTTTGCCAGCAACTCTCTAGGAGCAGGTGTATGCAAATGTATGCTTCCCAGTTATACAAGAACTCAGCCTTTTGAAGTTTTACCTGGAGGAGAGGACTTTTCCTGCTGATTACCTGTTACATGAGGGCAAAAGGGCCATTATAATATGTGAAGGATGGTGATCACCACAGAGAGAATGGAATTTGTAGTTCAAAATGGATGTTGATATTGTGATTTTATTAAGGTATGGACAGCTTGTGTCTAATAGCTACATTATTTTTATTTAAGCAACTACCTAACTACATAACTAACACAATAGCAACCAGAATCTGGAATTGAATAAGGCCTGCAGTTCACTGCAATCTAGAGCCCTGCCTTCAAAAATGAAGGATAACCTTTTATCTTTACAGCCCATGTCACATGCTCCTATAATACAATATTAGTTACTCTACACAGATGTCTGTGAATTTTGAAGTTGGTGGTTGCCAATAGTTTCTGTACATAATGGTACTAAATCTTCTGAGCTGTGCCTTGCAAAACTTCTGAAAAGTTGTGGTTTTGACCACTTATTTTTTTCAAGGAATGCTTACTGGTAACCAGAATACCCTAAAAAATTCACAGACCCCTATAGTCAAAGTGAGCCACTATTTCCACTCCAGAAAAGTCAAAATGAAAATTGTGCTTCATCTTTAACTATGGAGCTAATATCACTATCTCCATAACGCAGATCCAATCACAAATTCCATGGCTCATCTATAATTCTAAAAGCCCAAATTAGAAAATTAGAGAATTGGTAGCTGTTTACTGAGACTGTAGATCATAAAACCAATAACTTGTGTGGAAAAGGCAATTTTACCAGGCGTAACATATGCAGATTTTACATAATTATTAAATGAAATTAGATTAACAAATTCCCCAAACCTCAGACCTGTTTGATTTACTAATAAATTTATAGACCAGCTACACCAGTTAGATTTAAATTTGCTAGAGTAATAATCTATTTTGGAGAGTTCAACCACTTCACATTTTGATGATCAAGTAAAATTATCACAGTCATGTAGACATTAATCTAAAGTTCCTGTATAAACCTACCATGATGATAAACCAGATACATTTTTTAAAATATGGGTCCAATTTAGACTCTTTACTAACATATTGGGCCAAATTTTCTCTGGAGTTATCTGTGCAAAACTGCTGACTCCAATGATTTGCCTGGGTCTAACCAGGGAAGAATTTAACTTATGGTGAGGAGGCTGAAGAAATTTTCAGAGCCTGATCTAATGCCTATTCAAGATAGTGGCAAGACTTGCCATTGACTTTGAATGGGCCCCTAAGTGTATGGCTACACAGCAAGAAAAAAACACCTACTTGAGCTCAGGGGGCTCAGGCAGTGGGGCTTTCATTGCTGTGTACGCTTCCGGGCTTAGGTTGGAGCTCAGGTAGGATCCTTCAGGGTGGGAGGGTCCCTGAGCTCAGGATCCAACTCGAGCCTGGAAGTCTACACAGCAATAAAATAGCTCTGTGGCCTGAGCACCACAAACCGAAGTCGGCTGGCATAGACCAGCCTTGGGTTTTTCTTCGCTGTACAGACGTACCCCATGAGCTCTTAGCTTTGGCGCTTAGCAATTTCCGCAATGTTCAGTGATGAGCAATATCATTACTTGTCTGTCGGCCTGCCTCCGGTAACAAAATAAATCCCACTTTTAAAATGGGGTTAGGGGAAGGGTTAGCACACTGCAGAACAGAAGTAGGCAGGAAAAGAGAGAGAGCTATGATGATGGAATTAGATTAATCCAGCAGAGGAGACATAGACGAAGAAACAGTGAAAGCGTGTGGCTTTTTGACTGGCTGATGAGATTTTATAAGGGTCCCACTTGTGCAGCTGACAGTGATTGCTGCACCCACAATAGATATCAATGGATCTGTGCATCTACCCATGGCAGGTGGATTGGGGCCTAAAACAGTATGAGATTTATCCTTCAGCCTTACTCAGTTGAATACTCTCATTGAAGTTAGCAGGACTACTGCGTACAGTGAGGACTGCAGGACTGGGCATTAGAATAGTATTATTATTGTTGTTATTTAATATTTATATTATGGTGACACACTGTAGAAGATGCACAATTACCAACAGTGCCACCTAGTGGTCAGGCCGCGATTGGCAGTTCATTTTCCTACATAGTAAGCACTGTCCTCTCCTTCAGCACACCCACCCCAAGGGTTTCCAGTCTTTCTCCAGTGAGGTCCTGGGTAGTACTTTCTCCTCAGAGTGGCTATTTGCTCCCTTCCACTGCCTGCCTGTGAGATGCTCTGATCCCCTTTCTAAAGCCCTGCCTCCAGCTTGTTCAGGCTTTGCTGGGTGGGGACGCCTGGGCCCAGAGCTGTTCCTTAACCCTTTACTCTCTAGTGTGAGGTTTGTATGCTCTGTCACATACTCATAACCCTGCTCATGAGGGGGGTTTTGTTGTGCCGGGCACTGTACAAACTTGGAGGTAGACATACCATGGCAACTCATACACTCATGAGTTTACAGTCTAGATCAGGATCAACAAAAGGAGCAGAAATAGGCCTTAAAACCACGTATTTTCATTCAGGAACATGGCTACAACCTTTTAATAATTGTTATTGCAGTCTGTAGTCAAATGTGGCATCATAATCTTTTTGTTCTTATCTGTTCTGAAGCAAGTAGTAGATCTCTCAGTATTATGGTTTCTCTTTTCAAACAGACACTTAAAATGGAGTTCATAAAAGGGACTTGGGTTTGCTAGATCTATATTTTCTAAATTCCTTTAGAAAGGTGTCAGAAAAAAGAATATTTTCAATTTAATGCTTTATCTCTTTGTGGTAAACACATAAGATCTATTATTTCTGTTATGACTCAAGGAACCCATTGATAGTACAGTTGTAATAAAAGAATGAATATAAGTTAAAAATAATACATGCTATTGTTTTGTATCTCTAGCTAAGAAAATTAACATTTAATACATGGTTAAATAGTACATCAGCTCCTTTTACACTGAATTAAATTGCAAGGACTAAAAATCTTATTCTCTGGGTATGGATAGGTAGGTGGACAGATAAACAGATGAGAAACTACATTGCTTTATTGGCTGCCTGACATACTCTGAATCATAAAGTGAGGTGAAAAGTATATTAAAATGCATGAATGTTACATCACTCATGATTTGGGGCTCTGTTTTTACTTATGTTTTCTATATTCCAAGATTTCTTTAAAAAATAAGATGGAGTGGAAAGAAAATGGCATAATGCTGGGGAGGGAATGGGGGGGGAAGAAAGGGAGGGGAAGCTCAACTACTAGTAGAATTAATGAAAAATAACATTTTTGCCAGATTTCTTTGGGGGTGCGGGAGGGGATGTAAATCCCTTGGATTGTTCAATCCTGATTTTTGGCTACTATCAAAATCTGATTTTCACTCCTTGTTTCTCTTTCTTTTATGTATTAGTAAGGTCATCAGCGGTTAGACATGAAATAATAAATTCTCATTTTACTCTAGTTCTTGATGGGTAAGAGAAAGGGGAGCTGATGCTTATTTTATATTATATAGTGTGTGTGTACGTGTGTATGTGTGATTCTGAAGTAATTGTGAATCCTTAAGAAACTAGACAATTTGACTGACATCCCCAGGTTAAGAGCTATACAGCATGGGGTTCTGTGCAAGGATGAGGGAAAGTTACTGTTTCCTGAGACGTGGGAAGAGCAAGTCATGCCCAATCTTGATTTGTCACACTGGGAACCACATATCCCCCTTGCTCTGGGTTACTAACATAATTCACCTTTTGCTTCAGGTTTCAGATTTGTTTATCAGGTTGCTAACTAGCAAGACAAATGAAAGATCTTGTTTGAAATGGAGGTCAAAGGTGTGGAGGAACTAGCAGTGAGGCAGGTAGGGCTGCAACCAAGAGAAGGTGGGCAAAGAAGTTAAGTGCTATCAGTCTATGGGTAGAGGGGAATACTGTGAGATAGGTGGGGATGACAAGGGAGTAGGGTGGCCACTGATGCGCACTCAAATACAGGACATAGACCATTGCTTGTCTCCACCACTTCCTGCATCATCCCTCCCCCAGGATGCTGGCCCCTCCACAAAATGGCATCCTCGCTGCATGACACAGGACAAAACCACCTCTGGTTTTACATCAGTACTGGACAGGGGACAAACCAGACAGACAAAAACAGGATTTTTCAGCTTAAAACTGCCAACAGGGGAGTAACATAGAGGTAGTAGAGGGATCAGAAAAGGGGAGAAAAAACTCTTGTTCCCTGAGTTTCATTTCAGAGGAAAAATTGATGGAGAAGGGACTGACAATGAATATAATCATCCTTGTGCTTCAAGTTAAGTATCATAATGCCACACAATGGAGGAAGCAAAATGAATGGCAGGTGAATGATTCATACATGCGGATGAATTGACAGAACTATAAATCACAGTGTCTGCATTACTGTTGTCCATCAATGACCTACCTAACTGCAAGATTTTAAAATGTAGTCTAGACCTGTGTGAATAATCCATTTTTTGGATTCACTGGTCAAACTGAAAAAAAAAATCAAAAGTGGTTTTTTAGTTTACCGGAAACACAAAATTTTGGGTTTTCTCAGCATTGCTTGCATAACTCCCATCAACTGCCACTGAATTTCTCTGGCAATATAGACCAGGCCTCTGATTCAGGGCAGGGATTTGAACGTGGGACTCTCGCACTGCAGATCAGTACCCTGACCCATGGCTATAGTGTACTCTAGCGTAAGTCTGTCTCAATCCCCCCTGTTCCACTTTGTACAAAGAATACTTTGGAGCAGGGACTGGAACATAGGTGTTCCCCCTCCCAAGTTAGAGCCCTAACCAGCCAGGCAAAAGAGGCATTCTGACTCTGTGACCCAATGAATAGTTAATTATTTTCAATAAGTGGAAGAATTTCAACAGGAGAGATTGAGTGACCTCTCTCAGAACAGCCAATAGGCCAGGACGTGTGAGACCGCTGGAGCAGGGACTTTAACTCAGCTCTCCCACTTCCCAGCTGAATGCTGTGATGCTTCCCAGGGTTGTGACGCAGTTCATTATCACCTACTTTTAGCGGGAGGAAGCCTTTTCTGTGTCTGACATGGGTCAGCTCCTCATCTCCACCAGGCATGGGCAACACAAACACCCCCTCCGAGCTCTACAGGCCCCGCTGTCACACCTCAGATTAGTGATTGGCACACCCCAGCCCTTGAGCGTCTCCCTGGAGCGTCCAACCCCCTGCTCCACTAGACACTCATAATGTTCATAGATTCTGTGCTTCCAGAGAAGCAGTACCCCCAGTTTACCAGTTCCACCTCAGATCATCACTCACCTGACACACAGCACGTAGATATGTTTATAGGGAAACCAGATATAAGCTTATTTAACAAAGAATAGAGATTCAAGTAGTAGCAAGTTGAAGTACTGGAAACAAATAGTTATATATGAAATAAAATGGTAACATGCCTTCTAGAGCCTAGGCTTAATTGACTAAACTTCTCTCAGGTCTTGTAGAGTAAAGCTCGCCCAAAATTCTTGCAGCATTTTACAGTCAGGTTGACTGTGACCCTCCTTTCAGGAGACAGATACTTTGTCAGAATGCCCCATATGGAAGGATTCTGTGTGTCTTTTTGACACTCGAGATACACCAATCCCATCCTTTGTCTTTATTCATAAAACAGGACAGCACCTGCTGTTTGTTTCATATTGTAGATTTCTTTTTTTTGGTAGATTTTGCAACCTCTCATGTCACAGCTGGCTTAGTATGCACATGGGCATAGGTTGTGAGGCATGCAATATACAATACACAAATGGCCAGACAGGGAATTCAGTGTCTGTTACCTCCTTCCTGAAAGGAACATTTCTGAGACGTCACCTGCCCTAACATAAAAACCTTAAGAACATAATTTTCAGTGTAGATATGTAAGTGCTTACATGTTATCTGTACATACATTTTGCAATTATTATGATGACCAGCTCTCAGAAGAGATCTCACATGCTGAACTACGGAACTATTATTCATCTATCTGATAGAGGGGATCCCTGTAAAATCTTATGCACCCCTGCACTCTCTGCCCATTGGTACCAAGGGGTCCCTGGGTCACAAGTGCCTTAACCACTGAGCTATTGAGTATTAAGCAGTGTGGGGAACCACTTCCTTTTTTCGTGATGCTTTTGTGAATGAGTACCTAAATCCCCTTGTGAATCTAGCTTGAAACAAAAAATTGGGGGTCAAAATTATTGAGTCAATTCATATTGCATTTGCAAATAGTTTTAGGTTTGCTGAAACTGTATTTTTTGGCAAATAAAATATTTGAAACCTTTTGCCCAGCTCCAGTTGTGAACAGATGTGGCTATAGGGATCAGCCTGTACCCATTCTGACAAAACTGAAAGGGGATCAAAACCAGCCTCTTTCATTTGTAGACATAATAAAATGGAAGGAAGAAGAAATCAGGCAGGATTTTCAACTCTAAGTGCCCTTTATTTGAAGCACTGAATAAAGTACAGATATAGATGGAGAATGGAGCCCCTTCAGGAATGCAGTATAAGAAACTGCAAAAAGAAGGTAAAATAAACTTGCAAAAAGGATCTGGAAAATGAATAAGAAATGAAAAGCTATCCAGACCCTGAAACAAAAAGATAACACTGTAAAGGCTAATGATTGACTAAAACAGCATTATAAAGAAATAGATAAGGAAACTAAAAGATAAGAGAACTGGATCAATAAACAGGTAGAACAACCAGGAACGTCAGCAGCTAGAAGATATGTAGACTATAAGCATGCAAAAGGGTGTCTGGAAACTTTGAAGGCAATTTTAGCCTGATTGAAGTTAGGAATGGATAGAAATATAGAAAAGCAAAAGAGAAAAAGCAAAGATAATCAAAAGTTTCAAGAAAATTTTTAACCAGAGTAGTTGAATTCTTAGAGAAATTACCTGTGATTCAGAGATATTCAATGATATCTTCTCCCATTTTAACATAGGAATCTCACTCAAAATCTTTCAAAATGGAAGAAACTTTTAAGTGCAACACCTTTACCTACCTACCTACCTACCTATATGGCCACAGCTACCACAATATCTGAGTTTCTATGTTGCTGACAATGACATCCAAAATGAAGAGACAAAGACAAGGAATCCTTTATGATTTCCTCAATTAAAATAAATTTGAACAGTTGAGATCACTTCTAATGTATGATCATCCTAAACCTCAGACATGTGGCTTCAGGTGCTCAGACAATAAATTAAACCTTGTAGTGAAAAAAGAAATACCTCATATAGTTCTATGTCACATTGTGAAAGTGTAAATGTTTTTCCACAACCACCTTCAGCATAATAGTTGGCTGACTGAAAAATGTCCCTATTCCCATAATGCTCTTTTTTTAAAAAAAATTAACGGAATAAGAAGAATATGTTTTAGAGCTCTTTTCTTTTTCTTTCTCTGTTTATTTATTACCCATTTAATATAATGAGATTAAGAAGGGATTTTCTTTTCTCTTAAATGTTATGAACTTTAACTGCAAAGGCCTGTAGCTTTCCTAACATACCCTACGACTGCTATCTTCACATATCTATCTCTCTGAGCTCTTCTCTCCCCTCTGTGTGGCCTTGTGCCACCTTCCAACTAACTTTGGAATTAGGAGTCTTAATTCATTTCTTAGTTCATCTTACTATATTTAGGACCACTTCATGTAAACAAGGTCTTATTTGCATGAATGTCTATATTCATGCAGATCTGTGTAGTTTGTATACACATCTATTGTATATAGGTCTATATGCATACAAATATGTCTTTATTTGGAACATATACTTGTGTTGGAATTGTCTATGGAACCATGCATTAAAATGATCAGATAAGACCGAAAAGGATATGAGACCACACCCTTTCAAATAAGATTTTGCATTTGCACACAAACTCAAATTACTTCGTGTGAATATGATGAGAGATTGAAAGTAAAGTTTCCTTTAAATAGCCAGTAAATTTTGGTTTTTGTTTTTCTCTCTCCCTCCGACAGGGGTGAACTCAGTTTTTTTAAAGCTGAGGATGACTACATAGCCAGAATATAACACTCTTCTGGAAAACAAGGAAAGGAAATGGTTTAAAGTTTCTGAACCCTCTCTTGACCTGATTATCTCCTGATACCTTTCTGTATTCTCAACCTTTTGCCTGAGCTAATCAAAAGCATCGTGATCTTATTCAAACATTCATCTGTTATTAAATTTACAGTCATTCAGTCAACAGTAGCAATACCTTCAATTTAGATGATGAAACAAATTGCTTGAATATCAAATTATGAACAACAAATATTCACAGTGAAAACTTTGAAAACACAACCTAAGCTAAAATACACTATAAGAAAACATAAATTGAAATGCGTTGTGGGACTCATGAGCTGGTTGACAGATAATGTGTGAATAAAAAAAGAATAAATTGTTCATGTTCACAAATCAGAACAACTGCATCTGTATTCTCCCTCTACGGCAAGATAGGGCAAAAGCACCCATTTTAGGCTCCTGGCCTCTCAGCCATCATATCTCTTGGACTAAGACCCATGTCTCTCTCTTCCTGTACAGGTTTTTTTCCTTCAAGCTGCACAGTTCCTTGCCTACACTGTGATATTCCCAGCAAGATAGACAGCCTAAACAGGCTAGCACCTGCACTTTGTTCTCTCTCTAAAGGTAATGAATAGTGTAATGGGCCACAGATCTTTATAAGCAAGCCCGTTTATTCTTAAGATGAAACAATACAGAGAAAACATTACAAACAATAAAAGAACCAATATGCACACTAAAAATCATACCAGATGTCACTCCACCCTTGGACTCTGGTAGGTGTCATTCCTTCACAACACAAAACTGGGTTTTCCCTGTGCTACAGTTCATAACTGTCTCAGATTCAGGACCAGAACTGCACTGAATAATTCAGTCTTTCCTTTATACAGTTTGGGCCTTTGATCTTGGCCTCATGTAACAAATGATAAGTAGACAACAACTCAATTTCGGGGGAAACCTTCAGAAGGCTGGGTTTTGGCTTCATCAACCACAGGATGCTGTTTTGAGAAAAAATGGTGTTCACGTTACTGAGAAGTCAAAGAGCATCTTGGTGAGCCAACTCACCAACCTAATGAGGAAGGTTTTAAACTTAGTTCAAAGAGGGCAAGTGACAAAAGCCTGCAGGTAAGCATAAAAAAGGCAACCTTATCAGAGGGTTAGATGTAAAATTACAATCTGGTTATAGGCACAACAAGAAGAAAATTAGTGGGGGAATCTGTATTAGTCCATAAGCTAGCCTATGACTTAATTGGCAGCACAGAGACTTTGGGTTATAAATTTCATGATGGAATATTGGTATAGAGGGTTACTGTTTATTCAGGAAGGACAGGCAAGAGATGTTGCATTGTCCACCAAGATCTTGTTCTGAGGTCCAGAAGGAGATGAGATACAGACCAGATGAAAGTCTCTGAATAAAGATAAAAGGGGAAAAAATAGTGGTGATGTCATGGTAGGGGTTTAGTCTAGAATAGACCACTAAATCAGGATGAGGATGAGACATTTCTAGAACAAATAAAAGGAATATACAAAATACAAGATCTGGTAGTTATAGAGGCCTTTAACTACCCAGACATCTGTTGGAAAAGTAAGGTAGCAAAATACAAAATTCCCAAAAAGTTCATGGAATGTATGGGGAAATGTTTTTGTTTCAGAAAGTGGAGGAAGTAACCAGAAGGACAGCCATTTTAGACTTATTCTGACCAACAAGGAGGAATTGGTTTTGAATCTAAAGATCGAAGACAATTTGGATTAAAGTGATCATGAAATGATAGATTTCAAGATATTAAGGAAAGGAGGAAAAGAGACAACAGAATAAGGACCATGGACTTCAAAATAAAAAAGCAAATTTGAACAATCTCAGAAAACTGTTAGATTTTCTTTTTGTGGGATATAACCTGAGGGATAATGGAGTTCAGGGAAAGGAGTGGTTTCTCAAGGAGACAATATTAAAAGCACAACTACAAACTTTCCCAAAGTGAAGGAAAGATAGAAAGCATAGTAAGAGGCCACTATGGCTCCATCATGAACACTTTAATAATCTGAAAGTCAAAAAGGAATCTTACAAAATATAGAAACATGGACCAATTGCAAAGGAGGATTAAAAGAGAATAGCACAAGCATGTAGGGACAAAATCAGAAAGGCTAAGGCATTAGCAAGGCACATAAAAGGCAATAAGAAGAGATTCTTTAAATACATTAGAGCAAGAGAAAGATGAAAGAAATTGTAGGTCCTCTGTTTAGTAGGAAAGAAAAGCTAATAATTAATGACATCAAGAAGACTGAGGCGTTTAATGCCTAACTGCTAATTGCTAATGCATTTTGCTTCAGTCTTCACCAAAAAGGTTAATGGTGATCACATGCTGAACAAAATTAATATTAACAAGAGGGAAGGAACGTAAGATAAAACAGGGAATGAACATGTTAAAGAATATTTAGTTAAGCTAGATGTATTCATGCCACATCAACCTAATGTATTTCTTTGTCAGGATTACTGGCCTACTGAATGGGGGGAAGTAGTAGATATGATGTATCTTGGTTTTAGTAAGGCTTTTGACAAAGTCAAACATGACATTCTCCTAGCAAACTAGGGAAGCATGGTGTAGATGAAATTACTATAAGGGGGTGCACAACTGGTTGAAATACCAGCATACTCAGAATGTAGTTATTAATGGTTTGCTGTCAAACTGGGTGGGCTTATCTAGTGGACTCCCACAGGGGTTAGTCCTGTGACTGGTACTATTCCATGTTTTCATTAATGACTTGGATAATGGATTGTTGAGTATGCTTATAAAATTTGTGGTTGACACCAAACTGGGGGGGTTGTGAGCACCTTTGATGACATGATTTAGCATTCAGGACAACCTCAAATTGGAGAATTTATCTGAAATCAACAAGATGTAATTCAATAAAGATAAGTAAAAGTATTCTAATTAGGAAGGAAAAATGCACAACTTCAAAATGAAGAATAACTGACGAGGTAGTAGTACTGCTGAAAACGATCTGGGGATTACTCAAATTGATTGACTCAACAATGTGACACAGTGGCAAAAAAGGCTAATATCATTCTGGGGTGCATTAACAGGAGTGTCACATGTAAGACACAGGAGGTAATTGGACCTCTCTATTTGGCAGTGGGAAGGCTGCTGCTGGAGTACGGTGTCCAATTCTGGGCTCCACTTTAGAAAGCTGTTGATAAACTACAGAGAGTCTGGAGGAAAGCAGCAAAAATTATAAATGGTTTACAAATCTGACCTATGAGAGAAGGTTAAAAAAACTGGACATGTTTAGTCTTGAGGCAGGAAGACAGAAGGAAGGAGGACCTGAAAAGTCTTCAAATATGTGAAGAGCTATTATGAAGAAGGTGATCAATTTTTCTCGATGTCCACTGAAGGAAGGACAAGAAGTAATGGGCTTAATCTGTAGCAAGGAAGATGTATGTTAGATTATAGGAAAAAATTCTAAGTATAAGGGTTGTTAAATTCTGATATAGGCTTCCAAGGGAAGTTGTGGAATGCCCATCATTGGAGGTTTTTAGTAACAGTTTAGACAAACATCTGCCAGGGATAGTCTCGGTATGTTTGGTCCTGCCTGAGCGTGGGGGGCTGGTCTTGATGACTTCTTGAGGTCTCTTCCAGCCCAACATTTCTATGATTAAAGATTGTGAAGTGCTTTGAGATTTACTGTTGAAAAATACTATATAGGAAATAGATATTGTTGTTGGTTTCACTGTAGTTCAATAGAGGGAAATGGGAAATAGGGCTGTGTGAACCCTGTGAAGTTCAATTCATAAAGGGGCTCATGAACTGCATTTTGCAATTTGGTTGTCTGGCATTGGAAACTAAGTACTGCAGGTTTGCCTGAAGGTTCAGATTCAATGACCTAAAACCTCCAAAGAGAGAAACTCCAAAAGCTATTCCACTTTGTATCTTACTTTCTTTTCCTCAACAAGTCCTGGGATTTCTTCTGTCTTCGGGAAGTGTGTGTATGTGTATGGGGTGGCGAAGGGGTGCAGCTTCTGGTGCAGAGCAAGGCAAGCTGGATGATAAATTCTCAGGCTTCCTACCTGTGCCAACAGCCTCAATACAAATGCACTTTACTTTCTCAAGCATTGTATAAGGCTTTCTACATTGGCCCAAGATACAGTTTGAGTGAGTTTGAGACTAGATGTGAATAATTCACACTGTGCTAAGGTTAAATAGGCAGAAGGGATTTCAGTACTCTCTGATATCACTTACCAGATGCACATGAGGCAATATTCTTTGGTACCAAGCTGAGGCCATAAGGTTATGTTGGTTCATCAGTACATCTGTCATAGTACCCTGATTTTACATATCACTTCCTCGACCACACATTACATAAATATGTATTTTTTTCCCTAGAGTGACAGAGTCTGCCTGAGATTTTTCTTGTGGTTATGTCCAACAGGACTAAGGTAATCTGCATTTGTTAGCCCTGCTACAATTTTGTAGCATCATTGCTAATGTTTTATGCTAGAATCCTTAGACAGATTTTGAGGATTCTTTCTCTGTGTGGGAATGTTTTCCTTTCTTATCCATTGCCTAAAATCCTTCTAAAAAGTTTCAGGTTTTTACGATAGTAGCCTATGAAGACGTCACAGATGAAATTTCAATCAAGGTAAAATCATGAGATTTCTCACACCATTGGTTTAAACAGCATTTAATATAGGATACACAGGCATCAGTGGTATGACCCACAGCTGTCTCAGAGCTATTAAAGTGGTGCTGCATGTTAAATCTTGTTAGAGAAAACAGCATTGTTGAAACTCCATGACCTGCATAAAGCAACTAAATCCAGACATAATCTTGATGCATTCTTAACAGAAGATGACTAACTATACAGGTAAATCCCTGCATTTTTATGCCATCAGTAATGATTCCTGAGATTTCATTGTAAATCAGTCCAGGAAACAATCCTTAAGTCAGTGCATGAAACACATCAGGGGTTTGATTACTTATGACTCCTACACATCTGTGAGCAAGTAGATGGAGTTGGTGGTGCTGCCTAAGGATTAATAATTCTGCCTCCGAAATATATTGATGTAAATATCAAGAGTTGATTAACCTTAATCAAACAATTCACCTGAACCAAATCCTATTTGTTCACATTCTGGAGATCAAGAACCAAAGGAAGAACATTTCCTTCAGGTTCAGGCTGGCGTGTCTGTTTTGTTAAGCAGCCCTCATCAATGTTAAATACGTAGCCACTGAATTTTGATTTGGTATTGTCCACTGCTGTGAAGAATGGAATAGGCAGCACCAGCAAGCTCACATTTTTTATAGAATTATTATGTTATAATATTATATGTCTCCTAGCCTTTCCATTATTAGTTCCACTACGTTTCTGTATTTGTCTTCTGTTTTCGTTATGACATTCATTATGTATACTTTTAGAATCCTAAACCCATTGGAGGATTTTGTCAGTATTACCTTTCTCTACAGCTCTAAAATGCTTTTTTCCCACTAGTCCCGACTGCCACAGAGCTTTAGAAATGGCATAACAAGCATGCACTGTAATAGTTACTGCATGTCAAAAGGAAAACAAATTGTTTATTGTTACTTGTACTAGCATAGTCAGCAAGAGCAGATACAGAAGCTCACCATGAGGATATTGTACTAAGTGTGTGACACACAGGAATTCTGATAAGTCTGAGCATCCCATATAGTATATGTATAGAACATATTTTACAAGAAAGGTGAATGTTACAGAAAACTGAAACACTATGTGATTGGGTGTAGAATATGTATGAACAATTCCTGTGTGGGAGACACATCAATAATTAGCAAACCAAGAATAAGGTCAAGCTTGTGTCCTATGAAACTGTTGAACTTTGGGGTGGAAAAGGTCATAGCAATATGAATCTTGCCAATTTTGATTGAATTAACAGCACCAGAGGCAGAATCCTTAAGTAGTATTGTTTATATTGCATCATGTTCTAAAGCTGTCTCCGGACATGTTAGTTTCATATATACATTTTAGTCCAGATGACTTTTTCCTCTTTTTTCTTCAGCTGAAGCAATGTTAATACATGATTCAAAGTCTGATTTGTATTCCTGGTAGGCTAAAGAAAGGGCTACAGTGGGTTTGAGCTCTCTTTATGCAATTAAAAGATATACAAATGAAGTCCATTTGAATTGCTTTTATTTTTAGTGGAGGTCATTTTAGAAGATGAAACTGGAGGGGTTAAAACTATACTGAGTCTAGCTCTCAGATCCTCCTATAAGACAGTCAAAATCCAATCCCTACAGATGATAGCTTTTTGTTCAAAAGGCATCCTATTGCTAGTTCCCACCAATGCTGGATTAATTTTAAAAATACAAAAGCCAAAAAACCACCACCACCACCACTCCCCTGCACCAAATTAGACTGGATTGTTTATTTTGGTAAACTGGGCTTTAGCACTTAGTGTGGAGGGGAGAGAGAAAAAGAAAGTGTAATCATTAGGGTTTTTTTCTAGGACATGATTTGATATGTTTGTTTGTTAATGAAGCCCCCTTCCCTAACGAGATCTCTATGGGAGGGATCTCAAATGCTTAGTCATGAAAGCAAAAGCAACAGATAACGGACATTTTAACAATTTTAGCACAAAGACAAACTCGTTGGCTGAGCGAAGTGAGAGCCTACTCTCAGCTTGATGGCTTTTCTCCATTTGTCTCTATGTAACATAATAACTTTGGAACACCTCATCCAATCAATATTGGTATTTCAGGGAAAGTTCTAGGCATCCATATGTAGAATTATATAGATTTTGAGGAAAACTCGACAGGAGAAATGAGGCATAGACAGAGTTCCTCTCATCTGCTTAGCAACTTTAACCAGCCATGTAATTGTCTATAGATTTAAGAACTGGTTGATGGCAGCCATTAACATGTTCCAGCATAACAACTCAGTCCAGTATATTTCAGATTTCTGCCCTTGCCCCAGTGAATTTTTGTTGAATGTTGACACATATGACCCTGGTAGGGGATGAGATTAGAGTGCCTGGTATTGGAGGAAAAGGAGAAATGTGGGACTCATAGATCCCCTGTCATGAGATAGAGAATGTGTAAAAAGAATGGAAACATACTTTAAACTTTAAACATATGGGTTATTCAATACTCCTTCCTACAAGTGTCATGGAATTTCAAAGGCCTGGTGATTGAGGTAATATCTTTTAATAATCTTTAGTAATATTACTTTTGTTGATGAGAGATACAAGTTTTCAAGCCAGACAGAGTTCTTCTTCATGTCTGGGAAAGGTACTCTGAGCATCACAGCTAAATGCAAGGTCCAACAGATTGTTTAGCGTAAGTAGTTATCACATATTGTAAGGGACCATTCAATGTAGAATGGCCCAGACCTGAACTAGAGCTCTGTGTGGCTTGAAAGCTTGTCACTCTCACCAACAGAAATTGGTCCAATAAAAGATAGTACCTCACCCACCTTGTCTCTCTGATATCCTGGGACCAACACGACTACAACTATGCAACAATGGAATATGAAATAAGTTCCTAGCTATATTTGTCATTTGTCGATGCACTATGTTATGTTTTAGAAATAAAAATGTAAAATTGCTAGGGATTATATTCTAAGCATAGAATCTACAAATTCTCATTGTATGTTAGTTTAAAAAAAATGAACAGCCATTTTCGCTTAAAAAGATGGATAATATATAGGGGTCAGTCTATGAGCAACAAAATGGGGAAGGTTCATGGAGGTATTCAAGGAGTCTTTGGTGTGTGCAATTAGCTCAGCTTATAGAAGCAACAAAATGTGTCATGCTCTAGCATATGTACTGTGGATATGTAGGCTTAGTCACTCTCCCCTCCACTATTCAATACAGACATGTCCTGGATGCACAAGCCCAGAAGACTGTGCAGGAAGCATTTCACCATTGTGCAAAAGACAGGTTCAATTATGATCCCTGTGCATTCTTGAATACAAGAATTCTTCTCTGCTAGTATCTCCTGGGAAAGTAGTCAAATAAAACAGGGGAGGGAGTAAACAGGGCCATGGTCCCACCTCCTGTCAGGAAGAGCATGCTACATGGTCGTCAGGAGTGGTATGGAGAAATGCATGGCCCTTTGCATCTGGTGTTCTGGGAGATCTATTCCTTAATGGCACAATCTGATGCCATGTCTTTGGTTCAGTTTTTATTAAGAAAGTTGGACCCAACAAAGATCCAATTATTCCTAAGAAAAATTTTAAACCAAAATGGATACAAGTTTCTACAAAAGATACCAAAAAAAAAAAAAGGGGGTGGGGGGAGGGGAGGAATGAGTGGTCATTGAGGTTACTTTTATGTTCATTCTGTTTAGAGTAAATAGCTTTTTTAATAGGAAGCTATTTTCCCAAGCCAGCCCTGCATGAGAATCTGCTCTCTTCCATTTTGAAGAATTCCCTTTTTTGTTCATCATTAATCATAGTTGGTATGTTTTTAACAAAACTTATCTAGAACTCTGAGCTGTCACCTAAAACTACTAAAGCTGATATTTGAGGGTCTTATGTCATTGCTGCTAACTCGAGCCTTTTGGGGATTTTTCAGCAAATCTTTTTTCCATCAAAAAATGCTGACTTTTCTAAACTGAAACTATTTGTGAAACCGGCTTAGTTCTGACAAATCTCCCAACTTAAAAAAAGTTGTGAAATTGTGAAAGTTTAATTTTGAAATTTTAAAAACAAAGAATTCCAGTTTTCCAGTTAGGAATGAGTTTGTTTAGAAATCTAAGCTAGTTAAACTGGAAATAAAATGAAAAACATTGTTTAGGTTTTCAATTCTTGAACAGCTTGAATTTCCATCCCAATTTGGGATAGTGAAAAATTTCAAACTCTTGAAAATACTCACATGATGGGAAGACAAGCTCTACTGCTAACCATATGCTATTTTGATTATTTGAAAGAAAAATGTGAAAGAATCTTTTTAAAAATGTATTGTGATGGATAATTTGACTTCTTTCTGAACCACCTGGAAACAGATTCACCTTTTAAAATAAAGGGGGAACCTTCTTTTTTGTAAGTCAATGAAAGTTTAAGGTACTGCTTTTAGATCCATACAGAAGATGAAACATGCCATTTCTCAACAGCCTGCAAAATTTCTGTGGGCATAGTATAGGAAGCAATAAAATCTAATAAGGCTGGCATGCAAGAAAGCTATATAACTTTTATCAGTTTGTGTGATTGTGTGATAAAAAGCCCAAATATTGGTTTGGCTATAGCCTTAGGCCTATGAAAATGTGTAATATTCTTTGTTAATTAAAGATCCTATCAAAAAATAATAGACTTGGCATTTATTCCATCTAAGTTGGTTCTGAAAGTTTGAATTGCAAGACAGTGCTTTAATGAATGTTTGGAGCAAAACAAAGTTACACTTGGCATAAAAGCAAGCAAGTGTGGGGACTTGATAGCTTAGAGAATACAAAAAGTTTCACATATAGTTGGCTAATTCAGATGTGGCTCAAGGGCTGTTTGTGCTCTGTATGAGATCATTGATAGTCTCTGTCCAGTGCCGAGTGGACAAATATCCACAGAAAACACCACTATGAATGGCTCTCAGTAGCATCCTTGTTGTTGGCTTCAATGGAGAAAATAAGGATTGCATGGATACTCTTTCACTTCTACAGATGAATCTGTAAATGTAGGGCTGTGTGGAAGAAGTTTTCACTGTTACTACTTGTGCTGTATATATCAAAACTTGAAGCTGGTTCCCTGGACTACTTCCTACTTCATTTATATCAGGCTCCTTCTCCACCCTGGGTACAGGCTTTCCTTAGGGCCAGGCTCCCATGTCTTCTATACTCCCTCTGAGTTTCCTCTTTTCCCTCTCTCAGCCCAGGGAGCAACTGCAGGCTTCTCTACTACTTCCCATTCAGACACTCTACTTCCTGATTTTATAGCAGCTTAAACTGCTTCATCCTCAATTAAAAGCTTATCAGCCCTGACACTCCTCCAGATGCAGCCCATCAGGTTAATTGACCCTTTCTACTCTGGCCTTGTGTAGTTTAGGCACCTGATCACATAATACAACTCAGCATTTGACATAAGCAGATAGGAAACTTGTCAAAATCAAGATACATTAATTCCATCTCTTAGTACAAGTTAGGGAGGCACCTTCATTGACCAGTTCCTGAAATGGTAGTGTTCAAACCAGAGCTAAGGAAGGTGAAGGTTCAGAACTACAACTTAAGGAACTAAATGGGTGGGTTGAATTTTAGTTATGCATAAACAAGTTTTGTAACTTGTAAAGTTATCCTATAACTACTAGCTGAAATGTATAACTCTGCTAGCACACCTTCTATGTAAAGTAAAGGCAACAATGCTGCTCAAAATGGCTTTCCAAAAACTGGTATCATATTGAACCTTTTTCCTATATGATGATGGTGGTTTTTGGCAATAAAACTGACTGATTCTAGTTATTTGTCTCGATTATATTTCATGATGAATCAATGTGTGGTCAAGCAATTGACTATACAGTTTATCAACAACAGTTATTGGCTGTCTAGATTTTGATTAAGGGTATATCAGTTATATTTAACTGTAAATAAGGAACTAATTATACCCTAGTTAGATAGCTGGAAAGACTGGTTTACACTGAAATATTAAAGGTGTAAAATATAGATTGGCTAAGTAACAAAAGTCATATATTTGAATAGTTAAACACCAAGCAGGGAAAGAAATTATTTAACATAAGAAAATGGGGAATAGCTAGGAATCATGAGATGAAGTTAAGAAAGGGAATATTTAGACTGTCAAGTAAATCATCTGGATCATGATAGCTTTTAGGATATGGAATTAGCCATGGAAAATGGTGGAAGCCCCATCATTTGACAAATTTAAAACACATTAAAATGTACTAGGAAACTATGCTACACTGGCAGAGAGATGAACTCAATGATCTTACAGGTCTTTTCCCTTTCTTGATTCTATAATTCTGTTACATTGGTTTTAGAAAGACATTTGAGTTGAAGAGAAAAAAATGTCCCAGATTCTGTAGGGCATGGGAAAAGATAAAAGATCAGAAAATTGATAATCTGTCTTCCAGTCTAATTTAGGCCATCTGTAGAAGCAGATTGATATAACAATGAGTGCAATATGCTGTAGATGTATATAACTGAGGAGCCAGAGCCTAAATATTAGTATTTATCTGTGAGGCCAGTCAATTGAAAGTAAATCTTATTGCTGTTATAGCTCTTTGTTTGTATGGAAGTGCTGATGGACCCCAAATGAGACTGTAGCCCTATTGAGCTATGTGGTATTCAGAAAGATAGTAACGGACATTCTTTGTCCCCAAAACCTGACAATCTAAATAGACAAGTAAGAGAAAGAATGGAAGGGTGAAGGATGGAAGGCACAGAGAAGTGAAGTAACTTTCCCAAGTCATAGTGCAGGTCAAAGGTAGGTCATTGTTCTTTCATTATTCTCATTAATGCATTATTAAATCATTCCGTTTTCCATGATGGGCACAAAGCAGGTCAAGATACAACTGCCTTCATTTGGGGAGATATTTCCAAAAGTCAGTACGACTTGTTGGCATATGCATAGTGGAAAAACCTTTTGTTTAATGACTCATCCTAATCTCTGTGACAGCCAAGCAACTTCAGTGCCAAAACCGCACAATTCTGATTTTCACTAAATAAACCCGTAGACATTTTCATTTTAAGTAAAGTGGCAGCAAAACATGAACTAAATCACTGTAAATGGGCAGTGAATACCAACTATAGATCAATATGCCTGTTAGGGGAATAGTCTTTTATTTTAAAATGTATTTGTACTGAAGTTTTATTATAAACAGATCACAGGTTATGGTAATCAGAAACTACATTGGTAGACACAGATAAATAATATAACAATTACATCGTAGAGACATTTTACTTGTATCTGATATAAAAATCATCTATTAATTTGGCACTTTACATTTTTGATAGATTGGTAACATGCAATCCTGGAGGAAAGGCATGTGTATCATGTCAACAACTGTTTCAATTATTAACATGCAATCACCATGAAAAACTGAATTGTGTAGAGCCATGCCATACCTGCCAACATAGCTGTTACAGTCAGGAAGAAAATATGGTTTATTGAAACCTCTTATTGTTTCAATAAGAGCAGGAAATGGAGTTGGAGTCAAAAATACAGTTGGAGTTAGTAGCCAGAAGACGAGCCAGGGTCAGAGCCAAGATTGGTAGCCAATGGTTAGGGGCAGAGTTAGCAGGTAGTTAAATTTACCAAGGCATCTGTGATATTCTCTAATCTATATGTAGGAAATAGTGAAAATATTTTGGTGAAGCCAAATGCCACTGAGGTAAACATTGATTTAATTAAAGCCTACCTCTGTAGTGTGTAGTACATTAACATGGTTCTTTTGGAAACATTTTATTGCTGCAAGCACTTTTTCTCTAGTGCTGAAGGGACATGGCAGGAAATACTGTCATTTGGAGGAAGGTGGAGTATAACGGGTTGATCTTCCCCTTTAAGGGCAAAGGGAGATGGGGAGCTGCAAAGCCCAGTTCTGGAGAGGAGCCCAGCAAGCAGGAACTGGGAATCATCTGACTCAGCAGGACAATATCAAGTGATTGGGTCAGATAATTTTCAGCTAGTGACTATAGATGAAGGCTCCAGCTTCATGAGGGGACCTGGGACCAGGAGAGGGCTGGGAGTATGGTCTCCTGGGGCTGCACTAGATGATTGCATGATTCAGTGTCAAACAGGCCCTGTGGACCCCTTTGTTTTGTGAAAGGCCCCAACTATTAGTCTGCCAGAAGCCAGAAACCCCCAAACTCCAGATTGGGAACTGAACTATTTATTGTTCCATGTCACCTCCTCCCCCCCTTCCCTTTTGTGTGTGAGTGAGCTCTGAGGTAAAGACTACATACTGGACATTTGTATTGTTATCTGGTTGGATCCATCAGCCTACAGTGGCTTTTCCACAATATTTAAAGTATGACAAATTATAGATGTGCTGTGTGGTCATTGCTGTGGAACCCATAAGGGCATACAGAAATTGGGCAATCCAGTGTCCTACTTAATTATTAGTCTCTAGCAGCCTCCCTGGAATTGCTAAAATTTCAATTTGTTTCCTATGCAGCTGTTCTCCACCGTGCATATTAAATTTAAACTCTGAAATTAAAAGGTAGAGGACAGCTTTGATAATGTGCATTGCACCATGCAAAGATGAATGAATACCCAAGGGAACAAGCTCTAAATCAATGGATCAGAGATCCCTAATAATGAGGCTGTTAATTCAGAACAGGAAAAGATGTCACATGCCTTCCAGAGTTGACAAGTTGTATTCCAGTTCATCACCCCTCAAATCTGCCTTTCTTCCCTTTGCCAAAGTTAAGCTTTTAATCATTGCACTATATGTCAGGCTCACCATCTGTCAGAGGCCTAGCGCTGCCTGAAGAGACATTAGACAAACGTACGTATACAAGTAGGTAAGTTAGAACAGGTTGCTTAGAAAACATCGTTATAACTGTATTCAAACCTGTCTGCATTTTCTGTTATGCCTTTCCCAAAGTAATAGTGACCTGGGGGGAGAACAACAATAACAAAGCAAACAACAACAACAAAAAACACCTTAGCATTGTAGTCTCCAGCCTACATTACTACTTTGAGAAAAGCTGAGAAAAGTACACAAGGGAATTTGATGATATAATTTAGGTGGTAATGAGATCATTGTTTTTTCAAAGCTTACAGCATGATAACATATAAATCCAGTGACTAAACTCTACAAATAAGATGTGATAAGGGAGTATAATATGAGGATGTGAAGAATTAACACTAATCTTCTGGGCAAATAAAAAAACACTGCATGTAGATGTCTATTGGGTAGTCAGTTTAGTAAAGGTGGCTATATAAGTTTTAGTAGTGATGTACTTTCAGAGCTAGATTATCAAAATTAGTGTCTATGGTGGACCTGAGAAATTTGTACTCTCAAGACACACAAATCCAATATTTTCTTCAGCAGACTGAGAACTGCTCATTCAAAAGGGTCAGATGCAATTGAAGATGCTGAGTATCTCACAAGAGGCACTTAGCACGTCTCAGGATCAGACCTTTTCAGCAGAACTCCCTTTGAAGCCAATGGGAGTTTTGTTTAAAGATTGCAAAATTTGCCTCCAAGTCGATTAGCAATCTGTGGAACTCTTTGGAATGCTTCTTCCCTGTAGGAAGGTGCAGTGGCCTTCTGCTGAGGCTGGGCCCCAGGAAGGGCCGCAGCCCCAAACACCGGCCAGCAAAGGGGTAGTAGCCCAATCCGCCCGGCAACCCAGGGGTCAGGCTGGGATAGGTCCAACCGGCTGGCCAATCCCCTCTGAGAGGGGCAGGGCTTCTGCTGGGGAGGAGAAGATAAAAGGCTGCAGCACCGGCCCGACCCCAGCTGGGCCAAGACCCAGTCCAGGGCCTTCCCTGAGCTGGAGCACCGGGAGCGGCCCCAGGGCCCGAGGACTGGGTAGAGCCCTCGGACCCCAGGGAGTGGGCCGTGCCCCCGGACACTCTGGGGTGGGAGACACCCCCCAAAGCCGGCCTTGACCTGGACGAGCTGCCGGCTGCAGAACCCCCGGAGTCAGGTATTGACTTGGACGAGCTGCCTGAAGCCGAGGCACCCTGGGGATCCTGTGACCTGGAGGACCTGCCCCTCGCCGAGGAGCTTCCCGCCCTGCCACCTGTCAACGAAGAGGGCCTGCTAAGTCTGCTGCGAGCGGTGTACCCAGCTGACCCCGAAGACCCTGACGAAGGAGGTACCTGGGACTGGAAGGGAGGAAGTGGCCCAGGGACAGCCATAGTTGTGGCTGCGGCTAGGGGCTCACCACAGTCGGCGTGTTGCGGTGGAAGCCTGCTGGCACAGTGGCAACGCCTCTGCCACTGTTAGGGCCCTGGGCTGGGATGCAGTGGAGTCGGGTGGGCCTGCATCCCCCTCCCCCTTCCCTGAAAACTCAGTGAATCCACATTCACCCCAAGTTGTTGGAGTGAGTCCCCGCTCGGCCGCCCTGCCACGGGCCGGGGCAATAGACTGCTCGCTCGTTTGCCTGCCCTGCCACGGGCCGGGGCAATAGACTGCTTGCTCATTCGCCCGCCCTGCCACGGGCCGGGGCAATAGACTATTGGTTTGGCTAATTCCCGCTTTTCCGGAAGGTGCAGTGGCCTTCCGCTGAGGCTGAGCCCCAGGAAGGCCTCAGCGACCGGCGCCGAGCAGACGCCGGGTTACATTCCCCTATTTCTTTTTTCTAAGCTCCATCTTCACATTTAGTTTCCTCTTTTATTTCTAATCTTTTTAGCTCTTCAAGCATTTCATATTCTGAGCACTCTCCAAAGGGTTATTAACTAAACAATAAAGTGTAATGTACGCGTTATATAGGCTCATCTTTTTGTTTGTATCTAACTGTTGCCTGTACAGTTTAAAAAGTGTTTGTAATGCTGTAAGATATGGTAATGTAATTTTATTTTTCACTTAAAAAGAAAACTGACTAGCTGATACAATTAATTCACTCCCAATAGTAATGCTTTCTAGGGAAACGGTTCTTAAAAATCACAGCTTCACAGTCTTAATTCCAACTCACCTATAGATAGGCATGGGGATTTGTCATCCTTTTTGTCAGCATTTTAATACCGGTCAGTTACATAGCGGCAACTAACACAGATTCTCTATGCAATGGCAGAAACTTTGTAGAGTTTGTAGAAATCCCTTAAAACTATTTGCTGCTGATTCCTTTTTTTTTTTGCTTGCAAAGGAAAATAGGCACCAAATGACTAGGTTTCTAGAAGTAATACACTCTGTAGCTAGTAATGTATAAAATTTTAAGATATGGAGTGTACAGACATATTCATCTGGAAACTAGCAATTACTTTCCACAGCACCATACATTGGCCTTCCTAGCTGAACTGAAGCTATGAACAAGGGCTAACTGAAAGAGCTTCTGACAAATAGCCTCTAAATGTTCTTACAGATCAATTGAGATAAAGCACTTCTCCAGTTGTGAGCAACATAAACCTTAACCTTTGTGGTGATCTTTGTTAAAACATGAGGAAAACCTAGGGGTTTAGTTAATTAACATTCAGTGAAAAAGGCCATTAAGAGACAGATGGTGATCAGTATTTATGCAGGTGCATAGGGATTATGAGGGTGCAAGAAAATTCACACTCACTGCATGGCCTGTGCAAACATCAATCCCAATAGCAGTTCCTATTAGTAGGGACTGCTCACCCCATCTCCTGCACAGTGATCAGCTGCCTGAAATGAGCTGGGTAGAAAATGTGGCCATGGCCTTGTTCCCTCGCTACTGGCCTAGGGAATAGGGCTGGTGGAACATAGGCAGAAATGTGGGCCATCCTAATGGATGGGGCAGACTGAGCAGCTCCCATAAGAGTGATTGGGTCTCCTAAGGCACAGTCTGTCTCTCAATGCTTCCTTGCAGTTCAGCCTTCTACACCGAGCTATTTGCAAATTACTCCATCTAGCCCTTACTGAAAACCAGAGTCTTATCTGCTGTTGTAGCAAACTAAGTAGTAAGTAGGAGGTTGGATACCTTGAAAATGCAATGTTGTTTAATGTACAGGTAACATATAAAGCTCTTTAAGCAAGAAAAAATTTTACTTTATTCACACTGAGGGAGTGAACACTTCCACATAAAAATATGCTACCTTGATTACAGCCACCTTTTCTTTGGACTGGGAGAGTTCAGAAACAGGTGAGCAATGAGACACAGATTCAGCACATGAGAAGGTATCCAGTCATAGTTAAGTAGAAAGACACTTAGGTTGTTGTCTGGGACCAACACCTGGTTAAGTTTAATTTCAGTGCTATAGTATTTGAAAGTAGCCAGTCCTGAGTTTTTGTTGGTTCAGTTGAATGAATGTCTGACTCTTAGTGGTTGTATGTATAACAGTAACAGTTGCAGAGATTACAGAACCCAGTATGCCATGGGCTGGGTGAATGCCAAAGTGTCATTATTTCTGTTTCCACAGACTCTTACCTCTTTGCTATATGCCTCTTAGTGGCCATTCTGACTGAATTATCTGGATCAATTGAGCGGAAGTGGAGACCTGCTCAATCGACCCAAAAATCAATGCTATTAATCCATCTGCACTAGGTGGACTAACCCTGCGTCAATGGGAGCACATTTCCCTTTAGTGCAGTGAACTGAAGACACCATGTTAAGTAGGAGTTTGGAAGTCGAAGGGAGATACGCAAGCTACTCTACGTCAACTGCCGCTGAATTTGGCAGCAAGTGTAGACATAGTCTATATAATGGCTCTAAACATTCATAATTACCCAGAAGCAGGAAGAAGGTTGTGTGGTTCCCAATAGGTTTGAGGAGCACTGAGTCACTGATAATTCTAAAGATGCTCCATATATATTTCAATTAAGTTCTTAAAATACAGTAATTAGTGTAACACTAATTTCTTAATTCCTTCTCATTGAGGTTTCATTTCTAATTTGACTGTCTTGAATTGGGGGAAGGAACAAAAAATTAACTCGACAGTCACTTAGAGATATATTGTCATATTCAAAATCATACACTAAAATAGAAGTTGTTTAGCCATATTACAAACAACAGCTTTAGATATAAAGACTGATAACATCTTTTGTATGTTACATGTTAGCTTGCACAGTAGGACCAAAAAAAAAAAGGAAGGAAGGAAGAGAAAAGTAAAAAGAAAAAGCCTTTTCAATTTCCCAGGCTTTATAGTTTATTTCCAGTCAATTTCAGTTGTTTTTCATATAACAGTGCAATGTTGCAATATTTAGTTGCAAATATTTAGGGAAACTGATGTTGTTGTTATTATTATTATTATTAAATGGTTTCCAGTGGAATTTAAAACGGAAGTGAAACTTATGTGTAGGTTTTGGAAAAATGAACTCATCAGGACTAGGGCTGTGTTTTGTACAACTCAGAGTATGAGAGGGTTTTGATCATGGAGGAGTCTTGGAGCACTAGTATAAATAAATGTAAATGATATCTTTTCCCAAAATCTAAATGTTGGGCCAAATGTATCCCTTTAATATAATATTTTTGGATTTGTATACATTAGTAGAGGAACTGAGTAGCAAATTTTTCCTTTTGTACCAAACATTCTGTAATTATTATTCAGATTTGAGGTTTTCATTCAGTCCGTTAAGGAAATTGGGACTTTTACCACACATGCTTCAATAGAGCAAACGGTGTCCTTTACAATTCATTCTGTACCCTTTAATGTACGATTCTATCCTGAAAAATGAATTGATAATATGAAACGGTGAGGATTTATAATCTTTTGATTTCCAGTAATTTAACATCAGATTTGTTCTGCTTCCAGTTTAAGATATTTTTTTCTAAGTACCAGCCCTGGAAACTCAACCAGGAGTCTGGGAGTCATGGGGGATTCTTTCCATCTCTGACATTATCAGTAATAATAGAGGTTCTGACCTTATTTTTACCTGTGTAAATTTTAGTATGTCCTTCCTTAGGGTATGTCTGCTGTTCAAGCTGGAGATGTAAATTCCAGCTCAAGGAAACATACCCACACTAGCTCTGATCAAGATAGCTTGCTCAATATGGAGTGTAGCTGCAGTGGAAAGGGCTTAGCCACCCCAAGTACCTGCCCATCCAAGACACTAGGTGTATATTCAGAGTGGCTAGTTCCTCCTGCTGCTCACACCATTGTAGCTACACTCTGTCTTAGCTTGCTAACTTGATCAGAGCTAGCAGGGTATGTCTCCTTAACCTGGAATTTACATCTCCACCTCCTGATCGAAGTGTAGATATATTCTTAGTGACACTTGTGAAACCCCTTTGTCTTTATATTCAACCCATCAATATATCATTGGACAACTCACTTCAATTGCTCTGTGCCTCAGTCCTCATCTGTAAAATGGGGAATGTACTTCCTTACCCCACATGGGTGTTGTGATGAATGGAGACATTCAGATTCTATGGTGATGAGGGCCACACAGGTAGGTAGACAGGTGGATATTAAAGAGAAAAATCAGATGAGGTCCTCATGCCATGCTTGCCTGAATCCTTGAGATCCACCATGGAAAGGGAGGTGGCTTTGGGGTTTGAGAGGGAAGGGAAACTAGATTGACTTTATATGACTGAGAGAGGCTAATGTGATGGAGGAGAAAAAGGCCAACAGAGCCAAAAATCCCTAGAAGGATATTTAAATTCTGAAAACATGACAAGAACTTTTTTAGTTCCAGGAAGGAGTTTAATTTCTTTGGATGTGCTGGATCTGTTCCAACTGTTGTTGCTAGCTATCTTTAGCCCCCAAGATGACTTTTTTAATATTTTAAACATAAGATGCCAGTACAATTTTTCTTCAACAATTTGACCTTCATTGGAGACATATTTCTGTGGCAAGCAGGCTCTATGTTGGGAAACCAATAACCAAACCAACCTTAAAAACACAAAGAAACAAACAAAAACGGCCTACTAACTTTTGAGTACTTCTGTGTTTAAGCAGAGCTTAATTAAAGTTGATTGCTCTTATTTTACAATATGCCAGCTCCTGATTTAGTACTTGTTTGAGAGGATTCCACTCTTAGCTATCTCTTCAACAGCTGTGTTGAATTCAAATCCAATGAACTTTAAAAATGAACTTAAACTTTGCAAAAACACTTTAGACACAACCCTGTGACTACACGGAAGTGCCACTCCTGCTAAGTTCGAACTTGATTCCGTGCCACTTAAAGTCCGTGTCATAGCTGCCATTTCCGTAAGTAGTAAAGGATCTGAGCCATAGACTGCACAGCATTCCAGGTCCTGAGAGTGACTGACACTGAGAATAGATGCATTATTAATAAAAATAATAGATTGACAGGCTCAGGAGAGGTGAAGAAAGAGCAAAGCTGGGTGAACAGAAAGGGATCAAAAGTAAAAAAGCAGTTGAGTTACATTAGCCAAAACTGAGAAAGAAAGCATGAAACCTGGAGTCCTCTGAGACTGGTATGGAAACAGTGGCATTCAGTGTACTTATTAACTGTTTGGGAAGGGTAGAGGACATCAAAGTGGTGACATTTGCTACTGACAAACAATCATGTAGTTCACTGAAAAGTTTTTTAAAAAATTGTAAAAAGCTTCAGACAACTCTAAATCAAAGTGGCTAATGAATTTTACGGCCAGTGACCACTTCTCTTCCTCCTTTGGCTTTCCTAGTACTCTCACCAATGTATCAGAGCTCCTGGTTTAGGGCCTGATCCAGAGCCGACTGAAATTAATGGAAAAACTCCCATTTACTTCAGTGGGGTTTGCATCAGGCCCTTAAAGGATCCATGGTAGGAAAAATACCAAAAGGCTGTCTCTGCATAATGCAGGGCACTTGGCTATAAGATGTCAGTTTAAGGTTACTTTGTGAATAACATGAGATCCAATGTGAAACTGGGGAAATATCATGGGCTTACTTGCAACTGTGAAGCTGAGTAAATGATGAGACTGCATGCGTAGTAGAAAACTGGGAAGTATGACAGGCTTAAATGCTGGGCAGGAAACTGATTTCTGTTCTCACATATGGACTAAGGGGGCTTCTGGAAACTGACAGAAGTTCCATGATGGCAGGTACCAAATTATTTTGTATTTTTTTTCCTGATGATATTTATTACTGGAGCTTTTCAAAGCAATTAAGGCAGCACAGAGTTTATTGTGCATGGCAATATCGAAGAAACTATACTGTAACTTTGAGGCTTGGACTCTCACATCTGGTTATTGGCCTTTGATCACAATGTCTCTGTTGGAGACATGTCTCTCTCTTCTGTACGTACAACAATAATCTCTGGCACTGCAGCTACTTCTATGGGATCCTTTTGCTCTGATGCTTCAGTAAATCAAAACTAGAATGAGTGATCATTTTCAGGGTGCTATTTCCAAATGTAAATCTGTAAACAACATATGTAGACAGAGATTTCGTAGGATTATGTTGTAAATATACAAGTGCAAGCCTCAAACTGCCTGAAATCCATCCGTATAGCTCGCTGCTTAAATTAGGAGGTTTAAACAGGACAATAAACACCAGTCATTTCTGCAGCTAAGTACTCAAGGGGAGATTAAACAAGTCAGTGACATAAACTCATGCTATTTTCATTTATGATTTAGATCTTGATCATGTAACAGAGACATTAGGTCTGTAATATTGGCATAGGTACCATGAAATGGATTCTCAGTTGCCCTTTGGATGTAGTATTTCTATCATTTGGTTAAAGTAATTTAAAATAATGGCAAATAGAGGAATAAGCAATCAGTTTCCACTTTGTATATGTTAAGGGATTAAATGTAAGGTTTGCTGACCTCTCTGATCTTTCTCAGACCTGTGTTCTCCGGAAGTAATCACACTTGCAGCTTCTGGATTTTCAAACCAGTACTGCTAATGCTAATTATATGGTGTAGAAATGGCACAGTAGCATGGTTTCTTAGCAGGCTGAAATCATGCTGCTCTAACTGACAGAGAGCAACTTCCCTTCTCTCTTTCCCTCAGAAGTGCTGACCCTCAGGGCAAGCAGGGATATTTATTTATTTATTTTTGTGCAGGGCAAATCATATACATTCTGCTCCATTTTCACAGAATCCCAATTGATTATAGGAAAAAGGAGCACACTTAAAAAGTTTCCTTTTTTAAGTTTCACAGCTAACGTGTCACACGGCTATGCTTAGGCAGTATCTTAGCATCTATTGTGTTTTATTTCTGTCTGTATGAGCCCCAAAATCTGGGGTTTGGACACTCTAGGTTTTGTTTGCAGGCTATTTTGCAGTATAAAGTTACTGTTAATGAAGGGCCTAATCCTGTGAAGTGCTGAACATCCCCTCCAAGGCAGTTTGTTTAGCATCAATAGATGCTACAATAAAGGTGTGAAAGCCCTCATCTTCCAGTGCCGTCAGTGGGAGTTATCGAGCATGCTCATTACCTCGAAGATGATGTTCAGAAGATTAGGTTCAAGTCCCAACTGCAGAGTGGATCCTCATCTCAGCCACTGTTACAGCTCTTTTTTTTAAAATCAATACGTCTTTTCCCTATTAGAGAACCAAACAGATCTGAAATGTAATGACGTTAAAATTTGCGTCCTAATCCACATTTTACAGTATCTCATGTTAATTTCAAGAGGAATGAAATATCCCCCAACTATTGTGTCTTATGTTGGGTAAAGTCTTTAATGTGCAAAACATACTAAATCCCTATTTGTTCATGGTAAATCCCCATATCGTTTATTCCACACAGAACAAGTGTGCATTTGAACATACCGGATGCAATCCTAGACTAACTTCATGGTATTTTCTATCATAAAAATGACACATTCTTGCCAGCTCAGACTAAATAATACCTGGTTCCTAAAAGCATTTCCACATTAGACTATTACACTCTAATGAGTATAGCTGTAATTTACATACAAATATTGTCATAATTTAGCAGTGAAGGAGTAAGTCATGCATACATAGAGTTGGAACTAGTTCCAACATTTGAAAAGCAACAATTTCCAAGCTTATTCACTCATTTTTCACAAGAATGAGTCATCTTCTGCAACAGTAGCTCTTTGAATGAGGTAAGAAAATGGACATTTAATACACCGGGCAACTCATCATTTAAGTATTGGGAATAATGTTACATGCTTTTGTATATGTTGTGGCCATATGGTATTCTGTTCTTGAACTAGATTATAATCAGCCAAATGTCTCATACATAATAACATGGTGTGTCTGTGTAATGGAGCAGAATGAAATAGTTTTGTTTAAATGGGTGGTTTTGCCTTGTTATTGAAATTTACCTTGCTGTTAATATGGTTTCATATTTTAGAAATGCATTTGTGGATGTTTGGGCATGATTTTCGATATAAGAGAAAATATGGGGCAAATTTGAGAAACTGTTTCTGAGACAATATGATTAGAAAAGTGAGGTGCAAATCCCAATTGGAAAAATTATTAAACCATGTTTTGGGCTGTATCTCAAGAGTGGCTAGGTCTGGGAACTTAAAAAAGACTTGTGCCTTTTGCTGTTTTCAAGAAATGCAGCTGAAAATTTTAGAAGTACTTTACTGCCAAATCAGAAATGTTAGAATTGTCCATCATACTCTGAAAGACTGCACAAATAACTGGTGGATAATCTCTCTCTCTCTCCCCCTTTCAATCTTACAAATACATGAGAAGCAAGAGGAAGACCAAGGATGTGCTAGACCTTTATTCAGTTTGGATGGAAAGACAATAACAGAAAACACAACACTGCCCAAAGTGCTAAATGTCGTTTTTGTTTCAGTTTTTGCCAAAATTTAGCTGTGATTAGATGACTAATGTAGTGACCATGGGGTAGGATCTGAGGCAAAAACAGGAAAAGAACAATTTAAGAATTATTTACACAAGTCAGATGTTTTCAAATTCGCTGGACCTGATGAAGTACACCCTAGAATACTTAAGGAACTGGCTGTACAGATCTCTGAGCCATTAGTGACTTATCTTTGAGAACTCATGGAGAATGGGAGCGATACTCAAGGACTGAAAAAGGGCAAATATAATAACTACCTATAAAAAAGGGGAATAAGGACAACCCAGCAATTTAGAGATCAGTCATTTTAAGTTCAGTACCCAGAAATATAATAGAACAAATAATCAAACAATAAATGTGTAAGCACCTAGAAGAAAATAAGATGAGGAGTAACACATGTCAAACCAACCTAATATCCCACTTTGAAAGGGTAACAAGATTTATGGATGGGGGGAAGCAGTAGATATGATATACCTTGACTTTAGTAAGGCTTTTGATGTGGTATCACATGACCTTCTCATAAACAAACTAGGGAAATGTAGCTAAGATGAATCTCCTATAAAGCAGGTGCACAACTCCTCAGAGAGTAGTTATTAGTGTTTCACAGTCAATTTGGAAGGATATATTCAGTAAGGTCTTGCTGGGATCTATCCTCAGTCTGGTTCTATTAAATATATTCATAAATGATTTGCATAATGACATAGGGAGTACACCTATAAAGTTTGCAGATGATGCCAAGATGGGAGGGGTTGCATGCACTTTGGAGAACAGGATTGGAAGTCATAATGATCTTGACAGACTGAAGACATGGTCTGAAATAAACAGAATGAAATTCAATAAAGACAAATGCAGATGACTACACTTAGGAAGGAATAATTAATTGCACAAATACAAAATGGGAAATGATTGACTATGAAGGAGTACCGAACAAAAGGATTTGGGAGTTATAGTAATCACAACTAAATATGAATTAACAGTGTGACACTGTTGCAAAAAAAGGAACACCATTCTAGGATGTCACCATGCCTCAATGGGTCACAGCTGAGAATGCCAAAATGGAGCACAATGCTGATAAATAGGGCCAACTCATCCTCATTGTTTTAGCAGGTGTGCTTTAAGCAAGACACAAGAAGTAATTCTTCTGCTCTGCTCTGCTCTGATAATGCCTCAACTGGAGTATTGTGTCCAGTTCTGGACACCAGACTTCAGGAAAGATGAGGACAAACTGGAAAAATATAGAGGAGAGCAATAAAAATGATTACAAGTCTAGAAAACTTGGTCTCTGAGGAAAGCTACTAGGAGAGAGGCTGTTCTAGATTTGATTTTGAAAAATAGGGAGGAACCGGTTGAGAATTTGAAAACAGGAGGTCAGCTTGGGTGAAAGTAACCATAAAATGATAAAGTTCATGATTCTAAGGAATTTAGGAGGGAAAACAGCACAATAAAGATAATGGATTTCAAGAAGGCAGACTAGCAAACTCATGGAATTGCTAGATAAGAACCCATGGGAACCAAGTCTAAGGGGAAAAACAATTCAAGAGATTTAGGAGTTTTTCAAAGAGATGTTATTAAAGGCACAAGAGCAAACTATCCCGATAGGAAGTATGGAAAGAGACCATCCTGGTTTAACCAGGAGATCTTCAATGATCTGAAACTCAAAAAGAGTCCTACAAAAAGTGGAAACTAGCCAAATTACAAAGGATGAATAACACAAGTATGTAGGAATTAAATTAAAAAAGCCAAGGCACAAAATGAGATTAAGCTAGCTAGAGATATAAAGGGTTACAAGGAACCATTCTACAAATACATTAGAAACATGGAAGGCCAAGGACAGGGTAGGCTTGTTACCCAATTGTGGGGGGAAACCATAACAGAAAATGTTGAAATGGCAGAAATGTTAAATGACTTTTTGGTTTCAGTTTTCACCAAAAAGGTTAGTAGTGAATGGACATCTAACATAGTGAATGCCAGTGAAAATGAGATAGGATATGAGGCTGAAACAGGGAAAGAACAAGTTAAGAATTACTTAGACAAGTTAGATGTCTTTAAGTCACTAAGGCCTGATGAAATACATCCTAGAATATTCAAGAAGCTGACTGAGGAGATATCTGAGCTATTAGCGATGAAATTGAAAAATCATGGAAGATGGAAGAGTTCCAGAAGACTGAAAAAGGGCAAACATAGTGCCACTCTATAAAAAAGGGAAATAATGACAACCTGGGGAATTACAGACCAGTCAGCTTAACTTCTGTACGAGGAAAGATAATGGAGCAAATAATTAAGCAATCAATCTGCAAACACCTTGAAGATAATAAGGTGATAACTAAGTCAGCATGGATTTGTCAAGAACAAATCATGTCAAACCACCTGATTGCTTTCTTTGACAGGGTAACGAGGCTTGTAGATGGGGGAAAGCAGTAGATGTGGTATAACTTGCCTTTAGTAAGGGTTTTGATACTGTCTCACATGACCTTCTCATAAACAAACTAAGGAAATACAATCAAATGGAGCTACAATAAGGTGGATAAATAACTGGTTGGAAAATCATTCCCAGAGAGTAGTTATTAGTGGTTCACAGTCCAGTTCAAAGGGCATATCGAGTGGGGATCCAGCAGGATCAGTTCTGAGTCTAGCTCTGTTCAATACCTTCATCAGCGATTTAGATAATAGCATAAAGAGTATACTTATAAAGTTTGTGGATGACACCAAGCTAGGAGGGGTTGCAAATGCTTTGGATGGCAGGATTAAAATTCAAAGTGATCTGGGCAAATTCAATAAGGGCAAATGCAAAGTACTCTATTTAGGAAGGAACAATCAGTTGCACACCTACAAAATGGGAAATGACTGTCTTGGAAAGAGTACTGTAGAAAGCGATCTGGGGATTATAGTGGATTACAAGCTAAATATGAGTAAACAGTGTAACACTGTTGCAAAAAAAAGCAAACATTATACTGGGATATAATAGCAGAAGTGTTGGAAGCAAGACACTAGAAGTAATTCTTCCACTCTACTCTGCATTGGTTAGGCCTCAACTGGAGTATTATATCCAGTTCCGGGTACGATTTTTCAGGAAAGATGTAGACAAATTGGAGGAAGTCCCAAAAAGAGCAATAAAAATGATTAAAGGTCTAGAAAACATGGCCTATGAGGGAAGATTGAAAAAATTGGGTTTGTTTAGTTTGGAAAAGGGAAGGGGGGGATGGGAAATAACAGTTTTCAATATATATAAAAGGTTGTTAGAAGGAGGGAGAAAAATTGTTCTCTAACCTCTGACGATAGGACAAGAAGGAATAAGCTTAAACAATAGCAAAGGCAGTTTAAGTTGGACATTAGGAAAAACTTCCTAACCATCAGGGTAGTTAAGCATTGGAATAAATTACCTAGGGAGGTAATCTCCATCACTAGAGTGTGGAATCTCCATCACTAGAGCTTTTTAAGAGCAGGTTAGAAAAACACCTGCTGGAGCTGGTCTAGATGATGCTTGATCCTGCCATAAGTACAGGGGACTGAACTAGATGACCTTGCTAAGTCCCTTCCAGTCCTCTAATTCTGTGATTGAAAAAAATGGGTTTCTTTAGTCTGAAAAAGAGAAGACTGAGGGAAGACATGATAACAGTCTTCAAATACATAAAAGGTTGTTATAAAGAGGAGGGTGATCAATTGTTCACCTCATCCCCTGAGGACAAGACAAGAAGCAATGGGCTTAAATAGCAGCAAAGGAGATTTTAGGTTATTCATTAGGAAAAACTTCCTAACTGTAAGGGTAGTTAAGCACTGGAACAAATTACCTAGGGAGGTTGCAGAATCTCCTTCATTGCAGGTTTTTAAGAATAGGTTAGAAAAACACCTGTCAGGCCTCTGTGCCTCTGTGCAGGGGACTGGAATAGATGACCTACTGCGCTCCTTTCCGGTACATTCTCTCTCTAATCTATACATATTGTAGGGTCTGAATGAGCTATCCCTAGACATCTGGTGATAATTTGAAGACTTAACTAGTGAGAGAGAAGACTTCAGGAACAGATCCCATTTGCATAGACACAATTACTCTGCCTGGGTATTCAGCAAACAAAGGGGCTTTCCAAAGTGACCAATGTTGGCTGACTTTGGGTTACAGTTGACTTTAGCATTGAATGCAGGGGTAAGGAAAGTCACATGGTTTTTCTTCCTATGATAGAGTTCACCCCTCCCTGCATATTGTCAAATCTTCCCTACCTGAGATGGCTTATCCCTTGTGCTGCTGAAAATATTTCTGAAGAGTGCTATTCTTTGTCTTTAGAATGAACCAGATTCTGCCAAATACTAGGTATTGGGGGAAAAAAAAAAGTTCCATGGCAGAAGATAGCTCTGACCACCCGCTCTATTTTTCATATAGGCCCCTCCCTCAAACAACACAACCTGAACATTAGCCTATACTGCATTCTACTCAGGTTAGTTTTCACAAAGAAAGATTAACCTTGTCCAGCATGTTCATTTGGTATTAATATGGTTGCCACGTTATGCTATCTCCTTCCTGGGCTATTGTATTTTTAAAAGTGTTTCAGCAGAAATGGGAAAACAAGTAGATTCTCCAGTCTCTTGTCCATGCCTGTCTTTTAGCAAGTGGCTACTTTGTCATGATTATCACACACTACAGGCAGAAAAATTTGTGGGAGCCTCTTGTTAAAATATTCTTCAGCACATCACTGAGAGTATGCCTACACTACAGCTGCCACAGTGGCACAGCTATAGTGCTGCAGCTATGCAACTGTGGTGATGGGAACAGGATTTGTGTATCTGGAAGTCCCTAGCCATGAATCTGCATGTAGGTAGCGATAGTTAGATGGTGGTCTGGCACCAGTACTAAGACAGAGGTGGAGCTCAGCAGCTGCTATTTTGAGATGTCCTCTTTAGGATTCCCTCTGCTCACCCTGTATGGGAAGAAGGCTAGAAAAGGTGCCCCAAAATTAGACTGCCTCATCCACTCCTGGCTGGATTACTGCATCCAGTGGGATCACTCTGCTTGCAGTCGAAATGATAAAGAGACACTGACTTTTGCTACATTGATGACAAGATAATGTATGACCAGAAAGAAGAAGTCACCAGGGAGTTTGTGAGGTATAATCTTGATGTCGCTGCCCTGAGTGAGACATAGCGTGCAGATGAAGTTCAACTGAAAGAAGAAGGTGATGGCTGCTTCTTTTTCTGAAAAGAGGAATCTGGAGAGGAGAGGCATATTTATTGTGATGGCTTTGCAATTCAGAAGTTTGTTAGGCAGCTTACAGAATTACCTGTAGGAATCAATGAATGCCTTATGACTCTTTGTTTCAAATTTAGCAACAACCAGTTTGTTATTGTCATTAGCATAAATGTCCCAATACTTGTTGCTGATGAGAATACCAAGGAACAATTCTATTCAGATCTTGATCGAGTTCTGAGTAATATTCCCAAGGAGGATTCTTCTTGGAGATTTCAAAGCTAGAGTTGACTATGAGTCAGATACTTGGAATGGTGCTATTGGAAAAGAAGGAGTAGGCAAGGCCAACTCCAACTTACTTTTTCTGAGTAAATGCATAGAACATGGCCAGGTTATCACGAATATCATCTTTAGACAAAGTGAAAAGTATAAAATTGCCTGGAGACTTCCTCGCTTCACGCTTTGGCACCTTCTTGACAATACTATTGTCAGAGCTTGAGAGCAGAAGGATGTCCGCATCACGAGAGCTATGCATGGAACCGATGACTGTTAAACAGACCATCACCTTATTAGATCCATCATGAACTTTCAGATCGCTTCAAGGCACCATAAGCAGGCAAAATCAATATGAAAAGAAATTCAGTGTCAAGTCTCTTCAAGACATAGTAACACAGGAGAAACTACAAGCAGTCTCTCCAAGAGCCGATTGCTCCCATGCCTGTAACTGATGATAATGAAAATTTCTGGGAGAGATTAAAAGCTGACATTCTCTTGGTTTGTGCTGAATCTATTGGCTATGTCACCCGCCATCACCAAGATTGGTTTGATGAGAATGATGCTGTGATTCAGGGCCTGCTCGACTGGAAAAGAAAAGCTCATTGCATATGGCAAAATGATCTATCACACCAACAGAAGAAAGAGTCACTTAAGGCTGAAACACAAAGGAAAATGTGTGACATCAAAAATAGGTGGTAGCGAGACAAGGCCGAGGAGATCGATCTCTATGCTGTGTGACAGGGTCAGATTAGATGGCTACTGGAGAGTGCTAGAAGACAAATCTATCAGCCTCAGGCTCAGGAAGTCCCATTTCCCCTGGCAGTTGAGCAGGGGTTACTCCAGGTTAATTAACACACCTGGGGCCAATCAAGGCTTTGCTCAGAACAGTTAAAAGCCTCCCCTCCAGATAAAGGGCGTGGCTGGAGTTGTGAGAGTGAGGCAAGTTACCAGTGTGTGTGAGCAGGCAAGACGCTGTCAGAAACCAGGAGGGTTTCCGAGGAGGAGTAGAATGCTGGTGGAAGAGAACCCTTCAGGTACAAAGACTGGGGAAAGGAAAAATCCTGCCTGAAGAGGGCAAAGGACCCTGGAGGCCTGAGGGAAAAGACCCTGCCAGAAGGGGAAGATAGAACTGGACATTTGGTTCAGCACTACCACGTCCAGTGGGGCTGTCAGAGGTCAAGGGCCTCCTCTGGCAAGGTGGCCAGGAAGGGCCCCTGTCTGAGCAGTGTCCAGACATTAAGTCAAGCGGCATGGGGAAGTAACCAGGGAAACTAGAAGCTTTCCTGAAGCCACAGCATGAGGCTGCTACTTATAGGGTTCCTTGCTGCTATTAAAATTTAGTAGGGAAAAGGCCGAATTAGATGAGTAGCAAGACACCCGGGTTCTTTTACAAGGATTCTGAGACTGATGGGAAAACACCCCTGGTTGAATCAATGAATAGCTTTATTGACAATAACACAACAAACAAGACAATTAACAGTACTTCTTACAATCAAAGAATTTGACAATTAACACTTACACTGATTATTACTATTTATGGAAGCTTGTCTATTGATTATCCTTATCCTTGACAGATGGTTGCTGAGACAAGTCCTTTAATTTATACACAGCTTGTGCTTGATCCTTAAACCTAAGCAAACCTAACTATTTCCTTTAATTTCCTATTAACCTTTATTCCTTATAAGCACTCTAGCAATTGCTTAGGGGAGACGTGCTTCGCAGATCTGAGTTAAATCCCCCCGATTCCCTGAGTCCACAGACTCCTGAACTATCTGGATGCTATACTCACGGCCAGACTCTGCCTCAGCCTCTGGTCTGGATCCTTGCTTCAAAACCCTCATCCTCAATAGGTGGTCGCTGGGATCTGGAACTCACAAGCTTCTTAGGGTTGGTGTCCTCTCGATAGACTCGAGTAGAAACCCCCCTCTTGAGCCGGGCTGCACTCCATTGAACCCCTGTCTACTCTGAGCATTTATTTACTTTTTTGAGCACTCTCTTGTGGTTTAGCTTTTCTTAACGCTCTGTGGTTGAACACTTTCATGTGGGTTTTGTCTGCCTAAGTGCATCTAGTATTCTGTGGTTGCTCACCTCCAACAGATGGACTGTGGTTGAGTACAGGTTGAGCAAATCTCTGTGTTTGAGCATATTTCTGCATTTCCATCTTGCTCAGCTGGTTTAGCTTAGTCGTTGCTCTGTTGTAAGTTCCCTATGCAATGTCACTTTGTTGTAAGTTCCCTATGCAATTTATTCAATCTCTGTATTTTTCCAGGCTTTGCATTTTATCAGGCCTGCTGTCCAATTTCAATAATATCACGGGTCCCTGGGTTGGGCCCATAGTCCAAGGTGGGACAGGGCCTCTGATCCCCTACCAGCCATTCACTAGAGGGGGAAGAGACCCAGCAAAGAGGCAAGGGCCTCTGAGAACCAGAGACAGGACTGGGACCAAGCAGGGAGTGGTAATCTTGAGAGGGTGTGTTACCCTCCCCCACCATTAGATGGTGGAATAACACTAGGTGGTGAAACAGTTCCCTGACTTACCCACTAGAAGGAAGCACTGGACCCACCGAGGTAGATGAAGAGCTCTGTGACAACTGATCAACGTGACATGAGGAGCTTTTTTCGGGCCGTTTATGGGCTATGCTCCCATGATCTTACACCACTCTGAGCCCAAGATGGGCTGACATACCTTAAAGACAGCAAATGCACCAAAGCCAGGTGGAAGGAGCATTTTGCATCATTCCTGAACCATAAGACAACTGTCCCTGTTGCCCTGTTGAATCCATACCTCAATGACATGAAAGGGAATCACTTACTGATCCCTCTGCCCTCAAAGAAGTGACACAAGCCATTGTGCAAACTAATAAAAACAAAGTAGCAGAACCAGAGGGCATACCAGCTGAAGTGTATAAGTTTGGAGATGAAGAACTGGTAAAGATGCTCCATGAACTTTTTCTTCAAATCTGGTATAATTAAAACAGTCTAGAAGATTTGAGAAATACCATTGTTGTTGTTATAATCTTTAAGAAAGAGACAAGTCGGAGTGTGGAAATTATTGAAGCATTGCCTTGCTATCTTCAAGAGGGAAGATTCTTGCCCGTATTCTGTTAAATTAATTACTTCCTTTTGCTGTGGAAATATTACCAGTATTTCAGTGAGGTTTCAGACCATCTCTTGCGAAAACCAACATGATTTTTGTTACCTGCCAAATCCAGGAAAAGTCTAGGGAGCAAAATCAGGAACCTGTACATTGCCTTCATTGATTTAATTAAGGCTTTTGACTCTGTCAGTCATGAAGCCCTATCAAAAATGCTGGCCTAATTCAGTTGTCCTCCAAAGTGTATTAAGTTCTAAAGGCTTCTTCATGATCAGATGCGTGCCACCATTTTTTGTAATGGTTTGGAGATGGACCCTTTTGTCATCAAAACTGTTATTAAGCAAGTATGTGTTATTGTCCCAACCCTGTTCTCCATCTATTTACAGTCATTTTGGTCTTCATTAAAGATAGTCTCCCCACTGGAGTTGAAATTCAATATAGAATGGATGGGCAACATTTTAATCTCCAACATCTCCACTCGATGTCTAAAATCCTCAGGGCATCCATTATTGATCTTCAGTATGCTGATGATTGTGCTATTCTTATGCTTACTGAGAATGATCTTCAGCTAACCCTTGATTATTTTGCACAAAGCCTACCAAAGTTTGGGATTTTCACTTAATATCGAGAAGACTAAACTGCTCTATCAGCCTGCCTTAGGTCTTGGACCTGATTCACCACAATTTACTGTTAAGGGACAGACTTTGGAGACAGATGAACGTTTCTGGTACTTTGGTCGTCCTCTTTCTCAAAATGCAAAAATTGACAGTGAAATTCAGCATAGGATCCAGTGAGCAAGTGTTTCCTTTGGGAAATTGCTCTGATGTGTTTTCACGTATCTTGACCTACAGAAGGACACCAAGATTCAGTCTATAAGACAGTTGTGAAATCTGGGTGACCTACTGACAACACCTTAAAAGTTTGGAGAGGTATCACCAACGATGACTTAGGGAAATCCTTCTCATCAAGTGGGAAGATTGCCACACTAATACATCCTCACTGAAGCCAATGTTACCTTCATTGAAGCAATGATTCTTATGCACCAACTACGATAGGCTGGACATTGTGCACAGATGCCAGGTTTTTGCTTCTCAAAACACGCTCGCTACTCTTATTTCACTTATGGTGAGAGATCTTGCGGTGGTAAGAGGAAATGCAAAGAAGATATATTGAAAAAATATCTTAAGAAAACTGATGTGGACATCAATAGCAGGGAGGAGCAAGCCACCAACTGACCTCAATAACATCATATCTTCCATCAGGCAGTAGCCACTTTGAGGAAAAGTGTCTTGCCTTCAAAGTCAAAAGAGAGATAAAAGGAAAGAACGTTCTTCCAGCAGGCAGTTGACTACAGAGGAATGTTGGTACCTATTGCAGGAGGATCTGTGGTTCCAGGACTGAACTCCTGAATCATCTCTGGACCCATATGTAAATCCATGGTAGATATCATCCTCAAATTGAGGGATTGCTGCTACCACAGATGCCACTGTGTGTAGATTCTTCCCTCAGTGACAGAAAGGGTTTTTCTGTCAGCATAGTTAATCCACTTCTCTCAGAGGTGCTAAATGAATTGATGCAAGAATTCTTCCATTGACTTAGCTACATCTGCATTGTGAGTTAGGTCATCCTATGGTAATTAGGGTGCAACATTTTTCACAGCCCTGAGTGAAATAGCTAGGTTGATCTAATTTTTAAGACCAGGCCTAGGTGAAAGAAAATATCAGGAGATGAGGGGAAGGGAATTACCATGTTGAAAGTCTGATCCAAAGCTCATTGAAGTCAATGGGAATTTTGATTTGTTCCTGAGGGGAGGGAATGGGAAGGTGAATCTAGCTGTGCATGTGAAATGGCAACATTGGTGAATAGATTTAAGATGGCTATAATTTTTTTAGTAGTCAGTGAAGTGGTAATTGTTGTTTGTTTCTTTTTTCTCCTGTGGGAATTAAAAATTACAATTTAAAAAAGGAACAAATGTGTCTTAAAATAATGAAGTTCCACTAGTTTCAAATTCCCATGGATCAAAGTGAAGTTAAGAGGGGTTGGGATGGGAGAAATCTCCTTGTCGTCAAAGGAGTCCATCCTCTTACCTGGGTGTTGCAAATCCATCTCAGCCAGGGTGACTTTAGTCTCTGATTCATGAATATACTTTTGAAAAGTGTTTAGTTGTTCTTTGAAATGCACCAGAATTCATCAAAGGGGGCATTTTCAGAACATTTTCTTCTGATACCACAAGACCCTGCTGCGACATCTCTATCCCTCTCTAGGAAGAGGGAGAAGGTTGGACAATATAATTACAAGTGATAGACTAATTTCAAAATGGTGACTCCAAACTTGCCCAGAGCTCTATACAGTGTTTAGGTGCAGCCTTACCAGTGCCATACGGTATTTCCTATCTGTATCTTGATTTATATTGTGATGACTTGACACACACAGCTCCAAATCATAGTGTGGATTTTTACAGCCATATAGCTTGGAAGCTGAGAAAGCATTTGTTGTGCACTGTTTGACTATGAGTATGTCTACGTTAGAAATGCTAGAGCTCTCTAGCATAAATATTTACTAAAATGACGGATGAGGTTCTTCCATAGTTTTAGTAAATCCATCTCTCCAAGAGGCAGTAACTAGGTCAACAGAAGAATTTATCAGCCAACCTTGCATTGGCTACACTGGGGCTTTGGTCAGCTTTACTACATCTCTCTGGGGTTTCAATTTTTCACACGCCTGAGTGATGTAGCTAGGTTGACCGAAGTTTTAGGTATAGACCAGGCCTATAATTGTTGCTTGTGATACATGTTGGCAATGGGGCAGTGAAAACATCCTTTACACCTCAGCATGGGTTGCCCACTTACTCTTCCCTGGAACAGGTGGGTTTGTAGAGGTGAGAAGGAAGTTGGGACTTCTGTCCTACATTGTACCGGCCAATGCAGCTGGACCAGAGGGAGGGGTTATAATTTGCTGGTAGGATAGACCAGCAGCAAACTACTCCCCCATCCCTATAAAGCAAGGGAAAGCAGATAGGGAATTGCATCTCAGAAAGGCATCTCTAAGACACAGTGACTCTCAGAACTACTCCTGGGATGGTGTAGTTTATGCACCATTGCTTACTCAGGGTTTTACCTAACAGCACAATCTAGCCTCATCACTTCTAGGTCTCATGATATGATTGCTTCCCAAGTATGTCTTTGCCATTCTTTGTTTTCCATTATTTTTGCCTAGATGTATTGCCTTGTATTTTTTCAGCTCTTTACCTTCATCATGACCCCTGTGTTACCAAAGATTACTTCTCCCATTTCAAGACATTACTGATTATCAGTAAGCACCCATATGTCCAGAGTCAACTTGATTCTTTTCCAAGTACAATTTTTTGAGACTTGAACAAATAAATAGTAGTTTTTCACTCAGCAACTGCGAGTAATGGCCAAATAATGAATTCTGTCTAGAATGTATTTTCAGGATTCCTTTATTAGGAATAGGCCAGGTTCTTGGCCATGCCTTCATCTACTCTGTGTCACTTCAGCAGTGTAAACGAGTCAGAAAGTAGTCATTAAAGGATTATCTGAGGATCCCTGACAAAGAGTAGCATAAAGCTGACTTACAAAGCGCTGTCATCTGCTTCATCTTTTCTACATACGGGATGAGCCAGGGGTGAGGAAAGGGTGTGCAGTACAGAACTCATGATGTTCTGCTTATATCCCAGTCCACATCTCAGTTTTGCTGAGGAAAGGTGAAAATCTGTCCCTATCTGTCTTTTGTAGATGTACTGCTCTGTTTCTCTCAGGAAGTCGTCGCCCCCCCTGAGGTGTGAAGGAAGATTCTTTTCCCTCTTACTTTCCTGAGGGGGTACATAGCTCATGTCATCTATAAGCCACAGAGAGAAAAATATGGTTTTTATTTCTGTTTAGGTTCTGCGAGGAGAAATTCTATCAAGTTAGGAAGGAGTTATATTTCCTAATAGTTCCTTAAAAGTTACCTGGAAAAGTTACCTGGTACTACATTATGTGCAAGGAATGAATAATGTGTACGTTTCCCTGTCTTCGTTATGTCTGAATTACTAGTGCTGATTATTTGTAGGACATTATCATTGGTGAAGATGGCCCTTTGAGATTTAAATAATGCGAGGAGCAGAGGACTCAGGTCAGTCTTATGTTTGTCCAGTAAAAGTGGAAGATAGCCATGGATAAATGAGACGGTAGTTAAGGAGAAGGGGGCCTCCTGACTTAGAGTTGCATTTCTCTGTCTCTGACTATGAACAGGTTGCTTAGCAACACAGCAGGCAAATTTTAGATGTTAGTCAATTGTGGGGGAAGAGGAACTTTCTCTGAGCTCTTGGATATGATGATGTTATTTTACAATACATGTTCAGTCCATCATTTAAAGAAAAGAACTTACAGGATCTTTTGAGGAAACAAGTTCCTATGCAAATAAAGCTGAACTGCTTCCCCTGAACCTGCCTCTGACTACTGATAGGAAAATGGCATCTTTTGTGAGCATCTAAAGCTGCACAAATCATTTCCAATAAATAGTTCATTTGATGTGTTTTGTCTCTTTTATAATGCCAAGTTTCCCCACAAGATTCCCAGCTTCTAGTCAGGCTGTTAATATTTCAAGAAAAGCCTTTCTGAAGGTATTTTCATAGTTTCTTTTGGTCTCAAGCAGATCCAGGGAGAATGAGGGCCACATAAATATTGGAGGAAGTGGGTAGGAAAGGGGAAGTGAGCTGAATTTTTAAAAATTTTATATCAAGGTTTCCCAAATGAAAGTTTGAACTGGTTGTTATTATATCTGAACTGGATTTTCCCTGGATATCATTTGCTGGTGTATAGCCTATCGAGGTAAGTGATGTGACTGAGCTGCAAAATGAAACTCAGGATTCCTGTATATTCCATAATGAAAGGGATCACAGATTTGGAGCTGCTGTAATACCCAAGATATCTTCTCCTGGTTTTCTTGTTAAATGAACTTGGGGCAGAAATATTTGCATTTCAATAAAACAATCAGTTGTTTTTTGGGAGAAAAATGGATCCAGATGATGATTTAAAATAATAAAAGGTAGGTAGCAAATAGCTTATTTACATAGCTACAGACAGAGACAATACATGTAGCTTCATCAGAGAGCACAACATTTCGCATGATTGATGATGTCTATAAACATGCTATACTTTTCCATATCTAACTAGAATTATTTGTTTGTTTGGCAATGCACACATATACACTACCTATAAAGGGATATAGTAAGAAAACATTTTTGGGCATATATAAGACTGTGAATCACATTTAAACTACTGCTGGGTTTTCCCCCCCTCCTTTTGAACTAAACCAAAGCGTTTCTTGATGAGACGCTGACAGATATTCATACCTGCTGAGAAAATTAGGACTGTGGAAAAATTCAGTGATTGCATTTTGCACAGCAAGTTATTTCTCACACATCTAATGGTTAAAATGTGCTCTTTTAGACATGGGAATAACATGAAGACCTTGCCTGCAGGCTGCACTACAGGTTACAATATTTTTTTGACATGAAACTTGGTGTTGGGCTTTGCTCACCAATGTGTATACCAAAGAAAAATGTGGCAGTAAAGTCATGTGCTGCTTACGATTGTTCTAAAACTGGAGGTACCATAGTGACTATGAATTATGTAATTTAATCATGCTTTAATTTGCATTTACAAAATCTTATAACAGATACTTTATCCCTCTTTAATTTCATGTTTTGATTTTTATTTTCCTGTTGATTATTTTTATTCTTTTTAGAACTGATTGGGAATTTTTCATTGGAATTATTTTTACTCACCTCTGTAGGCTTCAGAGTCCAAGCTCCAGTATGAGTTGTAACTTCAAAGCACTATCTATACCACTATTTTTAGAGTACAAGCTCAAAACCTGCTAAGCTGAGCCTGTCGACCCAGACTGGGAGGCTTGCTCCTACTTGGTCTAAAATACTGTGTAGGCATATCCATCGAGGCCCAGCTGTACACAGGAAACATAAGAAATGCCATACTGTATCAGACCAGTGATCCGTCTAGTCAAGTATTCTGTCTCTGACTGTGTCCTGAACCAGATTCTTCAGAGGAAGTGGATGTGGGATAATCGGCCTTTCATATTTTTTCCTTCTAAAATGTAGATATTGGTTTAAGCCTGGAAGCACTGTGAAGGAGGATACTAACCTTTAAGGGTCAGCCAGGAGCTCCTCACAATCAGAACAGCCTGGGTATAATCAAGGAGGTGCCCTGTTTAAACAGGAAGGTAGCTGAGCAGCAGAGAGGAGACTGCAAGCTGTCTGGCTTGCAAGGGGTGGTGATCTCTCGCCAGATCTGGAAGGCTAGCTTGACCCGGGACAAACACATTGTTTTGGAATTTACGTTTGGGACTTCTGATCTGGGGTACTGAGGTAAGGGCCTTTGAACTGTTATTTCGAATGGTCCTTACTTGGACCTTCATTAAAGGAGACATACTTCTTTTGCTCAGTTTGTTATGGTTTCTCATTGCCCTGATCTGTGAAAAGAGATTTATTGAAGCCCAGCTGGGGGAAAATAATTTGGGATTCACCTGCAGTGCCAGACTGGCTACCGCAGGGCTTGCACGCTAGTCTATGCCTTCAAAAGTCCAGCAAAACCTGAGATTTATGAACATTTTGGGAATGACGGTGGTTCATAACTCTGAACAGCATGCTGTGGTTGTTCTTTCAAAAGTTTACAATTGAGCATTGACTGAATACAGCTTTGAAACTTCATTATGCAGAAGAAAAATGCTGCTTTTAACCATCTAAATTTAAATGAAACAAGCACAGTTTCCTGACCTTGTTGGAACTTTTTTTTTTTAAATTCCCTTAACTTTTTTTAGTAGTTTAACCACACTACTGTATTGTTTGTTCGTTTTGTTTTTTGGTCTTTGCTGCTGCCTGGTTCCAAATGAGGTGTCTGGTTTACCAATCAGTTTGTAACTCTGGTGTTCCTAACTCTGAGATTCTATTGTATGCAGTTTAGTATCGCTTTCAAATTTAAATTAGCATTCTGTTATAACTCTAGATTTTCTTCCATATCCATAGACATATCCAGTCTTGTTCTGAATCTTCCTAAATTCTTGTCCTTAATGACATCCTGTGGCCGTGAATGCCACATGTTATGTGCAATTATATGTCATGAGGAAAAAGTATTTCTGATCAAATTTGAATCTTCCCCCTTTTAATTTCGTTGCACATCCCTTTGTTCTAGTGTTATGAGAAAGGGAAAACAGAAGCTTTCAACCTATCTTCCCTGTACCATACTTTTATCATGTTCCCTATCATTTGTCTCCTTTCTAAGGTAAACAGGCCCCATCTTTTCAATCTCTCTTCATATGAGAGTTTTTCCACGCCCCTAGACAGGTGCAGAGGGATGTATCGGGGAGTAAGACCCACATATCCACTAGTCTGAATGGACTTCCTACATCGTGGTTGCAAGCTTTGGTCAGGAGCTTTGTGTACCTCCCCTCGCAAGTGGGGAGAAAGGAGTGAGGAATGGGTCAGCCCATGATTCAACCTCCTCACAGGAACCTGCAAGCATAGCTGAACCAGCGTGGATTTGAAAAATGCTGCAACTTCTGTGCTCCTTTCTTCTGAATGATCATATTTTAGTGATGATGGCATAGGGTGTACATTGGTGTAATGTGCCCTTTCTTCTAGTGCCCTCAGTCTGAATGAGAGGGTTTTTAAGACGAGAGTCTTTCATCATTAAATTAGGGTTTGTTAGGGAAGGAAAGAAAGGAAAAAGAGGTGCACGTGTGAGCTGGAAGAAGGTTGTGATCAGAACAATATTGTCATATAACGAGAGGAAACACAATCTTTTTACCAGGTTAATGAGGCTAAGATGATGCATTACTTATATTTTATCAAAATTTGTAGTAGCAACTCTACTTTTAGGTAAGACAGGGTCTGCCTTTGAACAGGACACAAATGCTGGCCAGAACTGTCAGGTGTTTCTATATGGAAAACTCATCTACAGTTAGGCTGTTTGGTAACTATATTTCACTGTTGTGCCAGCTGAATAATACTTAAGTGACAGTGAAAAGCATGCCTGTTAATGAAAACAGCTTGACGATTTTTTAGAGTAGTCCACACATCTCCATTGATCTTGAGGAAGATACAAAAGCCCTCACACTCTATTATTACCAGGGTACATACTGAATGTAAAGGAAATAACTTACAGTAATTTATTGAAATAAAGATAAACACCCTAATTTTTTACAAGGATAAAATGACAATTTACTACAGTGGGTAAAAAAGCAATGAAATCTTGTGTAACCTTAATTCAAGGACCTGAAAAGAATTCAGGTCATAAAATCAAATTTATTTGTGAACAGGTATAAAAATTCTATAGATGATTTTACATTTAAGGAAAATGATCCAGTGTGAGGATTTGTCATTAACTTTCAAGGGCCCTTTGGCAGATAATGGAACTCATCCACTAGAAACATTTATTTTTTCAGCCTTACAGACACAAAATGCTTATCTCTGAACAACAAGATCCACTGTAGGAGGAAAATGCTTGCTCTACAGCAGAGATGCAAGTGCCAGGAGGAAAAACAGCAGAGAAACAGAGAAAGGGAGATAGGGTGGAGGGGAGGAACAAAGCTACCCAAGATACTAAAAAAGAATGGAAATTCCTTAAAGTTTGGATGTTTATCAAGAAAAAATCCCCTGAGATGCAAATCCAAACAGAAAGCCTGGCTTTACAAAACTGCATTATATATATTATAGCAAAGCCTGTGGTGACATTCAGCTAGATTTTTATGCAAGCATGTGGAAACCCCACAATTGTTGAATTTTTCAGGGCTTCCACAGTCTGCAGCAATGTCAGAGCCAAATGTGTGGCTTACAGAGTCTGACATTTACTGACTGGAAAAACTTCAAAGCCAGCCAGATTCTCTTCCCCTCCAGGCAGTTACTCCAATTTGAAAGTTACTCGAATGCTCAAATTTAAGCCAATGACTGCCTACAGTGCATACATGTAACTTTGATTAATGTTAAAGGGCCTTGTTGGGAGGGGAAAATATAAGCCCTTCCAGCTTTTGAAAATACAAATAACCCCACAAGTTGGGACTACCTTTTTAAAAAATAAGGGACTCCACACAGTACCAAGACAAAACTGTCTATATTTTGAAGATCAACTTAAATCTTTCTGGCTCTTAAAAACAAAATCCTCCCTGTCTCTCAGAAAAGGAAAGGCTCCCAGAAAAGGTATTCACATATCTATTTTTAAATTCCCCAGTTTCATTACTATGAGCCAAACTCTGAAGTGATATACTAGGTGGTGAAAAGAGATCTAATTTTCACCAACTTAAACTCCTTACCATAAATTGAGCTCCCATAGACCCCCACAGTCCTATTTGCACCCAATGGGGCAGGAAGTCCAAGATAGTTTAAGTTACTCACGAAGGAACCAGAGGAAGATGTAAGACAGTGTAGGTTCAAATTCCACAGTTATCAACATTTTGATATTGCTGATTCAGTCAGTTCTTGAGGTAAAGGTTCTCCTTGGGCTCTGGCATTGTTGATTATGACCCAGGGAGTCCCTCAATGCCAACTGGCAGAAGGCACACCATACCATAACTCACATCAGGCCTGCCTGACACACATTGCCCTAACTCACCATTGTCATAACCTGTATCTGAATGGTGTCATGTAAGGTTTCATATGCAAACTGGTAACATGCCAGTCATTAAAATTATTGGGTGACGTATGTACATGGCAGTGTATAAGGAATTATAGATGTGTACTGGAAATATGTTTTTAAAATATGTTTGGCAAGCAATGCATAAGCTCTGTGTTTCCCAGATAAGAAATATTGTTTCACTTGCTGGACTATGACTCTAGTGTAAATTGGGCAAGGTGAGGTGAGAAACAACGGAAGGACATTTACACAGAGGGCAAATAAAACTATCAAACTACCACAGCAGTGGTGGGGCGGGGGGGGGAGAAGGAGAGGGAGATGTCCACTTGACAATGACAACAGGGATGGAGGATGTACTTCCAGGAAGCCTTCTTGGCTCTTGGAACAGAGACAATGGATTTGGAAAATATAATCAGAAACAGAAAGCCATTTTGGGATCCATCACTGAGGAACACAAGAGACCAGAGCTCATGGAAATCTGAGACAGGTGGATCCTTCAGCCAAGGGGTCTGAGGTTTCTGGGAACCGACTATATGTGAGAAACCTACTTAGATAAAGATTGTAACTTGTTGAAGTAAAGTTTTAGTCACTCGAACACGGTTTGTTTGTGACCTGTCATCTCTTTTTCACTGTTACCTGGAATCACTTAAAACTATGTGCCTTAATTAATTTATTCTTGTTTTATTACAAAACAATCTCAGAAAGAAGGTGTGGTTCTTCATCTAACCAAACAGGCCATTGTGTGCTCTTTGGAGGCAGCAAAGTAAAAAACTTATGTGAGTGTCCAGTGAGAGAGACTGGACACTGCAGGGAGATGTCTCTGGGAACTGGGGTTCACAGTTATCTGCAAGGCAAGGTTTGGACCATCAGAGTTCTGAAGACAAGCTGGTGTGTCAGGGTGCTGACACACCTTTGAAGAAGCAATGCTTACTCTTGCTGAATCAGAGTAGTAACACGATGGCTCACAGTTCTGGGTGCTCTTAGCAAGGTGTCACAATGATGGATTGAAATGATTGAAATAAAGGATTGCCCTACCTGTTGTTTCTCCACCTTTATTCTAGGTGTAAATAAAGCAATTTACATTTAAATTATACCCAGACTGTATAAGGAAGCTAATTTGCAAAGCTCCAACATCTGCCACCACTTAGCAAAGGGGCAACATGGTGTCAGAGGAAGGGGCAAGACACAATCCCCATCTGAGCTACCACATTTACCCTCTCTCTGCTAACTAGTCCCAGTCTCCTTGCCCAGCCAAACCTAATCTTCCTCCTGGAGGCTTATGTCTCTCTTCATTCAAATCAGGATGTTTTCTCCTCTGTGCTGTGTGGACAAAGAGGACTGTGAAGACATTGAAAGCACAGGAGAGGCAGGTTTCTTGATCTCAGTTCTGGTTCTTGATACCACAGCAGCCAGGGACAGCTGTAGCAAGGAAAGTCCTGCTCAACTCCGGTATCCTTGGGATGGAGCATGGTCAGTGCAGATGGAATCTTGGGAGATTTAGCTGATTAAACACTACAACATCTGTACTGAGCAGATGTGAACATATAACTTGGGGAAATTTGCACACATTTTCATGAGAACAGCAAAAGGCACATCCTTGACACCAGGGTGTCAAACCTTTACTTCGAAGCATGTGAACACTAGTGCATCTCAACAAACTGATTGTAATTTTCTTAACATGGGCAAAACAACATATTTTTCCTTATCTCGTTCTTGGAAATATGGAACCATTTTTGCTGAATCTTTCCAAAAGAATCAGCTGGAGGCAGCCACCAGGCATAGGAAATTTCAACCTTTGTGGTTAAAGTTTGGCAAAATTATATGCTGCTGAAAATAGGGTCTTACAGTTGACCCTGGGCAACAGTAACTTTAGGCAACATTGCCAGGTCTGCCTATAATCATATCCCTGTGTTAAGTCCCTACATTTCCACTTCAGAAACTGGGAAAGAGCAGACTCTATGTGACTGCTACTCACTTGACCATGAGCAAGTGCATGAAGGAGAAGAGAAATGGGAGTGGAGTGGGCTGAACCTTGACTGCAACTTCAGAGTGCAAACCGGCAGAGTCAAGCTAGCATATGCTACCCCTGGTAAGGGTAGTAGCAAATAATACATCTCTGGAACACAGACAGAATAGCGATTTAGAGTCACAATTCCTCCCCAGGGCTCCTCTTGGCATGACTCTGCTGCCTCTTAAACAGGGCTGCACTTAATGTTGTAATTTAGTTAACAGATTAAATTATTTGTCCCATGCGAGATATTTCCTGTTCCACACAGAGCTGGGATCAGAACTGAAGGTTTTCTGGCTTCCTTTCTCTGCTTTGTCTTACAGAGGTGAAATCTTTGTAGCTCTACTAGAATTTTGTTTATGAACAAAGATAAATTAATCTAATCAAACTCATTAATTTCTATGATGTAACCTAATTATACTGAATATACCACTCCTATTCTTTAGACATGTCAACCCTAACTATCCTCCAGCAGCTTTCCCATAATGCCTGACACTGCATACTCTGGTCACATTTACAATCTCTGCTGCTCAGGGTCTGGAAGCTTCCACGGCCTTAAAACACTATGAATGTTTGAAATCCCTTTCCTAATTGTCCAGCCTGATGAGCATGCCTAGTAGCTCTCCATTGTCGTGTCCAACTTCCTAGCTGACCATGCTCCAGACACACTCTGGCCTGGAGTAGACAGGAGATGTTGAATATCCTGGGCCTGGCGGGAGAAAGAGACTGTGCAAGCACAGGAATGGACCAGCCATAAAACCATGGCCATCCATGAGCCCATTGCATGGGATGCAGGAGAAAGAGTATTACAAGGATCTGAAGCAGTGATGCATTAAAGCAAAGAAACCACGTAAGTGTGGTGTTCAGTACTGGGCAGTTGGTGAGGGTTGACAGGGATGATCACTCTACATATTTTGGAGTGAACTATGGATGGTCAAAAAATATCCACTGAAACTGCTTTTGATGTAACACTGGGCATACCAGAAGGCCAGGGAGGCCAACAGTCTATCTGATGCCAAGCCACAGACCTGCTGCTTTTACAAAGAGCTCCATGCTACACTTGGCAGTGACCCCACCATCACCTTGCAGACCATGAAGGATACCTCTGAGAAGCCCAAGTCACAGGCCCTTGGTATGATCAGTAAAGATGAGGAGGAGGTGGGGATCATGTGACTGACGGCTCCAGCTATGTAGCAAGACTGTTTGAGACTCCACTGTAGTCCAGTCAGCCTGGAAGTAAAACACATGTGAGCCTGATTCTGGGAAAGAAACCTTGATTAAGCGGGTAATTGTATTTCCCATTACAATGATGAATTGATGAAGCCCTCAGCTTAATAGGACACAGCTATTGGCTTTTCATTAATTTTCCATCTCCAAAATGATTTCCTACTGACAGGTAGCCATCCAGTATTGCAAGTTTCCACAGTACAATCGCCACTCGCTTCTCTACTGTCAATAAGGCCCTCATTCTGGTATCCCTCTGCTGGATGGCTTGGGCAAGCTCAGCACACACAGCCTTGTATATCCAAAAGCTCTGCAGCCACCATACATCATCCCAAGCCTGCACTGCGATGCCATTCCACAAGTCAGTGCTCAGTTCTCAGGCCCAGAAGCAGCACTCCACCATTTGCAGCTACTCCGTGAATGCTGTCAACAATCTTGAATTGTTTCTCGCTATGTCTCACAGCAACCTGCTCTCCAGGAAAGTGTCATGTTACCTGTGGCTGTTCTTGTGGTTCTGGAGGATAGTGCATCTTATGCTTGCAATGCTCGTGACAAACATGAAGAGCTTTGCAGTCTCCGTGATCCTGTCAGAGATGGTGGACAGTGACAAATCCCCCATGGATGTCTGGAATTTTCAAAATAAGTGTAAATATTAGGGGACAGGACTGGCATTATGGGGTGGTGAACTTGATCTGAAGTCACAGACACCACGGAGAGATTTGTTTTGACCCCACCCCCCCATGCATTGCCAAAACTTTCCAAAAGACAGCATGCTGGACAGTAGCAAGTTGCACACTTGGATACCTACCCATGGTGCACTGTGCATCGAAACAAGCACTCTTGGTGAGTGTATGCAACATCCAGTCCATGCCAGGAGCCAAGTATGCACTCACAGAAGCAATATACTTAACTGTGATGTCTTTAGGCTGATATAACTTGTCTCTGCAAAGGTTTGTAATGTGGACATGTCCTGCGGCACAAAAAGTGCTGTAAATAGAGCCAATTTACACTAATGGGAAAAGATCATGCTTTATTACATTCAAAACACAGTTGGCAAAACCTGCTTAAAGTCCCCTATTTGTCTCTAGAAGTGATATGATCCTGTTACTTTGCTAACCCAAGAGAAAGCTTTTATTCAGAAGCTTTGTGAAACACCTTACCTGCTTAACAGATTATATAGTGAAATACTACGTACTCTTTGTTAAGTATCCACAAACTCTTTATTTCCGCTTTTAATTTTGAAGAACAAAAGGATTTATTCTCATTATTGAAATTCAAATCTTATATGATTTGGAACTTGTAGGTCTTTACATTTTTTTTCAATTCTTCATGTGCTTCTCACACTCTGAGAATGGAATTTGCATGATGAACATAATGTGTATATCAAAATTACAGCAATTTCCTGAACTTTCATTGTTGTTTGAGGGAACTGTTTTAAGTTGCAGCTCCTGAGCTGTATCCAATCTGAGTCCTACAAGGCACAGCCCACTGATAATAAACAATTATTGTATCTATCAAAAAGTAGTCCATGAATTAGCTTTGCCCTTTTGATTATTTTGAATTCCATAATTCAATGCTTCTGACTCCCTCAGTTTTTAAAAAAAAATATATAGTGTGTGTAATATTTTCCTTCCTCTCTGATTTGCTTATTAATATTTATACTGTGTTAAACATCTTTGGCTGTAATTTATTTCTGTTCCTTTGATTACAAAATATCAAGTAGCACTTCACATTGTTAAATGATACTGTGAATGGCATAAATGTTTTTGTTGTTAGCAATGCACATCTGTTCCTCCGCAGACCCAAAAGATTTCCAAGTCCTGCTATGGTTTTTTTTTGGCAAGATAGGAAGCAAACTATTATTTAATATATTGCTCCACTGATTTGTAACCATCTTATGTTTTATTCTCCAAATAAAATCTTTCAATGCCTGGTTTATTGCAGTGTTGTTGTAGCTGCATTGGTCCCAGAATATGAGAGAGTCACGGTGGACAAGGTAATATCTTTTACTGGCCCAACTGCTGTTGCTGAAGAAGAGCTCTATGAAGCTCATGAGCTTGTCTTTCACCAGTAGAAGTTGGACCAATAAAGATATTATCTCATCCACCTTCTCTCTGTCAATGCCTTGATTAGTCCTGATCCAAAGCCATTGAAATCAATGTATGTTTTTCATGATATTCAGAGAGTTTTGGATCAAGCCCTTGAAATAATAAGGACCTGATGCTGCAGACACTTATGAATGTGCATTGCCTACCATGGGTAGTTTCATGGGGCCTAATTTAGGACATCACTCAACATGAATTGTGCATTTGTCTCAAAAAATGTAGACCCTTTATTCAGATTGCAACAGTGGATATATGACAAGACTAGAGAAGCACATTGTGTGGGAATTTCTAACTTTCTATTAACTATTACAAGCCAAATTCTGCCCTCAGTTGCATAGACAATTCAGTTTTTTTATTATTGGTTGTCTGAAAGTGAAAGCCGAATAAATAGTTTATAGTGATTGATTCATTCAACAAATTTCTCCCCTTTTTCTTTTTTGCAAAATGTTAGTGAACAGAAATGTATTTTATTCAGTTATTTATGACTTCCTTCGCAAATTTTATTTTCCTTTGTTGATAGCTTGTGAATAGTATGTGGTGAATAAAGCTGGTCAGGTATTTTTCAACTAAAATTTTTTTTTGTCAGAAAATAGCGATTTTTGTCTAAACCAAGACATTTTGCAGAAATGTGTTTGTTCTGATGAAAATTTTGTCAAAAAGGTTTCTCAAATCCAGGATGGTACTGAGAAAGAGAAAGGGACTGACTTGACCCATGGTTAGAGCATGCACAAGTGATGTGGGAGAACCAGGAGCTTGATTCTCCTCCATCTAAGGTGAGTATCCTAACCATTAGACCATGAAGTAAATCTCTCTTTCTCTCTGGCCCTATGAATATTTAATTATACAAAGTGTAAAATCCCCAATAGGATAGATTAATTGTATAGCTATTGGATATTCAGGAGTAACTTTCAAAGTCTCAATTTTTTTCACATTGGAATGAAAAGAAATCCCCACACTTCAACATTTCTCATCAAATGGAATTCTTGTTTTCCAGCTAGCCCTATTTGTAAATAGTTATTTGAACTTTTAAATATGTGCAACATGTTGGTTAGTTTACTGATTATGAAAGTCACATGATACCGTTTCTGTTTCCTGCTCGGATAATGGTTGTAGCTAATCAGCACAATGAGTACTTGGAATATTAGCATAAAATGTATACTCTGAACTTTGCCTTCAGCAAATATTTAAGAATTCAAATTTAGAATGAGATTGGCTTGAATTTATTCTGTTCAGTGTCTTATGTTGTGCCCATCATGTGACAGCAAAGCTTGACTGGTCATCCAGTTACAGAAAGAGAATACAAAAGGTTTGTAAACAGGATTGCATGTAAGTCTGTTTTCAAAGATAGAATTTTACAGTTGAATGAGAAGGGGAAAAAAAATCTAGATAGAACAGCAGACTAGTAAATCATTTCTTATATTTATTATGATTCTAAAAGAATGTATTTAAAATAATGATTCTGAGTAAAATGTTACAAAAGATCAGTAGTTAGTTGTGAGACTAATGACCCAAATCAAATCTTGCAAGATTTGAGAAAAACAGTTATATAATTCACATTCTAAACAAATATAAGTATTTCCAGGACACTGTTTTTTGTATAAAGGAGATATATCTTAGATGTATGAATTTTCTTTAGGTTTTTTTTGGTACTGATATATTTTTACTCAGAATATGTACCTGATGTGTGATTGTGTGAGCATGGGTGTGCCCGGGCTGACGTAGTTTGGAAACTTCCCCACAATTATACCCAATACTAACATTCATCCTGTCATCGTCTGAAGTCACCAAACTGTGACACCAGCATAAGCATATGATGTAAAAATATTAAGTGGTGATTTGAGAATGTACATAAAAGCACCATGAAACTGTGCTGTCCTCTGCTATCTACAGCCTTCCTCCATGTTGCTGCTTAATCCCATCCTGGATCCTTTTAATCAATATCTGTTGTCATAGTTTATTGATTTCTGATGAGGCTGTGACCCATCCGTGCCTAGGATAGCCATCTGAAAATGCCAAGGTTGGGGCAGGCTGCAAAAGGATAGCAGATTCTCTCAACACTGGTGGGTGATACTGAAATCAGACTTCCCAACCAGCAACAAAAAATGCTTCTGATTCCCCACAAAGGTTATCAAGAAGCTAAAACAAAAATATACACAGCCCCCTTCACTGCATTTGTCTCTGGCTCCCAATCAGCCACTAGGTTCAGTAAAGAGATCAGTTATTCAAAATTCTATGCTCTTTACCAAAAAGGTTTTCCTGACCCTAAAGGGTCAGCCACAGTACCAGATCAATATAAGTTTGGATCTTACCCAAAATACCATGTTTCCAGCTAATCCTTTAGTAACTAAAACTAAAGGTTTATTATAAAAGGAAAGAAACAAACTATAAGAGCAATGTTAAATGATTAAAGCAGACATATACAACTGATTTGAAAGTCCATATATATCAGGTTTCTAATAGAATTGTGAAGTTTGTAGGCTTGTGTAGTCCCTCTGGTGTACATCCAGTACCTGGATGGGTCTGAGTCCTTTGTTTCACAGCTTGAAGAGTTGATCCAGAGGTAGGTCAAGACTGAAGACTGACTGAAGATAACTGAAGATTAAATGGATGTGGTGCAGCTTCCTTTTATGTCCTGTGGCCTTTGCCATGCTGCTTGTGGAAATTTACGGGAATAAGAGAGTCCAGGGTCACATGAATAAGTCCTGCTGACTCATCAGGTATATCCCTGGCTTCTCCCCCTGGGCCCATTGTACCTGTGAATTTCTTTAATGGGACATTGAGGAGGCTAGTGCTACAGCCATCCTGTCTGGGGTGTCACCCAGAAACACAGCACAAGTTGAAATACAGATACAAACATATCCATAACTTCCCTTACACATATAACACATCAACACGAACATAAGCATGACTGAGACTATGGCTGTCTACACTTTCGATGGTGTGTAAAGTACATACATTACACATCCCCCGAGCAAGGTGTGATGAAATGGAGATATTCTTAGTGTCATCTCTGAACACTGAATGTGCCTCAGTTTCCTATATGCATTATTCAAGTATTTTGGTGTTGGAATAAGGGTGTGTGATCTTTGTGCTGACCACTAGAGGGCAGGTGTGGCTGTCTTTAGCTACCTGCACACAGATGTAGGAACCCACCCCCTTGCAAAGGTGTTGGAGATCAGGGGAAGCAGTCAGGTGACCTTGACCAGGAAAACAGACAAAGGCAAGGGGAAGAGGGGATGCATGTCTGGAGCAGGCTTGATGGAAAGGCCATTCCTCTGTGGAGGGATCACCTGGGGTAGAGCCCAAGAATGGGGATCTGGTGCTTCCCAGTTCGTCGTTGCTGTAACTTTCTGATTCATCTGCTAACAAATTCTGTCTACGCTGTGATCCTGAGAACTAATAAACCCTTCTGAGTTCCATGCTAGCTATGAATCACTTCTGACTGCAAAGCAGGATGCACAGTCCCTTTTGGGGGAAGGGGTAAGAGCTCCCCAGGCATCCCAACCAGAGGGACTCACTACAGGGAGTTCAGGGTGAAGCAGCAATGCTGAATTCTCCAAGTCTGGATTCAGGAGGCAGCTGCACTGGTGTGAACGGGACCTGAAGGTAGACTCGCTCACTAGAGTCCTGACTGGCTTCACCCCGAGTGGTTTCAGAGCATGATTTCTGTGCGACTCTGTCATACAAGGATATAAATATTAGCGGTGGTGGGACACTACTTAGGCAAGTAAAGGCATGCCAGAATCTTAGGGTATATACCCCCAGATGGCTATCTACACACCCAAGCAATCCTCCCATGTTTATATTCCAGAGAGGTAGCCATGTTAGTCTGTATACAGCAAAAACAATGAGAGTCCTGTAACACCTTAAAGACTAACAAATTTCTCCGTGCGTAAGCTTTCATGGGCTGCAACCCACTTCGTCAGATGCATGAAATGGAAATCACAGATAGGAGGTATAAATATATATATAATATATATGTACATCCAACGGTAAGAAACAACAATGGGGAGGGTAGGTGTTAACAAAGTCCATTCAGTTAGAGTAGATGAGGCCTATTCACAACCATTGATTAGAAGGTGACAATTCTTGTAATGAGATAACCATTCCAAGTCCCTATTCAGACCAGGTCTGATTGTACGATTGTGTTCCAGCTCTGCAGTTTCTCGCTGAAGTCTATTTTTGAAGTTTTTTTGTTGAAGTATAGCAACTTTCAAGTCAGCTACAGAGCTACAGCTGGGAGATTGAAGTGCTCTCCTACTGGTTAATGGATGTTACCATTTTTTATGTCTGATTTATTCTTTTGTGTAGTGACAGTCCGGTTTGGCCAATATACATGGCGGAAGGGCATTGCTGGCACATGATGGCATATATGTACTGGCTTTAGTAGATGTGCAGGCAAATGAGCTCCTGTTGGTGTGGCTGATGTGGTTAGGACCTGTGATGGTGTCACTAGAGTTGATGAGCGGGCAGAGTTGGCAATGGTGTTTATTGCAGGGATAGGTTCCTGGCTTAGTGTTCTTGTTGTATGGTGTACGGTTGCTGGTGAGTTTCTGCTTCAGGTTGGGTGGCTGTCTGTAAAAAAGGATAGGCCTGCCTCCCACAGCTTGAGCGAGTGAGGGATCATCTGCTAAGATAGGTTGTAGATCCTTAATGATGTACTGGAGAGATTTTAGCTGGGGGTTGTAGGTGATGGCCAGTGGTATTCTGTTGTTTTCATTGTTGGGTCTATCCTGTAGTAGGTGACTTCTGGGTACCCATCTGTCTCTGTCAATTTGTTTCTTCACCTATCCAGGTGGGTATTGTAGTTTTAAGAATGTTTTATGGAGATCCTGGTAGATGTTTGTCTCTGTCTGAGGGATTGGAGCAAATCTGGTAGTATTTTAGGGCTTGGCTATGGACAACGGATCGTGTAATGTGTCCAGAGTGGAAGCTGGAGGCATGAAGGTATGTACTGTGGTCAGTTGGTTTTCAGTATATGGTGGTATTCATGTGACCATCCTTTATTTGTATTATAGTGTCCAGGAAGCAGATTTCTTGAGTGGACTGGTCCAGGCTGAGGTTCATGGTGGGGTGAAAATTATTGAAATCCCAGTGGAATTTTGTGAGGGACATTTTCCCCTGCATCCAGATGATGAAAATGTCATCAATGTAGCGGAGGTAAAAGAGAGGTGCTTGGGGACGAGTTCTGAGGAAGTGGTGTTCTAGGTCAGCAATAAAAATGTTGGCCTACTGTGGAGCCATGCGGGTGCCCATAGCTGTGCCACTGACTTGAAGATATAGATTGCCTCCAAACCTGAAGTAGTTGTGGGTCAGGATGAAGTCACAAAGTTCAGCTACCAGGTGTGCCATATCATCATCAGGGAAAATGTTCCAAATGGCTTGTAGTTCATCTTTGTGTGGAATGTTGGTGTAGAGAGCTTCCACATCCATAGTGGCTAGGATGGTGTTTTCTGGGAGATCACTGATGGATTGTAGTTTTCTCAGGAAGTCAGTGGTATCATGAAGATAGCTAGGTGTGCTGGTGGCATAGGGCCTGAGGAGAGAGTCCACATAGCCTGACAGTCCTTCTGTGAGAGTGCCAATGCCTGAGATGATAGGATGTCCAGGATTCCCAGGTCTGTGGATTTTGGGTAGCAGATAGAATAACCCTGGTTGGGCTCAGGGGGTGTGTCTGTGTAGATTTGTTCCTGTGTTTCTTTAGGGAGTTTCTTAAGTAGATGTAGTTTCTTTTGTTATTCCTCAGTGGGAACGGAAGATAGTGGCTTGTAAAATGTGGTGTTGGAGAATTGTCTGGCAGCCTCCTGTTTGCAATCTGACCTATTCATGATGACTACGGCATGTTTATATTGCTGTTTTTAGCAGTATAGTGTCCTGTTCCAGGAGCCATTTCCTGCTGCTTCACCCCTGCTGGTGCCGTTCACTGCTGCATGTAGCTGTACTCCACATGTGGAAGCAATCTGCTTTTTCACTGCAGCGTGTAGTTAGACTTTGTCTGCACACGTTGTCTACACCAGTGTGGACAGGACCTGTCAGTTTAATTAAAAAATGTTAGTGGACAGCCATCACGCAAAATGCAAACTATCTAGATTCTTATGTCCTGCCCAAAAGCACAGTATAAGAGCCGTAAAATAGAGTTGAAAGACTGTTACCAATTCAGTCACTTATAAGTAGCAGTCTTGGCACACTGTGTTACATCCTGATTCATTTTACTGTCTGCAAGTGTTCTTTGTATTTTTGTCCCCTCACTGTTGGCTTACTGACATACATCCTACAATTTACCTTAATCTGACTATTGCCATGCTTTTTCTGTCAAAACGGGATACGCATAGCAGGATGATCATTTTCTGGGCCAAGAGCGGGAGGTAGAAGGTAAGTGCCATCTGCTTTTCACCCAGGTCCTTCCTGATAGTTATGGTTAAGAAAAGAAATTTGAAAAGGATGCTGGGTGAAGTCAATTTATAATGATGCTTAGACCATGTAATAAGGAACAGTGATTCTAGGTGGCATTTCTCAGATTTTCATTGTAATACGCACCCACCAAGAGAATTGTACTGTGTGCATTTTAAGTGGCATTTTAAGGTGTTATTTTTAACGCCTGTGTTTTTTGTGTTTTCACTAATAAATTACTGTTCACTTGAGAACTGTGCTTGACATTCCAATTTCTTTCCTCACTCCATGTCACCATTTTTATTTCTCTCCTTTTACCCACTGCAATGCAAAATATCACTAATTCTACCAACACATCAGACGACGCCAGATCATTGTTCCCATTTTGTATTTTCATCCAGTTATATTTTACTTGTCACTCTGTTGCCTGATCCTGTACTGTATTTAAATTCATTCCCTCACAATCCTGCATATATATGACAAGGTATGAGTTCTGCTACAGTGTAATGCATATCTTATATCTTATGAAGTACAGGGCCACAGGTCAAGTAACATTAAATGCACATGGTGTGAACAAGTACCCCATAAACTCATACAGTGAAGTGTCTTGTTGTGATTACACAATGGTTCCATGCAAATATTATTTAAAAATATAGTGAAAGAAAAATGTTTGGAGTAAATTCTTTTTGAAAGCCCAGAATGACAAGAGAGTTCCTTACTTTTAATTCAGCAATATAAAATATACATTACACTTAAACAATAGTGGAGTCATATAAATATATAAGCTACTGCATTATTTAAAACAAGTGTATAAATATCTGCTAGAGATTTTAGCAGCAAAACCAACCTAGGTTTAAATTTTCAATAGTAACTAGTGAGTTTGTGTGCTTCATATTTTGGTAAACTCTCTCTAAACTACTACTTTTTCCTGAGAGATCATGTCCTACATTTTCAAAAGGGAGACAAATTTTGAGAGGATGCTAAGGTTGGAATGTAGGTAATAAGAAAAAGAGACTGTTTCTGTAAAAGAGACATCTAAATTATAGGAGATAGTTACAAACCGGTTCTTGCGGACAAAGAAAAATTGTGATAAACTGGTTATAACCTTTAATATATCAATGTTATCTTAAAATGTGGGCATGTGCAAAAAAGGGGTCAGTTTAAACCAGGCTTTAGCAAAGACAGTAACAGTCAATATGACATCACTTGTTTGTTGCACATTATAAAAGAGCCAGGCTTGCTAGGGATATTTGTCAGACCCTACCTGACAATGCTGGAGCAAGCCAGGATCAGAGGATTACCCTGGAATTGGTTCTTTTGTGAGTATTTTGATCAAATGCTTATGAATGTGTTATTATGGGTGTAATAATTGCTTATTGTTTAAGCTTTCAGACTATTTAGAGCAACTGTATACATTTCATTTGGCCTTTGGATTTTATAAAGGAATGTATGGTTAATTTAATGTCTGGTGGTATCCTGCATACACAATGATGTCAATAAACTTCCAGCTGCATGGCAGCAAGGTCCACATGGCAACTTAATGTTCACCAGGCTATTGTGCTATAGACTTACACTCCAGCTTGCCTCACACTAATTTGCTGTATAGACAAGCCCCAAGTTACTTGGATGCCTAAGTCCCATTTTGAAAAGTGACTTAGGTTATTGGGAGCCGAAGTCCAGTTGACTCTCCATGAGACTGAGGCTCCTAAGTGCATATGTAACTTTGGAAAATGGGACTGAGATACCTAAGTCACTGAAGTGATTTGCTAAAGCTACACAGTGAGTATGTAGCAGTGCCAATAGAAAACCCTACTTTCTCACTCTTGTTCATGTGTCTTAAACATCAGCACAGGCAATCTTTCTATGAGCAAGTGGCTTTTTCCTTTTATCTAAGGAACCTTGAGTAGAGTCAAACTCACTTCCTTTCCTGGGGTTTGACTTATAGATAAATGAACAATAAGATAACAAAGTTCAGGCTTGGCTGCTATTAGTGTTGCATGTTCAGGGTTGCTGAACAGCCTAAAACCTCTCTGCCATAGACCTGAGTTCCATTCTAACCCAAGGCCATTCTAACTCTGAAGCCCTGCTTCCTTCTTTTCTAAATAGGTAGTTATGGTTTATTAACACTGCTACTAACATCCCCTATTAACCAATTAATGCACTTCACAAGCCCATTACATAACATAATATCTAGTGCAAATAGTTTTACTCTTGTGTATCTGCCCTCCTCTCGTAACCTCCTGACTCCCTAAAAAAAAAAACCAACAAAAACAAGTTTGTGTCTACTGCTCCTTGAATGGAGCACTTGTCAAACATTTTAGATAAACTCACAGGGAACATCTTCCAGTCACTGACATTAAATAGCTGTCACAATCATTATTAAGGGTTAAAGAACAATTTCTCTGTGTTTCTGATGTAGAGAAATCTCTCTTTTGATATTTTCTTCTTCACCTCAGGGAAAAAAAAAAGCAATCAAAGCCTATTAAATTCCCTTAGGGTGGTAGTAGCCATGATTCTTTTTAATGAAGCTGCTCTGGGAATTTGAAATGTTTATGTTTTGTTTAAATAGCAGTATCATTCCTTTCCTGGCATTTGGATTTGGATGAAAATGGTTCCAAAGCTCTTCCTGCAGCTGCTTGTCAAGTGCTCAGAGTATAGAAGTAATGGAGTCTTGTCACATTTGATCTGATTGTTCTCTTCTTGCATGCCAAACTGTGACAAGGTCAATGCACATCACCAAGCTCTAAAGATTCCATTTAAAACCGGATATTGCAAATTTCTGAAAACAGTTGCTTAAATTCTAGACAAAAGTCGGAAAATAATTTTGTCATGAGATATTGGTTGCTCAGACAATAGTCCCCAAGCTCTCCCCTGCACCTGGCGAAATCCTGACAGCTGCTTAGCATCTGCAGTTCCCATGGAATCTAAAAGGAATTTCAAATGCTCATAGATGCTCATTACCTTGTAGGATTTGATTAATAGTGTTTAATGTTATTATGGAGCACTGAATATTCTAGCAAGATCATTAAGTGGTGAAGGAATAATACAGTTTATACAGAGGGTTTTTGTGCTACTGTCATGACTGGGTGTTTCATAACCTAGCTTTCAAAAGCTTAGGATACAAGTTTTAGACTTTTTGCATCACTGGATTTTTGAGTACTCTTTGTGTTGCCAATGTAACTGCTGCTGTTTAGGCAAATGAGGTAAGACTAGCTACCTCATTTGTGCCTGAAATGCAAATGTGCTGCCAGTTCTGGAACTGAGGCTTCAAGAAAGTAAGTAAGGGCCAGACTTTCAAAGGTATTCAGGTGGTTAGTGACGCACATAGGCACCTAGTGGGATTTTCAGAAATGCCTAAGTAAGGTAGATATATAACTCCCATTGATTTCAATGGGAGTTAGGTGCCTAACCTGCTTAGGATCTTTTGAAAAAATCTCATTATGTGGCTCTCTGCTTTTTAGGCATCTAAATATCTTTGCAAAGCTGCCCCTAAGTGACTGGCCTGGGGGGGGGTGCTGTGGTCTAGAGGAATAAGTACAATATAGGGTGCAAAAGTGCTATTGTTCTGATTCTGGCTTCGTGTGATCTTGTAGATGACACCTAACTTATGTTTCTCAGCTTAGTCATCTGTGAAACTGGGGAAATGAAATTCAGAAGGATTGAAGATCTCCACAGCTGTGATATGTAAATATTATTAACCACATTTTGCAGATTATTAAACAGTCACCGATACTGTGGGTTAGTGGAGTAAGCAGCCACATGGAAAGCAGGGGACCTGGGTTTTAATTATGTTGCGATATGACTTGCTATATGACTTTGGACTCCTCATCTCTTTCAGTTTTCTGATACATAAAATGGAGATAACATCCCAGTGTATCTGAATAATGTTTGAAAACTGTTATGCAAGTACATAATACTATTACAGCTATTCATTGAGAGAAATGGGAATAAATTCAAAATCTGTTAGACCTAGTCCTGTTCTTCCCCACTTCACCACGTAGCCTTTGAATACAAGAACACTCATATGTACCATTTGGCCAATACCACATTCAATATTTGACTGCACAGTGCACACCCACCTCTTAGTATACTCTACCAAAGGTGTAACTGAATATGGTCATGGATACTCTTTCCTTTATCATCATACAGACAATAGAAGAAGTTCTAGTGAGCAATGCATGTTTTGACTATAATTTTGGCACGAAAATGTCTCCTCCAGCAAATAAGGCTTGGAATAATAGAAATTAAATGGGAAAATGGTTTCAGCAAGTTTTAACTGATATGCTATATGTGCTAATTAAAAATTCTTCCACCTTTTTATCTTCAGCTGCTGATGGCAATGAACAAGACACTCTTGGGTGGTGGACATTTGCTGCAACTATAGCATTAACCTTAAATGCAATACCTTACTCTAGTCTATCACTTAGCTATTATGCCATAAGAATGAAATTAAGGACTGGCATTTCAAAATTTCACTCTCAAATGCATGTGTAAAAATGCATATATAAACATTTTAAACACATAATTTACTCCAGTATTTCTCTGCGATTGCATTTGTAATTGGCCAGTCATAACTATTCAATTGCACAGCAATGACTCCAAATGTATGTCCTGCTCTGGTATGTGAGCTTGCAAATTAGATATACAGATTTGTGTAGGTATATTTGCACATGAATCTCTTTTGGGTAGGGGGATCAATGCCTGCACTGTGTTTCACCCATTCAAAGTCATGGATGTGGGACAGATGTCCCTAAAGCTCCAATCCTGCAAATATTTTCTCACATGCTTAACTTTAGGCATGAGTAGTCTCATTTTCTTTAATCTGGACCTATTCATCTGCATAAAATTAGCATGTGTGTATTTGTAGGATAAAGGTCTAAATCACAAATGTCCTTCCATAAATATACCTGCTCAGTAACTCTAAGGGGAGAGAGCTATGGTGATCATTTGACATTGAATATAAGCCTGTTGATATCGCATATACTAGAAAAAATTGTCCTGGAATTATTTATTTTTATGCAAATATGGTTCTTGTAATACCATGAGAGTTAATAAGACCAGCTTCTGTGATATGCTGAATTAAGTGTTGATTCATTATTTAAATCTTTCAAAACACTTTAGGGGTGGATCTTTCTTTTCTCTTTTTCTACCGTCATAAGTCCAGGCACAATTTGGCTCTTAATGTGCACTTTAGGTACTGTAAAAATTAGCAATGTCAGCAGAATTCTGAGTTGATTTGAAGCCTCTGCAAGCCCATTGTCATAAACAAGAGCATCAAATCAGCACACAGTCTAGTCTTTTGCCTTTCAACAGAAATAGATCATAAATAGATGATATTATGTAGAGCAAGCGAAATAGAGAAATACATTCAACTACATATTGTCAGGACAATTTCTGCACTATGTGGCTACGGTTCCTTACTATCACAAACAATAATCTAGGAAGACTAAACTATATGTTTGAAATTTTCAAAATCTCAGCATTGGCTTAACTCTGCTCTAATTGAAGTCAAAAGGAGTTTTATCATTTACTCCAATGAGACCAAAGTTAGGTGAAATATTGAGCCTTTTTGAAAATCCCACTCTATATAGTTATACTCTTTGGACTGTATTAGTAATTCCCTTCTAATTTAAGATTTACATGGATACATATTAGAGTTAGGCAAAATGTAGTTTTGTCAGAAGCGTGCCAGGTGGGCATGCAATGCATATGTTGCATACCCTAGGATTTGCTGTATCCGTGGGATAATTCTATCTGGCCCTTGAACATGCATGGAAGATGCCATTTTGCATGCAAGTGTGGAAGTCTATAGGTCTATGAGACTTGCATGCCTGACTAAAGTGTTACAGCACACCATTCTGGATTTTGTGATTATCCCACAGGTAATTTGCAGACACCTGCAAGTTCTATTTTCTGAAACCTGCTGTTTCTAGGATTGCTGGTTTTGGAGCACGTTGTAATGACATTACCCAGGTACATTCTGAAAGTTTTCATTCTGATTTGGAACAAAAAATTGACATTTCAAAATTTCCCAGGGAAAGGAAATTCTGAATTTTTTCATATTGGAAAAATTGAACCATTTCAGTTTGATTTTTTTTTTCCCAAACAAAATGGAGCAGATGACTGCCTCAACTCTGCCCAGGGATTGCAGGAAGCTCAGGTAGTCTTCCAGAGTTGGGGAAATCTACCACGACAAAGAGGAAACCTAGAAGCCTTGAGAGCTCTGACAGGAGCTTGAGCTCTCAGGGCTTTCAGACTACCTGCTCTGCAGTAGGGCGCCTAGAAGACTTGAGGTCCAAGACTTGAAAGAACTCAGCATAAGGAAGCTTCCCCAAATCTGGGCACCCTGGAAAACTTGTCTCCCCAGCAACCCACCATGTGGGCTGAAGTTTCTTGAAACAGGAATGTTTCCATTAAGTAGTTAAATTTTAACTTTAATTTTTTAATTCTTTATTTTTCCAAAGAAAAAATGTTTTGTTGGAAAATAACTGACCAGCTCTAGATGGAGGTAAGTCAGACAGGTTGTGTAATTTTCTCAACTGGTGATCTCCAGTCACACCTAACATGCTGAGCCATTTGGTGTTTATCCAGTTCAGTCTCTCTTGGCTGCACAAAAAGAATGACATGCTTTAATATTGTTTACATCGCTTCCCTTAAGTAAGTAAATTATCAAATCAATACTCAGTTAGAAAGTAAATTATATTGGATTTGAAGATGTGTCCAGCATCTAAAGAAATGTTTAATTATATAAGGCACAATTGCAGTTCAATATCTTAAAACACTGGTACAGAAGATTGTGATGGGGCATCTGCCCCACACTGGCCACTAAAGAGTTAATAGAGCCCTGAAGAAGCTGTGTGAAATGCAGCCAATAGGAAGGAGGCTGCGAGGAACAGCCAGTCAGGACCAGACAGGCCCATATAAGAAGAGCTGTAAGGCAGAGCAGAGGTAGTCACTCCCTGGAGTTTGAGGAGGGAGGACTGGCTGCCTTGCAGCCTGTGGGTAGCTAGCAGTGTGGACAGAGCAGTGTTGCTGGCAGGACTGGGGGAGCTAAAGACCACTCCTGGCTGGTGGTGGAGACTCGCAGGCTGGGGTCCTGAGACAAGGGTGAAGAGGGTGCTTGGGCAGCAGGGAAGTGGCCGAAGAAAAAGTATGGAGGAATTGGAGAGGATGTAGCAAGCGGCTCTCATTTACAGGAGCCCAGGGCCAGGACCTGGAGTAGTGGGTCGGCTGGGGTCCCCTCCATCTCTCTGGCCACAGGGGATGTGGATGAACAACTAGCTGCAGTAGTCGCTGAGGCAAGTGGCTACACAGCAAACTGCAGATCCCCTGGAAGGGTGCAGGGAACAGAATGTGACATGGATGGAGGGCTGTGTCACTGAAGAAGATGCAGCAGTCCTGGGAAAGACACGAGTCCCAGAGAAGAAATGACAATGGTGAGGCACCATGAGCAGGGGATGCACTGGTGAGCAAAGTTAATCCTCATGACCACCAACAGGAGGTGCCAGAGTGGTGAGTTAACCCCATGACAAAGATCACTAGAATTTGTTATAGAAGTTGATCGATGCAGTTTAGGAGTTGATTCAGCTTTCTCACACAGGTAACATTATGATTAACTAATTAATAACATAATGCATATGACAGTATGCACTACATGCTATGTCTTCATTTACATTCGAACAGGGAGATTTGCTTTAATAAATTTCACTTACAACTGTATCTTTAAGCAGTAAAATGAAGACTGGATTAGAGTGGCCATTAAAACACAATGTGTGATGAAAAAATATTGGCAGTGCTACAATTTCCTCTTGCCTTACGGAATAGAAGATATTGGTGGTAACTGTGTGACGTTGTTTAGCAAATGTTGACTCTTCAATGGCTTTCACTGTGCTGATAATTTTAAAGTCTGGTTTTAGTCTGTAAAGAGTCTGTAAAAAGTGGAACCATCTTTCTGAGCTCCCTGTGAGTGTTGAGTCACCACTGTTTGCTTTAATGACAAAATATGGTTGTACTAATTCTAGCGAAAGTAGATGGTTGATCCAGTGGTTAGGGCAGTAGCCTGGGACTCGTGAAATCTGGGGTCAGTTCACTTCTTTGCCACAGATTTTGTTGTACACCATTGAGCCAGTCACTGTAGTATTTAATATTTAGGGAGAGAGATAGGATTGGGGTAGGGTTGCCCCCTGGATGGTTTTTAACTGGCTTGGGCAGTTTTTGCACTGTCTTGCTGGTTAAAAGTTTGAAAGTGCCAATTTTGTTGCGTTTATTTTTTTCATTTGGGACACACTAGAGTGACTGTAACAGAGGGTTGAGGCCTAATAGATGGGTCAGCACACTCATCACTTTAGTCTCAATTAGTATCCACAGCAACCGTGATTGATGAATTTGTTAATCAGGCAGGGAGGCTGGGTGAGTTAAGGAACTAATTGGTTCATCAGCTGACTATCCTGATTAAAAACAGGAAGGAAATGTTAGCCGAGGATGAGGACAGGGCTAGCTGTGCCCAAACTGAAGAATCTCCCAAGGAAGGGAAGGTGTTCCTCTTCTTCTAGGGCCATAATGAACAAGGGCTGAAGATAATGAGTCACAGGGGCTAGAATTGCTGTATTACACTATACAGGTGTTGGTGGAAGTGATTTGAATAAATTATATGTAGTGGACACTAAAACAAGAGAATTTGACCAGTTTCTCGGGTGACCAAGGTGACTAGTACTTTATAATACATACTCCTGGTGGTCAGGACTGTGGTGCTGTTAGGATAAGGTAAGAAAAAATGATAAAATAAAAATGTATGTGTATTTGGGGATGGGCTGTGTGTGTGTAAAATGATTCTCTAAAACATTTTAGTAACTTACTATTGTTGCTACGGGGACCCTTTTTGTTGGTGTTGGAGGTTGAGGGATGGCCAGCGGTCAGTTTTTCTGCATCTCGGAAGTGGCAATCCTAGGTGGGGACAGAAAATGTCAGGTAGGAATTACCCTGTCTTCTCCTTCCAATTTTCAATCATTTATATGAAGATCCTTATGCCCTATCTGCACATCTGAAATTTGCAGTAGCATGATTATCACAGGAAAAAAAACCCTTTGTAAATAACAATCTTTACCAAGTTTGATCAAAGTTTGTGGCTTGAAAGTTTATCTCTCCAACAGAAGTTGGTCCAATAAAAGATGTCTCTCCCCCCTCGAAGCCTTGTCAGCTAAGGGACTAGGAGTGTACAATATGTTTTCTGTACAATGAGAGGCTTAAATTATGAAATCAAGCTTTCATGGAAACATATTTCATTGTTTAGTCAATGGTTAACTAGCTTTCTTTTTTAAATTAAACCAGCAAGTTATAAATCTGATTTTATCTGAATATTGATGTGGTTTCCTGCAAAAGAAATAAGCCTCAAGCTATGTCAATGGGGCAATCCAAAGAAGCTCATTTATTATGAGCTACTAGTGCGACAATAGGTTACAAGACTGGTTGCATAGGTTGTGTTGTAGTGCAGCAAGGAATGTGGATTGGTATGTGTGGCTGTGACATGACTAACTGCTTATTAATAGTAACTGAAAAATGGTGAGAACTTTACATTAAAAGCCATGAAATCTTTTGAGACAAAATATTGACTAGCACTATCAGCTGGTTGAAAAACAGCAGCAACTTGTTTAAATTTTTAAAAAAATATTTCAACTGCTGTAATAATAACCCAAAAGAAGCACAGATAATAAGCACTACTGCTGGATGTAGTGGGACCTAAAGTGTTAACTCTTCTTAAATTTCTTTCCAGCACGTATCCCTTTTACTTTCAGAAATGCCTTTCCCACATCATGACCATTTACATGTTTGAAGCTGCTCCCTGACAACATAAATTAATATTGAAAAGTCCAACTAAGTGCGATTATTAACTTTACATGGGGGGGACAGGGTAGATGACCTGAAACTCTCCCTCTTCTAAGAGGATTATTTTGTTTCATATTCAACTGGCTCTCTTTTGTACTTCTTTCTCTTTCTTCCCTTTGGCTTTAGGCTTGTCCTTTTATGTTGTCTGCCTATGCCAGAAGGAGGACAGGAAACATTGGCTGTAGCTTAATTAGTCTGCGACTTTATTCCTAAATGTCAGGGCTTACCTGGGAGATAAGTGTCTAGTGTACATAATTCCATAATCATTTACATATCCCTGAGGGGAGCTGCTGTCAGCCCTTCTTCTTTATCCATTCTGGTCCCCAGACAACCCACCATTGGGACCTTACAACGCTTTCCCTCAAATTAAAATTAAGGAGGAGGGCTATAAAGGATGGAGAATGTTTGGCTTCCTTTCATACTAGCCCTGAAGCCTCTCATTTCTGTTCCTTTAAATCCTTTCCCAACCCATTTTATCTAATCACTGAGTCCCTTCCTTATGGAGTACCTGCACTGGACATCTGCCCATGCTTACTTAATGAGTTGCGACATTGTAGCCTAACCCTCATTTCATGATTGCCCCAATACCCCCACCCACCTTGGCCAATCTTCCTCCTTCCTCTTGAGTAAATATTATAAGAAAAATGGCCAAATGTATAAATTTCACTTTGGCTTTAGACTGGCTTTTTCTTCTCTTTATTTTGTTTGTCTTTCTTTGTTATTTACACATCTTTTCTGTCAAGTTATGCCTGACTTCACAATTTGGAGAATCTTGACCAAGATGGTCCAAACAGGCCATCCTCTCTCTCTTTCTCTGTCTCATCAAGTTCCTCATACAAATATCTCAGTGGCATCTCTGAAGCCTTCATTACAGCCTTACCCATGTACTCTGTCAGCTCTGTGGTCTATGGAAAGAAAATCCATTCTTCTTGCTTCACCAACAGCAATTGGCTAGCTCTCTACTTTTTAATACCAGATTGAGACTAAGATCTTGACTTGTAGAACACAGTGTTGATCCAATCGACCCAGCCCATGAGTCTTTAAAATCCTTATCTTTAAGAGACAACTAATGTAATATTTTGCATTCTCAAAAACTGGACTATATTAAGGTTACACTGTACCAACTCCAATAGTGTCAATGCAAAAATCAAATTCCATAAAGTCAAACACTTCTGCAAACATCTATTGTTTAAAATAAATTATCTTATCAAATAACTTAGAGGGAAATTGGAATTTTTATTTAGGTTGTTAGTGATATGAATCATATCACTATCAAGCTGTATTCACGGATCACCGGACACCTCGTATTTGCAGGTGTATGAAAGTCTGAGTTCATCATATCCTATTCTAGTGATAACATTGTTCAGTTTTTGAGAGGTAAGAGATTTCTATCTACTATTTTAAAAGTTAGATTTATGAATTTCACTTTTTTGTCCATCTTCTTTCATAGATACCGAGGCCAGAAAGAACCATTGTGATCATCTAGTCTGACCTCCTGTATAACACAGGCCATAGAATTTCCCCACAATAAATTCTTGCCAATAGGAATCTATTTGAAAGCAAATATTCCAAATGGTATAATAACAGGGTTTTGATTTAAAAACAGTGATTTGGTAAAGAACTGTGTAAGAATCTCTGTTGTCGCTTCCTGTCTTTAAGTTCGGACAACATTTTAAAGATCTTTCTTTTTAATACAAAAGGGGTGGATGAATTTGAGAGTTAAGCAGCAGACTTGAGTTCTGCTTCTAACTCTGCCAGAGACTATGGGCCAGATTCTCAGGTGATGTAAATTAGCTTAAGACAACTAAGTCTATGGGCTCATGCTAAAATACTAAATCTGGTCTGTCTTTTACGTGACTTAACCAAATTCACATTCACCCAAACTTTTTCAGAAATGCATATTAATTTTGAGTTGTCCAACTTGACATAGTAATTACTTTAGGCAACCAAAAATTGAGGCATGCAAAATTAGAGTACATTTTTTGAAATTTCTCTTGGTGCCTCATTATAATAATATTATGCATCAGAAGGTGACTGAGAGGCTACAATCTTTTTTTAAAGGTACCAATGGCCTCAAATGTAAAATACAAAATATTATGTTATTAATATAATGAACTTAAGTTTGTAGATGTGTGCCAAACTACCAGGGACAAATATGAAGTATGTCTGAATAACCTCAGACTGACTTCAGCATGGATCCCAACATATAAAATTATACATACACCTTTGTTCAGTATGAAGATATTTATGTCAATCATTCAATGGAGAAATTAAACAGAGAAGTAGTCTTTTTAGGTAGGTGCCTTCTTTCTATACCCATGATTTCTGCAGATTTGAAAATGAATATAAATGTAAATGGTTTTATATTGATATCCTATTAAGTTCCAAACATTTTTCCCGAGTGTCTGTGGTTTGTGTGTGTGTGTACGAATACATAAGTAAATATTTAACATTATGCATGGACAATTATTTTCAAATTGCTCATCACTGGTCATCCACATGCACACACTTCTATTTAGAAGGCCGTGTATTGGTGCCTAGCTATTATGGTGATTAGGACTTTAGAGATGAGTGCTCAGAATGATAATACACCTCTTGTGCAGTGTTAGTTTTATTTCTTCACGCTGTATCAATAACAGTAGTCTGTAACTTGTGTGTGTGAAGAAATCTTTTTGAGAACTTGTTACACATTCTGAATTTCAAAATTTTCCAATTACTGCCCCAGGTAAAATACTTCATAAAGCAACCTAACAAAATTGCTCAAACAGCTGTTTTGATATCATGCAATAGACAAAGATATTATGCTGAAACATCTGTCACCATGTTGCTATGGTTGCTTTACTTAGCTATTGTTTATGTACAGTATTTGTTCCCAGACAGCATACCAACTTTGGGAAGAGTTTAAATGGAGTACCAACTGGGTAGCAGCATAATAAATTTGTATTCCTTCATTGAGAGATGGTCTCAATGAGCTCTTTTCCTTCTTTCATTTCCAAATTACACGTTGATCCCTACCTCACTGAATACACGGCTGAATCTTCAGTAGTAGCTAGTGAATTTGGGTAACTAAGCTGAAAAATGCCTGACTCTTCCTAAGTGGTAAGCACTCTGAGAAATCATGCTTATTTAAGGTGTTTCAGGTTTGGGGTACTCAAAATGAGGCATTCAGATCACTAGTAGCCTTAAAAAAAATTACACGTATAAATATATTATGTGTGTATCACACATAGAACGGACCCAGATGGACACATGGTTGAGAAGATGTTGCGCATGCATGAACACCAACCTAAGGGCTAGTTGGATATAACTCTAATCCAGTGCTGATTGATGTCTCTGGAAAGATTCCCATTAGCTTTAATGGGCACTGGATCAAATACCTGATCTTTCGATGGTAGCATAGGGGAAGTTTATCGGATTTGTGCTAGTGTGGCTTGTGAATATTGTTAAGATACCGAGGCATTTTAAGTGGGTATTATGGTTTTTGAGGTCTGGTTAAAATTCAATGTCTATTCTACAGATGAGATATCAGTATATTCTCCCTTGGATGTTATAACAAATGACCACTGCTCCCATAAAAATATTCAGTATTCAAATAAATAAAGCTGTCAAATTCTGACAAAACAGGATTTTTGTTGGAATTTACCCACTTGATGAAATCGAAACATTTTTTGTGGAGATGTGTTAATTTTGATGGTGTTTTTAATTAAGAAAATTCCAAATGAGTATTTTACTTCATTTTCACTTCACTGTTTTGTCCCAACTTTGGAATTTTGTTTTGTTATGAGTTTACTGTTTTGTGTTGACCTAATACTGAAAAATTCCATTTCAGTATAGTGTAAGTAATGTTTTGTCACATGTTTTCCTGTGTGCTCTTCTCTTGGATGATTGCTTGTTACTGTAGCCTGGTAATGTGAAGTCATAGTGTAATTTTTCTCCCCTTCTCCCCCCGCCCAGCCAGTTAAATGAGGGTATGTCCGCACTACCAAGTGAAATTGATTTAATTTCAGTCGACTTTCACCACCGAACTTACGAAGTCAGACAAGCGTGATCACAGCAGGTGCATTGTGTTGGGGGTTTGCATCTCCACCAGCCCCACTTGCATCTATAATCAAAGCCGTGGGTAGCTATCCCACAGTGCAACTACCTTTTGGGAAGGTTGTCATTCTCTCATGATGCAAAGTGTTCCCTTCACCCTCCCTTCTTGTCCAAAAGAAATAGACAAATGTTTTTTCATGCCATTTTCCCAATCCCTTCTCTGCTGCATGCACACCATTGCTGGACAGACATGGAGTGCTCAACTGTGCACAATCACTGGGAGCATCACAAATACCTCATGACTTATACTGCAGTATTTTCAAGGCTGAGACAGGAGCCACAGCGTAGAAAATTGCGATGTTATTGAAGCCGACCTGCTACAAGACATAGACTGAAACAATTCCCATTTGCTGCATGCTGTCATGCACCATCTTCAGTCAGTGGAGTGATGCTTCTGGTCCCTGGAAACAAACACTGACTGGGGGATCGCATCATTATGAAAGTGTGGGATGATGAGCAGTGGCTACAGAACTTTCGTATGCAAAAGGCCATTTTCTTTGAACTTTGTGCAGAGCTGTCCCCAGCCCTGAAATGCATGAATATGTGCCTGAGACCTGCTCTTACAGTGGAGAAGTGAGTGACCATTGCTCTGTGGAAGCTAGCAACCCCAGACTGCTACTGGTCAGGTAGGAATCAATTTGGAGTCAGTAAATCCACAATGGGAGCTGCTGTGATACAAGTGCACCCAGCCATTAATAGACTTCTGCTAAGAAGGTTAGTGACTTTGGGACACATGCGGGATGTACTTGACAAGTTTGTTGCAATGGGGTTCCCAAACTGTGTGCAGGGATACGCATGCAATCTCACTCCTCCCCTATCTTAGCACTGGACCACCTTGCCACAGACTAAATAAACCAAAAGGTATATTTCTCAATGGTGCTGCAGGCCCTTGTGGACCACAGAGGATGCTTCACCAACAACAGTATGAGGTGGTCTGGAAAGGCGCATGATGTGTGCACCTTTAGGAACTCAGGTCTGTTCAGAAAGAGGTAGGCATGCACTTTCTTTGACCAAAGAATAAATATGGATTATGTTGAAATGCCAGTGGGGATCCTGTCTACTCCTTGCTTCCCTGGTTAATGAAGCCATTCAATGGGCACCTGGACAGCTAGAAAGAGCATTTCAATAACAGGCTCAGAAAGTGCAGAATGGTGGTGGAATGTGCATTTGGCCACTTAAAGACCCAATGGCGCAGTTTGCTCAGTAGGTTAAACCTCAGCAAATACAACATCCAACTGTTATCTTTGCTAGCTGTGTGCTCCATAATGTTGGGAGAAGGGGGAAAAATTTCCCATTGGGTTGAGTCATGGAGGCTATTAGATTGGCCACAAAATTTGAGCAGCCAGATACTAGTGCAATGTTGAGGGCCAACTGCAGAACCCTGCTCCTCAGAGAAGCATTAAAAACCCTTTTTTGCAATGAGCCCCAGTAATGTCTCTGTCCTTTCCCTTGCTACCTAGTTCTCCTCCCCCTCATCCCCAGCCGACAATCCCCGAGCTCTCAATGAATAAAGAGTAAGGGTTTTTAAAGCAGAAAAGTGGTGTTAGTGATCTGTTACAGTGAGGGGGGGCAAGGATAATAATTTAACTTTCTCATAAGGCTGCTTGGCCATCCAGAGCAAACAGCAAAGCACACACATTCCCAGTTCTTAAAGGGGCTATCGCTTCTTTCTGTTTCCCTCCCCCAGTGTAGAATGGAACACGTACTGCACCTTACTCAATCTCCTCTTAGAGTGCTTCACAGGTGGGGACTGGGAAACAGCTTGTCAGCTGAGTGTTTTGCAGGGGCTACAGAGGGTATCTGTCCTGCCACTGATTTTCCTGGCGCTCTGCCAGATGCTTCAGCATGTCAGACTAATCCCTCATAATATGTAGCATCTCCTTTTGCATTGCACACTTCTACTCCTGGGCTGATTTTCTGTTTTCCATGTCCGTGTTCAGTTTTTTCTGACAAGGACATCCTCCAGGCTCTGAGCTCTGTGTCAACAATTGTGGAGGCATTCATTAGTTTGTTGAACAGGTCCTCCCGAGGTTTTTTGTTTTGTTTTTTTTCCCACCTTCTAATCTGGAAAAGGTGCTCTGCAGGAATAGAAGCTTGGGTGAAGGCCGAGCTGTCCACTATAAGGCAAGCAAAACACAAAGTTTCCATTGTTAGCTGGTCCCATGGATCAAAAAGTAATGTTACAATGTAAAGAGCTCCACTTTATATTTATAAGGCAACACCAGATCCACATACCAATCTGTATCTATTGCACGGGTTGGAGAGGCATTCCAGCCCTGGTAAGTAAGGGACCCTTGCACCCATTTTAGGGAAATCTCTGTAGCACTAAATTCCCAAAAAACACATTTAACCAATGAGAAGGATCATTGGGCTCCCCGTCACCATCCCAAAAACCAGTTTTGGAGGAGGTGGTCTAAAGGGATTGGAGGAGGGTGTAGGTGAAGTTTCACTGGAGGAAACATAGGGGCACCCATTCCTGGATCCCTAACACTGAGGACAAGGTCATGGCTAGAATTTGTCTGTGTTGAGGCCCAGGACGCTGTCCATGGCAGGGGAATAACACACAGTGACTATCTTGGTTGGGTTTTGTAAATTTGTGCCATCTTCCTTAGGTGACCATGTGTGATATCTGTCTCCTAAGGGTAACACAGGTGGAAAGGGAAGATTTGCTGCAAGCATCTAGGTACAGGCCTGGCCCTTACTGCTGCTATACTGTGTTCCATAATGATGTCTGCGCATTTAATGGCAGAGAGAAGTGTCCTTCTGTGGCAGAAGAAATAAAGGTGCCCTCCACAGAAACCTTCTGCAAAGGATTGCAGAGTACCTACATGAAAATTTCCTGAAGATATCCACAGAGGATTCTCGGAGCATCCCTCTGCACATAAATAGTCTGTTCCGGGGATAACCTTCTACTTAAGCGCACCAATACCCAGGAAGCCCATCCTCACAAATACACAGACTCCTTTTTTCACAGAAATAAGAAGCTGGATTGGCGCTATAACCACAGAAATATGATTTGCTATACACACTCACCAGATGTGCCTTTCCTGACACCTCAACCAGTCACACTGTCCTGTATCTTCCTGGGCTGCTCTGGGGTAACAAGCAGGTTCTGGCTCTCAGGGAGAATGGATACCCCGCTCAACTGCCCCCTGTTCTCCTCCTCTTCCTTGTACACACAGTGTTCCTCATTCATCCCGGGCTGAGATTCTATGGAGGTATCTATGCTTCGTGGTATGGACACCACTGAATCGCATGCAGCTCCTCATTTAAAGTGATATGTTTGGTGACGAGCCAGAATGATTGTTTGCCTCCCTAGTTTTCTGATATGTCTGCCTCAGTCCTCTGATTTTAACGTGGAACAGCTGCGTTGTGGCCCTCCTCCACCACACCATGCAATATCTTCTCATAGCTATCCATATTTCTTTTGCTGGCTCGAAGATGAGCCAGAACAAACTCTTCACCGCACAAGCTGATGAGCTCCAAGACCTCAGGTCAAGTCCACGCTGGAGCGCGTTTTGGGTGTGCAGTTGCCATGAGCAGTTGAGCTACAAATCTCTCTCGATGTTAACCAAACAGGAAATGGGAATTCAAAATTTCCCAGGGCTTCACGGCAGTGGCTATTTACTGTCCACATGGCCATAGTGCAACAGAATGTGACTAGCCAGAGAAGTCACAATACAGCTGTAACCCGTCCGTGCCCAGGGTAGCCCACTGATAATGCCAGGGTC
>ML675603.1:95470766-95662274 GCA_007922155.1 Mesoclemmys tuberculata | reverse complement strand
GTCTAATTACACAAATGCTCCCCCCTCCTAATGCAGCCCGCGTGACAACAGCATTATAGGATATGTCCTGGAGGCCAAAGACGTCGACTTATGTTGCGCTCTGCCTAAACTGGTGCTTATTCAACCCACAAATTTGACTTTAGCGTTACACCCCTTGCTGAGGTGGTTTTATTAAGTCTAATTTTACCACAATTTAGGTTGGTGGAACTGACATTCCAGTGGAGATGCATACTTTATGTGGTGGACAGAAGCCGCATTCCATCGACCTACGTTGTCAGCGTAGAAGAGGCCTGACTGTGTGTGTGTGTGTGTGTGGTGTTTCATGCTGCAAGCCAATGGATCTTATTCTTCAGTGAAAGAAACACTGAGGACAAGATTTCCCCCCATGATAGCAGATACTGTCTATCAAATGCTCATAACTGTACTGCTGGCTGACTAACACCACTGATGTGTGAGACTAATATTGATTTATTTCACCTCATGAAGCCTGCCCGATTCAAGCTGAAGAATGACTTGAAAGCAGCAGTTGTCTGAGCGATTAAGTTCTGATGATGCTCCTAGTTCTACGCAGCAATGAACATGTACTGTCCCTACCATAGCTTTTGCCTCAAAGCTGTCTGAGTGGGACTAGCCAGGCTGCTCAGAATCTGCTTTCTCCCATGGAGCAGTTTTACGGTAAAGGGGATAAAGAGACCACTTCTGTGTTGCTTAGTACAGAATTGATTATGGAAGCTCTGCAGCATGAATGGGAGGAAGTTAGGGGAGCAACCAGAACTTTCAGCAGGAATAGAAGTGAACAGAATCCATATTGTGTGAGCTGGAGTGACCAGATAGCAAGTGTGAAAAATTGGACAGAGGTGAGGGGTAATAGGTACCTATATAAGAAAAAGCCCTGAATATTGGGACTGTTCTTATAAAATAGGGCCATCTGATCACCCTACAGACAGCTCTTCTAGAGCAGACTATTTCCTTGGACTACAATTGACCACTTAGGATGCAGTGGGTGATGATAGTAGAGCAGATGAGGAGGAGGTAGCATAGCTCCAACTATTTCCTCAACACAACAGTGAGGTTTCTTCTGAGCAAGATGCTAATCCCCAGCAACTGCTACTTGAGAACATTAGTTCATTCCAAAACTTTGCTCCACCACTATTTCAGTGCTGGAAAAAAGATGGTGATCCCAGTTTCCGGAGGGACGGGGGACAGGTCCCTGCTTCCACCTCAGCTGGAATTGTAGGGTTGAAGACAGAAAGTGCTCCAACATTGCATTTCTCTATGCAGCCACCATCACTAGCTCCGTTCCCCAACCACCTCCTGGAGAATGAATTCAATAGACATATTCCTGGGTTTAGAAGCATTTTATAGTTGCTACTGGGGACTGTGCCATTTGTCAGCTGTGGCTATAGAGGGTCAGTCAGTGGTTTCATTGTAGAAGCCACAGTGTAGGTAGCCCTTTCCCAGGCTGTGACTCCCTTCCCTCCCCTTTTCTTGCCAACACCTTGATGTAAGCCTGCAGCTCCTCCCTCTCTATCTACTGAGGAGAGAAACTTGGTCACTTTCTTCCTCCTGACTTCAACACTCCGTCCCACTGTGCACTTGTCCATTCACAGTGGTGGTAGACAGCCACATTTGGCTGCCCTGCTCCCATGGCAAAGGGCTCACATGCCCTGGATTGTCACCTCATGGCGTGGCAAGGGGCCCCCTTCTCTTGCTGCTCCCCCCCACAACCCTCACAGTCCCATTTGAACTTCTACCACCTCATCTGTCATTTGGAGTTTATGTATTTATGTCAGTCACTGGTACGCCTTACCACCCTCCTCTTTTGCTCTTCCTTCTCCTGGCTAAGTGAGGCAGAGAAAATTCCAGCTAAAACTGCCACTAGTGGATTTGTTGTTCCAGCAAAGAACAAGACATTTTGTTTCAAGATTCCAACATGAAATGTTTTGAGATGATTTAAACAGAACTTTTTGATATTTCCAAAAGGAATTTTTTTAGATTTTTGTGTGGTGAAGAATTTTTAATTTGGTTTTAATTCTGAATGAAATCAAACTTTGACATCTCAATTTTCTATGAAATAGAATGACTGTTTTCCACCTGTCTCTGTAAATATTCTAAAACACTATAAGATTTTAAGGACTTTTTTCCATTTATGGGCCATTCCTCAATGCATCTATCACCTTCTCCAAATGTTTAAGGCTAGAAAGATCACCATGTAATCTAATCTGACCTCCTGTATATCACAGGCCACCTGCACACTAAACCCAACAACCAAAATTAGACCAAAGTATTGCAGCCCAGAGGAGACTAGACTATTATGTGCCACAGGCAGGGAATAAGAAAGACTGAGGTACACCAGTGTCTGAGGCCCCCCGCCCCACACACACACAATGGCAGGGAAATAATTAAGTGAGGTATAATCCTGACAAGTGACCCACACCCACATGCTGAAGATGAAGGCAAAAAAAACCCCGAACCCTCAACATCATTATCAATCAGAAATACAGTGATCAGTTAGACCCTGAGCATGTAGCCAGCCAAGCACTAGAGAGCGAGCTTCATGCAATCTCAGAGCCCTGGCCCTCTCCATCCAATGTCCCATGGCCATCTTTGATGCTTCAGAGGAAGGAGATTTTTAAAAAAATACACTGGGTGGAGGGAAATCCCTTCCTGACCTCTTCCAGTGGCCAGCTGAAATCCTGAAGCATGAACTTTTAGTAACATAAGGCATTGGGAGGCTGTTCCAGAACCTCAGTCCCATGGTGTTTAAGGACTTCTAATTTCCAGCCTGAATTTGTTCGTGGCCAGTTTATATCCATTTGTTCTTATGCCAACACTGTCCTTTAACTTAAATAGTGCTTCACTCTCCCTGTTATTTACCTCCCTAATGTGTTGCTACAGAACAGTCATCCCCTTTCAGCCTTCTTTTTACTAGACTAAAGGAGTCAAGCACTTCCAGTTTCCTTTCCAAACATAGGACCTCGATTCCCCTGATGATCCTAGTAACTCTGCACCTGTTCCAGTTTAAATTTGTCTTTCTTGAACATGGGTGACTAGAATTATACATAGTATTCCAAATGAGGTCTTACTAGGATCTTGTATACTATGAACACTATCTCTGCTGGAAATGCTTTGCCTGATACATCCTAGTAGTGTATTTGCCCTTTTCACAGCCAAATTACAGTGGTGGCTTATAGTCATCCTGTGATTGACCAGGTCTCTCTTCTCTTCTATCATTTCCAACTGATAAGCCCCTATCAGAAATTCTTATTATTTGACCCTAAGTGTATGACTTTGCACATTGTACTATTGAATTTCATCTAATTTCTGTCACTCCAGTGTTCAAGGTCATCTAGTTCTTTCTATATAATAGGCTGATCCTCCTGTCTATTGACTATATCTCCCAACTTTTTATCATCAGGAAACTTCATTAGCACACCCTAATTTTTCTGCCAAAGTCCTTAATAAAAATACTGAATAAGACAGGTCCCAAGGCCCATCTTGAGGAACTCCACAAGTAACCGACTTCCAGTCTGATAATTCACCTTTCAGCACAACCCATTGCCTTCTCCTTTTAGGTAGTTCCTTTAACTACTTTACAATTCTTGTACTGATTCCTCATCTCCCCTAATCTACCAGTTTCCCATGTGGTACCATGTCTCATGTTTTATTGAAGTCCAAGTGTATTAGATCTACTGCACTTCCCTTATATAACAAATTAGTTCTTTTCTCAAAGAAGGAAATCAGGTTAATCTGCCATGATCTACCTTTGGTAAATGCATGTAGCATTACATTCCCTATATGTCCACAAGTCTAATTATTCTTCACAATTTATTGTGAGATCAGACTAACAGGCCTGTAATTTTCTGGATTCCCCCTTCTTAAATATATATTCATTCTCTGTGCAATGTGAACAAACAGGGCATTAAAAGATCTATTTTTTTTCTTCAGAGATGTTTTCTTTGTTGTAAATGTCTTACTCAGAGGGGCACCTTGTTGGCAGCAAAAGACATATAACTGCATAAACAGATATTCAACACACAAAACAAAATTAATTAAAAACTATCACTAGATTATCTCATAATTTATTTAAGAAGTAAATAAACTGCAGTGATGCCGCAATCACTACCCTAATTATTATGTGCTAGTCATATTTACCTTAAAGGAGCCAACTGGCACTTCAATAAATTGTTTCACCGTTATTCTAAATTGAGAACAATATTGTCCTGAGTAGTAGTGGCGAGTTAAACTGCACAAAGTGGTTTGTATACTGTACTTAAATATTTTCCTCCCTTGAAAGCCGGTTTTAAAACCATGCAGAGTCAGCCAATTACTTAGTAATGCATCAGTTCCATTATCACTTTGCAATTACTGTACCTTGATTAGAGGTTAATTGGCAGTATAAGAAGAACAGGCCTCTCTTTACTGAACGCTTGCTGAAAAAATATATTTATTTGTACAGGGTAAATAGTTGCTTCATTGTTTTTTTTTTTTTAAATGGAGATAGCCTTGTGGTTGAAGCATAGGAATGGGCGACAGGCAATCTGATTCACTCCCTTCTTCTCTCAATTGATTTCTGTGGGCAACTATTATCAGCCACTCAGATTCAGTTTCTCCCATCTGTAAATAAGAATAATCATTTTTCTTTCTTCATTTGGGAATTGTGAAGCACAAAGCAATAGATACCTTTGCATAAGTGATGCTAAGAAACTCAGGAGTATATGATCAATGCTCTAATAGTCCTAATGACTGAGATCAATCATCAAGTTCACTAAAAAACAGGACTAATAAAGGCATATACTGCTACTCTGAGGAAAAGATTGAGGAGGAGCTCAATGCATCACTGAGTTAGTTCTTTTTTTTAAATCAGAATAATTAATGAGACATTAGCTGTTAATGAATGGTAAGCAGAAACGTGGGCCCTAGATCTTAAGGCAAATTGAGATTGGGTTTTTCCATGAAGGTTCAATCTTTGAAATCGTACATGAATTTTGCATGCTTCTTCCCCAGTGTTGTAAACTTGTCGATGCCTCTTCAGTGTGCTGTCTTTTGGTCTGTGGCTCCTTCCCTAACTTATGTGACAGTTGGGAGCAAGGATGGTGGAGACTCAGGGCTAGATCCTCAGCTGAAATAAATGGATACAGGCCTATTGAAAGTAATAGAGCTATACCAGTTTACCTGAGGATCTGACTTTCCCGCTATTGCACTGCATGTAAACAGAATCTCACCCCAAGAAAAGTTAAGCAAGTTTCCTGACACTGAAAGGAATTCTTGTAAAGAACCTTGGTTCTGATCCGGCATGTATGTCACTTTAAGCATGAATAGTGCACCGGGAATGTTGCGCATCAGATTAAGAGTTTAGTTAGATTGAGGTCCTTATATGGCAATTGGTCAAACTTTTCTTCTAGTAGTGCTTTTAATATATTTTAATGTTAATGTTTAATGTCAGAACAAATTTATGCTGGCATAACCTATACAGTGACAGGCAGTACAGTTTTCAATCCATGAGCCATAAAGGAAGTTCATATTCTGCTTAGATTCATGTTTACCAATAACTTTAAGGCCAGGAAGGGCCATTATGATTTGTTTAATCTCCTGGGTGACAGAGCCATATAATTTTACCCTGTGAAGCCTGTTGTGAATGATATTAACTAAAGAGTTCATAGATTTCTATTTTGGTAACTACTGTATGTAAATTACAGAATTATTCAATGTAGAGAAAGATAGCACTCAAAATAAGAGAATTTATCATGTTGAAAAAGGCTGATTTCATTGTGCCTGGTCTGAATTATAATGACCATTTTGATTGTGCTCATCTGTCATTTGACCAGTCCACATTAACCTTTGGAAGAAGAAGTATGAAATGATGGTTTGGACTAGGTTTGGAGGCCCCCAACTGGAGGCCTCGTGGCCCTGTCTCCTCTGCTCTTTTCTGGAGCAGATGAAAAGTCTTCCAGGTAGTGGCTGCAGGGGAAGTAGCCAATCAGGACTCAGGAGGGTCACATAAAAAAAGAAGCTGCAGACACAGAGCAGTCAGTGCCAGAGATGAAAGTGCTGGAGATGGAAGAGGGAAAACTAGGTTTCTGGTTGGCTGGAAGAGCAGCAGGACCATGGACAGCTCAGAGAAGGCAGGACTGAGCTCAAGGAGGGCTACCAAAGACCAGAAGAGCTAAGAAGGAGTTCCTGGCTGGCTGCAGGGCCGAGCAAAGGCTGAGCCTAGAGCCTAGCCAAACCAAGTGAGAGTACTGTGAGGCCCTGGTTAGAGACCGAGCACAGGGCGGGCTGCCGAAAAAGATGCACTAACTGAAGGTACTGCAATGGGCCTCTTTTGGGCTTTTATAGAAGGGCAGTGTCTCTGGGGAAGAAGCCTTCGTGGGAAGTAAGGACTGTATACCCCAGAAGGGGTTTGTTTGTTACACCTACAGACAGTGTGAAGACTGAAGACCTGCCGGAGAAACCTTTGGCCTGGAGGGCACCTGCAAGAAGTGGGTACCACCCCATTCCAAATTAAGGAAGAGCAGGCTCACACCCAATTAGAAGAGGGCGCTCACAAGAGGCGGGTGCCGACCCCATTACAGATAGTCACAAGCCAGCTGATGGTTCAGACTTTTCCAGAATTAAGTTGGAGATCCATTCTACACAAAGCCTAGCATAGGTCCTAGAAGTCTGTCTAGTATCTTTAGGTTTTCCTGTTATATGAATGGAAATAACCACATAGTAAAGGTCTGCTTTGAAATCTCAAAATAACTCCATTGCCAGATGATGGCTACTCACTAATTTGTGGATAAACTGATAATTAAATATCTGTCTTGCAGTAGTACTCAGCTGCTCCAGTCATGGACCAATATCACATTGTGATGGGTGGCATGCAAACATATAACACAAAGATGGTGCCTGCTCCAAAAAACTTACAATCTGTGATGCCTGCATGGGAATTAGTGTGAAACTCTGAGTTGCAAACCCTATACTTTTATGAAATAATAATGTGTTAATTATTTGAAGAAAGTGATTCAGTCAATGGATCAGACCCTTGACTGGTGTAAACGGATATAGCTCTATCAAAGGAGCAACACCAGCTTGCACCAGCTGAGGTTCTGGTCCAATTTCACCTCACAGTAGCTTGACTGGTAATAAGGTATAGAACCTTGCAACTCACAGGCTGTGTTCACTACGAGCTAGAGGTGTGATCTCTCCGCCTTCCTGCTCCCCCCTCACAGAGCTAGCATGAATATAAATAGCAGTGTAGCCATGGTAGCATGGGTAGTGGCAGCAGGGACATGGTTTAGCCACGCCCCTTATGTACCCACCAGTTTCAAGTGGTTTGTCGATTGATACAACTGCTAACTGTACTACTGCAGCTACCCTGCTATTTCTACTCATGCTAGCTCAAGGAGGGTTAGTGTTAGGGTTAGGGTACACACAAACAGGGGAATCACACCCCTAACTTGTAGGATAGTTATAGCCTCCGGTTTTTTCAAATCAAGCTTAAATTAGTTAGTGCTGAGTAAAAGAAGATTCCAAGTGATGGATAGTCCGTGCGTTACCATGAAATGAGTTTGTGTTCTCAGTCTAATTCCTGGGGAAAACATATTTCAGTAGTGCACTCATGGGCAGTCTCAACAAAGGGGACAAGGTCTGAATTACTCTTTGATCCTTAGGGAGAATCCCTTCAGGTCAGAGTTGGCAGGGCAGCATGAAGACACTTGCACTGCCATTGCTTATGCTCCCTTATTCAGGATAAATAGATGAGTCCGGTCTGCAAGTCTGCCGATCCAGCAGTAAAGGTCAAATCTTCAGTCTTTACTTAGGCAAAACTCCCAATTTTGCTTGAATAAGGACTGAAGAGTTTGGCTTATTTCATGTGCTGCAATAGTTTTAGACAGGTTAAAAATGAGCTGCATAGTACTGCATTGCCTATTACAATATCAAGTTTATCCATTTAAGGTTATGGGATGTCATGTAGTATGTTCTGTGACAGCAGCATAAGCAAATTGATAGAATTCATCTTGACAGGACTGAAATTGACAGGTCAAATAAGGATTTTTTCTGTTTCTTTAAAAGCTTGTTGCCCCATTTCTTTTCAGTTCAAAGTATAGGGGAGGCTTCTCTAAGAAACAGAGATTCAAACTTTCTGAGTACTTTGAAGGATGGGAAAGAAGGTATATTTGTTCTTATTAATTACATGGGCTAGTCTATCCTTTGATAAGAAATTTTTAGGTCACATCCTTAACAATATGAAAATGTACTTTTGTGTGTGCTGTTAATCTCATTTGACTTCACTGAAGCCCTTTTTTGGTTGAGCCACTTAATCTTTTGTCCTGCGCCATTACATTTAATAATGTCTTCTTCAGATAAATGCTGTTTATTTGGTCATCTTAATTAACAACAATTAAATAACAATAATAAATTAAACTGAAAGCTTGATTATATCTAGTCTCTTCTATAAAACTGTTCTTAACAGCATTCAGAAATGTTTCATAAAGAAAACACAACCAAGACACACAATGTACTGTAAATATTGCAGCCTTGTGCTGGTGCATAAAGTGTCTTTTTTTTCTGATCACCTTACAGGAAATCATCTCTTCCAGAAATGCATTATCTAATATCCAAGTTATTTTTATTTTTGATGGCTGGCTGGAATTTTCAGAATCTTCACTGTTTTGGAGTATTATTTATTGGTATATTACATGCATTCTGAAAGTGGTGAATAGTGTGTGTGTGTGTGTGTGTGTGTGTGTGTGTACAATATATATTAAACAAACATTCTTGCAAATCAAACTTTGATAATTCACTTTGCTGACAATCACAACCCTTTTTATTTGCTTATTCATGAATAGTCAGGTGTGTGAGTTTATTTCTAAATGATCTCTGCAGAAAGCAGAAGCGATACTAGTATGCGTGGGTGAATTTCTGTGAGCATATTAACACCAGCAATGTTCTTATAGCCATTTTGTGACACTCTTTTTATTATTCACCCAATAGATCCTCCAGCAATTACAATGGAATCTTGTCTCCAAAAGTCAAAGCCCAACACATGATAGAGCTTGTGGTATTTGTTGCTGCCTGCCAATTAAAGGTGATCACCATGAAAAAAAATCAGCATTTGACAAAGCATATTGCAAAATAACCATAGTTAATTATTTCCTGTTTTAAATACAAGGGGAAAAAGGATACAAGCTATCTCATATCACTGTGGTAACTGTTGGCAGATGCTGATTTTTAAAAAAATGTTGGCCAACATTACCTTTCTCATAAAGGCTCTGATCTGTCTGCTTAATTTTAGGCACTTGAGCAGTCCCATTAAAAATGAAAGGGATTACTTCCCTGCTTGAGGTTTAGCATGTAAGTAAATTGCTTTGTTGCACTGTCAAGATTAGAACATTGCAAAATGGAATTGTGAGTCGGGGAGGGGGGTTGGTTGAGATATGTAAAAAACATAGTGTCCTTACTGTATTGTAGTGAATAGAATTGGCCAAATAGTAAACATGAAATCATCAAATATTTGTGACTAAAATCACCATATGGATTTCACAAAAGTATGTGTGTGTGGGGGGGAGGTGAAGGGTCAGATTCTTTATGTTTAAGTGGATGGCTGATGTGTATTAAAATATTCAGCAGTCTGAAAGTTAAGAATAGTCATTTCTCCAAAAATTGCTACTAGACGGTCATTATTTCATATTAATTTTTTTCTCTGTTTGGTTGACTAGCTTTTTAACTGGAGCATTAACAAATCCATGTGACCTGGAAGGCCAATAACATTATACAAATGAATAACAACTGGTTTAAATGGTTCACCATAACCATTAGCTGAAAATTATTTGAAGAATAACATTAGTTTTTAGAAATCAATATTGGTTCATAAATGATTCATGAAATAGTTGTATGGAATAATCTGAGAGATATTATGTGACCCTGCCTCCCATATACATTACTATAAGATGCCATAAATGTGTACCTAACGTTTTTTTATTTACAAAATTGAAATTAGTAGTACTTGAAGACACGCTTAGGCTACGTAATAAAACATTTAATCAGAATGTATTTCTAAAAGAAGGTGGAGTTAATGTGTCATTAATTTTGCTATTTCCTGACTCTTGGGCACTTTACTTTGCAACATTAATGTTCCTTTAATGTAGTTTTTACTACTGAATGTTTAATTAGCCTTTAAATTTTCAATTTTTCTCTCAGACTTTCTATCCTCTGTTCACCTTTTCCTTCTCAGAATATTTTTTCTTCACTAACTCTGCCTTTTTATTTGTGTTCTTATCTCCCCTGCCTCCCAGTCATATACCATCTCTTCCCTGCATTTTGTTAAAACTTCTTAGAGAGGATGGAGGCATTGCCTATCAGCCTCATGTGGGTCATGATTCAAAACCCATGGAAGTCAATAACTTTTTCAACCAAATTCAATAGGCTTTGGATCATACTCACAGGAGACTCACAAAATAAGCAAGTAATGTGTTTTGTGCTTTGAACAACATCTATATTCAGAGTTTGTATTTTTGCTATATTTTTGTTATAATTATAAAACCTATAGTTTAATTGTATAGTATTATGATTGAAATAATGTGATCAGTTACATCTAATAATTTTAGATCTTTCTCGTGTTGAGTATGTTTAGATGAGAATAATAAACACAGTAGTGGATTGTTGCAAGCTAAGCTGATTGCATGACAAAATTTATTTTGCTGCTCTGTGTTAGCTTGTTTATATATCCATGCAAATTAACTTTGCATTGTTCGTGAGAAAAGCTATCTAGTTTCTAAAAACTAATATTTTGATATGTACAAGGCTATTATATTTGGTAGTGAATGTTAGTAAAGATTATAGTATGAAAGAGCATTGTGATGACATTTCAGAACCATGAAACTTGCCAAGTCATGAGGCTACCTAGAGATAACTGGTCCAGTCATTTCTAGCCAGATCCATACATGAGTTACTTCATTGTCTTATGGATTACATTTGAATATGCACACTTAATATACCCTTATTAGCTTACCACTTGTGTAGCATATAGGGACTGGTTTTCCTTTCACTCTAGCTATACACCAGTGTAACTCCACTGATTCCAGCGGACTTACTCCAGATTTGCCCTGAAGTAAGTGAGAGGAAAAATAATATTCATAAATTTTGTAAGTGAATTCAGTCACTTATTCTGTAGTGGACAATTTATTTCATTTAAAAAACCTGAGAGAAATATGCAGCCTTGACAGATACCATCTTTGACAATTTCTTAAATTGAGGCATATGATGATAGGTTTAATGAGACTGAAATGGAATAATATCCCTGAGCAGCTGAACATTTTGTCATTTATTAAGTGGTTATCTAAAACCAGAACTACAGCCTTGATGCTCTGCAAGTTTCTATGAACTTTAGTGAAATGCGGTGTCAGAACCTAATCACATGGAATGAAGTAAATGGCTTTACTTTGAGGAAAGAGCTCTGAAAAATAGTAGGGCTGAAGTAAAGGATGCTCAGCATCCATATATATACCTCCTGGCCTTTAAACCCTAAATACTTTGTGTTATGGAAAAGGGAGGGAGGAAAAATAGTATATGTGGCTCTCAGTTCCCCTCCCCTGTAATAGTGGGTTTGATAACTGTGCTTTGTAATGGTGGGACAGTGTGGGGAGACAAAGTGATCAACATGCCTGGCAGCTTCGAGTTTCAGGCCTCTCCCGTAAGGTACTGACTTTAAAAGACTTAGTAACTTAAGCTATGTTTACACTACAAGCTAAGGGTATGAGTCCCCTGCTTGGGTAAGTATGGTAGGTCAAAGAGAGTGAGCATGAGGCTAAGCAGCAGTGTGACAATGGTATCATGGGCAGCAGCAGCAGAAGTATGGCAGAGCTGTGCCAAGTACAAACCCGCCTGAAAATGGCTCAGCCATGCCTCTGCCCATGTTACCACAGCTACACTTCAACTTTATACTCACGCTCTCACTGAGCTACCAGAAATGTGTACATGGGAAGGAGAATCCCATCCCTAGCTTGTAGTGTACACACAGCCTCACAGTAACACAAAATATAAACAATAATTCCAAGAGCATTAATCACTGTTTTGCTGTTTTGGATATGTTTGCACTGCAATTAAACACCCACCACTGGCCTCTGTCATCTGACTTGGACTTGGGCTGCAGGGCTGTAACATTGCAGTGTAGACATTCAGGCTTGCACTGGAGCCTGAGCTTTGGATCCTGTGAGTGTACCTAAGTGTAAATGATAAGATAAGATAAACAAACTCCACTCCACAACTAGATTTAAGTCTATAGAGCTTGGAGTAGAGATTGAGGATACAGTGATTATGGTAGACTTCTAAAACTGTTGCCTGGGGCAACAACTTCTTCTTTGTCAATCCAGCAGATCCTGACTTCTATGTTTTTCCCTTCCTGCAGATGCAGTCGCACTGACACGTGTAGGAACTCTGTGTCTGTCTGTAGCAACAGGAAAATATTTGTAGCTGCCATACAACGTAAAAAAAAAAGGAAAATAGGGTCAAAATTGTAAAACTGAGGGAGAAAAGCAGCTGCCCAGGGTCTGTACAAATCAGGTTATTTTTATTCAGATGCCTAAATATGGGTAACTTTTGATAACCAAATCTGAAAATGTTTGGCTTAGTCTATAGCTATTAGCCTGTAGGAATCTCTTGGGCATGTCTACATGACAATCAAGCTCTGGATAGAGTGTAGACATAGCTATCTTTACCCTTTGCCCCAGCTGTTTATCATTACAGATCTAAACCGTCCAGCTTTTATTCAGTTCAAATTCCCATTGAGCTTATTGGGAGTTTAGCTTGAGTAACAACTGCAAGATTTGGCCAACTATGGATGAAAATTAAAATAGAAAATAATAAAATTTTCACTAGGGTCAAAATAGGGTCCTTTCATTATGTAGATGTTTTACTGTGAATTAAACAACTCCTCAAGTTCTTTGTAATCAGAGACTCTCAGGAAATGTGTTTGAGCTCATAGTATTACTGACATCAAGTAGTAATATGACAAATTATTATTTTTTTATTTGAATTTTAGCTCTGGGAGAGGAGGATTGTGAAAGAAAGAGCTTACAACTTTATTTCCAAAAGTTTCAAAATATTTAAATTAAATTTTGATAAATTACAGTGCAAGAATACAGATCGACCATCTGAGGATTTACTTACTACCCATGCCTACTCCTCTAGTGAATTCATTTGAATGGGTTATGCACCTAATTGCTTTAATATCAAATTAAATATGGAACGAATGATGCATGCATGAACACAAGTTTCTGCATTAGGTCTTCATGCCCTTGTAGGTAAGTGCGGTAGTACAATTATACTAGGAAATCAATGTGTCTGAAATTGCACTGACTTAGCTTTTAGCAAAGTTCTCAATACCACTTTAAACAAATGTAATGTGTTCATTGACAATAATAGATTTAGTTTTACATTTTCTTAAGCTTCTCTTCAGGCTTCTGCTTGACAGTTTAATAATCATGGGATATTATTTCATGTTCTGCATTTATATTTTTAGTAACAACATTTTTAATGACTGTCTTTTATTATTTCCCCATGAGAAGCTTTCCTAGAAAATCTGCTAGGTAAAATTTGTTCTTTTTTATTGTTTTTTTTTCCCCTCTCTCCAGATTAATTTACAAAAATAAACAGGCTTTTCTTACCTTTCAGTACAAACAAATACATTTCTAATTTCACTACAGAATTCTGTGGGGGTAAGTTAAGTGACTTTTTCTTACTAAAGAACCACTAGAACACACTTTTTTTTGCTTTGTCCCGTTAGTGGCACTCCAAGAGAGACAACTGTGTTGTTGGGGGTTTTTTTCACTGCTACAATTTATTTTGTTTGTTTTTTAATTGACCAAGACACAGTCATCCCAAGATATGGACATTTCCCCCTTTGCTCAGAATTAATTCTTGTGCGGAAATTCAGGAAGAGCAATCAGTAAAATGTTTGAGTAAGAATGCTGCCTTCAGAATCACTACTTCATACATGTTTATATTCTCTAGTCCCACTTCATTCAGAGCCAAGTGCTGGAAGACATGATATTACCTGATAAGTTGTTAAGGCCTCTGGCAAAGGGCATTAGTGCAATACAATAAGGGATTTTCATGAGAAGCCTCGACAAAGGATAGAGCCTCTGTATTGTACACACAGTCATGCCACGAAGATGAGAAAACTGTCCCTGCTGAGTGCAACAATCCTGAGCCACTAAGAAGCATATTTTCAGTGCATTGCATGGGGATTTAAGCTGTGCAAATCTCATTAGTGTTAATGAAAGTAGTGCATCTAAATCCCTATGCATTTTCTTAAAACTGTGTCCAACTGTCTGTTATCTGAGTGCAGGAAGAGATAAGAAAAGAACATCTGTGAATGCTTTAAAATGTCAATCAACTGCCTCCGTATTGTGAAAGTCAGCCTCTATGAGCAATTCCCTCAGCAGCAATGTCAGTGGTTTCCCCAAACGTTATCAGATGACTGCAGAAAATATCACTGTTGATCACTGTATGTATTAAAACATGGATCAGAACTGTGACTGAAAGCTTTGAATTCTACCGGTGAGACCACAGAAGACTTCTTGGGGCTGGGCAGCGAACAGATGCAAATAGGATGTCCCATGGAGAACAGATGAAGTCAGAGCTGAATTTGTGTTAAGTAATCCATGAAATGTATTTTCAAGGATAGAGCTTTTGAATATTTTTGTACATATATCTTAAATATACTTACAAGCTTAAAACTTTGTTTAAAAACAAAAATCTCATTTCCACTGTGTTCTCTTAACACCTCAAGAGAATCAGAGCCACTGTATTTAATGTTCATGCATTCTCTGCTCACATAGGCTGACTAGAGGGTACTCAATTTTTAAGTCTTCTCTCTCCTTTTCATGTTCAGATTGTGCCCTAATTCTGCAGTTCTCCCTTCACAACACTTCTAAAATCTGTGCCTTTTTTTCTGCAAAACTCTGACCCTTTTCTCCCATCTTGTTTACTGCAAAATGCTTCTCTATGGGACTTTACGATACCAACATTGTTCCTCTCGGATCACCAGAGTCCAATTTCTCACACAAGAGTTCTCCCTCTGCCAAGCTGTAGCAAATGTCTGGATAAGAGAAAACAGTAATGTGCAGTCTAGATCTATTCTAGTGTAACTTGTTTTATTTACCCATAAGCACTGATCCTGAAACAGAGAGAATCACAAATGTCTTTCAGGAATCTCAGTTCAACACCAGTGCACAGTTTCCAGAGAACAACTCTGTCTCAAGAATTGCCTCTAGTGAGAGCCCAAGGCAGACAGCAACTCTCTGTCTGTTAACACCACACCCTCTGCAAGGGCCACACCCTCCACACCAAACAAAAACTAACTTGCATAACAAAAACTAACACCCCTACAGCATGTCTTCACAAGGCTGACCATTTGCTCTCACACTAAGAACTTGGAAAACTCAGGTGGAACCTATCATAACAAGTCATTTTCACCCGTTGCTCTGATTACATCATCCGCTCTTTGAGCCTTTCCATGGCCTATCCCTCACCTACCAAACCAAAATTCAAACTCTCTGGCCTTGCATTCAAGGTTGTGCATCATGATATCTCCATGTATTTATCTGACATAGTCTCTGATGTTGCTCCCTAACTACGCTGCTCTGCTAACGAGGCAATGCTGAAGACCCCGATTCTCTCACAATTGCTCTGTACTTTTTTCATCTTGCTTCTTATCCATGGACTCCCCTCCCTCCCTGCCAAGCCACCTCCCTTTGGATTCATCCAAATCCCTCCTTAAACTCCACTTTTGATAATAATATATACAATGGAGACATTCAAAATCATCTCTTATTGAAAAGGGGAAAAAAATCACCCCTGCTTAGCATACATATGCTGAGTAACCACCTAATTTTGTTGCTGTGACCCTATCCTTTACTGCTCCCATGTGACAGTTCTCTATCCCCTTTGTTCTTTGTCATTTAAGGTTAGATTTATAAGGGGACTGTTAGGCTGCGAATTCCATTAAGTGGCAACTGCCTTGAGTTAAGTGCCAAGGTTCCCTATAATGCCTGGGGAGAGTTAGGCATCTAAAAAGGTGATTCACAGAAGCCAGCACACTGAGCGAGAGGCTTTCTAAGCTAGACAACATGAAACGCTAAGAAAAAGGGTGTGTCTGAAGCCTGGCTTCTCAATGGGAGTTAGGTGCCTATCTCCATGCAGCATGAACTCTCTTTCTGGAGTCAAGCACCTAAGCCAGGTTAGCTGTTTTTTCACAAAACAATCAAGGGGGAGATATGTAGGTGCCTTGGAGACTTTAACAGTGAAACTTAGGGATCTTGGAGTTAGGCAGCATCTGAGTGGTGAATCTGTGTGCGCCAGTGGTGCCTAAATATTGGACTTAAGTACACAAATCCCTTTGTGAACATACATCATAGATTGTAAGGTTTTGTGGACAAAGGACTGTGGCCAACCTTTTTAAACCTGGGAGCCTAAAGATTCAAGTGCACAATTCTGCAGGCAGTAGGGAGAAAGGCATGAAGGATGGCACTAAAATGTTTCCTGTGTTAAGGGCACTTTGAAAAATAACTGAGCTCTTTTCTTTATTTGATTTAATGAGGAAAGTGATAGATGTTATAGAGCTAACATCCATTTATTTTTAATTTGTATGACCACAAACAGTGTATTTAAATAATCAGCACTAAAATAATTACAAGCAGATTGCAAGCATACAAAGTATTGCAAGAACAAGCACATGAAATCTTCAAAGGACAGAAATAAATTACTTTTAAAGAGCTACACAGAGACAAAATAAGCTGTCTCTTTGAAGCTAACTTTTTTTTTGTTACTCAAGGCAAAGGTGAAAATCTCAGACTAGATTTTACATGAGAATGCTTCACTTGCAGAAACAATGAATAGCCTGGCTCAAGTGATGAGCAGGACACTTGTGCTCTACTGACAGCTTATTAAATGCTCTTTAAATTAACTTCACTGCATTCATTTAAATGCAATCAACTAATTCTCTTCAAAAAACTAGTTCCAGTTTAACCTCTTGGTGCCGGGGTTGGAATATTTCAATCCCAAAAAGTAGGACAAGTCTACAAAGAGTTCGGTAAGAATGTAGATGAAGTGCAAAGTGTAATTAAGTTTTATTTTTAGAACTCATATACTTGTATTAGTTATGTACCTATTTAGAAATTGAAAAATAATAAATTTATCTCTAAAGCTGGCAGCATTGTTTTAATCTGTCAACCCATTAGGTTTATGCTGATGGCTAAAGTATTTGCCCTATAGCTCAGCAGAACTAATAGGAAGTCTTTTTGTTGGATTGGGTTTTTTTAGCCATCTACACTGATCTCTCCCTTGTACGTGGCAGGAAGCAATATGCTTGAAATCATACTGTGTGTCTAAAGCGTGGAAATCAGAGATGTCTAACTGTTGCACATTGACGGTGACTATTTCCTTTGGCATACTCCAATTTTCACTAGACCCTCTGGATAGTCTACTTCTCACTACAGCAAAATAATTTTACACCAAAGTGAAAAGATAATTTTTTGGCCATTTCTATGACCTGTTGACCTACGGATCTCGTGCAATATCTCCAAAGGGTGTAAAACCTCTGGTACAAACTACTATAACTTCCCAGGTTACTTGGGAATAGACAACAGTCCTCTGAGTGGCTGGGCACCTGGTGCTGTCAGTAGTGAAGGAGATTCTGAGTAACCCAGTGGTGATGCTGAACATGTGGGAATCCTCCATCCAGTCCCCTCCTGAGCTGAAGTCCTTTTACTTAAATGGAAATTCATCTTGACAGTGCCTCTCCTGGCTGGTCTCTGTATACAAACACTAGCAGGCCTTGGGAGCTTTCAGGAATAAACCTGAATTAATCTATGCAACGGGTCTAACCGAAAAGTTATATATAAACCTTATACATCTTAGATTAATATTAATGCACTTTTACTTAACAACACAGAAAAATACGATATAGCAGACTGAGATTAATTAAAATGTCACAACCACTCTAAATCAGTAGGGGACACTTCAATAAATCAATTAATAAATGCAATTTACAGCAGTAAATAAAACATAACCAACCAACATTTCTACCACCACCAGTGTGCACTCCTCTTGATTTCAGAGCTCTAGATGCTTGCGTGGGCGTGCTTGAAGATCTTGAAGTCAGGGACAGTGCTCTGTTGGTCCACTAAAGTAGTTAAGCCAAGGCAACAAAAGGAAGAATGATTTTAATTTGGGGTTATTCCATACTGAGCAACCCCTCTAAACATGGGTGGCGTTATAACCAGAGATCAAGAACCCTAGATCCTGGCTGGACAATAAGACCACGTCTCTTCTCAGACTAAAGGAAACCCCTTAAAGGCTCTTTGATGTCCCTCTTCCCTGGAAAGCACTTCCCTTACCAAAAAATGGATGCGGTTACGTTCACTGCCTTTACTATATGCCAACCTCAGGTCACTGCAACAGTTGTTGCCTGTGCTCCACTGAAGCCCAGCAATAGCCTCCTGGGCTCCCTGTTTAATCAAAGCCGCAGGAGTTTTTCAACCCCAGCTTCTGGCTCTCTAGCAGTAGCTTAACAGCAGTTCCTGGCTTACACAGAGCTCCACAAAGCAATCTCCCATCCCCAACCAGGGGACCAATAATAGAGTCTCAGCAACCTACAGAATGGAGCCCACATCCACAGTCTCATTTAACTGGTTCATAAGGAGCATGGACTTCTTAGATCAGGATAAGCAAGAATTTTTCTCCACAATGTAAACACATTGAGGAACTGCATTTGTTCTATTAGATTTTTAGGTGGTGGCTTTAGCTATGTCTGGATCTGATCTTCAGTCCTCCCCTCCTCCCCTTTTATCAGGCACATATCCTAAGAACCATAGCTTGGTCTATCATACCATACATTTTTCCCTAATCAGGTTTAGCCTAGCAGCCTAAATTGTTCATTGAACACGTTGGAACCTATGTCATGCTCTTCCTCACACTTCTCAAACTTAAAAAACTCATCCCTATAAATTTTCACTTCTTCCAGGCTGTGTAAGATTTTAGGTATTTTGCTCAGGAAGATTTTTGGGTTGCTTGTGTTACCAAACTGGGTATGATAATAACAGTGTAGTCTGAACAGCAGTATGAAAGTTGTCAGCTTGGCACTGTCAAGGTGGAGCAGAACTTGTCAGAATCCACTGTCTGTATCTGGGGAGAATATTCTTGTACCTGCTAACATGGATGTGCTTTGACCTTACCTTACTGCTTCATTGAGTCTCTTTAGGACTGCACATTTTTTTTGATAATACACTGTGTGGGAAAATACCACTTTATAGGCAAGTGATGTGCTCTATTAGTCCATTCATCTCTGTCCTGTCTAGTTCTCCCTCCACTTTCAGATGCAGTGGCATGAATACCCTCAGGACTGGGCTAGATATGACACACTCTTTGAACAGGACTTGTATCTCTTCTTCTTCAAGATGAGATTTTCACTACTCTTCCCATTTCTTCTGCATTTGGTGTCTTAGAGTCTGTCATCTGATCTAGGTAGGTCCCTGCGGTACCCCATTAACAAAAGTGTCAGACATAATACCTGTTTTGGGGTCAATGCAGGTTTAGAACAATGCAATCCGACTCTTCTTCCTTGCCCAAGCACTACCTTGAGTTGGTCCAATTCATAGTTTGAGTTCGTCAGTTAAAAATTCATTTTACAAATCAAATTCCCCTTTGCCCTAGAATCACTTCTAAATTAGCAGTATTAATTTCAACAGTAACAGCCCAATGTTGCTGACACATGCTGTGTTTGGACACGTATTCCAAAAAGTATCATCACTACTCTGGTTTGGACTTGATTCCTATGATTTAACAAACATGCTCCCAGTCTTCTCTCGCCTTAAATCTTCTGCACATGCTTCTGCTGTCTAGATAACCTGTGTTAGTACCTGTGCGCTCCCGCTAAAAATACCACATACCCACTGCTGTGGGACTTACTGATACCTTGTAGTGCAGTGGTGTATAAGGAGATAAATAGTAAGGGATCCTTTGTTCCCTCTACACACAGCTGGCCTCAATGCACTAGAGTGTATTAGGAAGTACTGTGCCATAGTGATGAAAGAAGTAGCATGGCCTACATAGACCCCCATATCACATTGCAGCTTGCGTCACAACCCTATAAAGTGTGTAAACAAATCCCCTTTTTTATCACTCTTGGCTACTCCACCCACACGTCTCTTTGCTTTCTATTCAGATGAAACAAAACAAAACACTCATTCCAAACAGTTCCAGAGGAATGTAAAGCTGCCTGAAGAACTGAACTATTGTTGTATTAGACAATTCCCCTGCATCAGTTAATGCTCTACATGTTTAAACCTTGAAAGCATATGAAATACTGAAAAGGGAGACAATTTTAGGGAATCATGTATTGTTAGATAAAACGGTATGCAAATGTGTTGTTTGATACCACACAAGCTAAATTCAGAACCTATTATAGTTTAAGATAGCTGCAGAAATGAAGTATTTAAAATCTACATATTCTAGTTGGTTAACGAGACTCTGATAGTGCCTAGATGAAAACAAGCGTGTACCTGTGTGTGTTGCTATTTCTTTTGAAGTCAGTGGGATACTTATGTTAAGTTATGCACCTACTTCGGAGAAATCCTGCTATCATTGAATACACTGGGGCCAGGATTTGAGTCCTACATCAAGCTGGGCAGGAATTTTTTGGCCTTGTCTATTCTAGAAAGGTTTGTTGATGGTAATTATGTAGTGATCAAAAAGTGCTGTAATTACAATGCTCGTGCCCATCCACACAGCACTCATTGTGCTGCCAAAGCGCATCCACAGTTGGTGCTCCCGTATCGACAATGAGAGCAGTGCACTGTGGGCAGCTATCCCTCTGTGCAACTCGCCATCTTTTGGTGCTAGGAATTGTGGGAAGGGGGAAAGGAGAGCGGTGTAGCATGGATACTGGATCAACATGCCATGATGCATTGATTTCTGTATCATCATTCATTGCTTTCTCGGCTGCGTTTCAAGCCATTTTTCAATGGCCCCCATTTCCAATGCGTCCACCATCTCTATGTGAAAGGATGGATCCTTCATGTTCTCCATTGCTGCTGTCAGCATTCTGAACACGTCACAGCTGGTTACGCAGTATATTATGAGCTGCAAATTGGAACAGGAATTAAGGCGCCTGACCTGCTATATGACATGCAAACAAATAACATCATATTACTGTTCCATTCACAGAGCATCTGCATGAGGTGAACCACTGCTTTTGTGTGCACGACAGGTGCTCTGAGTGGTGGGATCACATCATTATGCAGGTCTGGGATGATAAGCAGCGGCTACAGAACTTTTGAATGTGCAAAGCCACCTTCGTGGAAATCTGTGTGGAGCTGTCCCCTGCCCTGCTGCGCAAAGACACCAGAATGACAACTGCTTTCTCAGTGGAGAAGCACGTGGCAGTGGGCGTGTGGAAACTGGCAACCCCAGACTGCTACCAGTCAGTCGCTAATCAGTTTGGAGTCAGCAAGTCCACCATTGGAGCTGTGTTATCGCAAGTGTGCAGGGCCATTAATCGCATTCTGCTGTGAAGGACTCTGGGCAATGTGCATGAAATAGTGGATGGCTTCGTGGTGATGGAGTTCCCTAACTATGGTGGGACGATAGATGGCACACACATCCCAATTTTGGTCCTGGAACATCTCGCGACAGAGTACATCAGTAGAAAGGGGGACTTCTCTATGGTACTGCAGGCACTTGTGGATCACCAAGGGCAATTCACTGACATCAACGCGGGTTGGTCGGGGAAGGTGCATAATGCTCGTATCTTCAGGAACACTGACCTGGACAGGAGGCTGCAAGTGGAGACTTTCTTTCCAAACAAAAATATTCCGGTAGGGGATGATGAGATGCCCATAGTGATCCTGGGAGTTCCAGCTCACCCACTAATGCCATGGCTCATGAAACCTTACATAGACAACCTGGGTAGCAGCAAGGGGCACTTCAGTTTCAGCCTGAGCAGGTGCTGAATGACTGTTGAATGTGCAGATTAAAAGTGCACTGGAGGTGCCTTTATGGCAGGCTGGACCTAAATGAGGTCAATATTCCCATGGTTATAGCGGCTTGGTGTGTGCTCATAATTTATGTGAAGCTAAGGGCAAAATGCTTACCCCTGGATGGACCATGGAGGCAGATCACCATGCATCTGTATATGAACAGCCACATGCTTGGGGCACAACAGGGGCCTTATGGATCAGTGTGGCATTGAGGGCCCATTTTGAGAATGAGAGCCCTTAAGCTGTTTTGGTGAACAGCGCTGTGCCATTCTCCAGCTGCTATCTATCTTGAGCTGTGTATCAGTGGCAGTGAATGTACCGTTTGCAACACAGAAATAAAGGCTGCTTATTATTACATGCAAAATGCTTTACACAAAACAAACTCAGGGTTGGAAAGAGAAAGCAGTGTGGGCCAGTGTGAGGCCCGGTCTACACTTACCTTGGTGATTCGGCAGCAGTTGACAGGAGATACACAAGTGACATAAATCACTTACGTATCTCCCGTCGACTTTGCAGCATCTCCTCAGCGCGGCATCCATACTGCGCTGCGTCGAAGGGAACAGCGCTCCCTTTGACTCAGCGCTACTCCGCTTACGGGGGTGGTTTTCCTGCGTAGCTTTCTGGATCAACTGAGCACGTCTATACAGACTGCTCAGTCGATCCAGAGCAATTGATGTGACGGCGGCGAATTCGCCGCCATCAATGTAGACCCAGCCTGAGCTATGACAGCTGGGTGTAAGTCTAGCTGTCATTCTCGTAGCTGTCTGATGAAGTGTGGTGTAGTCAGGGGTAGAGAGATAAGCTGGGGGTTTGGTAGGAATGTGGGGGATGGAGTTTGGGGAGTGAATGGAAAACAGTTCTGTAGTGGCTGCATGGGGGGGCGAGCATGCATGAACAGTGTTTGCAATAATACTATTTTCTTTAGCAGCTCTGTCTTCTCCTCCATGGCCATAAACATTCGCTCATGACCTGCCATGACTCATTCCTAGTTGTCCTTCCTTTCCTGACTCTCCATTTTCTGACTTTTGAACAGTGATTGTCTCCATTCCCTTTTTTCTCTTCTGGCTGCCTCAGAGGACTGTAGTTCCTGGAACATCTGCTCCATGATTGTCCGGGGTAACTTTCTTATCATCCATAGGTGGTCCACTGGATCAGGGGTTTTTACAGCAAAGTTCATATCTGTGGAAGCACAAGAAACAATGAGTAGAAGCATTATTGTGGGTGTCTTAGCACTATGGATGCATTACTATTAAACATACTTCTTCCTCACTGTCCCCTGGGCAGAGCACACCTCCATGATCAGCCTAGAAATTGTGAGGTTTACCAGGTGTGGGAGGTGGATCATCCAACTGGGTTGAGGTTCTGGGTGGGTGGTTGCTTGAGGAATACATTCAGGTAAATAGGGAAAAAAATTCAAATTGTGCCACAATTCTCCACAGGTGGGGACCATAGAAGCCAATATCTCACTCCTGAGAGTTAATAAGGGTGCTAAGATGAATCTCCTCCATGTGAGCAGCTTCAAACTGAGTCCCTGTGCTGCCTGCCTGTGTGCTGCGTTGGGCCCTGCACATGTGATTGTTGATTGGCGTGGGAAAGCATCCTACAACGGGGAGAGGAACAGAACCACTCTGCTGAGCCATCGGAGGCAGAGATTTGGAGAGTACCTACAGGAAATTTTCCTAGAAATTTCCCCAGAGGATACCCATGAAATCTCTTAACGTGCTTCTCAGCTGCATTGCCTCGCTGCACAAAGGAATGGTAAAGCACATGGAAACACAGCTACTTTTGTGCATTTCTATCACTTCAACTACCTATGTGTTTTAGCAAAGCTTAGTACCCCCATGCTTCCTGAACACCAGCAGTATCAACTTCCAAACACTTACCAGAGCTTCCCTCTCCTGAATCCTGAACGCCAGAGCTGTAGGACTGGGGCTAGCTGCAACCTTCCAGGGTCAAGAACAAACTCACCAGATGAACTGGTTCCTGGCTCTGATTTGTCCTCCAACTCGACCTCCTCATTGACAACTTCTTCGTCAGGGTTGATTCTGGTGTCCATGGGCTCAGGGGCTGCAGAGGTATCCACGGGTGTTTTGGGAGTGGGCCGCCACTGAGGATTGCTTCCAGCTCTTTGAAGAAGTGGCAGCTCTTTGGTTCTGCACCAGACTGACGGTTTGCCCCTTGGCCTTCTAGTAGCTCTGCCGCAGCTCCTTGATTTTTGCCCGGCACTGCAGCATGTCCCACTCATAGCCCTTCTCAGTCATGGCACAAGAAATCTGGCCAAAAGTATCTCAGTTCCTTTGGTTGGAGTGGAGCTGGGACTGCATGGTCAACTCTCTCCAAATGCCCAACAGCACTACTGTGTTCCAGGTGGGTGTTTGGTGCATGGAGTCACCATGGTAAGCTGTGGAGCTGCAGCGTGAGCTCTCCACGCCAACCAAGCAGGATGTGGAATTTCAAAAATTCCTGGGACTTTAAAAGGAGAAGGGTGGGTGGCTGCAAAGCAGCGGAATTCAAACTGATGGCCAGAGCTGTCAGGATGGGCATTGTGGGATGCTTCTGGAGGTCGTTTGTTGTGACAAAACAGAACAGCGGTGTCTACACTGACTCTTTTTTGATTGAAGATAGGCAAAAAAAGATCTACTCCTCATGTCGAGGTGATTTTATTTTGTCAAAAACAAAACAAAACAAGGCAGTTTTGTCGTTTGAGGGCGTGATTGCATTGTGTACACCTGCACTTTTCTGTCAAAAAAAGCTGACTTTTTTTCAACACAACTGTCTCGTGTTGATTGGGCCTTAGAGAAAAGTTTTTCATTGGAAAATGCTGATTCATTGAAAGAAAAAAAATTGTGGAAGCATATTGATTTTGACAAAACTTTTAACATGTTTACCATAGAGAATAACGATGAGATCATAGATATCCATAATTCACTATAGCATTTATTCAAACACTTTAACTTGCTAATTCATGTGCTCATTATTGATCAGTATTTTTATGGAGCTACAGATGACATGGTTGCAAGGACAACTTAATTTATTATGATCAATTATCATCAACAACGCTGACCAAGTGAATTGATAATGAGGTATATTAAGAGTTTCTGAATTGGATCCACTTTATAGATCTATCAGATCATCAGATGTCTCACATGAGAAAGTAGACAAAGCATATGAGAAGATATCTGTTACCGTTTGTAACACAGAACGGTTTTACATAAAAAATTAGATGATAAATAGAAAACTGTAACATGCCAAGAACCAGACTGATTGCAGCCCAAATATCTGTATTTTATAAACAGTACCAAACATTCTGTTTCTTCAGCTATTATGATCTTGCTTTGTTGTTAATGGTAATATGAAAGAATATGGCTGAAGTGCATAATAAGCTTTCAGGAAACAAAAAAGTTAGGCAACATAACTTGTAGCTGCTTTCTGCATGATTAGCTTTTTAAGTATCCCCTTAAGCTACCACTTGAATGTAAAATCAGACTTACTATGTACAGCTTGACCATCAATGTTGACAGTCACTTTGATATTCTCAAACCAGTTCTAATTTATATGATAATGGGGATTTTTTTTTACCTTAAACTATAAAAGCAGGGCACCTTCTAATTTAAAAGACTTTTCTTTAGAGACTCCTTCTGACCTAATTCCTGCAATTTTAATAGATCTTGAGATTTTCTTCTGTTTTCTCAACTTTAGTTAACAATCAGAAGCAACTTGCATAACAGATTGCTTACCAAATACTTTATACCAAGCAGATATAGTTTTTATACCTAAACTAAATAAGGACTTATCAGATGACCTATCTTAGAGTCCCATTTCTTTAACAAATATAGATAGATTTTAACTAAAATGCTAGCATCCACCTTAGAGACTATGACTAAATTACTGCACAAAAGCCAAACTGGTTTTATAAAAGGAATAAATCCCTTAAATAACATAAGGAAACTCTTACATGTGGTACAATATCCCAAGAGTACTAATAAAGATGCCTGCATTTTGGCTATTGAAGCAGAAAAGACTTTGAACTCAGTAGAATGCCCATTTTTACTTAGAATATTGGAGAAAATTTGGTTTTGAGGAACACTTTCAGAAGTTGATTAAAATAATCTACTAAAATCCTATTTGAGGAAATGTCACAAAGATTGAGCCAATATCATTCAACAGAGAAATAACACTAGGGTGTCCTTTATCACTCTTATTACATGTAATTAACACAAAATGTTCAGAAAGAAATTCAGGGAATAAATGTACTGGGAATAGAAAATAAAGTGTATATGCTGGTAATTTTATGCTTTTTATATAAATAAAAGATGGCCAGTATTATAAGAAACAATTGAAGCTTTGGTCAGGAATCAGGGTACAGACTAAATAGCAGAGCTTATAAGCCTTGGCTTTGAAAGATGCCCATTAAATGATAAATACCCACTGAAAGTAGTGCATAAGAAAATTAAATATTTAGACATTAATGTATCACCTAAAGTGGATGTGATGGGACATCCACCACACACTGGCAGAGAAGGGGTTAATAGCACCCTAGGGAGACTACACAGGAAGCAGCCAATTAGAGAGAGGCTGTGAGGTGTGGCCAGTCAGGGGCTAACAGGCCCATATAAAAAGAGCCATAAAGCAGGGTCAATTATTCCCTGGAGCGTAAGGAGGGAGGACTGGGTGCCTTGAAGGTGGAGGGAAGTTAAGCACCCTGGACAGAGCAGTGCTGCACAGAAACAGGGTAGCAAGAGGGAGCTCCTGGGCTGGCTTCTAGCATTGGCATGCTGAGGCTCTGAGTTGAGGTGAAGAAGGTGCTGAGGCCACGTGGGAAGTGGATGGACTCTAGAGTTGAGCTATCCTCTTCTCACTCCGCAGAAGAGGAAAAACACAGACAGTGATGTGGCTGGAAGGCAGTCTTGAAGCGGACATCGCAGTACTTGGACTGAGGCAGGTCTGTAGTGATGACAACGATGGACGAGGAACCAGCGGTAGAGTGCGTATTGGCTAGCAGAGCTAATCCCTATGATGGCCAGCAGGAGGTGCTAATGTGATGAGTGGAGCCCTGGCACATGGGGGAGTTTTTTAATTTAAATATTGAGCAATTAATTACAATTATTTTCCATGATCTAGAAATGATGGCATTATTACCATTGACCGTGACTGATAGAATTCATGTTTTTAAAATGAATGTTCTGCCTGGGGTCTCATATCCCATTTCCAGGATCCCATTTACACCTTTGAAAAACTTCAGGAAATTTAAAAAAGCTATTCACAAGTTCCCATGATCAAATCAGATATTCCATTATGATTCTTGGTTTCTGTACTGTCCAAGTAAAATGGGAGGCGTGGTAATACCAGCCTTCAGGAGATTTAAATTACATTGGTACTAGATTGGATCTCTAATAAAGAGAATCCATCATGGATACAGATAGAACAGAAATTGGCAAATCCACTCTCATTATATAATGTGTGTTGGACTTGTATCCCAACATTCAAATACCCATGAAATATTACCCACTATGTAAAAGTGCACTTACTGATTGAGGAAACATGAGGCACTTGACCAAACAAAAAGAGCCCATCTGGGTAATATCACAAATCAAAAGTAAGAGAGCTTTCAAACTCAGGCTGAATAACGAAGATGTTAAATGTTGGGGCAAATATCAGTATGATAAATGCAAAGGTTATGCAAAGGAATGTACAACCTTTAAGACAAACACATGTAGTTGATCCATTAAAAATGTACAATATAAATGTATATGGATAGCTGTAATGTCAAGCCCATGTATAAAATGTCCTAATACAGATAATTTTATTGCTTTAGTTACTTTTTGAAAGTGTTTTTAATAAAGTGGGCAGCCAAGATTATGTCTAGAATTTATAATCCCATGACTGTTTTTAAAGGACAAACAGAGTGTAAATATGAACTAACAGCAAAAGAATAAAATGATATAATGCAGACAATAAATACTGGCTCTAATAATAACCAACTAGTTCAAGATAAGTACTTTTAAATTTACATAAAGTTTGGTTCTCTATGGCTATATAATAAAATACATAATGTTGCCACAGATATCTGTATGAAATGCAAAACAGCCAGGCCCTCTTTCATATATATGACATGCGACTACTGGATGATAAAAATAATTTTGGAAAAACCGTACTGAAATACATTAAAAAAATAGAACTTGAATGGGAATTAAAGAAGTGTATTGGGAGTTGGCCTGCTGAAAAGATTGAAATTGAGAATAAGAATGCTATTCCTATTCTTGTTCTTTCTACCAGAAAAGCAATTTTAAATTTTTGGACCTAGGCAATGATTCCTACTGTAGATCATCAGGGAATAAATATTAATAGAATATCTCAAAATGAAAGACTTAGCAAATTTTATGAAAACAGTGCCAGACAAATACATAAAAGTAATAGTATAACTTGACAGGAAAACAATATAATAGAAATACTGAAATCATTGAGAGGCTTTGATATAGAAAGGATGTCCAAATGACTTGCCTAGTACTCAGCGTGCTCTCAAAATGCATCCTCAGTGCTGCTGGTGGCATGGCTTCAGGCAGAAGGAATCTTCTTGACATAGTGAGGGCCTCATTATTTTAAAAGATTAATCCGGAAACCTTCCCAGATTATACATTTGTCTGTGTAATTTATATTTTTGAGGCCAAGGAAAGCAAAAAGATTGAGTAGATTTTTGCATGTTACCTAGTCTGTTTTTTCTTGCTGTCTAAAACAGCTGTGAATACGCTTGATACCTCCCATCACCCTCTTAACAGTTTGGCTGATGGCTTGCTAGCTATTACATGAATGGTACAATAGCTGTAAAATAACATGCCCGGATGAACTCTGTCTGCCACCGAAGATGCATCTGCAGAACCAGTTGTTTGGTTTAGTGTGGGTCAGCAAGGGGTCCACTGGATAGAGAGAGAGAGAGAGAGAATGCAACTTCTATTTAGCAAGAATTTATTTCTGCCTGCACTCTTTGTTTTTCACTCTTATTTAACTTTTTAAATTTTGTCTCTTCGATGCTCTCAGTGCTGAGGGAGATCATCATACTTTTTGGCCTGAGTAATTTTTATGTATCCTCAGGATGTCAGTCCAGTTTTCTGATTAACCTATGGATATTTACATGGTAAATATGGACATCCAGATGGCTCGAGCAGCCTGCTCCCACACCTCCGCTGGATGGCTGCTCCTGATAATGAATTGGTTTGTTCACAGTTTGTCCCATCCCTGCATGTCTCTGTCTGTAAGTCAGGAAAAGGTGGTGCTTCACAAAACAAGTTTGCATTCACTTAACTGCTAAGCCCTAATGCAGTTATGTATGATGGTATGAAGTTGGAGGTGCAATGTAAATCTCTCTATGTTGCAAGTTCATTGCATCTTCCAGGTGTGGACCTCCGTCCAATCCCTCAGAATGGGGTTCCCAGGCCCAGCTGACAGGCTGGAGACATAAAAGCATGAGGGGATGTTTGACAACCAGTAGGGCCTCACTGCTTCAACAACTGCTGGGGCCTCCGTTGTATCTTTTGCTCTTTACATGACAAAACTATATGAAGAAATCACATGTCCACAGTTGGGTCCAAAATATTGATATTTATTTAATATGTAGGGCCTTGCTATACAGATGAATACTGCTTCCATGACGGCATTCTGGTGGCTACTGAAGCATAGAAAAAGTAAACCCAGCTAGAGGGCTTACAAACTCTTTAAAGGGATACTACCCTATTCTTATACACTACAGTCTCCATTCTCATGTTTTCAGATATTCCCCTTCAACTTCTGGTAATAGCTGTGGGGAATCCCCCCCGTTGAAGAGACGATGCCCTACTCCTTGATCCAGGAGTCTATATTATTGCAAACTGGGTACCCTGTGTGATGCTGTGTATAAGAAAAGTGACCATTTGTATCACTGTTGTGACCACTGTTACACAATTTCCATAAATCTTATACAAAGCATATCATGTAAGGTGTCAAAGGAAAAGTTAGTCTGTCAAATATGATTATCCTGTTTACACGTGTATCATCTCTATATCTAAAGTTATGAATATTGGCTATATACTTCTATATAAAACATGTTGTATTCATGGGTGAAACCCCTCAGATAGATTTGCATTAAGGCTAGACAGCTATGTATTGAAGGACATTCCACCCCCTCCAATGGGCCATTGTTGAAATAGCTCTTCCTGAAGATACCTCAGACAGCAAAGAGCCAATGGCCACCCCTTGTGAGTCAGCAAAACATGTAAGGACATGTGATATGCTCAGGTGACCCTGGGCTGGATCATGAGCCAGTGATTTTCCACAAACAGGGGCTGGGGGATTTGTTTGGGACAGTAAATTTCCATGCACTTGGCAGAGGATATAAATTGCGGTTAGAACATCTCCATTTTGCCTCTTTTCCTGTTCTAATTCTCTGGACTGTGGATTTATAACTAAAAAGAGCATCTTGAACTACAGACTGAGGACTTTCCAATTCTTTAGAAGTTACCAGAGAGACTTTACATACCAGCTATTTATTCCATCACCACTACAAATCTGACATAAGGACTTTGCAATCATTTTTATGATCTATTAACCATTTATAACACTCTTCTATCATTAATAAAGTTAATTTACTAAGGATTGGCTGACAGCATGATTTTGGGTAAATTCTGAAATACACATTGACCTGCAGTATCTGTCTGATCCTCTGGGATTGGTAAGAACTTCTCAAATGGTGAACTAGGTTTTCAATTACCTCTTGCCAAATCTGTTTATCTGAATGGGAGCCAATGGCTGGAAGGCCTAAGGGGGACTGCATTTGGCACTGATTGACCAGTGTGGTATTGCAGAAGCTATTGTGTTACTGGCTTGGTGAATCTAATTTTAGACTAAACCACTAGTCTGTGGTATTGGCTGCCCTATTTCTTGCAGTCTGCCCTGAGTATGGCATTTTCAGTGTGTCCCATCCTAGGCACTCAATCACACCCTGTGTCAACTATCTCTGTGGTTGTAAAGGGAGAGGTTTTTTTTTTAAAACCAATGTCACTCTTGAAGTGGGAGGGAGAAGTTGTTTAAATATAAAATGGTATTCATCCAAAAACTCTTGGTGTCCTACCATCAAGGAAACTCACCACAACCAGAATAGTTGACAGGGATGAGCTGAGTGTACTTGGGGCTTTAATGGTAGGGACCCCATGCTTTGGGAACATGGACATGCTGACTGTATTGGCCAGCCTGGCAGCACTCAGGAACCTCATCTCCTGGGGATGTTCAGTCAGAATACGCGAAAATCCCATATACAGGTCACCAAGGACTGACCCAACAATCCTCAAATAAAACAAACCCTTAGCCTTTCAGAGGGTCACATGGATGTGAGGTCATTATTTGGAGACTACAAGGGTGTACAGATGTTACTGAGGCCATAATTTGACCTGCAGAGTAGTGATGCAGTACACTGCTGTGAGTTTGGTGTGCTAATAGCTCAAAAAGCTATCCTTTTATTTGCAAACTGAGGCCATGTGGAGCCACTGAGTGATCATAAGCACTATGTAACTTTTACACAAATGCTTTTCAGAATACAGCTGCATTTTACAAGTCCAGTGTGCGGAGTTTGCTCTGAGGCTTATTGTCATGTGTAGAATGTTTCCTGTGTATGGGGGTAAGCTCTGCAATTTCTGGCTGAGGGACTGTGCTGTTGTACAGGTGAAAGATGTTAGTCGCATTGCCTAATGAACTACCGGAAGGCGCTCATATACTATGGTGGCAAAACTGCTTTAAAAACATAGAGTAGCTATTGAAAATTGGTATATTTAGCAAACAGAGGTTTCATAGTCAATGACACCAGATTGTTAATATAATGTTTATCACCACTGAACTGTTTTGAAAGTCTGCATACTTCCAACCCTAATAATAGCATAAATGATGTATGTAGTGAAATCGCCTTGTATGTGTTCCTCCAAATTTACCTCTTGAGGAAGGAACGGGTATTATTTGCTCTGTATCACTGATTACCATACAGTGAGAAATCACGGCATGCAACTTGATACTCCATTTCATTTAATTGAGCATCACAACTGTCCTACAGTGCAAACACAGGTGTTAAGCATATGGCAGTCTGCCACTAATGAAAGGAAGCATATTGGTTAATGTATATATTTTCCAATATGTTACTCAACTTATCTGATTTGTTTTGACTGAAACTGCAAAGTTTATTTTGTAGTTTGTTATTTTTACTAACAGTCTGGGCCTTCTTCTGCTCTGCCAGTCTCCTTGGAGGATGCAACTCTCTCCGAAAGGCCCAGGACTGACCATCCTATGTTTAACTCCCCGTTAGACCTGAATTTTCAGGGGCTTTAAAGTGGATGTGAATGGAATTTACAGAGTGGAGTAAGGGGCCCATAGTGTAAATGAGGATCAGGCCATAATCTTGATATCAATGGGGAATGGAGGAGACAACCACCTCATAAGATCAGGCCCCAGTAATCACGATCTGTGCAGCTTTCCATAAAGTGCAGTAATATTACTGTGCCCTGAATCTGCTCCTATTGTCTTCATACACTTTTATTTCTGGAACTCAAAAGAGAGGTTTGATCTCAAAGTCACTGTGCAACCAAAATGCCCTTTTGAATCAGAGAGGATTCTGGGGTTCACAAGAAATGCTAACCTCTAAACAATGTGCTGTGTGCCTTCTGCAAGTCGCTAGGCTTCATCGGTTCCTGTTGACTTCAGACAGGGAAGAGATATTCGTCACAGAACCTGAGATCACAATCCTGCAAACATTTATGCATGCTTTTAACTTCAACTTTAACATTGACTTCAAGAGTCTGTAAGATTGAGGGCCTGACCCAAAGCCCATTAAAGTCAGCAGAGAAGCTCTCATTCACTTTTAGGTGATCAGGTCCTATGTTTGTAAGGCTGAAGATAATTGTATTTGCTGTTTGTAGCAACTTTTTGTCTAAATTTCTGCCATTTCCTGACTCCAGGCCTGTATTTCAATTACAAGCTTCTTATAAGTTGTTATAAAATGCTTCATTGTTTTAAAGCTTATTTTTGTCATTCAATATATGATCTATTTCCTTACAGAAAATAAATTTCTACCAAATTGTGTATGTCTGTTCTGAGTAAATCATACTTCAGCTCATAGCTATGAAAATATATATGGAACTAAAGTACAAGCATTTTTTTCAGTACCTTACTAACAAAAGGAACACTGAAAATGATAGTCACAAAAATTATCATTCATATTAAAATGATACTTGAACAGAATTTTTAACTGTAATTGATTTACCCATGTGGCAGCCTAAGGAATACTGTAAATGCACCGTTTCCCCAAATCTGTACTAGAACAGAAACACATGAAACAAAATGTTGAGTAGGGCTATAATTACTGTTAGAAAGACAGTTTCAGCTAGACAGCAGTCAGGCTGCTGAACTAAACCACTCAACAAGAATAACTAGACACTCCAAACATAGGGCTGTGTAGGTCAGTTGCATTTGGCCAATAGGAAAAAAAACAACTACCTGAGAATTATGGTTTGGGAAGCAGACTGTATATAACTAGAGAGATGATGTCTGAAAGGTTATAACAGAAAAGGATCCCAAATGTTCTTTTTGAAAATACAAAATTATATCATCGGGATCCGAAATTGAAGCAAATCATAATTTATGCATTTTAGTAGAAACTGAGAGTCAGTAAAGATCAGATTTTGTGAGGTTCTGTGAACCACCATCCGGGCTTCTCGTGTTTTTCATTTCAAGGAATGTCACCTCTTTTGGTTCCCAGACTCACTTTGTCCCACCCAACTTGGTGCCCTTGAATTTTGTTGATGAAAGATATTTATATCAAAAACAAAAAAAAAATCACAAAACAGGTTTTAGAACAAGTGATTTACACTTAAAAAATGAGTCCTACGGTACTTTAAAATCACTGCTTGAATAATTCCTGTGACCCTCTTTATGGGCCTGTGTCACACAGAGTATCATACATTTGCTCACTGGCAAGTTGAGAGGTGTGCCTTTAGATCCAGAACTCTTGCAGTATCTTGAAGGTGCTGCTAAGCACTTTCCATGACTGGGTCCAAAATTAGAAAGCAGATAAAATTGCGTTGACCATTTATTCTATTCTCAGTTGTGATTTTCCCCTCCATAATGGGGCACATGTATTAAAAAAGAGATGTCTGAGAGGAAGCTCTGAACAATTATATAACATGCCTATAGCGGCCTTCAGGCAGTTCTAATGATAGATATTGTAGAATGCATAGCTTATAGTTTATCTGATGCTAGTATAGATATTGTTAAGGTAATTGAAATACATTTAGGGGTAGTCAAAACATCATTGATTGCTAGTTTGTTTCTATTGCAGCTGGGAAAATGTAAAAGTAGCTTTGAACAGGGGAGACCAAAACAAAAAGTAAGTCAAGGGAAGGCCTCCTTTTCCTCCTTGAGGGAGCCATAGCAGTTAGTGTTTCTAACATTCAATCACAATCATAGTAACAGAGTTACTGTTAAGACTGTGAAATCTTGGTTCTAAATTAAGAGCTTTCAGCCTCACTCAACAGCAGTTACCACTTGGTTTAATGTCTGTCTTTCTAAAAAATGTGCTCTAGTTCAACATAAGTTTATGGCCTCTGTTATGCAGGATGTCAGATTAGATTATCATAATGGTCCCTTCTGTCTTTGAAATCTATGTATCAGTTAATCTCTTTATTTGCATTCAGTGAGTATAGACCATCTGGGGTTTCTGACTGATGGGAAAATTGAAGGATTCTTGATACAGAGAGATGTATTATGGGAAGTGCAAAGGGAACTGAGGAAATGCTAACGAAGCTATCTGTGAACTTGCTTTTTCTGTTACTAAAATAATGCATTTTGTTTAGGGTACCTAGATATTAGAGTGATGGGTTCATTATAAATATTCTACTAAACATCATTAAACTGAGGAACTCCCTTAGTGGAAAATATACATGGGACTTGCCCCTACCTGCTTGCTCTTGACTTGTCTGTCTTTAGATTCTAAACTACGTAGGACACGGATTATGTTTGCTAGGCAACCAGCACACTGTGGAGTCTTCCAGAAAGAAATAATATCAAGTAGTTACTAATTAACTTGATAGCAACTTTGAAACTTCCTTTTGTTTTATTTGTGGCATGTTCATTATAACCCTTCATATGCAATTGTTCATAATTAACTTACACCTAGAATGTAGCTAATTCACAACACTGCTGCTCACCATTGAATTATGTATTGGCTTCCAGACATTATTCACCTTTCTGAAACTTAATGGCTGTGGTGAAATATATCTGACAATCACTTCATGTGTTCCTGGTCATTTGCTGAAATCATAATCAGCAATCTGTATAGTTTTACTCAAATCACATAATTTAATTTCTCCTTGCTTTTGAGACGCTTGTTTTGTCATTTAGAACTTAAAAAAGTGTTTTTATGTGCCTTCTTTTCATATCTAGATACATTCCTATCATAAAGTAACCTCTGATTCTAAATTAAAAGGTACTATCCAAATGCCTTACGGGGGCATAATAAAATCAGGGGGGTTTGCATTGAATAATGTACAGTGGTCATTATTAGAAAATGAAGACATGTGAACCGTTACCGTTCAGTAGAGCTGTAGAGAAAAAGTAAGCCCACATAATTAAGAAAGGAAATAATTTTGATAACTATGTGAGTATCTCCGGAGTAATGTTCCCTTTTAAATTAGAATCCTTGTGTATAACAACTAACAAAACAAAGGAAATATAAACAGTTTGTTCACTAACCGGCAAACCGTTTATAAGAAACAAAGAAAAGATATAACACAAATGAAAAAGACTTTTTAGTTTTTTTTTAAAAAAGACATGGGATAAATTTTATGCATATGGGCAAAACTCTGTTGAAGTCAATAGAGTTGCACCCATTTATATCGGCAGAGAATTTGACCCAGTATGGACACACAAACTAATTGCATCAACTACTAGTAGTCTTGTGGCACCTATCTTTAGTTATGCTCTATAATTCTTGTTCCATCACATCCAATAACATTTACAAAGTATCTCAGAACACAATGACACAAGCTGTGTTTTTTGGATGCCCATCCAATTAAAACCTATTAATAATTCACGCCCATTGAATCAATATAATAACGTGTAGTGGTCTGTAAGGATCAAGTGTCAAAGCAATGTATTATACTGATATAGTGAAAGACAAGGACCATCAATAAAAGAGGTGCTTTTTAATTTTTTTAATGGTTATCAATTTCAGGGTGATGACTTCAGGAAGCCTGAAGCTTCTGTACGAGTAATGGTTTAGGAGAACATAAAGAACTGCAACATGCAAAAAAATAAGTTGCCATTTCCTGAACTCTGTTACCGTACCTCAGTCCAGTTATTTTAGAGATTTCCTGTATTGTTGCGAATGTTCTGATTCTGGATATAAACAACTATAACATTTTTGGATTGCTACATTTATGTATTGCATGTTTAACCCCTCAGTGTGATGCTCTGTTTCCTGCTAATGGGACCTGGGCCACAGATAGAGATTGAGGAACCTGCTACAGCCAAGGCTCATAGAGGTGGGTCTTTTAGCTCAAGCAGTAAAGACTTATGTATTATAATCGTGAGGTCCCGGGGTCAAGTGACTAAGTCAGGGGTGTGGTACATTATTGGCAGATCTGAAAATAGAAAATATACATATACCACAGCAGGCCTTTTAAGGGGCAAGAGGTCTTGGGCCAGTCAGCCCTATTCCGTTAGTGCCACACTCTTACACTTGTTGGTCTAAACAGGAAGAAAGCCCATCAGTGAAGGGCTGGCTGGAGAGCAGAGCAGCAGGCTGTGAGGAGCCAGAGGAGAGCACAAGGCAGGCAACCTCCTTGTGGAAGACTCGAGGGAGATAGGCCAGGGAGTGGCAGCTCAGGAAAGATCAGAGAGCAGCCCAAGGAGCCCAGCAGAGGATGAGGGTAGAGATGAAGGGGACCCTGGGAAGGGTGAAAGCTGATCCCAGAAGATGGGTGGGAGAGTGCTTGAATCAGGAGAGAGAAGACAGACCCCCTTGGGAAGAAGGCGCCTGGGCCCAGATTGAGACTGGGGCAGAGACTTTGTATTTTCTTTGTTTTGGACAAACGTGAGACAGAAGGGATGGATTTTTTTAAATGACTTAACCAGGGGGGAAAGTCACTGCAGTAATTGACTTATACAGCTGGAGTAGCCTGGAGATGTTTGTGTGGAGACGGAGTGCTGCAATACTGGCTCTAGCGATGAGAAGGTGTTCCAAAATGGTGAGTTTTGTAACAATGTACATCAAGGCAGCAGAGAGAAAAAAGTAATGATTTGAATCTAATGTCATGTGGCCAAGGGCAGAATGGGCAACACAGCAATAACATCTTGCTTCTACTATTCCTAATCCTTTTACCACTCATGGGTCTCAAAGCCTAATTAGTTTGAGGATTTAGAATTATTCAGACAACCACTTCCCCCCATATGATTAAATCAATAGACTTCTCCCTGAGAAAAGACTTCAGGATTGGGGTCTACATAGACATAGTGTTATTGAAATGTTACCTTGGGTAGAGGCAGCAAGTGACCAGTACATAGCACACTGCACAACAGTGGGTTTAGGAGACATTTGGAGCAGGAACACCAAGGCAAAGCCCAGTTTTATGAAAACAGACATGAGATCCTCAATATCCATGCACAGTATCTACGACTTAGGTTTTTAGGTCTCATTGTAAACACTGCAATGGAGAGCCAGTTGAGACAGACCCTTGCATGGGTGTGCAGGGGGCAGGTCAAAAAGAGTTTTTTTTCACCCCACTTATTGCATGGCATGTACCAGGTCAAGTCACATTTGCAGTCACTTCAACAAATGGGGTGAGGAGGATGCAAGATCATGGTCCTTGCCCTGAGCTGGAGATTGAGCAGGGAACACTGAAGGAGCACGTGCAGCGTATGCAGTGGAGTTTAGCAAAGGCATAATTTGGTCCTCAGTAAACTCAGTGCTTCTAACTCCGAAAGATGAAGGGCTGAGTCAACCTACTGGGATTTGAACTCATGGGTATGTGGAACTTCAACATTTTGTCAGAAAAAAGAAAAGTTAGGCTAAGTCTTTCTGAATGGTTAGGCATGATAGATGTTGATGGCACCAGCTGGAATAAATATTGCATAATTGAATTAGAAAGATAATATTTGAATGATTCTGGTCATATTGAACTTGAACAATTCACAGTAAACCCCAAAGTGTGTAATTACATCATTTATAATATTGAAAATGGTTGAATTAGAGAAGGGCTTGAACTAAAACTATGGATGGAAATACTTTCCTAGTACGTGGTTCGTGTCTCTTTGGAATATACTAAGACTCTGCAGCTGTCGGTGCTTCTAATGCAAGGTGCAGGACAAGAACAAAAGACCAAAAAAAAAAAAAGAAGAGACAGGAGGAGATGGGGATGATCTGCAACTCTGAGGAAATGCAAAGGTAGCTCATTGTTTCTTTGTTTCCTTAATGAAGAAGGATTATGACAGAGGAATGTATGTGTCTGTAGACAAATTATCATCTCTCTGTTATTGCATCTCAAGTTTGAGGAAAATGCTAGCAAGTGGATCATTTGCTTGGTATGAAAAGGCTTCCTTTAGATCTCATTGGTAGTGACTCATCTCTTCAGCATTCTTTGGGCATGTTTTTTCTGTGATATATACATCTAGCTGACATTTGTCATTTTCCTCCAAATGACACTCTAGCAATAGCACACTTGCTCATTCTTTAGTTTACTTTCTATGCCATCAAAATAAATAAGCATATAGCTCACTTCAAACTGAGATCAGATTTCTCAGCACATTGTCACCCTAAAGTGGACTTTATCATCATTTTGTGTGCCACCTGGTGGTTAATATAGGGATGTGTGGCTTTTATGTGTTCTGTAAAGCGAAGGAGGCAATGCATTAGAACAGTTTCTTGTTAAAAGAATAAAAATAAAAAATAAAAGAATAGAGCATACATGTTTTAAAACAGCTTTCATATCCAAAGCATCCCAAATCATTTTGAAAGCAATGGATTAAGTGTTGTTAGTGCAGTAATTGTGTGATGGCTCAGAGATAGGTTATCTCACTCACAGGCTCAAAAATTAGAACTTTTTCAAATTGAAAAAAGCAATAAATAAATATAGTGTAGGTACAGGTGTAGTTTTCCAGGCTGCTTCTGAACTATGCAGACATGTTAATTAAACAAACATCAATTCTGAGATGTAGAACTAACTAATGCAGAAACCGAAAGTTACATTTCCTGAAGCAGCCTTAACTCTATTTCCCTGTGCCATCACTTGATGGCTTTAGAGCCTGGAGGGCCAGGTTCTGCCATGCTCCCTCATACTGGCTTTATCTACACTAGGCAATTACATCATGTTGGAAAACATGTTCATTCAGGTCGTCATGCTGTGAAATTGCATTTAGGGCCTGATCCAAAACCCATTAAAGAATTCAATGCGCTTTGGATGCAGGCGATTTGATACTGTTTAATAAAAATGCAGGATTAATCCAGTTACATTTCTTAGTCAAGTAAAATACTACATAAATCATATAAATGAGAGAAGTAAGTTTTTCACTACTGGCTATCTTGGTGGTATGCAATAAAATGAACACTGAGTCTAACCTCTTCAGCACTAGCGTAAGCAGGTGCCTCTCTCCCTGTTCTTAATAAGAAATTACTAAGTGTCATTAGCATGGCTGACCATGTCAGCATGTAAAACAGAGGGCAGCATATGATCCTTAATGTCTCTAGCATATGCATAGGGCCTAATCAGTGATACAGTAACTTCATAAAGGGTTGGATTAAGCCCTGTTTATGTGCTGGACACATTAAGGACCATATGCTGACCTATTTTCATATGTGCTTCTCTCACAGATGTCTCTGCAGATGATGTGATGTGGTTCAAAGTTGAATGCACAGATCTATGGAAACATATGGCCCACAGTGTTAAAGCAAGCTGTATTCCTGGGCGTATGGCATATTTGAAATTCACAGCATAATTGTAGAGATTAAATTGGGGGTGGGTGGATGGCCAACAGTGGCATATTTCTTAGTAGCTGTGTTTAATTGCCAACGAAAGGTTCTTTTTACAAAAATTTAGCCATGCAACTCTCATGGATATAATAAGGAGTTGCATATTTGCAACCTCTATTCCACAATGCTAGAGAGGAAAACTCTTAGGAACTGGATAGTTTTTACCTGCCTGTTGGAATTTACAATCCTTTCTTGAGCAGTTGAATAGGGAAAAATTATCTTGCTATTTCAATATGAGGATTTAGTTAGAAGTCATGTCAAGTTTGACTAAAATGATACATTCTTTAATTTCCCTCGGTGCTGCTGCACTTGTCTTCCACATGTTTGTCACTTTTTCATAATGAAGGTCACTTAACTACTTGCTATTGCCCATGTTAAGCTACCAGTGTGGAATAGCGAATATGGGAAACCTTTTTTAGAAAAAAAACAACAACTGCATCTTGCAAGAAAAGAAGCTTTGCTCTCTATCATCTTTGCAAAATATTGAGTCCTAAGTGGCCTTTTAAAGTCACTTTGTTGATGTATAAACTTCTTTGCACCTCAGACTTCCTTTAAGTAGAAAGATCTCCCCCTGGCCCCTTTAACCATTCTAATTTATCTCTCAGTATTTATGCATCTTTTGTAGCTAATATTAATCCATTGGAATCAGAAACTGGGATTTCTTAATGTGACACACTAATGCCAGTATAATAGCACTAACAATGGGGAGCCTAGATTCATGAGTTCATAGGGATTAACAAGGATTTGAAGTATATTTTCTAGAGAGAGAGAATTATTACTATTTTCAACGTTCTTTTACAGCTTAATTGTTTTTCAAGGACTTTAGGTACCACACAGGCAACTAATAATTGTGGTGAATCCTCTAAAATTCCTCAAACAAAACCATTCTTGAGATACACTATCTACCATACAGATATCCCCTTCAGTAACTAAGCCAGAAATCTATATGTGGCCAGTTCTTCATATCTGTCTGGTAGGTGAAATAAACTCAAGATAATATCTGAAAGAAATCTGATATAGACCAACATAAATATCTATTGGAATATTATTTACATGCATGTTTCCCCCAAGCCCTCCAATAGTCAGCTCTATCTCTCCCTTTCCCCACCCCTGTGATAGGCCCCCCTCCAGCCTCCTTGTGGGTTACTGCACAGGAGGTTCCTATGGAGCTAAACATCTCACTGGTCACTGGCACACATGTCTATACCACAGCCCTTAGGTACAGTGTCGGTCCACCTCCTCTTACATAGTGGAGTTCATCACTTCCACTGCTCTGGAGCCTTTTGCAGCCACAAAAGCGAAAGCAGCTTTTTGTCCCTTAATGGAATTTTGGTCATACTTATTCTCTGAGAGAACTTTGTCAGAATACTTAAAAGTTGGAGTTTGAAAAAAAAATGTTCAGCTTCTTGTACTTTTGTATTCATGAAAGTAGAAATAATGCACCCTGGATTTGTATTTTAATCTGTAACTAGATACTGGAAGTATTTGTGTATTTAAGTGTTGTGGATGAAGTTTATTTTTAGTGTTATTTTTTCCATTAGGCTATGTCCTCATGAAAGTGCAATTAGCTCTTTAACTTTGGAAAACCCTATTGATTGGTGAAACAAATATAAGGTCAAATTGTACCCTTCAGCAAGCACAGAATGCCATGAGGAATTTGGTGGTGGCTTGAGAAGGGGATGTGAAGTTAGGCCTTCAAGTTTTGCAATGGTGTTTTGTAATTTAAATGAGCTTCCATTTCTCAATCGGGATGTGCAATGCCAATGTTGCCAAGGGTTCAACAATCATGAATCAGCCCCACAAAGTCATGACATTGGCTTAAAAAGCATGAAATTTAACATAAATATTAGCCTTCTGGTTTCTGAGCCTTCATGCTTTCAAATTTTTCTCTGCAGTTATGAAGACTAGAAACTTACTTCCTTTTTTTAACGAACGCTGTGATTCTCGTGCAACCTAATAATTTCGACATCTGGGGTTTTAAGAAAAACACCAAATGTAAGACTGAGAATAAAATTATGAGCTGGCAACACTGATTGCATAACCGTGACAGGAGTTTAGATGACCCCTTTGTTTTTTATTAGCACTCACTATATTCTTGTATGAAATATCTGACTTTTCTGTTGCTGGATATTGTTTAACTACAAATCTGTAGCATTTATTTTCGTCAGTTAAGATAGTGTGATACTTAGTCATTAATATTTATCTTCCTACAGCTCAGATTCTCCTATAGAATATTAGAATAACAGAAAGGTCAAGAAATTGAGGAAAAGAATTAAACTGCATGTACAATCTTAACAAGAAACTGAACATATAATTAACTGTACAATAATTTTACTTTTGCAGTATTTTCCCCCAACTAACCAGTATGTGCCTGATTTCTTGAAATCTCACGTTGGACTGATGTTTGAAACATAAGCCATTGATCAAGTTACGTGTTTGGGGGGGGAAATTTTCAAGAGCACCTAATAGATTTAGAAGCATAAATCTCATCGAAAATCAATGCAACTTGTGCTTCTAAATCCCCCTTAATGCACAGAGAGAAAGTATCTTGGAATATCATGCAGCATTGGAAACCATCTTGGAATATTTCACATTGTTTCTTATCTTTTACCCACTAGTTCAAACTCATAGAAGGATACATAATTCTGCATTGTTTCAAAGGTATAGTATTTGTGCTACGTAGCTGTCAAGGGGCATCAAGGGCTGCAACTCATAATTTTCCTTGGATGGTTCTATACGATTTGCCATATGTAATTGTGTTAGTACCTCACAGCTCTTTTACCGGACAAGGACATATGTGTCCTTTAAATTTGAATCAGAATATCTGGACTACAATCCTAGAATATTGCACAGTATTGGAAATGTATGCCTGAATCTAAGGCTTGTAAGGATGTCACATATGCAATATACATGGAAGCAGAAAACCAGTAAAGAAACTACTTATCTGTGGGCCAAAACTGGGAATTTTTGATGATGTAGCACTCCTCCACGCAGAAATCAACGACTACATTACCTAGATAGAAGCGTCCCTTACATACTTATCTAGGGTGGATGTGGTGTTGTAAACTGGTAGCAAGCTATGCCTATGCAAGACTTTTGCACCCATGTGAAAACAACCTTTGTACAAATAAACAGAACACAAAAAAGTATTGAAGTTGTCAAGACATGTTTGAAAGAAAAAATAACCCATACAATGGGATTTAGACAATTTATTTTAAAGTAAAAAAAAAGTTTTAGTCATTGAAAAGGCTTGTTTCACACACATTATCACTAATTTATTTTAAAAGACAAAATCCACATTCTACTCATACAAATGATCAGTTTGACACAAATTATTAACAAGGTTTAAGTACTTAGAGAATGTTGGCCTTGGGTTTTGTATTGATAAACACACAGATTATTCACCAACGTAAAAGTTTTAAATAACATATTCATTATAATGCATGCTAAGTATACATTATAATGCAGTATACCAACTATATCACATCATGGTGCTAGCAAAACTCTAATAGCCGATTACCTTTCAGTGATGGACAGTATATATATGTGCCTAGCCTTTTTCAATATGTTTGCCATATGCTACATGTCTGTGTCTGAACAATCTGTAGTCTCAGTCTGACTTGGATCTATAATGGCAATTTTGAGGATTATAACCATCCTCACCACCGGTACAGAAGCAAGACTGTGTGCACTCCATGCTCTATTTTGAACAATTGCAGCTGTGCTCACAACCGGGTTTTTTTATACCCACATGTAGTGAGTTTCAGGAGTGCTTAATTGCATCATTGAAGAAATGTGTCCATCCTTGTTATGATGCCAACCATTTCCAGTTGGGAAAGGGATGCCAGGATAAGCCTCCATGGCATAGTTCCAGATAAGAGTCTAATAATTTGCATGCTGGGCGTGTTGCAGAAGACTATGATAAACTTGGGGGGGAGGGCGTCATTCCAGGGCTGTTTGTGACAGAAAAGCTTGTATAGCACACCATTTACATCCTCTGAGTTAGCCATTGAGAAGAGCTATCAAATGTTCTACTGATTTAAACTGTGCAGGTGGTCTATCCACCATATTGCCAAAACTGGCAAGGTTTCTACGTTTCTGTGGATTTTTCCTGAAAAGCTGCCATGCTTTTGCCAATCTTTGCCAGAGTGCTGATTGAATCACACCCCGTCAATGTGTGTTCATGGGCAACATTTTGCACAATTATCAGCCAAGTTCAGCTGCTGTGGTGTGGGTTGGTATGAAGCTGGCTTTATATTGCACACCAGCATGAAACCAAAGCTCTTGTTGTTTCCAATTTCTGAATAAAATGTACACAAAGAACTATGACATCAGTGTCAGGAGACCACATCATGGCATGTGAATAGTCTTGTGAAGCATGTGCAGTACAAAGCAGAAGCTGAATATCTGCTTCTTTGTGTGATGCGAATGGATGTTCTTGGTCTCCAGCTCCATCTGAAGTGGCCATGGGAGCATCCTTGAATCACCAGCAATAACTATTTTCAGAACTAGGCCAAGTAAAGTTTCTGTTGAATCACTCTATGATTATGACCAAAATATTACCAGATGGGATTACTTCTTGGGACTCCCAATGTAGTTACTTTGCTGGATTGGGATGGGGTTTTGAGACCATGGATTTGACTTCATTGCGTTGTTAGGATTCCTACGTGCATACTCAAAAACTTTAATTGAATCTTTAACATCATATAGACTATAGCTACTCTTTTGCAGCTCTCATAACCCTATAGAGGCTATTCCAAAGTCCACTTCAACGAGTTCTGTAAAACTAGCTGCACCTCCTTTATTGACCTTTCACATAACAGCCAGGCCAGTCACTATTCAACATGTGGGCATGCTGGATGCTGGCAACTGATATAGTGACCGTGTTTCATTTTCAAATTCACACAATAGCTTATTCTTTGCAGTGTTTTTCAGAGTATGCTAGATCATATGGAACTGTGGACAGCTCATGTGTGAAAACTTCCTTTGGATCAGTCTCTCTTGTTTATGCAGCTACTAGAAGATGGCTAAACAACTCCTTTTCAGATAGTCACTGTCTTACCACTTCTAACTTTCAGTATGATCTCCTTGCTTATAGAGGCAAATGTCTTGATGCTGAACTTGTGTGATAGTTCAAATAATCCAATGTATTTGAATGTAATCTGTCTTCTACAAACTGTTTCATTGCTTTGATTCCTGTATCATTTGCACTAATTAGCTTGGTGGCAACCTCTGTGCATGCAGCAATGCCAGTAGCAATGCTGGTGAATGCTATGAAGTCAGCATTCAAATGAAATGGGTTTGTCATGGAGTTGGTGACAAGTGTCCCTAGTCTCTGTTTGCCAGAAGCTGGGAATAGACAACAGGGGGTGGATCACATGATCCTTACTGTTCTATTCATTTCCTCTGAAGCACCTGGCATTGTCCACCATCAGAAGACAGGATATTGGGCTACGTTGATCATTGGTCTGACCTAGTATGGCTGGTCGTATGTTCTTTTGAACAACCTTATTTAAATCTCCTTCATTATGTTGCATATGACATGGTGCGGCCTTCTTGTGTTCTCTTTGTGAAATGTCTGAGTCTAGCATATTATACATTACCTTCATGAAACCTGTGATAGCTGAGGTTCATGAACAGTGATGAACCATCTAGTCAAGCTCCTGGTTTCAAAGAGAGACACACTAAACCTACTTTTATTGTACCATCACAGTTTGCTGTTTGGTTAAGTGCCATATCTGTGCAGATTTTGTTGTGTTTATTTCTAGACCAAGGCAAAGCACGATTTCTTATGAAGTTTGGAGGTATAATATGGCAAAAGCTCATATTACTGATGTATACAAATGTTCAGTGACATAGTCAAAGGGAAAAAAATAGTGATACTATCTCTACAACCACCTCAAGCTGGAGATCCCAGATACTTTCACAATCTGCTATATTGAAACACATTAGGATATTAACCATTTTCATTAGTACGTAGTTTGTCTTGTAAAATTATAACTGGAAAAACAAAAATACCCTTTGTCCATATTTTATAGGTGTAAACATGATGTTGAAATAAGTTATTTTTTTTAGAAATTACTGGATATAAATTACACATTTAAACAAAACAAGAAGCAGAGAACATATTTAAAATAAATTTGCCATAATGAAATAAATATAGCATGAAATTAATATATAATTATATACAAGTTAAAGAAAAGTCATTACTTTGAATTTTTCAATAAATTCATGAATGTAATTTGACAAGATTTACAAAAGCATCCATAATACTCAAAATTACTGTTGCATAATACCACATACCTTCACCAGCCAAATCATCCTTGAGAGTCAATCCCTTCATAAAAATATGTTAAACATTTTCTGTAGAGGGGCAGTACTTCAAATTACAAATTTAGGAAGGGTTTTCTCTTTGGGCCTGCAAACTATACACACCACAGTTTCAGATTCCCTCCAAAATTAAGGGTCCTGTTTCATATGGCCCAATGGCCACTACTTCTTCGTTGTCGTGTGAACTATAAATAAGCCATGATTGTTAGGAAATATCACAGTGGTTTTTCAACCCTGTGTGTTTACGAACTCACATAATGTCATCATGACAACATTTGAGGACTTCATAAACTGTAATGAAAATAACCCTCCCGGCACCTTGATGAGGTAGAGAAATACTTGTATCTCCCTTCCCCAGTAAGTACCAGAGGCACAAAAAGATGGTGTGTCCTGTCTATGATCATACTTGAAGTCTGGAAATTGAATTAATAAATCCTTAAATTAATTCAGTGCCTGGACTGCAATATTATTCTTTCTAACTCACAATATTTGTCTTTTCAAGACTACCTCTACAAGGAAAGTTGACGAAAAATTCACCTTTTTTTAAGAAAGAAAATTTAAGGTTGTTTTTCATATCTAGATGTCCACAAAACTGGATTGGGTAGAGGACTATGACATCAACTCCAATTCGTACTACCTATTACTATCCAAAACCGGACATTGGTTTGTTTTGAGGATAGGGGACTTGGATTTCCTTTTGTGCATTCAACTCCTCTACTTTGGCAATTGGACCACACTTTGTTAAGGAAATTGGTGCAACTGCTGCTTCTAACTTAGACTTGTTGCTGATGAAATTGTCTTAGATTTGGTACTGTAGGAAGGCACTGTGGCCCGAGGAAGGGTCACGACACCCCTGCTGAGCAGAACAGGGCCCTACAGGCCAAACTGTCTGCAAACAGAGGGGCAGAGCTAAGGCAGGAAAAGGACCTGTAAAAGGCTGCCTAGCAATTCAGTTAAGAGGAAGCTGCCTCTGGAGGCAGATGTGTCATCCCTGAGGCTGTGGCCTAGGCCTGACCCAGGCCCAGCAGCTGTTTGGAGCAACCGCCTCACTGACTGGAGCTTCCAAAACCTGCCCTAGTGACTGGAGAGAGCCGCCAAGCCCTAGTGACTGGAGAGGGCTGCCAAGCCCTAGTAGCTGGGAAGAGCTGCCCAAGACTACTGGGTGGGAAAAAACCCTGACACCGACCCTGACCTGGAGCAGCTGCCTGACATTGGGGACCTGCTGAAGCTGCCTGAATCTGGTGGACTTGAGGAACCCCCGGGACCTGGAGGAGCTGCTAATGAGCCATAGGAGTTTCCATACCTGCTGCTGGTTGACGGTGAGGGACTTATGGAACTGCTGCTTGCCTTCTACCTCAGTGACCCGGAGGGAGACTGCTACCTGCAGGGTAGGGTGGGAGGGGACAGGGTGGGAGGAAGTGGCCAGGGACAGCCAATTAGCAAGTGGCTGAGTCAGGGGCTAAACCCCATCAGCATGTTGTGGCTGGAGCCCCACTGACTCAGTGGTGAACTGCTTTGCCACTGATAGGGCCCTGAGCTGGGACCCAATGGAGTCAAGTGGGCCTGCATCTCCCTCCCCGCTTCCCTAACCACCCTGGGAGTGCTTGACATCCTCTGCATTTGGCTAGCAGAGGATATCGAGCTCTACTGGCCCCGCCCACCTGAGGGCAAGGGGCAATAGACTATTGCTAGCCCAGCCTGTGGGAAGGCTGGGGGCTATAGACTTCTTCCCTGCCCTGTCTTGCCTGAGGGCGAGGGGCACCAGACCACTTATCAGCCCTGCCATATGGGAGGGCCAGAGGGTTACAGACTGGGAAGGAAGCCCAGCCCACTGGGGGCTGGGGCTAAAGACTTGTAACTGGCACCATTTATTCCCCTAAAGGAAGGTGATGTGGCCTTCCTCGGAGCCTGGGCCCAAGGAAGGGTCGTGACCCCCTATTCAAACAGTACCACCAGCGTACAGGTATAGAGTAGGTTTTCTCTGCAAAACAGGATGAGATCATCACACTAGGCCCATACCATCACAGAGGCCCACTTGCTTAATCTAATGTTTAAATTCTGCTAGCAAGAGAAGCTTCAGTGGAGATACTGAATTATTCAGTAGGTACTATCTATTTTTGTTAAGTACTGCATGAATAGTTCTTGATATACATTTGTGACTATGTTTTGTGGGTATAAGGAAAACCATCTCTATTTGCTGAGGTAATTTTTAACAAATTCCCTGCATTTTATAAAGCACATTGTAAAAGCCCATTTTTAGACACTGTGTTAATGATAATGTAAGAAGAATTAGCTCTAGAGTGAATGATCTTATTCATCTTCCTGTAGCATGCTGTGTCCTGTCACGGAGCGCACAGTACCTTGTCCATTTAAAATCTTGTTAAACACTCCATTAGTAACAAATGAAAACATCTGTGTCAGTAACTATCATTGATTCATGTGAAATCCCTGGTGCCTGTAGTGTTAAATTGATAATATTACTCCATTTATTTTTAGAGAAACAATGCCTTGCAAATAATGCTACAAAGAAAATTATCTGCTTTTTGGCCTGGGGTCTCCATTTTAGGACTGTTTTCAACTGTTGTAATCTTGTGGCCAGTGAGCAGCGTGGAAAGTTGCTTGCTCTTTGGGATTGAAGACCAGTTGCAGATCTTCCTTGGATGTCCAGATCATGAGGTCTTCACCAACATATAGGGCTGGGTTTGGCGCACTTGGGAGTGCTGGCTGTGACCTTCTACAGCAACAATATGCAATATGATTCACTCTGACCTATCTTGGAGTGAAGATGGATTGTATGCTAAGGTTCCACGGTCATCTGAAGAAGGTAGCTGCCAAGATGAAGACAAGGGTCAACCTGGTCTGAAAAATGGCAAGCATAAGCTATGGAGGCACCAGCATCAGTATTATGGACATCAGCGATGGCCCTTGTGTACTGAGTACCATGCAGCAATATGGACCTGAAGTAGCCATACTTGATTTGCTGATGTCTAACTGAACACCACAATCCAGTGCATCACTGGAACCCTCAAGTCCACTCCAACACTTTGACTACAAGTGCTGTCTCACATTGCTCCCTCACCCATTTGGGAATTCCCAAGGACCATGGAAAATGAACATCTTCCCATTCACCAGGATCTTAACGACATCCTTGACCACTCCTTGAAGTCACATAAGCCCTTTTGAACCCACAGATTTAACCATCAACAATGCACCATCAAGCCTGATGAAGCTTGGAAAGCTGAAAGGAGTTTATGAGAAGTTAGAAATGAACATCTTGTAAAAGATCTGATGCAGAAAAAACCCTGGCTTCAATCTCCCACAAAGGTCATGGGCAACCTTAAACTTCATCCGTACAAACCATGGCAGATGTAGATATTTGCTGCACAAATGGAAAATTAAGGACTCTCCAGTGTACGACTGTGGTCACCCAGAACAGACCATGGAACATATAACAACTCAATGCCCCATTCACAAATACATAGGAGGTATCACAGCAATACATTCTGCTACTCCAGACACAATTAACTGGCTTAACCATTTGAATGTAAAATTTTAGTTTTTGCTATGCATTTACATCAGCCAGAAGAAGAAGATGATGTTGATTCAACTATTGTCTTGGAATTTAGCAAGTAACAAAGGAAAAAAATACCTGACAATACACAGGACAGTACTAGATAAAATGCACAGATGCCAAGAGAAGAGTTAGGACTCACTGTTGAAACTTGATTGGAAAATAGTTATAAAGTCGTATACATCAATAGTATTACATTGCATTGTAGACACATTGTACAGGAAACACAGTTTCAAAATTGTGCTATTGTATAATTTGTACGTTTCAATTTGTGGTGCAGTATCATATGGCACCATTTTTTTAAATCCAACCTGGCTAGGATCCAAACTCTAAAATCTCTTTATGTGGTTGAAATCCAGTATTGATAATGCTACATGTGCACCCTACCTTTTACAAGTAAGCACATGGTATGTTAGTGTTAGCCCTCCTATCTTTCTTGATCACAACATCATCTTTGATACAATCCAATGCCCACCCCATCCACACTAAAAATGCTTCTTTGTTATCAAAATAGTCACAGCAGTAAAACCAGATAAAACAACACAAGAAGCTGCAGGATGAGAAAAGTCCCTCTAGACTTTGAAAACTTTTTATTATTATATTTATAGGTAACTTATAGGTATGGATTGTGACATACTGCACCCCCCATGATCACCCTTATAGTGTAATTGTGTACTGTTTAATGCAAAGTATGCCATGTAAGATGTTTCTGGAATGTTAATGGCGTGCTGAATGTTTTTGTTCTAGTAATGTGTTTATTGCAATGTTATGTGTATGATTATGAGATTTTGCTATGTGATATGCCCAAAGATGTATCTCATGCCTTAAAAAATATCCAAGCATGACTCTGAGCAAAGGGGCAGTTCGCACCTCATTAAGAACATATAGAACAAACTCAGCTCAACATTCCAGGAACAAAGGGCTGGCCTAGACATCAACAAATCACAAAGGACCTGAGTGACTCAGGTCATGGAGGGAGTCACACATGAACATTATTTCTCACCTGACCATGAAAAGGGTACATCACTTAATCCTTCTGTATAATCACTTAAAATCTTTGTATAGTTTAATAAATGTGTTAGTTTATTTTACCTAGAACAGTGCATTTGGTTTAAGGTGTGTTAGAGACTCCATTTGAAATCACAAGGCTGGTGCATATCAATTTCTTTGATAAATTGTCAAACATGGGAGCTTGCAATGTTCAATGGGCATCACTGAACATTGTAGTATGGCAGTTCCTAAGGTTGCATCTGGGACTGGGGTAGTGCCTAGTGTCATACCATTTCATAATTCCATTAGTGGCTCGCTAGAGACATTCACTCACTGAGTTGGGGGGAAATGTGCATGCTGGTGGCAGTGCATCAGCTGCCCATGAGTGGGAGTTCACATGGCAAAGTAGAGTAAGGTAGACTCCAGGAGTGGGGGATTGGGGTGACACAGCAATTCACCAGTCCAGACTGCACTAGAGGAACATCACATGGGTTTTAGGTGAGTTGCTGTGTACAGTAAGAGCACATGTACTTCATTATGCCTTTTAAAATGTTAGTATATACAGATGAATATTGTGCAATATGGTTACACAGATAACAACTAATTGGAATGGAGGTTTTTGTACACTGCTATTTACTAAAGTAGAGATACTCTTCATGCAAAAACCCAGATATAAATTGCCCAGAACTTTGGAGTATTTAAAATTCAGATTTAAATTTTGTGCCTTGAACATTTCTGTAGTGGATACAGAGGTATTTGGTGCAGAATCACTATATCTATGTAGGTATGCACATGTTACTTAGTGGTTGTTCATATTGATATAGAATTCTCAGCTGAAGTATAGGAATCCTGACTAGATATATGTATCAAAGTGTGACTATACAGTCTCTTTTCACTTAAGTTGTTCTTTACACTTTTATAGAGGACTATAAACCCAGGACCCACCAACTTCTCTCTTGGTTTTCTCGATGCTGCCACTTTCAAATGTAATGGCATGCTAGAGCACATGATCCGGGTTGCAACAGAGTGTTTATGAAATCTGAAGTATTCATGTTTCTTTCCTTCCATTTCTTTCAGAGCTGTTACTTGAGAAATTAAGCCAGAGAAAGAGAATCTCAACTGGATTGGAGATTTGGGCCACCTAGTTGGATAAAAATGGACACCAATAAAGAAGGTAACATAATCGATAGATGGAAAAAGAGCCTGTTGGCAGAAATGGTACTTTATTGTACTTGGGGGAAGGCCTCATAAATACAGATATTTCAGAAACCCTTCAGTTAAATATCCAATAGTTTGCATGCTTACCTTAAGCTAACCTTGAAGGTTTGCATCACTACATAAAACATAGCTATGAAGACTGGAATCTATTTTTGCTGTTGTTTTGCAAAGAGAAAAAAAATAAGACACTGTGTTCTGTGCAGGCGAGAACCAGCCAAGAGAGCAATAGCTCTGAGAAAAGAGGTGAAAATCATGTTTCATCCTCAGATGAAAGTAGTTCAGTGGTCCTGGCCTTCTGATATTGTTGTCCCATTACGTATGAGGGGACTGTGAATACCTGTTGAGATACTGCAGCCGTATACTGAGGTACTCTGTGCAGCACATGTTATTAGAGGACAAAAGAATAAAACAGGGCTGGGGAGTGAAACAGTTCTGTTGCAACCTGTGTGAGTTATAGCTCTATCCTTTCTATATCCATCCATCCACACATACAAAACATTTTAAAATGTCCTAGAAATCAATAGACCACCTAAAATCTGTCCTGTCTTTGCAATCTTACCTTATTGTATTTTTATGTACATTGAAATAGCAAAGTAAGTAAAGGGACACTTATAAAAGCCTTCACAATTAACATTCCTCATTTTATTTGTTAATCCATTCACAGCTAATATAAGTCAACCTGAGAATTAAGTGTCTGGCGTAGACACTTATTAAACATGAGTAGGTTTTATAAAAGATTTTAGTTTAAAATGTTCCGTTTTGTAAACATGAGATGATTTAGTTCACCCCAAACCAGTAAACACTCCAAAAATGTCCAAACCCTTTAGCAATTACAACCCCAATCCAACAAAGAACTCAAGAGAGGATTTAACTGTAACCATTCCCTTTAGACTACTCACAAATTTAAAGTTAAGCCTGTGCTTAGATGCTTTCTGGGATGAGGCCTACAGGGTGCGATCATGTAAGGTACTGAGCAACTTCCACTGAAGACAAAGAGAGTTAAAGGTGCTTGGCATCTTGTGAGACTGGGCCCATAATGAATAAAAAAAGTTTGCTTCCTTTCTAAGATCCAACTGTAGCAAAAAAGTAATTTAATGCCTGAAAATGCTACTGATTTTCAAGCAGATTTCCCCAGTTTTAATTAATGCGGAGTTCTGCTTACAAATTAATAGCATCAACTGGTCATTCATTAAATAGATATTTATGAGTTTTAATATACACAGGGATCAGATGATGTTACTTTATCTTTTTTTAAAAAAAATATTTTTGTTGTGGTTCTGAGAGAAAAACAACATAGCAACACAATTAAAAATAAAGCTCAGACTGGGAAATATTATAATTTTAAATGATTAATTTTGTATATTAAACTAAGCATTTTCAGTATATCTGTCTTGCTTATTTGCAAAGGCATCCATGAGAAAGATTAAGTCTACTGGTTTCTACAAAGGATGAATGGACAAATAAGTTACATTTCAAGCAGCAGATCCTCAGCAGACCAATTGTAAAAAGTCAATTTCCCAAATCTCTTTCATAGTGCAGTTACTTTTCTGACCACAAAGAAAGTTTAAAAGGAAGGAAGGATACATTTATATATGTGTGTGTTTGTGTGTATAGTCAAAATGGAAAAGTTCTGGCAATCTTAACTGTGGAATCATTACTGCTCCACCATAATTCTACTGCTGAAGTTTGCATTGTAGAGCAGAACCTAGCCCTGATATTTATTTATCAAAGTAAGAAGCTTCATCTATATGTGAAAAATATTTCTGTACCTCTGTATTTCCAGGGAAGAGTTGTCAGAGAGATGTTTTTCTTCAGGAAAAGAGATAGAGGCTCTGGATGAAGAGATATTCAAACTTCTTAGATTGCTCGAACTAAAAAGATGAATGCTGAAAACTCTGAGTATTAACATCAAGAAGACAGCTACATAAAGTGCAGTAATTTTTGCACTAATTTAATGGAACAATCTTTTTAGTGGAAATTAGAGATCCTTGATTAACTATGACCTATATGTAAAAAATCTTAATATCATACATTAGACTAATGAAAATCCTTGAAGCATTCTCTTTTTTTTGTTCAGTTGTATTTGTGGTAGAAGAGACATCTAATTCTGTATCCAGGTACATCTTCTCACATAAGTAATTCAGTTCCACTAAGGATTTATAATATGGATTTGTTAGATGCATTTAGACTCTATTTCCTGCGGAGTAGCCACCTGTAATATTCTGGAGCAGTTTCTGGAACAGAAATTCTTTGTAACTGGCTTGTACCACTGCAAAGCCTCTTCTTCATGATGCTACTGTAGGGCTGGATTCTTCTCTCATCCCAATGCAGATAGGAGGCTACTAAAGTCAGTGGATTCATACCAGTATAAAAACAGCATAAGTGAGTTAAGACTCAGGTCCTTAGTTCCTAAAAAGCTACAGCTATTAAGAATAGGCCAAATCTTGAGGGTCTTACATTTGGTACCGACTCCTTATTCAGGCAAACTCCCACTGTGTTTTACTCAAGATTGCTTTCTCTCATGGTACAATCCATAGGAGAGGGTTAAGAAAGAGATAGGATTCCTTAATATAGTTCTCTTTATTCAGTTTTGTCCCCATGGGGAAAAAGGCTGCTATGTTGGTGGTCTGTGGAGCACTTGTCTGTGACCACTGAGATGTGGCTGGTCACGTTGTACTGGCTCACCTCATTTCCATATGCTAAATCACATAAAACAGCTAAGCACACATTACGTTTCCCCTTAATGTCCACCTATGCCAGGATGCCTACAAATGAGCTGAAAATGGCTAGGCAGCTAGTTTGCTGTGACTGCTGCTTATTACAATAATTGTAATTGCCTCACTGTTACTTTGTGCTTTCTCCATTGGCTTGTAGTGTCTACCTATATTTTTTGTCATGTACATCGATTGTGGTCTCTGTGAGACATGGATAACCTTTCTGTTATATGCTTGGATGATGCTTACCACAGAAGAGCCCTGTGTGACCCTTCCATGCCTAGGGCAGCAACCTGAAAATGCCAAGATCAGGGCAGGCTTTAAAAGGAAAGCAAATTCTCCCAGCGCTTGTGGGTGACACTGAAGTCAGATTTCCCAGCCAGCCACAAACAGTGATTCTGATTCCCGACACCGGTTATCAAGAAGCCAGTATACAAATACACGCAGCCCCCTTTATTGCATTTCAGTCTCTGGCTCCCAATCAGCCACAAGGTCCAGTAAAGAGACCAGTTATTTAAACTCTATGCTCTTTACCAAAAAGTTTCTTCTGACCCCAAAGGGACAGCCACAGTACCAGATCAATATAAGTTTAGATCTTACCCAAAATACCATGCTGCCAGCCAAACCTTTAGTAACTAAAACTAAAGGTTTATTATAAAAAGAAAGAAACAAACTATAAAAGAAATGTTAAAGGATTAAAGCAATCAGATACATACAAATGATTTGAAAGTCCATATATATGTAAGCAAGGTCTTAGTGGCACTCCCCCCTGCTCAGACAGTCTAAGTGGCACTCCCTCCTACTCAGTCAGCTGAAGGGGGGGCAACTTTGTTTGCATGGACTTTGTATTTGCATGAGTACAATTAAGTACTCAGCATATTGCATGAGCACACTAGGTGCTGAGCATGATGGGAAATGGTCAATGTGTCTGGTATTGTGTTACAAGTCACTTTTGTGTTAACTGCAGGGGTAATTAAATCTTGTCCTTCGATTGTATGAACAAATGGCATCAAATCTGTATTTAGTTTGTTCTGATAAAAAATTCACTCTCACCCAAGTAGAGCCCAAAGAGGGTAGCGGATGGATGTTTCAGCATTGCAAGGAGAGAGGGAGGGGATGAGCAGTGTCCCATTGATCTTATATTAGCCTGGGCAAAGAGGCTACCCTCAGGCATGGGTTGATGATCTTCTCCCACTGTTTAATGGTAGGACTAATGATTCCTCTTGGACTCTTTTTTTTGTTAAACGCAGGGACTTTGCTTCTGTGTCAGCAGAAGGTTTTCCCATGAGCCAAAATTTACTAAGAGCTGAATCGCTAGAGAGACTGGGAAACCTTGACTGACAACCACCAGCAAGGTGCCAGCAGTGGGCAGCACCTGAGACGGCAGGGTCGGTCGGCACCAGTAGATGTCAGGAGCAACAGTGGTCAATGCCAGCGGATGGTGGGATCGGTCAGTGCAAGCCAGGCGCGGTCAGTGAGAGCCAGGCACAGTCGGTGGGAGGCAGGCACGGTCCGCACCAGCAGGTGCAGTCGGTAGGAGGCAGGTGGGTTGGCTCCATCCAGGTGCAGTATGCAGGAGACAGCAAAGGAGGAGGCCTGGTCAAGCCTGCATACAGCAGGAGTTTGAAGAGGGGGGCAGACTGAGTCCCAACCGAGAGGTGGACATTGCAACTACGATGGTCAGTACGGGGAAAGCAAGAAGGGAGAGGCAAAGGACTCATCCCATACTCTGGGCTGGGTTTTGGCTCATTGAGTTCATGAATTCTGTTTGCACTGTTTCCTAAACCAGTGCTGTGCTATCTCTCTTCTGTTATTAAAAGGGCTACTTTCTACACTCAGACTCTGTGCTTGCGAGAGGGGAAGTGTTGCCCTTTGGGGCGCCCAGGGGATAGTGTGTGATTTCCCAGGTGACTGGGTAGGGGCTCAAGCCAGTTTGGTGTTATATCATTGACAGGGACCCCTAGAACCTGGCCCTTGCTGCTGCCGACTCTGTCTGGCAGAAAGGTTACATATATCAGATTTCTAGAAGAATTGTGGAGTTTTCAGGCTTGTATAGTCCCTCTGGTGTACATCCAGTATCTGGATGGGTCTCAGTCCTTTGTTTCACAGCTTCAGTTGAAGATGAGTTGGTCCAGAGGTAGATAGGTGGCTGAAAGCTGAACAGGATTGAAGACAAAATGGATCCCAGGCCTCTGCCTTTCATGTCCTCTGGCCCTTGCTATGCTGCTTGTGGAATTTCACAGGAACCAAAATGGAGTCCAGAGTCACATGAGGAAGTCCTGATGACTCATCAGGTATATCCCTGGCTTCTCCCCCTGGTCCCCTTGCAGTGAATCTCTTAATGGGCCACTAATCAGACTGTTGTTCTGCAGCCATCTTATCTGAGGCATTACCCAGACATCACAATTTGAAATACTGATATAGCAACCATATCCATAACTTCCATTACACACATAACACATGGATATAAACATTATCATCTTACTTAGCACACTACAGCCTTTCTAACAGTACCTGATATGGCATATCTCATAAAAATTACTATGATTTTGACATACTGATGTAAAACAATATAATAAATGCTGCCCTTCCCCCCCAATCCAGCCAGCATGACACCCTGATCCTTGATTTGGGCCCGTTTGCATTACTGCAATACAAGTAATAATTAATAAATGCTTCTCTAATGTTACTTTTCCATGAGTTTGCCCCAGGGATATATTGGAATCATGAGATGGAGGGGATATCTCCAGGAGGTGCACTCTCTATTAAGATACATTCCACATTCTGGCAAGTGGGAGATACTAAAAGAGATAAATATCTACATGGTTTTTCTATAATATGCATATGTCTATATTTTCTAAACTGCATAGAACGTATCCATGTAAACATTTACACAAAAGATTAGTATTGTCTCTGAAAGTGGCTGCTTTTTCCATATTATTCATTCATAGTCTGACATCCTGACTGGAAGTGTTTTTATTAAAGAAATTCACTCATTGATTTTACAGTAACAAATGACATACTGATAATATGCTTTAGACAACTCCAGGCACTTGGTTCAAAGCCAAAGCCCATTTCCTTTTTCTCTTGTAACTGATTCATTTATAGATCATCCTGGGCTGAATCTGGATTTTTTTTCTTAATGCTGACTCCTCTTTTGCATAATTCTTTCTTTTAAAATCAAGAATTGCTCAAACTAATCACTAGTGAGGAAAAAGTACAGGAGGGAGGGTCAGAAACAGGAGATTACTTCACTATTCGTGAATTTCAAGAGGCAAAAGCATTGAATCCAGTTGAGAGACCAAATTCAAGGAGGTTTGTAAATCCAAAGGCTGTGTAACTACCATTCACCTTGAGACAGCCCTCTCCAGATCAAGGTTTATAGTGCATTATCTGAAAGACACGGAGAAAAACCAGTTTTCATCTTCTTAACTCGTGAATGAATAAATCTGTCCTATGATAAATATTTCATTTTCAATGAGTAATAAATTCAGCGCACACACACACAAAAACATTAAATGAAGGGCAAAACAAAGGCTTATTCAGATTTCTAGGCTATGTAAAGGAGACAGGGTTGGACTGTGTTCAGTCAGTGAGTTCACAAGTTTCTCTGCACCCAGGAATTTCCTGCAGGGAGGGCTGGGTTAGAATAATGCAGGTTGGTCACTCTTTTACTGACTGAGACTGAACATTATTTCATTTTGTAGTCATTGCTAAGAAACCTGTATACTTTGCTTAAGATACGGTATGTATGTGCAACTCTGTGACATTGTACCCATCACTGATAAATGTCCTAGAATTTCATAGGAAATGCTTAGGCTGGAAAAATATAACTCTGTCATTTCATCAATGGTTTTTAAGGAATGAAAAGCTTCTTTCCCTCACTGGCCCAGTCTGCATTGCTGCTGGTGATCGACAGGAGATACATAAGCTACGTTAAATAACGTGTGTTTCTCCCATTAACTTACTTACAGTGCCGTACTGCAGTGTTTCCATTGTGCTGTGTTGATGGGAGACGCCCTTACTCCTTTCAGGTGGGGTGGATTAAATGTGTCGACCGATGAGCACTTTCAGGATCAATTGAACAGGTCTTCACAGCCTGCTCAATTGATCCCACTGCATCGATCCAAGCAGCCCCAGTGCAGACATACCCACAGTCAAGGAATTGCATCCCCTTCCTTACCAACTCCATCCTACAAATGAAGCACACTACATTACTCTTTTTTTCTTTCATGCTCTAGTTCTTATGGACTTTTTCCATGCTGTTTCACATGTCTGAAATTGTTTCCCTTTCCCTTTCCACCAGGTATCTACCTACTTTGAATTCAAATATTTCCAGAAGATTCTCTTCTTTCCTGAGGCCAATAAATGCTATAATCCATCAATAAAAGCTGTCAGCAATTCATAAAAGAATAAAAATAACATGCTAAGCTACAGCCATTCTCTGGATCCTGCAGTGCATGCTCATGTTGCCTATCTATTTAGCATGTAAGTATCTCAGGAGGAGGGGCCATGTCTCATTTTAGGTCTTGTGTAGGCACACATAGGACCAGTATTAAGGGGGATCCATTCTTGCAATCCTTACTCAGGCAAGACTTTCTTTGATTTTATTGACTCCTAAGGGAGCTGTTATCATGGTGAGTTCTCCTTCTCTTCCTCTCCCACTCATAGACTTAGACTCATAGACCTTAAGGCCAAAAGGGACTACTATCATGATCTTCTAGTCTGATCTCCTGCACATTACAGGCCATAAACCTCACCCACCCACTCATTTAATAGGCCCATAACTTCCGACTGAGTTACTGAAGTCCTCAAATCATGATTTAAAGACAATCCACCAATTCCACTAGTTTAAATCTGCAGGTGACCTGTTCCCCAGGCTGCAGAGGAAGGTGAAAAACCCCTCCCTGCCCCATTGTCTCTGCCAATATGACCTAGGGGAAAATTCCTTCCTGACCCCAAATATGGTGATCAATTAGACCCTGAGCATCAGCCAGATACCTGGCTAAGAACTGACTCACTTTGTTACAGCCTCATGACATTTCTATAGGCTCAGGGGGAGTCGAGCATTCCCAGCTGTCTTCTGAATGCATTCCCCTTGCTTGTTCGATGGGGGAGAATTAATCATACCTACCCCAGGGGATGATTTATCACAAACTCTGTAAGATGAAACTCATGGAGTTTCCATTCCCCTACATGGATATTTTGTACAGAGGATGATTTCACTCTAATCAAGGGCAGCTAGATTGAGATTTTAGGATTGGGTCATTCAGTTGGTGGTTAAGAGGTTGGAGTGCATTTAAGTTTTCATTAACTTCAAGGAGAATTGCTGGGTGCTCAGCACTTTTGAAAATCATGCCATACATTTAGATGTCTCAGTATTAAATGAGGCCCCTACTTCTTTGCTCTTGGCTAAACTTGTTGTAGCCCCTAGAAGAAATAGGAATTTGATATAGACTCAAACGTTTGTTATATATAGCTGGGAACAATATTGATAGAGGAAAAAGAAGCACAATATGAATGCAACGTTCGTTCCTCACTCACATTAGTACATAAATTGTGATGCTTATTAATAGACGTCCAAAATCAGGAAATTCTGTCTCATAGAGATATAAAATAGGAACTATTTTTCAGTATGTGCTTTCATCTAATTTCATTCAGTAGTTTGTGCCAGTTTTGTCAAATAAGTTTTGACAAATTCAATATATCGTATATATGGGAGATTTCCAAGTTTAAACAGCTTCATAAATCAGAAGTTGATCAATAGCAATAATAAATGGCCTTTAATTTTATACAGGTGACAAACAGGGTTGGCCATGGTTGAGAAGCTGTAGGCATTGGCTGTGTCCACTCTTTCTTCATAAGATGGAGTGTTAACACTTAAAACTGTGACACAGAGTAACTGTTATTGCTCTGGAAGTATTAGGTCATAACCTCTTTCAGCAAAATATAGCTCTTTAAAGTCAAGTATTTCTTGGGAGTGTGAAGACATCAAGGGGCTGGGTTAAAAAAAATGGAAACAAGCATTTTAGAAAATGGTACACTCCCTGTTAGTGAACATTTTTACCTACAGCTGAAAGTAATTTGATACACCTACTATGGATGTGACCCTATATGGGTTCATATGGAGACTAATCTAGTGAAGGTTGAAAAACAATTTCTATTATAACCCCCTGGTTTCAGTGGGCCATAAGGTGCTGAAACATTCACCTTCTTAGCTGAAATTTTATATATTCATGACTTCTGCTTAAAGGGTTTTTGTTTAGTTTTAAGTTTAAGAGAAGAGGGTGAAAAAGAAAAAAAACCTTCCATCCTATTTAGTTTCACAACCTTATACCTGAAATCATTGGTATTTGGAAGTTGCAACTGAGCACAGAAATAATTTTTTTAAAGGAGCAGTGTCTGGCTTTTCCCCCACAGATGAAAATTATTTTGATTCAGCCATATTATAAGGTTTTTGACAAGTGTACTGAGCATACACAGTCATATTTTCTAAGCACATTAAGTGCACACAAAAGACATTATGCATGTGTATATGTAGCTAACATAGGGCATGTTGCACTACTTCCAGCAGTCAGCACACACATCTCAAATATTGTGGGAGACCAAGGATTTGGCAAAAGGGAATTTTTCTGTTGGGAAAAGTCCAAAGATCTGGTTGCCAAGAGGTGCCAAATTCAGTTGGTATATCTTCCAGTGACTGGCCTTAGTTCTTCTACTTCGTAATCTGACATAATCCTCCTGCACACAGGAGTGTCAAATATTTGTACCTCATTTTGTAAATAGTGTAACAAAGTTTATGACAAATCTGGGAAGAGATCCCTTATTTTTAGGATGTGCACCCATCTCTTATCCATCAGACCAAATTGCTTCATTTTCTGGTGATTATTGAGTGCCTATAATGTTTACCCATCTTTGTAAAAAAATTGAGATCTATCAATGAAAAATCACTATGTACCTGAAAATGATTATCTATATTTCATTAGTGGGGAGGAGATTTTGGTGAGAGGTAATGTGGCCTAGCAAGTTAGGCATTTGTTTTGTAGAAGAGGGTCAGCTGCCTACTTGCTGTGTGAACTTTGAACAGTCACTTGAACTCTGGTATAGCCAGCCAGATTTGTGCAGTAAAAATGATGGAATTGTGGGTTTTCTGATAAAAGCATAAAATTTGACATGGTCATAAGGCATGACCTAATAAAGATTTTCATATATGGGTCCAATGGTAAATCAGGCCATGTTGGCCATAGAAGCCATTTTAACAACACTGTCATAATGAGCCTATTTTTCAAGTGGATGGACAAGAGATGTATTTTGGTTTTCCTTCAGCATGGCCTTAAAATTGTTGTAAGTACGTAGTTTATACTAATTTTGATCGTCAATGTGGTCTTGGAGGAATTTAAGCATATTTCTCTTTTATTTTTTCTTGCAGATGTTGCTTTGATTGTGTGCCAGTTGCTTGGTGATTGGGTAATATTAACTGTACACAGTAGAGAAAGGTATAGATTACTATTGGCTATTATGAGTGCTTCAAACATGTCAGAAAATACAATCTTGTTTGAGAACCAGGTCCGTCAAAAGAGACATCCAATTCCTCTTCTGATGGGGGAAGGTGTGTGCTTTGTCAGTATAACTGGCCCAGAATTGATTACTCCAGCAGAATGAAATGTACCTGGCTATCAGCTCTAGAAGAATATATCAAATGTTTCAATAAATCGAATCCATTTCCCACATCCACAGAAATACGTAGTTTAGATTACGGTGATGGCATTGAAAAGACTTTGAACAAGAACAATGGATGGTGGCACAAATCCTGCTACATCACGTTTTACAGGATCAAACTTAAAAGGTCTGTTTAAAAAAAAAAAGAACTGAGTAAACTGTGGATCACCCTGATGAACTGTGACTGACACAGTAAACCTCCAGAAAAAGAAGCGCGCTTTATCTGTGAAGTGAACACAACATCAAAGAAACTCGATGAAGTTGTGGGTCTTGGCACTGAGAGTTGAGTCTGCAAGTGTACATTTCACCTGTAACAGCAGTACTTGCTTGCAAAACTAAGTGCAGGGGATTTAGTGGACCAGGAGGCAGAGTATCATGCAAGGTGTTTGGTGTCTCTCTGCAGCAAAGTCAGGGAGAAGAAAACTGATCCAAGCAACATAAAGAAGATGTTGAATGGGATTGCCTTTGCTGAACTGATTGCATACAATGAAAAGACAAGACAAGAATCCAGCCTTTAAACGGGCAGACCTCGAAAGAGTCTGTGTAGCTAAACTAGAAAAGATGGGCGTGACACTGGCTAGATGCATTCACAGCCTGGGCTAAAATCTCAACCTTTCACAAATTTCAGATCTCCACGCATGCAAAGAAGGATGTGATGTGCTCTTTGCCTTCAACCAGGGTATTGGATATGCCCTCCAAAAAAGCATGTGAGGAAGACTGTGATGAAGAAGCACTTCACCTGTCCCAAACAGTAAAAGTTATTCAAAGGGACATGTTTCAAAGGAAAAACACAGTTTACAGGATGCCAAGGAAAATCTGTACCTGACTCACTGCTGACACTGATGTCCATGATATTGGGAGGTCCAAACATTAAAACTCAGTCACAACAAGTTTTCATTCATTCAGATACTCTTACTTTGGCACAGCTGTTGTAGTGCAACAGCAACATCTATTGTTGTGAAGGAATAGAAAATTTGTACCACAACAAAGCTCAAGAAACACCTTTACCAATCTGTGCTGGTTTGATGCTTCATGCACAGACACAAAAAAAGTGAGCTCGTAGATAACTTCTTGAATTGTCGATCTCCTCTGGCAGAGTGTTGGCCATCTTTACCAGCATGGCAAACAGTGCATGCCAATACTTCAAGGATGCAAATGCAGTCTGTCTTCTAAAGCTTCATGGTGGTCTCTTCACTACTGCAGTTATAGACAACATAGACCACAATCCCAGCTCAATCACAGAAACAGATTCCTTCCATGAAACTGGGGTATCACCTTTTCAGCATCCCAGTACTTTGGTAAAGGGAATTGTCTGTGGAATTCCCACCATGGACTGTGAGACTTCAGCATCAGTGAAGAAGACTACATCATCACTTCCTGAGTCTTAGACATTTCTCCCTCCGATGATCTTGAAGGAAACCAATACTTCCATCCCAGCTGCATATGTTAACATTGAGACAGACTGCCAAATGATTGCCCTGAAAGAAAAATGCAGGTGGTTTGAACAAGTAAGGCAAGCAGGAAGTCTGGATACCTTCATTGGAGATTGTGACATTTTTCGGGCAGCCTACCATGCCAGCAAACAGCCAATGCCAAAATTCACAGTGCTACAGAACACATTAATTCTTAATATTTTTGCTTAATCTCAAGCCATCACAATTAATTGCTTTAGTTTTCAGGACATCTAGCACAATAGGGATAAGATGGTTTAATACCATAAGCAATCGGTATCAGAAAAATATCAGTTGAAAAGATGCATTCAGAATTTAAAATGACTGCAACACCCAGCATGGCATGAGTTGTCAATATCCTCATAGCTGAAATTCTTTATTAGGTCATGTTCTAAGATGTTGGCATGTTTCATGACTTTATCATAAAACCCACAATTCTTTCACAAATGTGATCAGCTACTAGATTTGTCATCACTAGAAATCTTAGTATTCTGTTTGAACAATATTGTGATGCTTCAAGTTAGCTGGTGTTATGCTGACCTAGGGTGACCAGACGTCCTGATTTTATAGGGGCAATCTCAATGTTTGTGGCTTTCTTATATAGGTGCCTGGTACCCCTCCTCATCCCCATACCCCATCCCAATTTTTCACATTTGCTATCTGGTCATAGAATCATAGAATATTAGAGTTGGAAGGGACCTCAGGAGGTCATCTAGTCCAACCCCCTGCTCAAAGCAGGACTATCCTCAGCTAAATCATCCCGGCGAGGGTTTTGTCAAGCCTCAGCTTAAAAACCTCTAAAGATGGAGATGCCACCACATCTCTAGGTAACCCATTCCAATGCTTCACCACTCTCCTAGTGAAAAACTTTTTCCTAATGTCCAACCTAGACCTCCCCCACTACAACTTGAGACCGTTGCTCCTTGTTCTGTCATCTGTCACCACTGAAAACAGCCTAGCTCCATCCTCCCTGGAACCCCATTTTAGGTAGTTAAAGGCTGCTATCAAATCCCCCCTCATTCTTCTCTTCTGCAGACTAAACAGACCTAGTTCTTTCAGCCTCTCCTCATAAGTCTTGTGATCCAGCCCCCTTATCATTTTTGTTGCCCTCTGCTGGACTCTCTCCAACTTGTCCACATCCTTTTTGTAGTGAAGGGCCCAAAACTGGACACAGTACTCCAAATGCGGCCTCACCAATGCCGAATAGAGGGGAATAATCACTTCCCATGATCTGCTGGCAATGCTCTTACTAATGCAGCCCAATATGCCATTAGCCTTCTTGGCAACCAGGGCACATTGCTGACTCATATCCAGCTTCTTAGCCACTGTAACTCCCAGATCCTTTTCTGCAGAACTGCTACTTAGCTCGTTGGTCCCCAGTCTGTAGCTGTGCATGGGATTCTTCCGTCCTAAGTGCAGGACTCTGCACTTGTCCTTGTTGAACCTCATCAGATTTCTTTTGGCCCAATCCTCCAATTTGTTTAGGTCCTTCTGTATCCTATCCCTACCTTCCTGAGTATCTACCACTCCCCCCATCTAAGGTCATCCTATGCTGACTCCCTCATCCCCCTCTGGTCAGTGTACACTGTGTTCCTCACCATGTCTGCTCATTGTGAATAAATATGGCTTATTATCTTCATGAATCATTGTTCTCTGCACATAGCATAAAGAACAAATGCTTATTTTGAGAGGGCAGTGAAATCAGTGTTTGAATAGCAGAAGTCCTCAGTTCACCCTCTCTAACATGGTTAGCACGAAATAGAGCTTCTCAAGACTGTGGATATAACCTCTAACCATCCCTCAGTTCCAAGACAGGAATAGAGGGATGGTTAGAGGTTGTATCTTTGGAATGTGTGGTTCTAGGGAACTGTGTATGACCCTTAACTAGCCTTTACTGATCCCACAGCACTTGGCTAGGTATAATGGACTTTGTGGAGGCAATACAGTTGGAGAATAACAGTCATTATTGGCAGGCAAAACTTGATATAAATGTTTTGGGGGTATAGAGTTACAGACTTTTGAATTCCAAGTGATGACCATTTAAAAATTCTTCTAGCTTTCCTCAGTTTCTTTCTGACTAGCTGTTCCTGAAGTCCAGAGGAAGAAAAGTTAATATCTGTTGAATTGGATTTGTATGGAGAATCAGATCAGGCAATTTTCTGAAAGTAGAATAAGAATGAATTAGAGCCAAATATATAAAGTCCACTGGACACCAGATCTATTAATACGGTACATGGTGAGAATGCAAATAGTGAACAATATTGTTTTGAAAACAAAAGGGAACTATTCTTCCAGAAGGCCTCATTGCAAATGATATACATTTTAATATAATGTTCCAAAGAATTATATCAGTGCTCTTTAAAATATATGGTTCCATAAATACAGCAGTATACAAGTAAGGTACTTTTTAATAGCTTCTGTGGTTTAACACTGAAAAATGTCTGTTATTTTAAAAGAAGAATGGGTATAGATTAAGGATGTGAATCAACTCAGATAAAATATAAAACCAACCTGTGCTTTTACCAAAATTTGAACCAAATCCCAAAGAAGATTCCTAAAGAAGCATAAGTAACTTTTTCATATTTTTTCTCTTGTCTTGGCTCAAAAAAATATCAGAATAATGTGAGAGGCCTTCTTTTGGCATTTTTGTCCCATTTTTTCAAAAACATTTAGGAGAAAGCCTGGCTGCATCCTCATCCAAAATTTTGGGTGCTCATCTTCACTACTGGCAAATTTCTGGAACTCTTGAAGTGCACTAGTAGAAAAATCTGGGACTTCTAGATAGTCACCAAAGATGAGTTTTCTTACTCATTTTTTTCTCTCCCACCTTATGCCATTCATTGTACTGGTGGTTCTCACTCTGGAGGTTTTGAGCCTCTCTCTGGAGAGATGAGGATCACAAATAAGTTTCCTTAGTGACTCACCACTGCTCCCTTCCCACCCCTTTTTTATGGCTAGATGCGAGAGGGATCCCAAAATGTTTTTCTGCTATAACATGAGGTCACAGTATGGAAAAGTTTGAGTATTGATGTATTACACCATCTGTCATAAATTCTTTAACCAGATATCCTGTTGTGTTTTTGCAACCTCATTATTTTGTGTATATGATGTCTTTCATATAATATTATTTGCATTCTGAAGGAAATGGCTTTCAAGCCACTTGAACTCACTTATCATAATGGTCACGTCTGCCTTTAAAATCTACAAATACGTACCATTACTGATAGTCACTAATGCAGCAACACTTGTTTCTCTTGTCCTAAACATTCAATGTCCCCAGTTCTTGATGGCAGTGTTATTTTAAACTGCATCAAGCAGTTATGAAAAGCAACTCTGTTGCTACTGAAAAACAATCACCTTGGTTTAAGGAAGATCAAGGCCTCACAGGAAAATTTAAAAAATGGATCAAATATTTATTAACCCTCCCTTCCTTCCCCCCTCCCCAACATCTCCTGATGACAAATAGTTTCACAAGATAGGTTATTCCCCTTATCAAAAAGGTAAATGTTCAATTATGATCTAGGACAATACTCAACAATTTGAATGTATTTAATAGGAAGCATCAGGATGGTAGTTAATATAATATGCTCATGTATATTATAGCTTCTATTACTGCTCCCCGTTCCTGGTTTCCAGCTATATAATTAATTTGGTAATATAAAATTTGACAGGTGGCTTTAATTTTCTAGACCACTGAGTGGGGGATGTGAGCTTACAGCCAGGGAATACAAATATCACTGAGGTGTTTATTTTACTGTTAATTTTTTTTGTTTAGTTTTCTTGTAGGTGCATGAGAGTTTATTATTGGCAAGGAATAAATAGATACAGGGGACTTAGGCTTTCTTTGTGGGGATGAGAGTATCTGATCATTAGGACAAGAGAGTGTTTTCAAAAGGATCATTTTCTCATGCTCTATAGCACCTTATTGTTTTTCAAAGAAAATTATTTTTTAAAAGGACAATTGCCAAACTGAAGTATTTTTTCATGCTCATGCAGGAGTTACTTGAGATGGGGGCAAATCTTCATTTTAATAGATCTTTCTTTATACGCCATATAAAAATGGATGAATAGCTATTTTTAAACAGCTATTTAAATAGTGTAACATTATAGTGTAACATTAACACTTAGAAAAACATACCTTTCCCTCTTCCACCCAGTATAATGTCAGAACTGTTGATTGTGTATCCTAGAATACAGTATGTAGCTCATGGCACCAAAAGGAAAGAAACTCATGAAGTTCTCAATTGTTTATGGATTTCATCCTCACAATACCCATTGAGAGAAGTATTTTCCCCCATTTTAAAGATGGGAAACTGAGACACAGAGTAGAATAAGTGACTTGCCCCGAGTCATACAGGAAGTCTCTATCTCAACCTTTTTGGTGTTAAAATTTCTACTGCCTCCTTCCATGTTCCCTGTGGTTATGGGATGGTTCCTGCAGTGGAACCTACATGAGCAAGGCCCAATGAAGTATCACCACATTAAACGATTGGGGTTAGCTGATAAATCAGGACTCAGAGAGTTTGGTTGTGAGTTTCAAATGGACAAGAAATGTATCAAAAGTGAAGAAAAAATTCCAAAATAAATAGAATTTGACACTTTCAAACAAATAACCATAATAATGCTTATAATTTGCTTTAGCACTGAAACTATGCTAGGAGCTATGACCTGTGTGACCCGTCTCCCACAGAAGTAGTATTCAATGTTAATGTAATGGTAAGGTCTTTCATTGGTAACATCTTGAGAACTATTTGACCTATTTGTATCTTTCTTAAATAAGTCCAATGAAGTCTGTCTCTGCCAAAGGCAATGGTTTTCAGGAAATGGCTGTTTGCACACTCAAACTGCTATGATTTACTTCAAAAAAAGGGAAACTTGCCCATGTTTCTTAGAAAACTAGCAAAAGGCCATCCTTTTTAAACCTGAATGGCTAAAGTTAGGCACCTAAGCCACATTCTGGAATCCACATAAATAGACTGATTTTTCAGAAGTGCTCAATGCTAGCACTGGTCAGGAATTTTTTGCCAAAAATGATTTTTTCATTTAAAAATGGTTATTCATTGAAATTAAAACTTTTCTCAGGAAATGGTTAATTTTGACGAATTTCTTTACTCAAAATTTTTGCAAAGAAAAGTTTCAAAACATCCAATTTTACATTTTTGGAAGGCAAAATTCTATTTATTCTGGTTCAAAACAACTGTTTTGAAATGTAAGCTAATTAACATTAAAAAAAGTGTTTGAACTGTTCAAAATCAAAACATTTTAAAGTTAGCCCAAACTTTTTTTTTTTATTTAAAAATTTAATTTTTCCAGAACAATTTTCAAGATTTTAAATCTTCTCCCCATTTGGGAATAGGAACATTTTTTGAAATATCAGAAATGCTTGCAGGATAAGAAAACAATTTCCCACTCCATTCTATCAACATCCACTTTGTTGACTTCACTGGCATCCTTATCGAACAGTCTGAGAAAATGTAGTCTTTCAATAAGGTTGTTTTTGTTTTTAATTTTTTTTGAACTGTCCAGTTGAATATAAAATCCCTACTATGGAACTATATTTTTCTCTATTTCATGAGTCTTTTGTCCAAGTTTTAGAGAAATCTATTAGATTTATTCCTCTTCACTTCTATGTGACTTTTCTGTCAAGGCAATTGTGGATCATTAGTACTTCTGAAAACCAGGCCAAATATTAAAGAACTTATATATAGATTGAAGTGCCGAATTTTAGGTATTTAAGTTTGAAAATTCTGACCAAAGGATGTAAATGGAAAACAAATTGTGAAGCCTTCTTTTTGCTACATGGTGAGATACAGAGAACAGAATTCTGCAACTGCGGCAATACCAAGCAGAAACTGATAATGAATAACAGATACGTTTTATTTAAATTTTAGCCATATCACATTCACACATACATCCCTTGTTCATGTATTTTATCACAATCTAAAGGGAGCAAACCTGTGGAAACTTCTTTAAATAAGGCAGCATATCAGTTCCTCCTTTTCCTAGCTGTTCTTCCTACACTCTGAGAGGACATATATACAAAATGGTAAAGAGGCTCAAATGCAACGACAAACAATAACAAACAAAAAGGCCTGGTACAATCATAGAAGTTTTAAAAAGTTGACCTAGTTCCATTTGTTATGTTACCCAGTGCCTTAGGTGTTTTGTTTAAAATAGTAATTCATTATAAAATATTAATCCAGCTGTAACATTGCAGACTGAAACATATTTGATCAGTGAGTCTGCAAAAACTGCCACTCATTTGTATCTCAATGCCTTTTCGGCATTTAATACTATAGCATATTTCTGGATTTATCTAACCCTCTGGTTTGGCTAAAGAAATTGCTTTATGAAATTACCTCTTGACAGTGACTCTTTTAAAGGTCTTACTTGCCCTGATTGAACAATGTTGAGCATTTTGATTTACAGCCACCAAAGCTTGGCCAGGATTTTAGTCAGAGTTTATCAGTGGCACAGATCTGTAACGTAAGGGATGAACTGAACCCCTTTCAGGAAATATTCCCCTTTATAGGAGCCATTAAATTCTTGTGGGTAGCTATGACCATCATGTGAAGTTTTCTGCAACAAAGACTGACAGGGAGAATGTTATTCTGAATAAGCGAGGACCCAAAAGAGACTGATCTGTGAGTGAAGAGCTGAGAAGAAACTATTTCTTCAGGAGTTTGCAGCAGGTAAAGGAATCCAGTTCAAGAAGAAAGAGTTCTGATAAGGCCCACTTGCAGCCACTGAAGATTTTCCAGGAGAGGGAAGAGAGTGAGCTGACCTTATCATGCATCCTGCTGCCTTTTGGAAGGAAGGCTAGGTGGATGAATGACTGAATTCATTGAAGGGAGCTGGATGAATGAGTGCTGCATGAATAAACCAAAGCAGCTTATTCTTCTGCTAAGACAAAATGGGAAAGGGGCTGGTTATAACAGAGAGGTCTAGTCTGGTGAGAGTCATCAATGAGAGCATAGAGAAAGTGTAGCTAATAAAGGCTCTGAAGTCTACTTGGCCTGCCCCTGGCAAGAGAAGCCAGCTCAGTCATTTGGCTAGGCCATCAGATGAAGAGCTGAGTTCAGCAGAAGTAGACATTGGAAAGTTGGCTGGCAAATTTCACATTCAGTAATGCTTTGGCTCTCCTAAGCCTTGCTAATAAGCAGTGATTTCTGTTAAGGAAATTTAGGTTGTTAGTGCTTTGGGACAGGGGCCATGTCTTTATTCTCTCTACCTAGATACCTAAGGTATTTAGGGCACAGAATATAAATGTTAAATAATAACTAATTCAACTGGTCCAAATTCAACTTGTCCACTGTCCCAGATAATGAGTCTGATGGATAAGTGAAACATAAGTAATTAATTAATAGTATTTCTTGATGTGGTGGGGTGCCTGCCCCTTAGTGGCCTGGAAAAGGTTAAGAGGGCCCTTAGAGAGGCTGGGTGAAAGGTAGCCAATAGGGAAGTGCTTCATGGCAGCCAATCAGGGCCCAGGAGGCTGGTATAAAAGGGAACTGCACAACAAAGCAGAGGGAGTGACTCCCAAGAGTTTGAAGAGGGAGGACTGTCAGCACCCTGGACAGAGCAGTGGCTGGCTGCTTGACTTAGCAGAGCAAAATGCCCTGAAGCAAGGGTGGTGAAGGTACTGCGGCTGTGGGAAAATGGCCCGGGGAGTTGAGAAGAAGATGCAGCGGAAGGCTGCTACACACACAGGGACCCTGGGCTGGGACCCGGAGTAGTGGGTGGGCCAGGTTCTTCCCTTCTCCCCCTTCCAAATCACCATTGGAGTGGTGGCAGAACTGCAGTGGCCACAGTGGGAAGTGGCTAGAATGGATTGCAGAATCCCTTGGAAGGGGGGAACACGGATTGTGACTCAGCTGAGAGCTGATTCCCCAGATAGCCAGTAGGAGGTGCCACGGTGGTGAGTCGAACTGTGTTACACTTGTTGTTAATATCAATACCAAGTAGCCAAGGGGGCAGCTAGGGTTGTTTGTTTGTTTAAACTTAGACTTGTATAATTTCAAGGCTGAATTAACTACTTGTAGAAGAACACCCTGTGAGGGAGTGCAGATCCAAAGGGATTCAGACAGCTCTAGATACCATCACATGTTCACATCTGGAACTTGAGTACTCTTGAAACACTGAATATTGGGGAAAAGGGAGAAGTTTTTATCCTAACTGGAGTATTAATAAGGGCTAAGGATAATAAAAAACTTGAAATCATTGCAGCACATCTGTAGCAAAGGCAATATTAGCGGGTGAATAGCTGACTTTAGTCTCTAGAAGTGCTAACTCATCAAGGAGTCAATTGTGAGCTTTGTTAAGCACTTGTACAATAAAGGAGTCAGGAAATGTAAGAGACCAGACTACCTAGGGAGATAGGGAGAGCCGTGTCTGTGGAGACGCCACACCCCATTCTGTGCAGGTTGGTGGGCAGTGGCATAGAGGTAGAAGAGCTTTCATATCACCTTTCCTTGCTCTCTGCTCAATGTGCAAGCTAGTACAGCTGAGCCAGTGCAGAGGGGAAAGTCATCCATAGTATATATAAGGATGAGGAAGATTATTTTCCCCTGGACCAAATGGGACCTACGTCTGCTCTTGGCGCAAAGCAATTCCATGCTGCACTGAGTTTTTTCATGTCTTACATTCCTTATTTTCTCTTTAAACTAGTTAGGAAAGACGAAGCAAAAAGCAAGAACACATGAGTAATTTTTCAGAATGGAAGAAGATTACGGAGAAGAAGTTCAGTGTATTTACTAATGTTCTAGAATATGCAGTAAGTAGTGAGGAGATGCAATTTTCTAATAATACAACATTTATTTAGCCTAATAAAAAGGTAGGAGGACTTAGAAAAAATTCTGGAGATATAATATCACTGGGTAGCTAAGCAACATCTAGGAAAGTGGAAAGATGAAGCCATTCTCATGTTTGAAGAAACTATTGCTCCTGTTTAGCTTTACTTACAGAACTGGTAGCTTTTTTGTATGGTACTTTCTGAAAGCTTTCATGATCTTTATTCTTCTCCTATTAAATTTACTATTTTTATGCCCTATTGCTTTGATTGAGGGAAATGTGATCCCAATCTTACTTGTACATTTCTCAGGCCACAGATCTTTAACCTCCTCTGCAACAAAAAGAAAAGTCTTTTTACAATTGATCTCATAAAGCTTGAAGTTGCAAGAAGCTGTGATGATATGCTCTTATAATTTAATATTTTATTTTCACTTCTGTAATTCTGCCACCTGCTAAAACCTCCTGTTGTGAGAGTAGTGGACTTCTGATGACCCCATATCTATACTCAGATCAATTCTAAATGTCTCAGCCAAGCTGTATTTCATCTTCAGCACTACTGTGATCCACATGCTCCCTTCTCATGAAGGTGGGGGACCTTTTTTATAATTTAAGGGTATTAACAACCTGCACTCAGATGAAAACATTAATTTTGCATCTTAATAACTGGGATTACCCACACACTAAAAATCAATTTTGTTTGTTTTCCCCTTTATTGCTGATATCCTTTATCAAAACCAGCCAGCAGGAGGCTGTCACATATCCTTTCCTCAAAAAGTCTTGAGGTCAAATCCTGGCCAAGTGGCAATGAACAGAAGCTTTGTCTTTGACTTAATGGAAAGAGAATTCAATTCAGTATCTTCCTCTCTGGATTTCATGAGCTCCATCAGCCAAGGCCATACTGAAATCTTATTCTCTTAGGCAGATGTTGCACTGCATTGCTGCATATAGTAGGTACTAAGCTTACATAGATGTTGTAGATTGTAGTGAGCCAGTCATGTTTTCTTTATAGGTAGTAGTGGATAGCTGTACTTTAATATTTACATAGCCGTCATATACCGAAAAGTTGGAAAAAAGCTGAAGAATAAAGAAGCAGTGTGCTTCTACAGTGTGTTGGATTGATGGCTGTGTAAGTCTATGGATTATAGAGATTATGGAGTCAGTCCAGTTATTACTGGATGGATATCAATATTCCAAAAACAACCCTTTCCTTTGATCTGTTTCAGCAGATCAAGAAAGGTTCTAGCTCTATGCCTATTCCTATGTCACCTTTAAAGAGATCATGGTGGAGGCATATTAACAGGTGGTAAGAGGAAGCTTGCCCTGTCACTTCCCCTTTTGTGGTCAAATACAAAACAGAGAATTTAAATTTGCAGGGCTGTGTATCTGACAGCTTCAACAAACATCAATGAAGAGATCCCTAGTGCTCAGATTTTAGGCAGAGAATCAATAGCTGGGAATTTAATGAAAAGTACCATGAGCGGGGAGCAGGGGAAACATTAAAGGAGTGATTTTTTTTAATCATTAGGAATTCTGGGGTTTCCTGGGAATAGCGACAATGGCAGTTTCCATTCACACACAGAATGTGTTAGTAGATTCCAGTAGACCTCTAGGCAGTGAAAAAACTCAGAAATCCCAGACATGCACACATTCAATTTGCATTGAAAAGCACTAAAGCATGTGTAATATATTTAATTAAACTAATTGCAAAGTACAATTCTGTTTTTGCACTCTAATTTATTAATCAGTTAATCAAGAGGTATATTGGTATTTTTATAACATGATCATACGTCTCATTCAGGTAATTCAGTGCGGTTGAGACTCTAGTAATTGCTTAAGGTTAATGGTCCTGTCTCTTGATATTAAATGGTCTTATGAAGTCTTCAAATACTATAAAAACATGCATCTCTTTTCATTAAAATATGTTTATTTCACAGCTCCTTAGACGGGTAGGTAATTAATTTTTAAAATGTACAGTAGCTATCATTCTAGGCATATTAAAAACCGAAGTGTGCATATATAAAATTTTAGATGAGGAAATACTTGCTAGAAATTTCTAAAAAACTTTAAAATGTCTGTTTTGCAGATGACATTTTTTTAACTCCAGATCAAATAAAAGAGTTTTATGTTTGTTTCTTTGTAATTTAACTACAACAGAATATTCTGAGTTGGAAAACAAAACAGCCAAATGTTTAGGTGTGCAAAACACTTATTTTCATAGTGAAACTTAGATGAAAGGAATCAGCAATGCTGAAATTATTCTCTTCCACTTCATATCCTTCATATGGACATTAATAGATGGAACTCCTAATCAACATTATCTGAAATTCTGATTTTGTAAGGTAACAATCTATTCATATCTTCTGTGAAAAAATTATACTGGGATGTCAGGGCAACAATATCCTTATTTTGAATTTTATATACGTGGCTTAAAAACATAAGAAAATTTGCAGTGCAATAAAGTGAAAGCTAGAAAATATAGCAACGTCTTATTATTATGTAACCCCCTATTTTAAAATGAAATATACAGAGACTAGTACTCAATCTTTTCTAGAAATCTGCCTCTATTTCTGAATTTGAAATAGGAAATGTGTTTCAAATGAGAAACCTTTTCAGCAAGTGTGCTATGAAGTATTTCCCACTGTCTGGATGGCTGTGAGAATATGAGTGTCGTTTGTAGGTATATATTTTCCTTCAGATGAAAGGGCTAGTAGTATAATAATATTGTACCTAGGTTTTATACAGCACTTTCATCAAAAGATCTCAAAGCACCTGAAAAGGCACGTCAGTATCACTACCTCCATTTTACAAATGGGGAAACTGAGGCACAGAGGGGTAGGTCTCTGAACTTGCCCAAGGTTAACCAGCAGCAGAGTTAGGAAAAGAACTCACGTCTCCTGAGCCCCAGTCCAGTGTGCAATATATTAGGTCATATACCTTCCAAAGGGCAGAAAGCTAGGAACCCCTCCCTCCACCCGCAACGTTTGCCATTGATGGGCCATAGTAAGACATAATACAAGTACCCAGTGTTCTTCTGCTGTTCTTCTCTATTTTTAGTAGTTGCCTATTTTGCAACTCATGGATTTGTTAGAAGACATAACAAGTCATTTGATCTCTCTGGTCTATCACATTGTTCCCATCTATAAAATGAGATAATTACCTATGTTATGTGTGTGCATGTTTTAAGGTATAATTAAATGTTTGTAAATCCCTAAGTAAGTGCAAAATATAGTGACAGTGGTGATGATGGGAGTTTCTGGCTTCCAGCCCCGTGTTCGGCTCATTAGCACTTTCTGTCTCTGCAAGAGAGAAACACTAAAAAAAAACTCCTTTCATGCTTCAGTATGGGACACTTCCGGTCTTTCAAGTTACTATATAAAATGACACTGTGGCAAAATTGATAGAGTTGGTGTTTGCAGATTTTAAAATGTTATTTCTCTATTGTGGCAATGCAACATGTTGTTTTACTCTAATTACTGTTGGTATGTCAACCAATTCAGACCAAGAATGTGGCAGTGTTAAGGATGTAAAGCCCTTTATAATAACATAATCCTAAAACTCTTGAACAATTGCCTCCCACTGTGATGCGTTTAGGAGATAGACTTTGCATTCCATCCTGAGGGTCCTTCTGGATTGGATTGGGGATGGGGTTTCTTGTATCGTAGACACTATATATCTATCTTTCTGTCTGTCAAAGCTGAATCAAATTATTCATTACTAAAGGTAAGGGTTTTTGCTTCCCGTTCAACAATTCTTTATGACCCAATCCTGATTTCCTGAAATGTATTTATTTAATAGTTTATGAACAAAATTCACCCTGTCGGTTATTCACAAACTGTTTACCTCAGCTACTTGCTATTTCTTATTTGTGGTGTGTGATTGTTGCCTAAATAGCATGGTTTTGTTTCTGCTCCTGGATTGGATGACCAAGGTTTTTAAAAAATGAGTAATATATAACAAGTGACATAGTGAATAATAGTTTACAAATATCTAATGCACTTGTTAATGCACAAGTAATATATATACAGATAGTGAAAGGTGAAATTCATTCTCCAGATATTTCTGCAAACAAACTGGAATTGAAGTGATGTTTACAAAGTTCTGCAGTAGTTGGCCAGTTTTACTTGCTAGTACTTATGCTGTTTTCCCTGTGTAGATGCTTCAGTTCTTCCATGGAAAGCCTTTCTATTTAGATCAGTTCATACCTAATCAGTCTCAGTTTTTCTTTTGAACTAATTCTTTTGGATTACTTTTAATTTCCTTTTTCTCCCTTTTTTTAGTTTGACTTTTTCTGCATCTCTGGCTCCCATTTCTATTTTAACTTATAGTAAAGTACCCCAATTCAGGGTGATGGGCATTAGATAAGTGATATAAGATATTGATATATAATAAGTTTCCATGGTTGTCACTTTGCTTGTGGGTCACTCTGAATGAAGCCTAGACCTGTTGAGTAAGTGTAAAGCAGTGAAAACAGCTACAAGCATGGTTGAAAGCTCTTTTTTAAAAAGAATATCATTAGGCTGAATCATCACTGGGCTTTGTGGTTTGTTACCATCCAATTTTAAGTTCTCAGCCATTATGACTTTATGAAATATACCTGTGTGGTGTACAGCTACAGTAAGGCATGCATCTCTGTCATGCCAAAAGAGTCCTAAGCCATTGTGAGATTAGTTGTAACTCAACCAATCATCATCCTTATTGTGTCGCTAATCTGCATGCAACAATTTCATTGGTTGTAAGAGGTAGACGGTAGATGGTGGATTGGTTGGCCCAACTGCCATACTCATGTGACAACATGGGCTTTCAGATATAATAAATAAATATTGAAGGCATGGTGGAATCCAGTTAAAAAGTACCAGCTCAAATGCCTTATCTATGCACTAAACTGTTATGCTCACAGCATACATACACAGAATTAGATAAAAACAATACTCTTGCTTGAAGGTTTCAAATTAACACTAATTTATTTAATAGATTTCAGAATGATAACACACAAGAATCCAAAAAGAGAGGGAGACAAAGTAGCCTGAAACAGAGAGGCACTGCACCTTATTTTAGGATAGCTATCAGTACACTGACTCTGATCTCATGCTTCCTACAGAGACCTCTAGACTGCAAGCAGGACCAGAAAACTCCTTGCATTAAAAAAGATTTTGTAGATGGAACCCAATTTTCAATACACCACATAAACCACATTCTTATTACACTAATTTTCCTTCAGTGTAACTCCATTGATTTCAGCCAACTTACTCCTGATTTTCCACTGGTTTAAGTGGGAAGAGAATCTGGTCCACAGCATATAGAAACACAAAAAAGACCCTGTTAATTAATGTCTAATTAGGGAATTAAACTGATAAACTTTGAAAATTCCAGCCTGAAAGGAGCCCAAAAGAACAATGTGCCCAACTCCTTTTCAAATTTAATGGGATTTGTGTATCTAACTCTCATAGGCTCCTTTAAAAACCCCAATCTAAATTTCTAGACTGAAATTTCAGTCCTACTGAAGTCAATGGCAAAGTCTTCGTTGACTTCAGTAGGGTCAGAATTTCAACCCTACTGTACCTCCGCCCCCCCCCCAATACCCCCCAAAGGATAGAAAATTGAACCAATAAAAGTCTAGCTTAGCTCAATAGAGCTATTTAAAAAATACATAAAACAGAAGAATAGTCCTAAATGAATATCCATAAAAGGAATAGGTTTGTTCCATCAAAATGCTGTTGCTAAACTGATAATCTTGTTGAAGTAAGTTTCTATTGAAATTTGAAATGAGTGTCACAATACTTGTTGCTGGTTCCATTTATACCTGTGCTGCTCTTCTTCGCCCTGGCTCCAATTTGTATTAAAAGATTGAAAGGGAATTGTGCTGTACCTTTGCCTTGCATTTTGTTTCTCCATATTGCATTCTGATTAATTAAAATGCATTGCGTCTAAAACCAACACCGACTTTCAAATGGATGCTGGATATTGAAAAAAGTTTCACTTTATCTGAGAATTTGCTCCCGCCATAAAAAATAGAGGTTGGGCTTGGTCGTCCTTGGCAATCTCATTAGGGATTAGGATAATGAGCACTAGGATCACATACTATAAAAAATGTGCCAGTGTTGACTACAATAAGGGAAATGGAAAAACAAACTAATCAGCAGATGGAATCATTACTAACGTTCTAAACCACAGATTAACTACTCAAAAATGCTTATTTTTTTCTGATTAGCTCTAAGGGTGCAAATCCTTCCTTTACTTCAATAAATAAAAATTTGCTTTAAAAAAAGGTTTTTTTTAAATCAAGGGCTAGACTGCCACTTTCCTTCTAGTACTGAGTAGCTTCTAGCTTCATTATACCCAGATCACACCAGGAAAGGAATTGTGACTTGCCAAGTCACACTTCAACCTCATCTACCTCCCTCTTGTTTTCGGGGGAATAATCTGCACCAACACCCTCCAGCCATCTGTACAAGATGGAGACTAGAGCCTCCACAGAACATGTTCTTCTCCCCCACTATTAGCAGTGATGAACATAATTTCCCCTAGGCAGGTGGCAATCTTACCCTACTTGTGTTGATAGATATTACTCAATAGGAGTTTCTAAAATAGCAAAGAAAACCAAGAGTAGGAGAAAGGTCTGTGTACTCAGTTTCTCATTCTGGAAGTCCTACTAGAAAAACATGTCACTCTAGACTAATTCCTATCTACTTTTTCTTCCTTCCAAAGTTACTGCATGAGGCTAATTCATTTGCTTAAGAAGCATCAGATCTCTGGCTTCCTGTATGGTTTGTGACCACCCTGTCCAAAATGTTGAAAGACTAAACCACTTGACAGCTGTCAACGGAAAATCAATGACTATTTTCCATACCTCTTGAGAAGTGTCTTATGTCCAAATCCGTAACAGCAGCATCAGTGTTTTATACTTTAGTGGTATATCTTGTCCCCAGTGCCTAGCCAAAGTAAGAAGGCTGGATGCTGGCAGGTATTATTGTGGCTGAAGAAAGATAGGAGTCTGGATACTCAGATCCCTGCTTTAGCCATTACCATATTTTCCCTCCCTAATGAAAGAGTAGATAAGATCTTGGTTAAGTGGAGCATTAATTAATTAAGTGGAGCGGTCATTCATATACAGTTTTTCTTGAACTATAAAAAGACAAGAAAGACCAAATGCATACACACAATGGCACTGCTCTTTAGCTGCAACTGAGGAGCAGTGCAGCACGGCAGTGGAGTGCAAACAGCTGGAAGAGCTAGGGTGCAAGGAAGTCCTAATCATATCCCCATTTTCTAAGCTACATTAGCTATGCTGGGAGGAGTGGTTGGCATAGGAGCAGCTTGTGCCAGTTCCATACCCCCATTGTACCTAGCTGCAATGGCTTTAAGACTACTTTGCTCCACCATGCAGTGTGGGGCAAAGTGGCTGCAGAGAAAGGAAAAAGTGACCCAGTATTTATAATTCAGGCCACTGCAATGTAAGGGGCTTATTGCTGAGAATGAGCAGGGACAGATGTGAGCAACAGGATTCTTCTGGAAGTGTGAAGGATGTTTTTTCCATCTTGATTGGTGTAGCTTCCTTGGTGCTACCTTGACCTACCCCTCCTGAAGAGCCGGTATCTGATGGTAAAACTATTCTGCAGTGCAGCAACCCTGATCTGAATTCGGGTGGATTTCAAAGGCGAGAGAATAAACCATTAGAATATATATACTTTCTCTCAGCCACGTGCGAGCAAGCGTGCCCGTGTGCGCGCCCAGATGTGAACTCGCACGCACACGGAAAATTTAACAAAAGCGTCCGGTGATGTAAATCACTTTGGGAGTTATTCACATTTTTGGAAAAGGAAGCAGCAGAGTCACTAATAAAATTGTAGGGATTAAACGGGTGAGATCCTTAGATCGATACTTCTTGGGCTTCTAAAAGAAGATATTTCTGGTCTTCGCCCTGCAATCTGTTTCTTTGTCCCAGGTGTCAAATGCCACATGGAGTTCCTAGAGCAAATCTTGAAGTCCTTACTCCTTTTTACTCAGGCAAGCTTCCTAAGTTTTGCCTGAATAAGACATTCAGATTTAGGCCCATTCTGGTTTTCTCCTGCACAGATGGTTCAAAACAACCATCTTGAATCACACTGAAGTGTTCACTTTAGTCTTCTATTCTTCCAAGATAAAATGTGCTACAAATAATCATCTCAAGAACACTCATCTGCTTGTTGTACACCAACTTGTGGAGAATCAACTCTCAGCCACAGTGGAATATGAATCATGCTCAAGTATGTGAAGGAAAACTAAGTGCTTTCGGATTTATATGAAAATCACCCTCTCCAAGTCTGGAGTCAGATTTTTTTGAGCTACCTTTGAATGAATTTTAGTTACTGAGGAGCTGATAAAGAAGAAGAAAAGATGCAGTGAGGAGACCTAAAACTTAGAGGAGATCCTGGAATGACAAAGCAAGAATGGAAACCCTTAAAGTTAAACAATCCTATGGTGAAGCTGATCCAAAGCAGAATTTGTAAATGAAAGCCTTCACATACCTACCTTCTGCTTCCCTTACTGAACTTTCTTCAAGTCTATTTATTTTATCTCATTGACCTTTTTAACTATTGTAATTGGGGCCAGGGGATGGAAATGATGTCAAATTAGTCAACTTCCTCATTGGTTGCTTACCTGAACAATAAGTGGGCTGCTGCTGTTATACTATATAATAAGGACGTAGCTGGATGAGGGCTCTGGGAGGAACATGTGACCTTATTTGCATTTTCTTCTTGAGTATTTATTGTAATTCTTACAGACTACTGGGAGATTAAAGCGAAATTGAATCCCAGTTTAGTAAGGGATTCTTTTTCCTTTTCTCAGCCTGACCTGTTCATGATGATGAATAATATTGGCTTCTAGCAGTCCTGCACTCAGATAACATCATGCAAGCCTCTCTACAGAAAGATGCTATCTTGGGTGACAGTGGTATAAACCAAGGCAGGTAGGTTTTCTTCTGATACCTGCTAAGATAACTTTTTTTTTTAAATGCATATATAAATTACTTGCAATAGAGCCCTCAAGCTTGGACAGCTTTCCTAGGTGATCTATGAGCTTAGTGAGAAATATGAGCATCTCAAGGTTGTGCTATTATAATATCTATGATGCAGCCCATTTTTATTCTGAAAACCATCTGAACTGTTAATCATTAATCATCTCCACTTATGCAATAAACATTGTGCTCACCCTCTCATCATATAACCTGTAGGGGAATTAATGATTATTTAATTCATAAGTTGTAGAAGTTTCAGTTCCAGCAGTTTACATCTGATCCTGGGGGGATATTCAGCTTAGTCAGCTGAAAAAAAATCTCTAATATTCATGGCTTACCAACTTAATTGAGGCTGGACCTGTTCTTGTTCAGTGATTAATGACTTTTATGTACTTCCCCCCCATGCCCAATTCCCAAAGACTCTCTACCAGCAATCCCCTTCAGCATCCCTCTCTACCTGATCTTTTAAACAATGTGTATTTTCCAGCAGATAATCTGCTGTGAATTCTTGTGAGCAAGACACACAGATCTCCATTCATTAGAGGGGAATGGGGCCCCCATCTAAATGATCGGTTTCAGTCAGGGAGCCAAAATTCACATCACTGCAAAGCCAAACATTTTCAAACTTTTGTATGGAAAAGAATGATCTTAATTTTACTTGATTTATGAAATGCTTCACATGCTGGTGTTCAATACCTTGAAATTCATTAACAGTTAATTAATTCAAACTTTGTGCTGATGGGAGCCCACAGAGAGTGATATACTAAAACAAAGAAAATGCTGTTAATAATTAAAATACTCTATAAATTGATACTTTTACATATTAAACATAGTAACCAGATTTGGCTCAGGAGAGCTAATTAATAAATGTAGTTTTATAGTCTTTGGTTACTACAACCTTAACCTGTCTATATATTTACATGAACTATTAATTTCATAATTCTGGCACACTTCCATAGATCTTCCCCCATTCCCCAGACATAATTATCTCTGTCCCCTACCAATAACGAGTAGAAAAGGCAGTATGTTCACCTAACATATTTACCATAATTAAAAAAAAATTAAAGGCAAATGATAACACATATGGAAAATGTAGCTGTTGATTTTATAGTTGATGAGCAAAGGGGTTTCTGTTGCTGTGGTCTGTGGTTACCCCAGATGACTACAAATCCAGACTCCTGGCTTTTATTCCTCACTTTGCCACTGAGTTGGGGGCCTGACTTGAGTCCCATTGAAGTTAATGGAAAGACTCAGTGGACATTGAATCAGGTCTTTAATGTGTGACTTTGGGCAATCACATGACCCTATCTATAAAATAGGCATAAAATACTTACATTACAGGCCTTTTATGAGGATTAAAGTTTATGCAGGGAAATCTTCTGATGCAAGCTACTATATAAAAGCAGAGTATTAGTATTAACTAACTTCAGAATTAAGCTGCCTAACGTGCCACCAATAATATCCATGCTCCTAGCATTTGTTTTCTCTGAAACATCCTTTCCTGGATATGGATGGATCTAACTCAGCCCAAGGGACCTTTGTACAGTGAAGTCACTACTAAGGTCAATCCCTGCCCTTCCCCCAAACTTATGTTGTTGTTTATATTACCACAGTGCCTAGGAGTCACAGTCATGGACCAAGACCCCATTGTGCTACATGCTGTACAGACAGAGAACAAAACGACAGAGTTTATAATCTAAATCTAAGACAAGAGGCATCAGAAGGCTACAGATGGACTAACGAGGGGGAATACAAGGAAAAAATGAGGTGATATTGGTCAGCATGATAGGCTGAGATCCCAGAACACCAGCAGCTTACCAGCTGTCAGGTTGTTGTAGGCTTTATGGCAAAAGAGAGTTTGAAGGAAGATAATGAATTAATTTAGTGGGTATTTATGGGACGCTCTGCCCAAGCATGAAGGGCAGCATGGAAGAAAGCATGAAGGACCCTATTAGAAAAGTTAACAAGTGGGTGATGGAAGCTGGCTCTATAGGCTGATCAGAGGTAGGCATCAACTTTTCAGTACCGAATGAGAGGTGATAGGTAGAGTGGGTGGAAGGGTCATGAAGGGCCCTGCAAATGAAGACAAGTAGCTTACGTTTGATATGATGGATATGAAGGAGCCAGTGGAGGAATGCAAATAGAAGTGTGACCTAGTCACAGTGACAGGCTAGGTAAACTACCTTTGCAGCAGTGTAGATATGCACTTCTGTCCCTGAGAAGGTCTCAGTACAAACATGGATTGTCATAGGCTGTTATTTAGATTTACCATCACCATGTTAAGCAAACTAGACAGCTGTTCAAGAAGATGCACACCTTCAACTCCTACTGAAATTAAGGAGAGTTGAGAGCACTCATTGCCTCAGAGGAAGTGGTCATAACTCTCTAGGTCAAAACTTCTAAAACATTTTTGTATGTCTGTGCTGTGAGTGCTATTTACCTGTTTCCTAATTCTGATAAATCAGTGAGCCCAGTCCAGGTGGAATAATCCAGATGATTCCACCCCAGTAATCTCCACTTCAGTTGCAAAACCGTTTTTAACTGTGAGAAACTTAGCTTGTGGTTTTTCAAAGGGGTTTAAGGGAGTTGGGTGCCTAACTCCCTTAGATTCCTGTGAAAGTGTCAGCCTTAGCTTTAGGAGGGGATTTTCAAAAGCAGCAAAGACGCTCAGGAGCACAGTTCCCACTGGCTTTCAAGAAGGCTTGTACTCTTAAGTCACTTAGAACATGTCTTCACTGCAAAAAGAAACCCTCCAGTAGTGTAGCTCCTGCTCTGGGGTGAAAAATAGCAGTGTTGACATTTGGGCTTGGAAGGAGGGAGGAGCTTGGAACCCAGGCTCAGACTATTTTCCCCCCTCCTCCCTCCCAGATTTTAAAGCCAAGACTCCAGGCTGATCTCAAACATCTACCCTGCTATTTTTAGCCCTGTAGCTCTAGCCCTGCAAGCCAAGTCAGTTGACCTGTGTTCTGAGAATCACTGCCACAGCTCTTCTTCTTCTTCTTTTTTTTAGACATTTGGATGTACTGTTAGCTGCTTTTAAAAACCCTACCCTTCCTTCTTTGTATGGTAAAGTGCTTTTGTTATTTTGAAGGCAAAACAAAGAGAAAAGAAAAACCCTTGACTGCATATTATATTTTAGGGGAGAGAGAGGAACTGACACATGCATGCACTATATTATACATATAAATTGCTCTGGATTGTATAAAAATATCTCAATCAACAGCACTGTGCATTTTAAATAAAGTAACTAATCAGTAAAGTAAGTAATCAGTTACCAGCAGATGGTAAGGAAAGATTCCATTCTGATTCACAAATTGCAAGGCTGTGATCTTGTGGTCTGACCTCCTATAGAACACAGGTTACAGAACTTCCCCAAAATGATTCCTAGATCTCTTCTCTAGAAACAAGAACTACAATCTTACTTTAAAAATTGTCAATGATGCAGACTCTACAACAAATCTTGGTAAATTATTTCAGTGATTAATTACCCTCACTGTCAAAATGTACACCTTATTTCCAGTTTGAATTTGTCTAGTTTCAGTTTCCAGCCATTGAACTATGTTATGCCTTCCTCTGCTAGATTAAAGAGCCATTATTAAATATTTGTCCCCCAGGTTGATACGTATAGATTGTAATCAAGTCACCACTTAAGTCCCTCTTAAACTAATTAAATAGATTAGTTTTTTGACTCCATCACTATGAGACGTGTTTTCTAATCTTTTAATCATTCTTGTGGTTCTTCTCTGAACTCTCTCCAATTTATTAACTCCTTTTTTCTATTGCAGATACCCGAACTGGACACATTAATCCAGCAGTGGTCACACTAGTGCCAAATAAGGAAGTAAAATAACCTTACATGTTACCCTTTACGGACAAATACCTTGAAAGCAATATATTTGATATGGTGAGTCTGTCAGGTCTGAGACGAGTTGTTTGCAAAGAACAGGGGACCCTTTGTCAAGGAGCCATTGTGTCACTAGTAACTTTTAGTACTCAGCTATCTGTGTGTAGATGTGAGATTGAATTTACTTCTAATTCTGGTTAAAAAAATGCAAATCTGACAGATCTGATGGTACCTATTTATCCACAGAACAGGAACATGATGGATAATTGAAATGTACATTCTCCCATAATGCCTTGTTCATGGAATTCCCCCCGACCTGGAGGGACTACTTTATGGGGTATGTGGTTAGGTAATTCTCCGTGGCCTTGAATCAGTAATGTACGTGAACAACTGCCTAATTTTAAGCACATGATGAGTCCCATTGATTCCAATCAGACTACTCACATGTTTGAATTTAGACACCTGCTTAAATACTTTGCTAATCTGGATTAGAATGATAAACCCCCATGCTCACTGAAGTAAATTAAATGATTGACATTGATTTTGAAGGTTGTTGGATCAGGGTCTTCTGACCTTAAAATTTACATTTATGAAACTGAATGGATGGCTGTGATCTTCTAGTCTGACCTCCTGCAAAACCCTGGCCATAGAACGTTCCTGAATTAATTCCTGTTTGAACTAGCAGTAGTTATTGACCTTTGTGCTGAGACTGGCTAAATAGTGACAAAAGTGATGACCTTTTGTGTGTGAGCGGACTCTTATTCATTGGGAGCGGGGCTGAAAACAGCTAACTCATTTCACATATGTCACCAAACAGCCATCAGATGATGATAATTTTCATTAACTATCAATCCATGCTGCTTTCAATGTAATCACTTGGAAGTGAAAGGTTCTAGATTAAATCTGGTCAACTAGTGACCAAACAGCTTTTACTCCCCCTGCACAGACTTTGGTGAAGGTGTGAAGAGTTGGTGAAATGAAGCTTTTTTGCTAAACAGCTGCATGTGTGTATTTGTACTCTTGTATCTTTTCACTGTACTTCATTATAAGGTACACACCTCATCATGGACTGAAATATCCCCACCCCATGTAGAAACATTCTACTCTCAGGCCTTTATCACTTCCATTTATTTAGAGTAAATACTCAGTCAAGCAAAAGAGATTATAAAAATTACAGTTTATACTGATGAGAGAACTTTGCATAATTGCTTCTATTCCCATTACTTCTAATTCACTCCTTCCCCTTATTTATTGCCTTTGATTTTTTTTTAAATTTCTATTTTCTTTATTTTTGAGCAGAAACACAGTGGTAAATTAATCTTAGGTGCTAAAATAACATTGTTAATCTAAAAAGCCAAGGCCCTCTGTTTCACAGATTCATAGATTTCTATTCCAAAAGGAATCATTGTGATCATCATACCTGACCTCCTGTGTAACACAGCTACTTTTTAAATATCAGTTATCCAAACCTGCTGATTTAAAAATGTCTAACTCTAGTAGCTGCTGTATAACCTCCTCCTGAAATAGTGTTATCATATGATATGACTACATAATCTTTTTCCCCAAATACAGAACATAAATATTTATGGAATGCTTCTGCCTCTTCTGCTCTATTATTGATAATTCTCAGATTTCCATCTAATAATGGACCAATACAATTGATAAGATTCATTCTGTTCCCAATGTGTTTTTAAAAAAATGAACAATGTTCATTCTTGTTGTCCTTAACTGTGGCCCATAGCTTTTACCTTGAGTCTCTTTGCATCCCTTATCAATTTTCTACAATTCCTAGCTTCTGATTTATATTCATTACTATCTACTTCCCCTTTCTTTTTATGCACAGAATCAATATATTTTGATATGCAGTTCCCCAACAGTCCTGCTGATGTACCTCAATCTTGACACGGAGAAATCATGTTTAGGTGTGCCATGTTAGTTCATTTTGCATACCAACACTGAGATGCTATGTTTAAAGGTGATTAGGTGAATACCTAAACCATAAATACATTAATTCCTTGGCTTCTATGCTGAGACTGGAAACTCTGGTAAAAGAATATTTAGATAAGTTATATGCATTCAAGTTGACAGGGTCTGATTACTAGTAAGATGACTAGGGAGGAATATAAAAATACTGCTCAGGCGTGCAGGAGTGAAATCAGGAAGGCCAAATTCCACTTGGAGTTACAGCTAGCAAGGGTCATGAAGAGTGACAAGAAGAGTTTCTATGGGTATGTTAGTAACAAGAAGGTTAGGGAAAGTGTGGGCCCTTCATAGAATGGGGGAGACAACCTAGTGACAGATGATATGGAAAAAGCTGAAGTACTCTTTTGCCTCTGTCTTCACAGACAAAGTCATCTCTCAGACACTGCACTAGATAGCACAGAATGGGGAGGAGGTGAGCAGCCATCAGTGCTGAAAAAACAGGTTCAGAACTATGTAGGAAGGCTGGACATGCATAAGTCCATGGGGCTGGATGCAGTGCAACTGAGGGTGCTGCGGGAGTTGGCTGATGTGATTGCAGAGCCACTGGTCATTATCTTTGAAAACTTGTGGTGACTGGGGAGATTCCAGACGATTGGAAAAAGACAAATATAGTGCCCATCTTCAAAAAAGAGAAGAAGGACGATCCAGGGAAATACAGACCAGTCAGCCTTATCTCAGTCCCCAGAAGAATCATGAAGCAGGTCCTCAAGGAATCCATTTTGAGGCACTTGGAAGAGAGGAAGGTGATCAGTAACAGTCAACATGGAATCATCAATGGCAAGTCATGTCTGACCAACCTGATTGCCTTCTACGATGAGATGACTGACTCTGGATGTGGGGAAAGCAGTGGACATGATATACCTTGATTTTAGGAAAGCTTTTGATATGGTCTCGCACAGTATTCTTATCAACAAGTTAAAGAAGCATAGGTTGGATGAATGGAATATAAAGTAGATAGAAAGCTGGCTAGATCATCAGGTTCAATGGCTCAATGTCTAGTTGGCAGCCGGTAACAAGTGGAGTACCCCAGGGGTCAGTGCTGGGGCTGTTTTTGTTGAACATCTTCATTAATGATCTGGAGGACGGGGTGAATTGCACCCTCAGCTGGGGGAGTGGTAGATATGCTGGAGGGCAGAGATAGGATACAGAGATAGGATACAGAGTGACCTAGACAAATTAGAGGATTGGGTCAAAAGACATCTGAGGTTCAACAAGGAGAAGTACAGAGTCCTGCACTTAGGACAGAGGAATGCCATGCACTACTATAGACTGGGGACCGACTGTCTAAGCAGTAGTTTGGCAGAAAAGGATCTGGGGCTTACAAGGAGCAGGATATGAGTCAGCAGTGTGCCCTTATTTCCAAAAAGACTAATGGCATATTGGGCTGCATTAGTAGAAGAATGGCCAGCAGATAGAGATGAAAGTGATTATTCCCCTCTATTCGGCATTGGTGAGGATGCCATTTGGAGTATTGTGTCCAGTTTTGGGACCCCCACACTCCTGTGTCCAGAAAGAATGTGGACAAATGGAGAGAGACCAGCAGAGGGCAACAAAAATAATTAAGGGGCTGGAGCACATGACTATTGAGGTTGAGGGAACTAGGCTTGTTTAGTCTGCAAAACAGAAGAATGAGGGGGGATTTGATAGCAGTCTTTAACTACCTGAAAGGGGGGTCCAGGGAGGATGGAACTAGGCTGTTTTTAATGGTAGTAGATGGCAGAAATAGGAGCAATGGTCTCAAGTTGCAGTGGGGGAGGTCTAGGTTAGATATTAGGAAAAAAAAATTTCACTAGGAGGGTGGTGAAGCACTAGAATGTGTTATTTAGGGAGGTTGTGGTATTTCCATCATTAGAGGTTTTTAAGGTGTGGCTTGACAAAGCCCTGACTGGGATGATTTAATTGGGGTTGGTCCTACTTTGAGCAGGGATTGGACTAGATGACCTCCTGAGGTCACTTCCTACCCTAATCTTCTATGATGAAATTCACTCTTGGGTACTTAAGGGACTAGCTGAAGCAATCTTGGAATCATTAGTCATTATCTTTGAGAATGCATGAGGGACAGGTGGAGTCCTAGACGACTGGAGAAGGGCAAAAATAATACCTATTTTAAAGTGGGGAGCAAAGAGGACCCAGGGAATTATAGCCAGTTAACCTAACTTTGATATATTGACAGATAATAGAACAAAATATTAAACAATGAATTTGTAAGCAGATAGAAGGCCATAGGGTGATAAAGAATTAGACAGCATGGTTATGTCAAGAACAAATCATGCCAAACCACTTAATTTCCTTCGTTGACAGGGTCATTGTGATTTTTAGTAAGGCTTTTAATGCAGTCACACATGACATTCTTATAAGTAAACTAGGGAAATATGGTCTAGATGAAATTACTATAAAGGTGGTTCACAACTGGTTTGAAAAACTATACTCAAAGTATAGTTCTCAATGGTTTGCTGTCAAACTGAGAGGGCATATCTTGTGGGGCCGTGCAGTGGTCAGTCCCTGGTCTAGTGCTATTCAACATTTTTGTTAGTGTCTTGGATAATGGAGTGGAGAGTGTGTTTATAAAATTTTGCAGATGACACGAAGCCGAGAGGGATTGCTAGCACTTTGGAAGACAGGATTAGAATTCAAAATGACCCTGACAAATTGGAAGATTGGTCTGAAGTCAACAGGATGAAATTCAATAAAGACAAGTGCAAAGTACTACACTTTGGAAGAAAAGAAAAGAAAACAAACAACAATTGTGCAGCTACAAAATGGGGAATAACTGATTAGGTGATAATACTTCTGAAAATGATCTGGGGATTTTATCAGCTACAAATTGAAAATGAGTCAAGAGTATGATACAGTTTTGAAAGAGGCATATTTCTTTCTGGAACGTATTAAGAGCAGTGTTGTATGTAAGACATGGGAGGTAATTGCCTCACTCTGCTGGCATTGGTGAGGACTTAGCTGGAGTACTGTGTCCTATTTTGGGGTGCCACACTTAAAGAAAGTTGTGGACAAATTCGAGAGAATCCAGAGGAGAGAAAAAAGAGTTTTTGAAAGCCTGACCTATTGGGACAGATTAGAAAAACCCTGGGCCTATTTATGTGACACTGACAGGCCAGCTCAGATCAGAGCAGAAGGCCAATTAACTTGTGTATGACTATCAAATGAATGTTAAGCATACTAATTCACTCAAGTGTTCATTTAGTTGAAAGGGAATGTGAATATTATTTTCACTTACCTATAACCTGTTGAGAACTATTGATTTACATTAACCCTAGGTCAAAAGTATGGGTTAGTATTAAGATGAGAATTTACTTGATGTGTAAACTTCATGAAAACTAATGAAGGATTGTTGTATGCTGTTAGATTACAAATTACAAATATCTCCTGAAACATTTGCCCATCAAACAGGATTGGAGCCTTGGAAATGTAAATTAAGAAGATTGTTAATTTCAAAGCATGGGTCATTGTGTTTGACAACGGAATTTCAGGAGTTCAGTTTGTATTTAGTAAACAAAGGAAGAGCCCATGCTGTGATGAAAACACTTGCTAGATTGCTTTCCAGGGATTGATCCTGTATCCCTCAGCTATTTAGACACTTTCAGGGACCATTTCAGATGCAAGACAGAGATCTTCAAAGCTATTCTGGGTCACCCTGAGAGACTTATGGAAAACTAGCAGATTACTACTTCTCTGCTGTAATTTTGGATTTACACATTTGGAATCACCTGTTAATGTATTTTAACTGCTTTAACCTTTCAGTCATTCTGACTACTTTTTCTTAGCTGATAAATCTTTAGTTTACTTGAGAAATTAGCTGCCAGCATTATTTTGGTGTGAGTATCCATTGAGCTTTGGGATTGGCAGTAAACTTATGTGAGGTGATTTTTGGTTTTAATAACCTTTCACCACGAACTCTAGTTTGTCTGGGCAGCAAGATGCACGGGAGAACCTAATGGGACTGTTTGTGGCTCCATAGTAAAACTAATATAATATTCCAGGAGTGCAAAGTTGTTACTGGTTTAGTGAAATTTAATTATGGAATATACCACCAGTGTGGGATGTCTGACCTGGTTTCTGACAGTCTGACTTCTCACTTGGCACTGTGAATTTGTGAGGTACTTTAGACAGGGTGACATATTCGGCTTGAGAAAAGAAGGTGGGCAGGCCTTGATAAGTTTTCTAATGTGTTATAAAGAGAAGTGTGAGCAATTGTTCTCTATGTCCACTAGAGGCAAGAAATAATGGGGTTAATCTGCACCAAGGGTAATTTAGATTAGATATTAGGAAAATTTTCTAACTATACATATAGTTAAGATTTGGAATAAGTTTCCAAATGAGGTTGTGGAATCCCCATTATTATTTTATTTATTTAAGAGCAGTTCAGATAGATATCTGCCAGGGGTTGTCTAGCGTTTACCTGGTCCTACCTCAGAGCAAGTGGCTGCACTTTTGTAGGTTCCTCCAGCCCTACATTTCCGTGATTCTATGATTTTTGTGTAGCATTCCGAAAACATTCCAAGTGGTATTTTACATAAGAACCACCATACTTGGTCAGACCAATGGCCATCTAGCCCAGTATCCTGCCTTCTGACAGTGGCCAATGCCAGATGCTTCAGAGGCAATGAACAGAACTGGTGACCATCAAGTGATTCATCCCACCATTCATTCCCAGCTTCTGGGAAACAGCAATTCCTGCCTATCTTTACATATTTCCTTTCTTCTGAATTGCATTATTTCTGTGTAGTTATTCATAAATGTAAGAAGACTTTCATTTCATACTGAATGATCTGCTTTGTATACTCGGGCATGGTTCTTTTAAAATGTATATGAACCCTAACACAAAATGAATAACATGAACAGTGCATGTGACAAGATATTGTATGTAGCTATATAATTGAGAAAAAAACAGATTCTACAGGAATACATTCATGCTTTCAGCATTTATGACATAGATATTACCTAACAGATGAGCATTGTAATACAACCACAATAAAATGAGTTTTTGTACAACTGATAATAGAAATTGCATCTTTTACTTTTTAAGAAACAGTAAAATTGCTGGAGGTAGCTTGAGATGCATTTCATTTTGAAGCTGAGCCAGTTATCTATACTCTATAGTACCTTGAAGTAGGCACTTTTCTTCCTGGAGATGAGTAGCTACTGGAAGGCTCATTTAGTTCTCATGGTTGTTTCTCTGAAGGATTCAAAACCAAAACCAAAAATCCCAAAACAAAATAGACTAACAAACCAACCTCCTCTCCCACCCTCTGGACCTCACTGACAAACAAAATATAGGAAAGAGAAAATGTGGCATATTTTCATAAGAGTAAAAGCCAAACTAGTCTAATGAATTTTTATTTCATCAGTTTAGGCAACAGATTTAATGGCTCGTAAATTAGCAAGTAGGGTTTTTTCTTACCTAATGATGATACCATAGGGTGTACTTTCCCTTCCTTAGATCTCTGCAGATGAGATTTTTAACTTAGATTATTTTGGGGGAAAACTCTTGGCTGGGAGGAAGTCTCCTCATAATTTATGACTCCTGCCAAAACTTCAGGCACAGCAGTTTTAAGACTTTGCTGATAAAATTTCCACTTGCTGTAAAATCTGACCTTGCATGAGTGGTGCAATGCATTTTTAGAAGCTTTGATTCTCTGCCTGAGGTGTGTTACAAATCAGAGGCTTCTGAACATAATAAGAGAATATGATGACATAGTCAAAGGGACTGGGACATCAGGTTGAGCTTTTTATGGATACATTTCTGTTTGTTGTAAAGTGTCAGACATAATCAAATGCTACACAGTAAATATTGTGATGCAGTCAATTGGCACATTGAGAAGTTGAACAGTTTTACTGAACAGATTTCTCTTTCTTTCCTTTGGAATATGAATTTACTTTTATGGCCAGATCGTTCCTGGCTCTTGCATGGGTACACAGGACATGGAGTGCACAAGGAACATCCCCATTCTTGGATGCCTCACACATGAGCCAGTGTCAACTGCAATTGCTGTGCCCAAAGGAACAATAAGAATGTTGCCACCACGTGTCTCTAGGAGCAAAGTTGACTCAAAGAGGATGGGAGGTAGAACATTGAATTTCACCAAATTTTGCACTTATCAATTAAAGTGGAGAACTACTGAAGATAGAGAAGTTGACATTTTCCTAAAAGACAGTGCAACTTGCACACATCTCTTGCATCTTGAGGAACTGGTAGGTAAGTGTGCATTGCTGGTTTACAAAAGTGCTGTAGTTGAAACCACCAGCCACAAACCCTGGGTTGGACTTTGACTTCAGTGGGGAATTCACCGAACTTTTACTGTAAAAAGTGAAACCCACAGTTGTCTAGGTTCACACATTCCTTGTTTCTGGTTTATAGAGCCTAAGATCCCTAGAATTACAGATTTACATACTCTGAGCAACATTGACTCAATCCTATACCTTTCCACTAAGGAATATATATTAAGTACAATGCAGTCTATTGTGTGGTTTCTGTGATCAGATTTGTCAGACATTAAAAGGATGAAATTGTATTTCTTTTAAGAGTATGAAATAGGTGAACAGTATCTCTTGTTCCCTGTGGTGTTCCAAAAGATGGTCAAATTTCAGTGCTTTTAAAAGTACAATGTGGTAAGCAGGGATTCTAGAAATCCATTTTCCATGAAAAACACAGAATTCGCATTTTTACAGAGAATAAATAGATTTTACCGGGGGGGAAGGGACCAAACTAAACAAAAAAACCCTACAGTAGAACCCTGTTTATCCAAGTCTCCATTGTCTGGCTCTCACTATTAACCAAACTGGGGCTTGACTTGTGCTTCAGCTGATCTGGCCCTGGTCCCAGTTACATGGGGTAAACTGTATAAAATACAGACATAGAAGTATTTGGTAGCTGTAAGAAATACAAATTGTATTTTATTATAATTGATGGTCCTGGTAGACTTCAAACTTGCTTAAAATTGTAAATATATCAATAAAATATTGTGTTGAACTGATACATATATATTGTGGCGAGAGAAACTAAAGTTCAGCCCTTCATTTGAATTGTAGAAAAAGGTGGATTTTAATGTGTTTGTTCTGGTTTTTAATTGGAGAATTTCAGGGGTTTTACCATGGAAAATGAGGATCTCTGGTTGTAGGGCACTTTGGCCCTGGTTCAGGAAAGCACTTAAGCAGATGCTTTCTGAATTGGGGCCTTTGAGATGAAAAGTGCTATATACGTAAAATATTATCTTAATTTGCATAGCTTGTATCCCTAAGGAACATCTATTAAATCATTTGAATGGAATGTACAATTATGGATTCTGACCTGGGAAAATAGGATAGAATTGTCCATTTCCCCCCTGTGTTACTGAAATTATTTCTGTGCTGGACTAAGCACTCCCCTGAGACCTTGATGGTTGAATACACAGAGCAGCTTCATTCCAGGCATATAAGTTAGCAGGGAAAGATAGGAGTTCCAGACACTGAAGCTCCTATAAGTGTCAAGCTATTGAGGAGTGATTTGAGTGCCTGATCCTGCTCTGTGTGAAGTGATGCTTTAATTTGCAGTTGAATGACAAAAATTCATAAGCCATTCTTATCTCTTGAGTAACTGAAGAAAGACTCAGCAGTGTAACAACTCATTATGACTCTTCTGTGTCATTTTACCCTTCCATGATTTTTTTTTGCACTGAGCTGCAGTATGTATTAGACACAGACACACACACACAGGTTTTATGCTTGTAGTGGCAGATAAAGCTAGTGATCATGAAGTCAATAGGTACACTACTTTCAGGAACTCCAAGGCACATTGCTGCTGTTAATCTTTTATGCTTTATAATGACATCTTTTGAGCTATGGTCAGAAAATAAATAGGTTACTGGATTCCAAGAATTACTTGTAACATACCAGAGGAGGAGACCATTTTTACAGTGGCTGTTGAAAGTAGAAGATTACCTGTTCTAATTACTTTTAAAGATTAAGATAAAAAACCTGGATCTGAACTTTTGAAATGGGGGAAATATATTATTTGCCACACCTCTTTACATGTCCTTCTGTTTTTATGCATGTAACAGGGCACACTCATCGCAGTGACTCCTCCTTATAGCTATATCTGGGAAATAGCTGGGCCCAGTCTGACGCCCCCTCCTGTCTCTCATTACCATTGCAACCCCTCGATTGCTCCAGATGGTGCAGGGTTCCCTCGTCATGGCCTTACCCTCCAGCCAGGTCACCAAAGATTTTTTCCTTGCCTGGGTAATCAAAATGTTGCCAATGACCTGTCTCAAATAGTCTTCCAATGCATTGCTCAAACTGTGAAACATTTCCCCAGTGGCTAGCAGAGGAATCTGGGTCTGTCCACTACTCCAGGTTACAGCTCAGGGACCTCAAATCAGCAGCCCAGGGCTGTACTGTCCCAACCTTGCTGCCTTTTCTCTAAACCCTTTCCTCTACTCCACCTCTGTCAGACTTTCTTCTCCACCACCATATCCTCAGGTATGCCCTTCCCTCAGGGCCAGGATCCCAGGCCTTCCACTCATCCCCTGGGTTTCTCAGTCTTTCCTCTCCAGCCACCATCTCTTCAGAAACGAGCAGGAAGTTGAACTCTTCACCCAGGTGAAAAGCAAGCTTGGAAATATCTATTCCAGTGAAATGTTGGAAAGAGATTATGGACCCGATTCTATATTAGGGCTGCTTTGCACCATACTGCCAGCACAAAGCAGCCTGACAACTGTCAAAATCAGCCCACAGGAGGATCACTGTAAAGCCAAGGTAGCAACTCCTATACCACTTCCTCTCCCCTGCAGCTGGCATAAGGGAGGTGTCTAGGGCTTCTCGGTGCACTGGATGATCCCCAGTAGCTTTATGTACTCCTTGGGGGCCTACAATTTGCTTGAATTTATCCCAGGGAATGGCCTGATGCACAGCCAACCCAAGATTCAGGGGCTGTGAATGTGGTTCAAAGTCATCCTTGTGCACACACGTCTTCCTAAGGTCTGCTGGGTATTCTGTGACTGTAGCAGACAATCTGGGCTAAATTTTTCTTTTATTGCTAGACAATGTTTGGCAACTCAAGAATCACTATCAGTCCTGTGAGCACTACATGCACTGAATGGCTATTTGAATTTTATATTCGGTTTGTTTCCAGTGTACCGTAAATCACGTTGATTGAATCATACCCAATGAATTCCTTGATTCTGAATTTGTTTGATGACATACGTAGCATAAATATTGCCGGATAGGCAGTGTTTTCTGCAGACCTGCCATGGCACTTATTCTCTTGAGTGGGTGGGTGTAGTTTGAAAATCGGTGAAGTAGATATCGTATAATGTTAACTATGGACAGTGAAATCTTCAGAAAGCATCATTTATGAAACACGAACAATAGGAGTTTGGAAAACAAATTACTCATGTCACGGCACACTTATACTTGGATAAAGCACAGAACAAATCATTGTCTCATTATTAACAGTCTGTGATATATGCCTGTACCTTAAAATTACTGAAACTCATTTTGGAAGGAATTGATGAAAAAGTTGTGGCTACCTCAATATCATGGCCCTAAACCAAATCTGATGCAAGTCAGATTCTCTACTTTCTTCCACAGTCTGGAGATCATGCTATTGGATTTAGAGATGACAGGGGTCATTGTTAGTTCTGTGTGGTTTACAGATAAGGAGATAGATTCATCCTAGCTGACAAAGGGAAATGGGCATTCTGAATTGTACTCACCATCTGTTTATAGTTAATTTGTCACCGCCATTATTGTCCTGGCACCAATACATCTTTGGCCAGTCCTTGCTTCTTGGAGGGCACCATGGTTTGAATCTGTGGGATTGAAAGCATTAGTGGATTAGAATGCAGATTGAAGACAAGTATCTCTGTTACTTTGATCCTATAGCCTGTAGTTTGGTCCTTTTCCTCATCACACCTATGTCTTTGTCTTTGTCATTTCAGTCTGTACGTTCTTTGTGTTGATGACTGTCTTCTCTTTGCAATGATCCTAATCCATTATTCTTGCTACCACAATCTAAATAATAACAATATCAGCACCTGGTGGTGAGGTGTGCAATCCTTGCACCAGGTAGGAAGGGATTAAGGCATTAGTATGGGCTCATATGGCCCCACCCTGCCACACCTGCAAGTTATGTCAGGAGTGGAGAAAGAGTTTACAAATGGAGAAGCTCAGCTCAGTAGCAGGCAACTCTGGGAGGAGGACAGAAAGCTAATTCCATCAGCTCCCCAGGAGAGGCTTAATGGAAGGCAGAGCCTGACCTCTTGACTATGGATGGTCCAAGGCCCCACAGTGAAGACAGACAGACCACCATCTTTCTGGTGATTACCAAGTGGACCTTGAGATGTACTGTGGTTTGGCCAAGGGAGAAGGAAAGGCTGGGAGCTTGTTTGTAGTTTTGTTTTCCTAGTTTTTGTTTGTTCCCCTGAAATCCTGGGAGGGACAAACTCCAGAGGAACTCAGCTGGAGGGCTGAGATTCTGGCTTTGGCTCTGCGATACTGACTGCCCTACTCTGGATGACAGGAACCAGAGTGAATTCATAAACCCGTCGCACACCAAGAGGATGCTATAGAAACCTAAAAATGGGTTTTTAGTGTGGCTGACAGATTTATCAAATCATCTGGGAAATAATCCTCTAGGAAATCAAAAGCCATTAGAGGAAGAATAAATAGATCCTGATTTTTCTCTATTTCTTAAGAATTTTAGAATTCGACAATGTCTTGAGCCACCATGCATCTTAAAGGATTACATCTTTTTAACTTGAAGTTTCAGCGCTTATGGCTGCATGAATACCAAAAAGAGCATATGGGAAAAATCTCATTAACTTCAGTAGTACTAGGGTGTCACTTCTAAGGTGGACTATGACGAGAACTGATGTTTACTGCCACAAGAATATCATCAGATCCCATTCATGTCTTTTAGGTTGGTCACTTAGATAAAAAGTTAAACTGCTACAATGTGCTGTGTTGCGGTCTACTAAAATGGAAGAAACTATATAATCTGCTTTTCCCCAAATACGAAACAGAAATATTTATTGAACACATTGTCTTTTTCTTCATAATTATTCATAAATCTATTATTTCCATTTAGTACTGGGCTAGTACCATTACTAGGTTACCATTTAGGTTTCTTGTTGTTTTTAGAATATTTAAAATACTCTTCTTTTCCTTAACTCTGCTGGCCATAGATTTTTCCTTGTGTCCCTTTCCTTCCCTAATCAGTTTTCTACAATTCCTAACTTCTGATTTATATTCATTGCTATCAATTTCTCATTTGTTCCCCTTTAAAGCGGGTCAGATTTTTCTTTTAACCAGAACAGCCTTCTTCCTCAGTTGTGGCATTGTGGCTTTTGGGGCATGTAGGTAGGTGTTCCTAAATGATTCCCAATTATCATTCATACATTTTTCTGATTTAAATTCTTCCTCTCAGCTGATTTGGTTTATAATTATTTTCAGCTGTGTGAAATTGGTCCTTGTAGGCTGGTGGCACAGTCCAGCCAGAGGTGTTGCGACCCTTCCTCGGGCCCAGGCTCCAAGGAAGGCCACAGCACCTTGTTACAGTCCTACTAAAGCACCAAAGTATATGAACTACTGGTCTGGGCTTTAGTCTTCTTTAACATTATAAATGTGATCAAGTCATGAACACTTGTACCTATGCTACCATTAATTTTTAGTTCTATGGTCAGTTACTCTTTATCTGTCAAGATGAGATTCTACACATTATAAAAAGCTGCATAAAGAGCCAGTCACCCTGTTCCCTATTGTGATTTGGTGGTCTGTAGCACACACCATGCCCTCCTGATTACTCTAGCCACCCTGTCCCAGAGGAGATTACTCAACCTTCTGTGGTGATATGGGGAGTGTATAGCCTCTGCCTCAGCAACAGGGGAAGCAATGTTCCACAAAATCAAAATCCTCCACCCTCCATCACTTACCAAGCCACTTCCAGAGTCTTCTGCCTTCAGTCTTCCTTTGCTTGTGGGGCAGGAAGGATCTTGGAGAAGACTGCTTTGATATTCTTCTTTTCAGCATGCTTCTGAAGTTCCCTGAAGTCATTTACTATCTGCAAGATATCCCATGACACAGTTTTATTGGTGCCAATGTGAACTGTCCACAGTGGATCCTTGCCTGTTGACATCAGAAGCTTAGCCTATCTTAGAATGGTGTATTGCGACTTGACTTCGGGAAGGCAGAACTCTGTCCTGTTGTTCATCTGTCCCTGCATAATGCAGGGACATGCACAGGGGGACAAGCAGGAGCACTGCCCTTCTCCCCCACACTGTAATTGGCAGGGAGGACACATGCTGCTTTTGCTCCGGGCCCTAGCAGGGAGAGTCCTCCTTTCTCCGGGACCCTAGCAAGTAGGGTGTGCTCTCCTCCAGCCCCTGGGGCCACATCAGGAGCTGACAGTTCCTCCAGCTCCCAGGTCCTTGGCAGGCATGCTCCTTCTAGAGCAGGGGTCGGCAACCCGCGGCTCCGGAGCCGTATGCGGCTCTTCAGCCGCAGTAAGCTATGTTTTGCGGCTCCAGACTATGGCTCTTTTGATAGTAAAGGTTGCCGACCCCTGTTCTAGAGCTTTGGAGTTTAAATTCCTGTACACACTCCTGGCAGAATATGTTACCTTGGGTAATTGAGTTCAACTTTCTCTGCTGCTGTTTCACCTCCCACCCTTTGTCTCTCTTATCTATATAGCTTGTAAATTATTTGGGGCAAAGACTGTTTCTTATTATGTTTCCACAGTGATTAGAAAAACAGGGCCCTTTACTGCCCTCATCTGCTAGGCACTGGTGTAATATAAATTATAATATAATCTCCTCTTCTGAGGTTCAAGGAAATGTGCTACCATAATTTATGACTTGCAAAGGCTCAGGCAATTGTCTGTATCTTTGTTCTTGTGGCTGCAGAGGTATGGAATTAGACCTTCACTTTGAATAATGAAAAGACACAAGGAAACAATTCCTTTAAAAAGTTAGTTTCAAATTCTTTTAAAAAATTGCTTCAGGCCATTTTGTGCAGCATGTTCCTTTTATTTATTATTTTAAACTACATTTAATTGTTTTCATTTTACTGTTGGATATATTTATTTTTATAATCTGCATTGCTATGTACATAAAGTGCCCAAGATCCTTTGGTAGACAGGTGCTACATAAATAAAATGTAATATTTTAATAAGTGGAAGAGCAATGAGAAAAGCCCATATGTTCAAATTTCTCTTTAATCATTGGTATTGCCAGGATTTAACCTTTCGGAAGGACGATGAAGTGGGAAAGAACTTGCTTATGGGAGAGAGAAACTGCTCCAGTCCCTCCCATGTGCCCACTGCTGAAATCTTTCATTCAAAGCACTAAGCAAGAGGTATCATGGTGCATTTTAAGGTTGCATTTTGTCATTATTTTCCTCCCTCAAAGCTTTGTGTAAATATGAATGCATAATAGCTAAATATTTTGCAATCACATGCAAGCCATTGGGATTCAAGAGAGCCACCACTTTATTTTACCTAGGGATGGGAACACGGGTGTAATAAAATGACACCCAAAACATTGCTTTCTAGAAAGGACCCTGATGCAAACATTTTTGAAGGTTCTGAAATGTTCTGTGAACTTACATTTTTCCTGATTGTTTTCATTTCTGTAGACCTCTGTATTTGTGGAACGCAGCTGGACTCAGAAGAATGTGTCAAAATAGTACAAAACAAAAGGACAACAAAAACATACTTTGTTTGTGTAGTATTTCTAGTTGGGCCTGCTGTGAATCTTAAGAGAACCTGTTGTATACCTACCAGGCAAATTTTCAACATTTTTGTGGCTCAGAGAATTCAGATAAGCAGTCAACCTTTTGGGTGCTTACATGAATTAAGCCTGAATTAGGAACATTTTATAGAAAAGCAGAATGGCCTAATGGCTAGAGCACAAGATTGGGATTTGGGCACCTGGGTTCTATTCACAGCTCTCAAACACCAATGCTGTGTGATCTCGGGCAAGTTACTTCACTTGTTTTTTTTCTCCCACCCTCTGTCTGCCTGGTATTGTAGCTCTTCAGGGCAGGGACACATCCTTACTGTGTTTGTACAGTGTTTAGCAGAAAGAAGCCAGGGTCTTGGCTGAGGTGTCTAACCATTACCGTAATACTACTACTCATCAAGCCCTGTGAAGTTTGCCCATCACTAACTGAGAATCATGGTGCCATTATATAGACCGTGTTAGTGGTCTGATTCTGCTCTCATGATAGTTTAACTTCTGTTGAGTTATTCCTGACTTACACCTTTGCAATGTGACGTCAGAATCAGTCCCTATGACACTTGGTGTAAGATGTACCTTTCCCTAAAAAAGGGGATCCTAGATAACAAAACTTGATTTAGAAGGATAGGGGAAACACTTACAGATAATAAGAAAATGGATCCTAATAATTTCTGACTCACTTTTCTAAGGTCTAAAGGAAACAACCCCACAGAAACAGGAAATTGTAATTGTTCTTCTTTATTATAATATTATACTTCAGATATAGTGTGAGTCTCTTTCTTGCTGTGTTTTTGGACTCTGCTGCTTTCATTGTTTTCTGTACCAGTCCACATGTTCACTGTATCATTGTAATTGCATCACATGATCTCTGTTATTCAGACATCTTGGGCCTGATTCTCTATGCATGTGAAAAACGAAGGTAAATTGGTGCCAAAACAGGCCTGGTTTTATGTTATCACCCTCCCCAGAATAGAATAGTGCTCTAAACTGTGCCAGCTTGTAGCAAACCTTGAGAGGTGATTACATCTTCTAGAGATCAGTTGTCCATGCCACCTTCCATTCCCAGCACCTCCCTCACACTGGGGTCATTTGGGTACACTAAAGGGGGGAGGCAGAAGACATATATAGAGAGGTTGGGACTATATTAAAAACGGGATGGGAAAAGAAGGAATAGATTATTTCCTGTTCAAAATACCAGGAAATGGATAGAGTGTGGGAGATGACAACACACACCTGTGCTATATGTAGCTGCATAATTGTAATGAATTTGTTTTATGTCCTCTAAACGTCTCATGAATTGCTATTTGCAGGGGACAGCTGCCATATGCGAAGCAGAGGGGTGCAGCATGTTAACGAGCTCTGTTCATACACTTCTGTCTGTCATGCAGATTTTACTTTGGCTCATTCTTGTTTTGTTCCTTTTCCTTAATCCAAAATAAAGATAATTCAGACTGAAAGTATAGGTTTGCTCTTTGTAGACAGAAGAAACGGAACTTTGTGTGAGCTTCTGTTGGGCAGCTGTTCATACATTACTCATCTGACATCAGCATGTTACCCAGCACTGAACTGTTACAAATTCCTATCATTCAGTCAAACACACAGTCCTTGTGACATGTTTTATTATAGTGTGGATGCATTCAAAACCCAAATTTGGCAATATTCCAGGAATTGTTTAATGGAATGTAACCATGGCAACTAAATTACACTGCTAGACTATTCACACACATACATATACATGCTATATGGAAAACCACACACAACCTATGTACTTTGGATATGCAGCAGGAATCCTGTAGGTAGTATATAATCTGGATGTGTTAGTTTTAGTACAACTTGTGTAATTGTGGTTGCTAAAAGTGATTTGTGTCTTTGGCACAGCCACTTTCCCAAACTTCATTTTCCTGTATTGCAGACGGCTGGTTTCAATTGCTATAACTGTTTGTTCCCAGATGCCACATGGCAGTGCTGCTGGATCCATACTGCTCAGACCCAGGGATTCACTCCAAGAATTGGTTCACATGAGCCACACTTGCAATATGTGCATTGGAGCTGTGTGCTTGTGAGAAATACAACACAATGCTGTAATGAAATTGCTAGGCTGCTTGCAGGATTGGGTTGTCTATTTGCCTTTGGATTCAGCTGCCAGGTGTCTGGTAAGGGAAGGAAAGAGAGATCTGAATGGTGGTAGTTTTATGAAATTATTATTTTAAAATATATTTTTTACAATTTTTTACACTCCATAAATGTTGCATAATGCATTTGGTTCAGCAACCATAACTAGCTACTCTGTTCTGTATCTTCCTCTTACGTGGCTGGTCCAGAGGTCTATGTATCCGAATCTTCCTGAAAAAGGCAGCTGGGCCCCGTTCACTTTCCTTTTTGCAAAGGGACTCCAGCCACAGTGTGCTGCACAAAGTGTGGGGTTTTCAGGACTGTGGGCTATGTTTTTCTCTGAGCAGTTCACTCCTTCCAGCGCTAAAGGCTGCTCTGGCATTTCTTTTGGGCAACTTAGAACTTAGAAATAAATTTGGATGACAGACAGAGATGAACTAGGGGAGTGGGTTAACTAAGGAGATTATAAACAAAGGAAGTGGTACTGAGGGAAAGAGATGAACTAGGGTGATCCTAGTGCAGAAAAACTGAGATATGGAGAGAGAGAGAAATTAGAAGAATTCCAAGGAGGGAGAGAGCATGTGAAACTGAAAGAGAGATCCTGAGCATGCGAGAGAAAGTGGAAGGATCCTGCAGATGGACTTGAGGTAGGGCCTGGGGAAGGAGAGAGGATCAGGGAAACCTGAGAAAGGAAGAGAGAGTGAGTATATGGCAGTGAGGAAAGGGAAAGTGATGGTAAAAGCACAGGAGAGAGAAAGGAGGGCCCCAGAGGGAGTGTTGCAGAGAACCAGAGACTATAAAAAGCCGAGAGTAAAAGTTCCCAAACTTTTCTTATTGCATACAGCTTTCCAGATCTACCAGCTGCCTGCGCAACCCTACTCTTTTCATCATCAATACTTTGTGTCTTTAGCCATCTGTCTATATTTCACTTAAGTACAGATATAGTTATAGTGTGACATACACAACTGAAAAAAAATCTCTGATTGAATTCTGAGCTCAGTTAGACAGGACAGTTGCTGGGAAACTGAATCCACCCTGTACGGTGAGTGGAGGTGTGGGCTCTGTACACAAGTGTCTCTGTATTTGTCTTTTCATTGGTATATTTTGAAGTAAATTAACTATTGCATTTTATGTAAGAAATTCCCACAGAGTTTTAAAGATTTGTCTGAGTAGTCCATTATGAAAATGCAATAAATAAAATAATTAAAATTCACCATTCCACAATTTCTCCAGTGTATCTCCCAGAGATGTCTCTCAAACTCCTGGGGGTATGTGTATCACAGTTTGAGAACCCTTCACCTAGAGGACACATAATGCTTTTCAAACAAATACCTCATTATTTCCCTTTTTCTGCATTTGTTAGGGTGGCACCTTGCTGAAGATTTGCCAACTTCCTCAAGAACGTACTTTGTGATGCGACTTACTCTGGGAGAGAGCACAGATTGGGGGCAGTGAATTGGAAGGAAGCATCTTTTTCTCCAAGTAATGCCAAACCATCCACCTACCAGGCCCAGAAAAATCTTAGGACTTTGCTAAAGCCCATTATAGAGTTAGCTGCGATTTAGGTTACTTCTATTACTTTGTCGTAATGGTCCAATATATCTTTATTGCTTTAGGTGTTATACTTAGTAAGTTCTTCTCTCTAATATATTTGAATAATTTAGTTAGTAGTCATGTTATTACTATATGGTTTTGTTTCAGCCAATTTCAGACTTTTCCTTGGTGCATTTCAGAGGAGGTGGTGGTTAATGATGAAGATGTAGGTAGCCAACCTATATGCCAGCAAATTTTCATTATTACATTAAGATGTCCAAATGTCAACAAAACATCATCTCTTGAAAGAAGAGCAACTCACTCAAGCTGAACCTGGGCAAGACCAAAGTGTTGTTGATTGGAAGTGAAAAACAGCCAAAGAACTCGCTGAGACACTATCCCCACCTTCCACTGGCCCCCATTCATCAGAGTGGTATGAAACCGAGAGGTCCTATTTGATTCCTCACTAAGCTTGGATGACCAAGTAGCATCAATGTCAAAAATGGCTCAATTTTATAGAAAACTTCACCCCTTTCTTCTAGAGGAGGATCTGGCCACGAGTATCCATGCGTTTGTTACATCCTTGATGGATTACTGTCATTCACTTTATCTGCTGCTCTATGTGAAGATAATGCCAAAGCTCCAGCTAGTACAAAATGTGGGCTTCCTACCTCCTTCAGTCTAAGCTGTGGTAAGAACATCAGGCCTATCCTCAAGTCCTTCCAATGGCTCCCAGTCAACTCTCAATGCCAATTTAAGGCCTTGGTCTTAATTTTCTAATTGATTAATGCATCAATCCCCAGCTACCTCAAAGACTAAATTTTGGTCTATAAACCACCACAACAAGGGAGATGGCCAACTGCCAAATCAACAGTGATAGTGGGGACAAAGCATTCTAAATCAAAAGCAGCCAGTTATGGAATAAAATTTTGTAGGGGGTTACGTGAGTCCAGAGTCTGTGACTGTCCTTAAAGAAGTTACCCAATCTTCAGCCATAAAAAAGCCTTTCCCACCGAGCAAGAATGACACTCAGAACATTCACCTACACCCCCAAAAATACAATAAATAAAAACCTGAAAAACAGATCAGCCACCCTAAGGAAAAAATTACTCAAGTACACTTTTTACCCCCAAAAGAAAGGAGAGCCAGACATGCTCCATCAAGTTCCTTAGGGACTTTGCAATTGTTATTGATTGCTACATGCAAGTCCTTCTGAGACTATAGTGATGGATAGCAGAAGAAAACCCTTCATTCTTTTAAGTCATTATGTAAGAATGGGATACTATGCATTTTTTTTTGTGTGTATATAATTACTTATGTGGACTTAGTTTGTCTGGCATTCACAGAGCCAAATTGTTCTTGGACCAAATGGATATGTTTCAGGGTGCAAGGACAATTTCTTGTAGTCATGCCAAGGCCACAAATAGTTGCATTCTCTGTTCTCGGATGGTGGGAGAGATGGAAAACAGGCATGGCTATAAACTTGCCTACTCACCAACTTGCACAGTTGTTCCAAGGGAAACATATCCAGGCACTAGCCTTCCTGGAACTCCCCTGAGGCAGTGCGTTTCTGCACTGGCCCCACTACAGGACTGTGTGTCTATTAAGCAATCTAGCCCACAAAGAATTACACACTTCCAGAAGATACTTAAGGCAGTGGGAAACAACTAAACAATATCATACCAAAATAGCTGACCATCATTTTGTTTTGCCTATTTAGATGGGATCAAATTCAGCTGTGTCATGGAATCCTGTCACAGGATCCTGTGAATCATTAAAAGCCAGACACATACATTCAAATAAAAAATAAGGCACATTTTTAACTGATTTTAGTAATGATGCACGGGATTAAGCTGGTATAGAATATGGCTACCTCTCTGTGGCTCAGGCTGTGAGTACCTCGGGTTTGTGCTCAAGATCTTCCACTGGCTCTCAGACAGCACCTGACAGCTTTAAATTGGCCTTGTTTTCTAAGCTAATTTTCTAAGCTAGTAATGACTCTGGCCCCCAACTCCATCAAAAAACAAAATTTGATCTATGAACCACTGTCTCTGGGTCACTGCTGATCACAATGTCCAGGGTGATTCATGTGAGAGCTGGGAACAAAGCATTTATGGTCAAGAGGCGCTGGCTAAGGAACAATCTTTCAGAGATCAGGTGAATCCAGAGTCTGACTAGCTTTAGGAAACATTGCAAAAACTTCTTTTGAGAAAGCCTTTTCACCATCAGTTACATTCACAATTCAAATCCACCCTGCCTCAGACAACAGTTTAACTCCATAAAGGGAGAAATGCTAGAGACTAGGGACTTTGTTATTGATTTTATGTGAAAGGTGCTCAGTTACTAGTGTGATGGATGACAGTATCAAACTCCATGATATATAGATAGATAAATAAATAAGTAGGTGTGAAATGGTGGACTAAGACCCGAGATCCCCTGCAGGAGACCTCAGGGTCCTGCGACACCCATCCCAGGAAAGGAGCAGTAGAGGAGTCCTCCAAGCAGCCTAGAGTAGCTTCAAGGGAAGCAGCCAATCAAAGAGACTGCAGGGAGCAGCCAATCAGGGCCCAGAAGCACCATATAAAAAGGAATTGCAGTGTAGACTGAAGTCAATTCCTTGCTGAAGCTGGTGGAGTTCACATGGCTTAGCTAAAGGGAACTGCAGTACTATGGGCAGTGCTGGAAGGGACCAGAGGAGTGAGAGAGAGCGGCTCGCTGGCTGCTGGGCCTGAATGCAGAAGATTCCTGTGGTAAGAGTGAAGCCTTGGTGAAGGCTGGGGCTGGCACTGCAGGGAAGTGGCCCAGGGAACTGAAAGTGGTTCTGTTAAAGAGATATGGTTGCATGGAGTCCTTGGGCTGGGACCTGGAGTAGTGGGTAGGCTTGCATTTCCTTCTCCCTTTCTCTTCTCCTGCCTAGGTCCCTAGGGAAGTGGCTGCATAGTTGGACAGTGATAAAGAAGGGGATCTGAACTACTTAATGGTTAAGCTGCTGAATGGGGCTGAAAGGTCCTAAAGAGGGTGAAACCATTACCTTCAGAGAGGAAGCTGGGGGGGGGAGGAAGAAGGTGGTATGGCATGATACCAAGGCTGGGACTATTTAAAGACTGCTGACACACTTGGTCAGCACAGGTGCTTGTGAGAGGTGGGTGCCACACCATTACAGTAGGTTTCTATGCCACTAGAAGATGCATCAAGCAAGATAATTCATGAGAGGAAATATTGCAGTCAGTTTCAGGATGCATCCAAACAGGCTCCTCCAACCAATCTGCCATCCTAGGCAGTACTTCAGTGTACTTCTCCCTGCAGACTCATCCCCTAAAAATTTGTGATAGAGACCCTCTCACCATCACCATCCTCATCTGGTCTCCTCAAGCCCCTGGGGCCAGGAGTCTGCTCCTTATCCAACTCTGCAAAACCCTCCCCTGGCATCCTCATCCTCCATCTCTGGGACCAGTGACCATGCTCACCCTTCCCCTGGAGATGTTCAGCTCAATCAAAGAGACCTGTGACCCCTCTGTCCAGATGCCTGCACTGTGTACCCCCAGCCTGTAACCTCCTTCCTGTACTCCACACTGCCCACCACCATCCTGTCTGGCCCCCAGAACCCCTGAATTCTCAGTTCCCATCCACCAACCTCTTTCCTGATTAGGGTCCTTGTGGTTGGCCACAATGCAAGTCCAGACAGCTGTGGTGGCCAGACCAGGGGACTTCCCAGGCAGCAGAGCCCAGGGAGGCCAGGTGTGGAGTGGTAGCTGTGGGCTAGGTACTGACATGGAGCTAGATGGATTGTTTGGCTTATGACTGAAGCCCTGGCAGTGGTGCCAGGAACAGTCCTGAGCTGCAGTTACAATCTTACCTGCACTTGAGGTGGCTGGGGAAGGTCCAGGAATGCTTCCTTGGCACTCCAACTGGGGGCTGCTTCCTCCTCCTTGGAATCCTGGCTAGTGGTCACTCCCTTCCCCTAGGCAGCTGTCTAGTCTGCAGATGGGTAGAATAGCCTCTGCAGCTAGTCTAAAGTCTACCACACACTTCCCTGACTGTTAACTCCTCTTATCTGCCATAGGTAACCATGGAGAAGTTACAGGGAGCTTTAATCAAAGATTTTTTTTCATAAAAACAACTCCAGTTGTAAGTATAGTTTAGGCAGATTATACCTCGATGATGAACAAAAGTTAGACTTATGTGTAGCTCAAGGAAAGCCTTTCAGGTTCATTAGAAAGTGAGTTGAAATTGGTATATACAGAAAGTGGCAGGGGGAGGAGGGGGGGAAGATGCAGTGGAAAAATGGGGTGTGTGTCCGTGCATGTGTATACAAAGGCAGTTTGGTGTAAGATTTATTTAGATGCTTATACATGGATTTAAAAGTCTTACTCATAGTGCTGAGACTTTTAAATGTTGGTCTACACAATCACCACATGAACTGTACACCTTTGGCATTAGGGAAAAAACCAAAGCCCTAAAATCACAATTCTTAGCTACCTGAGCAAAGAGAATTTTCATTACTTTCAGTGGTAGAATAGGACAGCTTTCTTTTTAAGGCAACCAGTAGAAGATGGCATGGTCACAATACTGAAGATGAGCATTGCTGTTCTTCAAGAAAGCAGGGATACACATGTACACCAGCCACCTCCTTAACATAATTTTAATTCTATTCAATGAATACATGAGATTAATAGTAGCATTTCAAGTTAAAATCTGAGTATCTGATTCACTTGATCTGATGTGGAAGGATGCTGCTCAAAGAGTTTATGCTTCTATGACATCTGGGCCAGAATTCTTGCTAATCGTAATTTAGAATGTGATGTCATTCCCAGACATGCTGGTTTCCTTGCTGTCAGTGTGGCCATTACTACTTTTACTGTGTAAACAAAGCTTCACGCTTTCACCTTCATTAATAAGGTTGAAGGGAGTTAATGTAAGGCAAAGTGTGAGAACACTCAAATATTAATTCCTTTTTATTGCTTCAGGGTTTGGATTGAATGGCAATGTCCATTAACATTGATTTGTTTTGGTTCCCTTCATTCCCCCCACTATTTTTTATCCAATAATTTGACATTTGAAAAGGTCTGTAACTAATGGTGAAACAAATGAAAGGATGGTCAGTCTTAGGAGACTGGGTTTAATCAACAAGTTTTTTAAAAAGCTCTAGCAAAGGTGAAATTTTTCTAGAACTCTATTGTCGTGCTTATAATACAGGGTAATGCAACAACATGCTGATGGAGTCTAACATTTCAAATTCTTAAGCAAAAGGTACTGCCTGCATTTTTTAATAGTACAATGACTATACTATTTACAGTAACTTAACTTCAAGCACTGTTAATGTGTATGACAACTGTATATTTAATCTTAACAAGACATGTATTGGAGTTTTGAATTTGCAGTGAGGATGTTGTCTATGAAAATGACTCTTTTCTTTCTTTGGCCAGAACAGTAATTGTATGGGATCACACCAATCTCTAATCATTCAGAGCCTTTTATCCTCTACTAGTTAACCTTGGGCCTGAGATCAATGTTCTAGTCCCTTGCTAAAAAGACCTGCATAGCAGGTGACAGGCCAGCCTGAGGAAGAAAGAAGTCTATGTATTTAGGCGAAGTTTAAGCACCATTGTACACAGGCGGCAGCTAGTTAGGGCTAGATGTCTCAGGACCAACAAATGTATCTGTCTGGTCACTTTCTGAGCAACCTCACCTCATCACTGTATGTATGCCCAGCTGGGAAGGTGAAGCCCTGCACACAGCAGTACAAGGGCCAGGAAGGGGGCAGGGCTTTGGAGGGATGGCCCCAAACTGCATGCTGGATTCTCAGCAGCAGCTAAACTTCTCAGTCCCAGTTGGTGGTGGTAGCTCCTGATTACTGAGCAGCTTTTCCTGGAGAAGTTGAAGTTTGGAAAAGTGCTAGTTGTGGAAAGCTCTGCCACATCTGGTAGGCTATGGGTGGAGAGGAAATATAGGTGTCTAGCGCAGGTGAGTCAGAGAAAACTCTCCAAGTGGAGATCCCAACAGGAAATGATACGGGTGTAGAGCAGAGTGTCGTATATTAGAGGCTGGGATGAGATTTTCTGGGATGGTGGCAGAGTCCTGGGGAAAATTCTGAGACATGGGGAGGGGAAACGTCCTGTGGAAAGGGATGAGGGGAAAGGGTGATTTGGAGGGAGGGAAGGCTCCTAAAGTGATCATGGGGAGGGAAAAGGGAGTTCCCAAGGGAAGAGGAAGATCCTGAGGGGTTTGAGAGGGAAGGATAGTCCTGGGGAATCAGGGGATATCCTGAGGCCCTGTATCCAGTGGTACCTAGGCCAGGAAGGGGATGAAGTAGAGTATCATCTGGGGGGGGCAAAGGCACCTGTGAGTGGAAAATGATCACAAGTGAACAGGTAATGGCAAAAGCCAGAGCCAAATCACCAAGGTTTGTGGAGGGATGAGGACAGCAAGGAAGATCAGATAAGTGTCTACCTTCTAGTCTGTATCTAGCTATTGATTTTATAAAATGGATTTTTCATTGTTTGACAGAAAGATGCATCCTAATTTTATGGTATTAGGGTAACTTCCCGCCACCTCCAAGTTCATAGTATTATAGTCTTTGCTCTTGTGTTTGCTGTTTTTTAAACTGCAACCTACTAAAAAGTTCAGCAGATAACTAAACTCTGCAATGTAAATTCTTACTCTGAAGCACTATAAAGAAGGTCATCTGATACAATCTTTAGCATTCACATCATAAGCAAGGTCTTAGGTCCAGTCTATGGTGACAGTGGCACCTCTTCTTTTCATTTACTTTTAGATGACTTATTGATTGCTTGTAGCAGTGTCTCCATTCCATTGCTCCTCTTACCCAAGCACAGAAAAAGAGCTGCCTGCAGAGAATGCTAAACACTAGGACTATGTCTACACTTGTTGCCAAATTTGGTGGCAGTGGACAGATACGCAAGCTACATAGAGTAGCTTGCGAATCTCCCATCGACTTCCTAACTCCTCCTTAGTGGGGTGTCTTCAGTTTGCTGAGCTGAAGGGAAATGTGTTCCCATCAATGCAGCATTACTCCACCTGGTGGAGGTGGATTAATACTGTTGATTTCCAGGCCAATTGAACAGGTCTCCACTTCCGCTCAATCGATCCAGGAATCAACCTGATGGTGGCAAATTTGCTGCTGTCTGTCTAGACATAGCCTAATTTTGCTAGTTGTGCAGTAGTATTGTATCTGACTACTTCAGGAGTTGAGAACCAGACACAGAAATTTAGGGAAGACAATATAATCCCATTACAAAGAGGGTTTTAAAATGGAAGCAGGAGAAACAAAATTTATATAAGTGGTATTTTATGAAAGAATCCTATCGGGTTCCCCTTGCACACCAAGCTGCCATACATTTCACACAAAGCCAGGTTATTTCAAATAGTGATATCCAAATATCTAGGCTTTGGAACTCCAGATAAAGAGCAGACTAACATCCTGGGAGTAATTACATGGTTAAAAGTTGGTGGAGCAGCACAAACATATCCACTTCCAGGTCATGAAATCTGGCACTCTTCATGTGCAAATACCAATACAGAATCTCACTGTGGAGTGTATAACAGCTTGTAAAAGATGGAAAGAGGTGGCAGACAGTGAAAGGTTTTCTCTTGTACTGATGAGGTAGGTTCTGTGGTCTCCAGGTGGGAGGAAGTTGGTGATGCTATCCTAGCAGATTGATGACATTATTCCAGAAGGTATTTGTATTAGGAATGTTCTGATGAGTCCTCTCTTCTTTCTGTCACCCTAAACTTGTCAACACTTGTTTTTCTTAGTTATACAGAGTTTAAGGCCTGAAGGGACCAACAGATCATGCAGTCTGACTTCTATATCACTGGCCACCAACACAACCTAGCATCCACATTAAACCCAACAACCAAAACTAGTCTTTTATGGGCTGTAATATTTTGGTCTAGCCTATTATAGGCCACAGGCAGAAAATAGGCAAGAACAAGCTGCATCAGTACCCCATGTCCCAAGAATGGCAGAGGAAATAATCACCTGGGTCAGTCTGAGAGAGGAAAATGGAACTCTAGGCACTGGAACTCGGCAGAAGAGCTTCTTCCCTTTCTCCTCAGATGTCTCTATTCTGAACTGATGAGCTCACACTGAACCTTTAGGTCCTAGCTTTCCATTCAACTGTTCTCTAAACACCCTCTCCACCTGAGGACCTCTGACATGATTGTTTAAGTAGCGTATGAGACAATATTATCCACATTATTCCTGCTTTTCCTTCTTTCCTTTGAGCTTTTCTGTTTCTAATATTCTCAAGCAAATTCTTGTTGGGCTATATCCACTGCTAGTCCTTTCTTTGCCAGAGTCTTCATTCCCATACACTCTCCTTCCAGACCACTCTAGGGCACCACAAAAGGGCAGGGATCACCACACATTTTTTTTTCAAGCTCTCTGTATTGACTTTGTGGGGAGACTTCCTGTTCTGGTATGAACACCTTTGGGACTGACTCTTGCCTTGATTTGAGTAACTCCATACCCTCAGGGCATCACATGTCTTCCAGACGATTTCACTTCAGAGGCCCAGGCTATTTATTTGGTGCCTTATTCCAGTAAATGGGAAGGGATTCCCATGTTTGCCGCTACCAGAATCGCTGAAGACAATAACATACCCCCATGTTAACTGATGAAACTAAAACTTTCCATGGAATGACCTATATTCAGTCAGTTACTCCTTTTTAAGGGGAATTCCCTGGACATTCAGTGGAAGTATAGGAAATCCACCAAACAGAGTGGGCAGCCTGTACTTGAGTGCTTCAGTGATTTGCTTCTCATTGTTAATAGTCTTGTGCTCATGCATGATGAAAAGAAACTGAAGTAAAGAATGAATCCACATGATTTGGATTTGCTAAGTAGACTGTTTAGAAGAGGCATCTGTGACATTCCAAAAGTCACAATCTGCACTGTAGGACAGCAGTGTCATGTTAACTTTATATTTTGGGTGCCTTTTACAACGCTTTGCATCAGAAAAGCCACACCTGGCTTGCTCATCAGTTTCAGCTGTCTGTAAGCAGTGCTAAACAAGTCCATACAGATGTTGGATTGCTCATGCCACAAGCAGAAGACTGATAAAAGGGATTCATATACTGAATTCAACTTGGAAAGTATTAATAGTGGCTACAGAACTTTCACTATCTGTCTCTCTCACACACACACTTTATTTCACTCATAGCTCCCATCACTAATGACCAGCAGAGAACTGTCAAAGCATTTTTTTTCAAACTTGTGGTGTTAAACTGAACAGTCTGAGACATGGGCCTATCAACTCTTCGATTGTCCTTGAAACATTGCCTTCAAAATGTGATCGGAAGATAGATTGTCTTCAGGTTTCTCTCATTCTATTTAAAGCATTTGAATTGTACTGTAATAGGAAAGCACTTTGTTCATTTTTGCTAGCTATAATTTGTCAGATTTCCTTAATATTGGATGCTAAATTATGTTAAAATAACATTAAGGGGGGACTGCCATGACAACATGATAAACTAAAACCTGCTGCTAATATGAAATATGTTAGATGCACACTTTTAAAAAGGAATAATACCAAATCTTTGCTTGGAAGTTGCATTTGACAGATATGGCAATTTCCTGCATATCCTTGTGAGACATTATTGAATATCTTTGGAGTCCATTGTATTTAATAAAAATCTTATGTATTACCATGGGTTTGGATTGTACATACTCTAAGTAAGAGAGATAGACAAAGACTGTCCCAAAACTGTGCTAGACAAGAATGAACTTCCCGGACAATAAGTGTGAAGTGGATTTCTTAGAGAATACCTCGGGATAGGGTAACTGCCCAGCCTGGGTTCTGAATCTAACATAGGTATTAACTTGTAACCGGGGGGGGGGGGGAAATCCAGTTTTGGGTTTTGAAGGACTGACACCTACCAGAGCCCAAGGCTGGTGCTGGAATGACCTCGGGTAAGCTTTTTAGCATGTGTAGGTTTTTATTGTTTAATGTCTTTGTAATGCTTTCATATTATGAATAAATGTGCAACTTATAACTGGGCAATTATACTGTTTGTAGCCTTTGGAGAGGCAGCAAAGTGCAGACAATGGTCTGTTTAGGCAATGTGGCTTTCTGGGAATATCCAAGTGTAAATCAGGGAGCTGTACAGCCTTAACACCTCAGTCAAGAGGGGGAGAGACATAGGTCTTGGCCCAAAAGAACTGCTGGTTGAGGAGCTGGAGCCTAAATATGGGTGCCCTTGAGGGACCGTGAAGGGAGAATACAGGTGTAGTTGCCCTGTACTGTGACATCTCTCATAATAGAGTATTGACACTTAGCATGCACCTTTAACATTTAACCTAGAGAAATAATTAATTCTAGTTGATATAAGTGTAACAGGGTACTAGCACTTTAAGGTCCAAGGATGCAATCTGAGAGGTCAGTTATCCTGTTCCAGATGTCTGAGGAGGTGAAGGAATAATCAAAACAGACATTAGTGAAAAGAAGAGTCCCAGGAATAATGTGTCTGGGTGGGGAAGAAACTGGAAAATAGGTCAGTCTTCCTTTAAGAGGCTGTAGTGTGGGGAGAGCTTTGCCCTGCCCTCTCGCCTCCTCTCAGCCCACCAAGACAGGTCTTAGGTTATTAGACCCACTCGGGAAGGGTCAAGGAAGTGCCTAGATGACATGGGCAAGTGAATCTAAAAGGAGGCTTCAAGTCCAGTCAAGGAGAGCCCCCGAAGAAAGGTTGTGCAAACCCTGAACTTAAGGTGAGAGTTTGCAGACTGGGGTGGCCAGGACTGGAACCATACAGCTAAAGACTGGAACCTGAACTTAGGGGCAGAGTTGGGAGGGAGCATGAGATATTTAATACATTAGACCTCAGGAGAGAGGAAATAGTCTCTTACATTCACTGGCTGTGAATAGTGGTGGGCAACTGAGGCAGGGAATTTTAATAGCTTAGCATGATACAAGGCACATGCTTCAAAAGTGTATTCTCTATCCCCCTCCCCAAGAGGCCATAGATCTTAAACCAAAAAAAAATGCACAATACTTTGAATCTGAATGTCAGGGACTGTTTAGCCTCTTACTTAAATCTATTCAAAGGATGTCATGGGCAATGCAATCTCCCTGAAACCAATGGAACTGGACAGAATGTAAATCAAGGCAGAATTTGCTCTATTGTGCCTGCAGATATTAAAAGAATCTTTCTTTGCATGCTCAAGAAATAAGGCACAATCTGAATTAAGGACAGCGTGACAGCTTCATCTGCAAATTTCTTTGGCTTCCTTTTCTGGTTTATATTTGTTTCTAAAATGTAAGGCTATTTTAATACCCATTTTTGCATTCAATGTTTTTTAATGGTAGTATAAAAGGAAAGAACAAAAATAATAGCACTCAGTATTGTATCTGGCATCTAAAATTAGGACAGCTGAAAAACCCAACAAAGATGTCCCTAATAGATATCTGGAGAATCATACAAAAGCCTGCAGAAGGAATATGCTCGAAACTGCTTAAAAGACACATTCTGAGAGGTTGAGGCCTAGGGGAGAAAACACCATTACTTGAATGGCTTTTAAAAAAACACACACAACCCTCATGATGGCGATAACATCAAACCAAACCACCGTGAAGATAGAAAATAACTGAAATTATAGGCTTAAACCAAAATTCTGCTGTCAGATGCACTGGCCTAAATCCAGCTACTACCTTGATTTCAGTGGAGTGATGGAATAGAGCTGGCTGAAAAGGGACACTTGTCCATGAAAATTGTTACCCCGACATTGTCAGTTTTATCATTAGAAAAACTTGATGTTTTTCTAACAATAATTGACAATGTGAGGGCAACAATTTTTTTGTGGACAAGTGTCCCTTTTTTCAATTAGCTCTAACTGAGGCTATGCAGGGTGAGATTTTCAGTTGCTGTAAATCACCAGAAATCCATTCAAGTCAGTTTACAGCAGCTGGAGGTCTGGCTCATGGTTTTTAGACCATAGATTAATACATGCAGCACAATAACTGGAGCATTACAACTTTCAAATCTACAGAATGATTCATAGGTTCTAAAGGCCTGAAGCTTCCACTGTGATCATATAGTCTCACTACTGGTATAATGTAGGGCGTAGAAATTCCCTGAAATTTTCTGCTTGAATTAGAAAATATCTTTTGGGGGGGGGACTCAATTTGCCAGCAATGGCAAATCCACCACAACTGTTAATTACCATCACTGTTAAACTATTAAACACTTACGATGTGTGCCTTATATCCAGTCTGAATTTGTCACGCTTCATCTCCAAACACTGGATCTTGCTAGACTTCTCTGTTAGACTGAAACCTTTACCAGCTACTTGTTCCCAATGTGGGCACTTGGACTGCTAGCAAGTCACCCCTCAGCTTTCTCTTTTGTTAAGCTAAATAAATTGAGCTCCTTGAATCTCAGTATTACCTTGTCTTCCAATCCTCTAGTCACTTTTGTTTCTTTTCAGAACCCTCTCCAATTTGTCAACTTTCTCCTTGATCTGTAGATGCCAAAACTGGACACGGTATTCCAGTAAATTTTGTGCTACAGCTAAATACAGAGGTCATCTAGCCCCCCTACTCCTGTTCAAGTTTCCACTGTTGCATCCACAGATTACATTGGACTTTTTGGCCAGTGTCGCACTGGAGATGGCATGTTCACCTGATATTTTACCACTCCCCCAAACCTTGTCTCTACAAACTTTATGATTTGATTTTCAACTTTCTTCCAGGGCATTGATAAAAATGTGATAGTGTGGGGTCAAGAACCAGATCCCATGGACCTCCACTAGAAATGCACCTAGCTGTGGATGATTCACATTTAGTTACATTGAGATCTATCAGTTATCCAGTTTCTAAAATCTATTTAATGTATCATTTTCCTTTGTTGTAGTTGGTTGATCAAAATGTTGTGTGGTCTGAAGGCAAGTTCCTTACACCAGTCTTGGCTCATTACATCAACACTATGACCTTTCTCAGGAAATCATGCAGGTTAGCTTGATTTCTATTTTGCAGCATTTTTATTTGAAAGCAAAATTGACCATAATAAAAATCCATAGCCCAGCTGGCCTCAGCACGCATGTCATGTTACTGCACCTAGAGAGTGTGCAGGGAGGAAGGGGAAAGCATCCTATTTCCAACTGGCAATATGTTCAATCAGCAATAATCCACTCAGCAGCCCCACACCATACCTCTACCTAATTTCAGCACAGCACTTTCTTGACTATACCCGGCATATGTTTACCCACCAGCACTTACAACTCAGTATCCCTCACTCCATGCTACATCCACCCAGCATGCAGGTCACCTCATCCTTGAAACCCAAAACTTCCTTGCACCACACATTACTCAAATGTCACTTTGCATCTTGTGACCTTACACACATACTCACACTAATGCATAACATAACAAATACAAACTACACATTAACTGTAGGGGGGAATAAATTCCTGCCTTTCTGCTGGCTGCACTGTGCAAAGGGCTTTAGGTTAGGTATAGCTGTCCTTGAGGAATACCATTGGCCTTCTGTTGGAACCTTGGAGTTGACTGTGCAGAGCCCCTTCTGTCAGAAAACCCCAAGGCAGGCCAGGAACGATCCTGTTTAGAGAGACTGGCTGAGGTGTGGTGGGGTTTTGTTTTTTAAATACCTAAGTTATTCTGCAGGCTCCCAATGGTTCATAGGGCCAAAATGGCTGTTATATTAATGGATATCCACACCACCTCTCCTCTGTCGCTGGTTTGGCCTCCACTCCGGTGCAGTGATGGGGCTGGTCCTAAGTGCTTAGTGGACCAACTAACAAGCTAAACCACAAGATGGTTTTTGTTTTCAAATTTACAAAGTTCATTTGAATTTCAATTATTACAATTTAGGTTCAGCTGTAGAGTGGGCCTGATCCAAAGTCTAATGAAATCCATGAAAAGAAGCTCCTTAACGTCAATGGTGACTAGGGCAAATTCTGTCTTGTTCCATCAGACTTCTGCAATCAGTCCAGTTAGTCTTGTTGCTGGAGCATCTCTATAACTTGTAAATTTTCCCATGGTCCTAGATTAGATAAATGGTTAGTACTAAGATATTTCTTTCCTTTAATATTTTAGTTTTCCCAGTTGGAACTACTAAGTCCTTGACCAGTTAGATTGCTCTGCATGTTCTTTTTTTACTATGATTGGATCAATAAAGAATTGAACTACAGTATTCTAGCCACAAGGCTGCTCTCTATCAGTCCAGGCTCAAGTAGCCCCTCCCCTGATGTGCAGCTCCAGGCTTCTCATTGGAGCTTACTAATCAGTGCCTTCTCTCCCCTCAGGTTGGTTGGGTCCTGGATTCTTTGTTGCAACATAGGGGACACCTTGTGGGGAGGCACCATATCTGTGCCTGGGACACAAGACGCTGTCCCTTTGGTAAATGACTGACTAATACCATAACTCTCAACAAGGAATATAAGCCAGCACATGCACAACAAAAGACAATAATATAAACCCTAACAAATAAAATTCTCAAAAATAGCAATACAACAAAGGAGACATCATTGGGGACAGGAAACTGAGGCTCTTGAGAAGGAAAAGGTTGATGTTAATATTATAGCATTGATTAACACAACAAAGTCCCCATTTTTCACCATTCACAACTGTTCCTGAAGCCCTAGCTCCCCTCCTGGAACCTTTCCAAGCAGATGGGATGCATGGGATGAGTCCAGAGGTGACTGTATCAGTGCAGCAAACACTAGCTGGATTGAAGAAAATGCAAATGGTCCTCAGTGTTTTCAGCCCTGAGCAGGGCAGGGACCTCCCCTGGCTCATTGGTCCAGAGTCCTGTGGAGGCCTTGGCTGGCTTTAGGTAGGTGGCATCTGGTTGGTTTCCTGTCTCTCAGGCTGCTGCTCTCTATAGGGATGGAACCTTTTGACCATGCACTGGATTCCCACAGCAGTTGTGGGGATTGGAAGCTAAGCAGAGACCTCTAAGGTGTTCTTCTTTCAGTGCCAAAAGAGAAACTAAACCTAGTCCTTCAGTCTGAGTCCGGTTGTCCCTTCCTACTGAGGCCCAGCAACCTGTCTGTATAAAACATTCCATTAGAAACATCCCCATTCGCTTTTGCAGGCATTTCCAATCAATTCTGTCACTGTGCCTTTCCCAGCTTCTTGGCAGCCTGGGAAATGTTTGGAGGATCCAGACCCACTGTTCTCGTAGCCTATAGTGTAGGTTTCCTAGCGGCTCAGTCCAGCATTCCACAACCTGATAAACAAACTCCAAAAGGGGTTTATGCTCAGAGTCCAGACTTGTTTCTGCCATGTGACAAGCAAGAAATTTGCTACTGCTTAATGTCTAGTCTGGGGAGAAGTTGGAACTCTTGGCTATGGGGAAGTTTGCAAATTATTTGTATTTTTTCAAATTTAATTAAAATCTATTAATATTTGTCTCTTACCCTCATTCTTCATCTGTTGCTCTTTGGGGCATGATCTATTTCTGCATTTGACCATGGGGCTCCTGGACATTATTTGAACATAAAGGATAAATTATAATTCTCCTTTTCCATAAATGAGGACGTTTTCAACCATAGAAAATTCAAGACTTTGCATTTTCTAACACATCTTTTTCCAAACATGTCTGTCACCATTAGATTCCAACTCACCATGCAGTCAGCCAGGAATTTAAAGTTACTGTATAAGTAGTGCAATAGTTGCATGCTGCATGATCAAATACATTCTGAGACAGACATAATTTCAACACTGCACAATGAGTGTATATATACACAATTGCATGTGGCTAACATCTGTGTGCAAATACTGGATTTGCAACAGGATATTTGTCTGTGTGTGCATAATTGACACATACTTAGCTATATATGTCCAGGTATCTAATTTTTTTTGTGAGCATAAAGTAGGATAAATAGCATATATCTTTGAAAATCTGACCCTGCAGGTGAGATCCTTCAGCTAGTTTAATTAGCGTGACTCCATTTGGGAGCTTTTAAAAGCTTTCTAACAGCTTTGTTGGGAGCAAGGCTGTGGGTTATAGAAAACAAACTACAATATTAGGAAATATTGTATTGACATCTGAGAATCATAAAGAGTTCTTTGTTAAATAAATCCAGTTCTCTTAAGTGCATGGATTTAAGTTAAACCTGTGAAATGCTCACTCAGATTTATGAATTCTTAAAGGTCCAGTAAGTTGGAATTCATTTCCAAATGAAATGAAATGTTTGAAAGCCCTTCTGTAAAGGGGGGGGAATGAAGAATGCTTTGCTACTTGAAAGACTTATGCAATTAATTAAACCTCTTCTGGAGATTGAGCCCACAAATATGTAGCAGTTATTATCAGGACCAAGAGCAACTGTGACAACAGCAACATTCATAAATCAATTAATTTGTATCAGGAATGTAAAGTTCTTCAAAGCAAGATATGTTGTGCCACTTTTAACTAGCTTAACATGAGAGAAGACAAAATATTTCACTAGCAGATTCTGGTGTGTGTGGTGTGTTTTTTTTTTTTTTTTTAAAAAAAAGCTTTCTTTTTGACTTCTTGAGCAGAAAAGCCACTTTCTTTAAAGAGTTCAGCTTTTCAAGCTTCCACTTAAAAATGCAATTAACAGGAGTTCTTCTCCACTATGCACATAATTGAAGATGACCCTGAACTACTGGTCAAAGGTTGCACATTACTTTGCAGTTTTTCACCTATACAATTGAAGATAGGAATAAGCTGAGAATAATTTTTTTTTGCTACTTTTCTAATCCGAAATAACTTTAACCAGTTGTGGTTAAAGCAGAAGGGAAGGAGTCTAAATGCTAGGGTTCTGTGCTTGACTCTGCCACTGGCTGGTTTGGGGGAGTTATTTAACTGTATGTTGTCTTTGTTTACCCACCAGTCCAATTGGAAAGGGTAACTTCTTCTTCAAGGTGTTCTCTGCACAGTCACACCTGCAACTACACTCCCAATGCCAGTGAGCTTTGGGAACTTTTGTAGATCAGGACCTCAAAGGTTGGTTAGATGCAAGGTTCTAAAACTTCTGCATTATGGCAACTATTTCATTTCCTTCAGTTCTGCAGGTGTAGGTACCTCTTCATGATAGGAGTGATTTACAGGGGGTGTTAAATAATAATACAAAAAAAAACGAGGGGATTTTCATATTGATAGCCAGTTTGTGGTAGTTTTAGATCATTACAATCATAGGGGTGTGCTTTTTGTGGGGGGAGGGGGAAGGGTTGTATGCTTCTCTTCCCTCCCCCCCCCCCGACCAAGGCTCCTATGATCTTTTGGTTATGGTAAACTGATCTGGCTTTCATAAATCCAGATAACAAGGAAGGCTTTCCATATGTTTTTCCTTTCCATATTCTCAGAGTTAGACCTGCATTTCCTTTGTGTGTTGTACCTGGAGGAAGCCCATTGTCTGAATTGGCATATTGTGTCATCACCATTTGAACCCGAAGTGGTAGGTACAGAGTCTCTGTGCATTTTTCACAGAACATGTCTGACAAAGATCCATCACTGGATCAGCTTTTATGAAAGGACAGACTCTATTGCCTTTGACTTCAATGCCAGATCAAGCGGGAATAATTATAGTGCCAAAGAAATCAGTGCCAGATAGATCAATATTCCTGTCTGTAATCCCATGGCTCTGCTCTTCTATGGGCAGCAATGTCTTACCACCATTGAGAATGTTGTCTCTGTGAAGTGAGACCTCCGTTATTGGACTATTACTCAGACCAAGGCTGATTTTGGTTTCTTAAGATTCTGTAGTTGTGGATCCTTGTTGATGCTGAGAACTTCCCAGGTATTGAAGAAACATGTTGCTAAGCAGACTCCTACTCTCTGTGGGAGAAAGAAGCTTTACTTGAGTGTGGAGCTGGAATCACATAATGGTATTTGCAGCGCCACATACAGACCCTTAAGCAGGATAAGGAGTGGCCTGGGGAGGGTTGACTCAGCAACATGAACTGCACATACATGTCGCCTTATAAGGCAATGGCATAGGTTTAAGCCATATCATCATATAGGAATACGACAAGGGTGTAAGGTGATGTGTAGGCCTCTGGTTGGCCAGAAGCCAAGGGTAACCTTAAAAGGTTATGCAGCCAATGGTCACCGAGACATAGCAAACTGTTGCATGTGGAAAACTATAAAACGTAGATGCCAAGTAACAGTGGCCAGAGAGGAAAAGGAATTGCCTAACACCCAGCATTTCAAGTGTGTTAGTTCAGTGGGCTGACGCATTCTCACTAGCCTGCTACGCCACAGATTGATCACCCGAAGCGACACTCTCCTGTCTGCAGAATCCAAAGCAAGCAGTCGTTTAAGTTTGGCCAACATGATTTGTTATTAGCTAAGCTTGGTAAGTATGAATTGTTTCTTGTTGTCTGTCTTGTAAACCTTTTGGAGGAACTCCATAACCAGGCAACCTAGTGTCACAAAAGTGACAGCCGTGTGCTGATTCTGTGAGATCACTAACGCAAAAGTCTTGGGTGGTGCATTTTGTCCTTCATGCACAGAGTTCCTCCTTCTTTGCTATTGTCTGTTAAAAATAAAGAATTTATTGGTTAAGAAAAACAAGTCTCACTGCTTCTATGACCTCCCATATCATATAAATTGAACCTTATTTGGTACCCATTGGTTCCGACTTAACACTGAGCAGCTTTGCTCTGCTGGAAAAGACAGCATAGGGATCCCACTTGACACTGAGATTTTCTCCACTCTAAGGCTGCAGCAGAAAGCCATTGGCACAATCACCTAACTCAGGGGTGGGCAAACTTTTTGACTCACGGGCCACAATGCGGTCTAAAATTTGACAGAGGGGCCAGGCAAGGATCAGATGAATGGAGTGTATTAAATACACATTCATGTACACAGCACCCAACACACTGCACCCCAGCAGCCAGCACTTCAGACCACTCTCTGCCGAGAAATTGACTCGGCCTTGTCAATTTCGGCAGCGGAGCTGGAGAGTGGGGCTCACAGTGGCGGGCTGGATTAAAAAGCATGAAGGGCCGTATATGGCCCACGGGCCGTACTTTGGACATGCCTGCAATAGGGGAAGAATTTTTGCTCTGGTCCCCTAGTCATTAGGGGAGCCGCGGCTTGCCGCAGCTGAAGAGCTGCATGGCCGCGGCTCCGGAGCTAACTCAAGAGACAAAGGGTAAATAGCAGGGACAATAGGAGGGATCACTGAAGTACACTGTGGTGAGTCTGCAGTCCAAGAAGTGGGCTGTCCACCCTTAGACCTCTTTAGGACAAGTAGCAATGTGAGTGTCCCCCGTTCTGCTGAATGGCAGGGATAGGCATTTATTAAAATACAGATGCAATCCTGTTAGGCTGGTGCAGAAGCTTCTTTATGCTTCGTCAGGGATTATTTTGATCCCTTCCTCTGCATATTCACTGTACCTGACCATCATCTGCTCTTCTCTGGAACTGTGCTGCAGAGCATCCTGCAAGGAAATGATGCAGCTGGGGTCACGTGGCCCTGTGCTTCTTTCATCTGAGCCTTCAGTGCTGCAAAGGAGAGCTTGTACATTCCTAACCATTTTTACTATGATCAATAACCAATTTTTACTCGGCTGTTTTGGGACTTAATATTTCTACACTTTTGTGGAGACCCTCCAGTATAAAGCAATTTATATGGACAAAGGGTTATTCAGGCAAACTCTTCTGTAATTGGTTTTGTGGTATTTGCTCTAACTCCATATGATGGGATTTCTTTTCTGGCCCCTATGCATATTATATTTTGACTTCAGAATAGCCAACGTGTGCATGACCCATAACAACTTAACAGGAAGTATTACAATTGTAATCAAGAGAAATTACTTGTGTGGGTATTGAAGAAATGTTAATCAGGCTAGCAACCTTAAACCCATTACTTAAACCCATAAAAAAATTGCCAAGTGTATTTGTCAGTGTTTTACCTGTATCTTATTAGAACTTTAACTATTTGATCTATTTAGCCTGTAGATTTCTAAAATCTGGTTCTTGTCTTATGGTGCTTCATTACTGCGTTCTACTTAATCAAGATGTAAGATGCTACAGTAGCTAATAATATTTATGTGGTCTTCATCTTAATTATCTGTCATAATGAACTGCCCTGATAGTCTGAATGGCTAATTGCCTTATGTGGATGGATACAGCTAGTTTGCCTGTGTATGCATACTAAATAAGTTAAAGCAATAATATATATTGTCTATTCATCCAATAAAGGATTTGTTATGACAATTGCTGTGACGATTCTTGCTAGAAAATAATAAAGAAAAAGCCCCAGGCCTGATCTTGCTATCTCAGGTCTGCTTATGTTTTGATAAGGAAAGTCTAAGCCACCAGATGGAAGTCTCCAGATTTACTCTCCAATTCTCATAGAAGAATTGGAACAAACTCTACACCTGAACTACCTATTGGACTAGAATCTTTCAAAATGATTCCAGAAATTGTTTTGCAAACCGGCAGCCACCTCACTGTCTCTGCTATGAAACAGACCTAAGGACTTCATACATATTTGTATGTGTATTGATCTCAACTTTTTTTAAATATCTCTAGGATTTATTAATAAGGACTGGCTGTAAGCCTGTAGTTGGGGGAGATCTGAAATATTTAATGACCTGTTGGGCAATATGTTCAGTCCTTTGGATTGGTAGAACTTTAAATATGGTGAATAAGGTTTTCAATAACCCCCTCTCTATATTAGACTTGAATGTGTACATGGGAGTTAAAGGCTGGATTGTCAAAAAGGGACCATAATTTGTTCCTCATTTACCAGTGTGATATTACAGAACTTCTTTTCTTACTGGTTTGGTGAATCTAATTATAGACTAGACCACCAGTTCTGGACTTTGTTTGCTTTATTTTTCTCAGTCTGCCTTGGGCTGGCATTCTTGGTATGACCCCATACTAGGCACCATGCTCACAATGATTTATACACAACATAAGGATATATGGCCCTTTATAAACAAATAAAAATCCAAGCCATGCTGTAAAATGCTTACTGTCTAAGCTGGACATAGCAAAGTGAGGCATGAAATGATAAAGTGTCAGGTTGGAACTGAAAGATTGTAGTTTACAGCATTGCAGTAAAAGATAATGAGATGTTCTTGCTACATAGTGGTGTGTGTGTGTGTGTGTACTATTACTATAAAACTGGTAAAATTACTATAACTTCATAGATCATACTAGCCTGAGGGAGTAAGAAGAAGTGGAACTGAGGCTTAAGGTTGCAATGGGACTCTTGGAGAGCCTGTTACTAACAAATTATGTGTGTATTTTTTGGTTGAAATTCAGGCTGGAATGAGGAGCTAAAACAAGGACTTACACACCATGTAAGTATCGTAGGCAGGAGTATTAAGGTGGGGACAGCATGAGAGGAGTTGTTACATCCTTTGATTTGGAACTAGTGCAATGTGGGGGGCGGGGGGGAAGAGGTAGGGAGAGCTTAGAGGCAAGCCGGTGGAGGGGCCATAACTATATGGACCCAGAATCCTCAAATCACTGCACATGGGGACGTGAAGGGGCCATGGCTGCTATTTTCCACAGGTTGGAACAGAAGCCTGACTGCAGACTTAAGTTGCATTTCTTGCCCCCAAATCTCCAGGCAGTACAGCTGTGTAAAACCAGCATGCTAAGACTTTATGCAATACTCATGAATTTCCTTGTTATATTTGGCTGAATTCAGAGTTTACCTTGGCTGGATGTTTTCTCATACACATGTACCCCTTTGTGTAATTTATTTACCATTTTCCTATCTTCCCCCATCCAACAGAACAGATTTTTCCCATCCTTGTTGAGGTGCTTGCAAGGGAATGCTACAAACGTGGTGGTAATTCATAGCAGCAAGGATATCTTTCCCTTTGTTACCTAAAGGGCAGACTTTCATTGCTTCCTCAATTTCTTGGCATACCACATGCTTACACACTCTGATCAACTATGATATAAAACGTTTGAAGCATGAACAAAAATACTTCACTAATTTTCAAAAGTCATATTCAGGGAAGAAAACATGTCAGATGTGGCTTGACAAAGCTCTGGCTGGGATTTAGTTGGATTTGGTCCTGTTTTGAGTGGGGGGGTTGGACTGGATGACCTCCTGAGGTCCCTTCCAATCCCGATGTTCTATGATTCTATACAGTGATCATCCTTAGAGAGACAACTTTAACTTCCATTTTTGAAGCCATTTATGTATTCCCTAATTTGCATAGGGAAGAATGTTGCAAATACCAACTATCTACATGTCAAAAGAAACACTGGCCAGTTCTTAAGAGTTCTGCCTGCAGGTGAGTGCTATCTTTTAGATCTCTATGGAGGTTTCAGCTGTTCTTTTAATGAGTTGTAACCTTGCTTCTGCTATGATGTATGGAGGAAACAAAGAATAAAACCTTAAAACAACACTAGAGAGCTAAGGGGAGAGGGATTCTTCTGTGGAATATTTCTGTCTGCCAGGAAGAATGTGGGAATATCTTCACTGCAACTCCACAGATCCCTAACACCATGACTTAGATGTGAAAGGTGATGTAGCTAGCAGGAGCCTGGGACCAAGTAGCAGGTTCTTCATGGCATTTTGTCATAGCAAAGCACATATATACCTGGGATTGAATGCTGCTCCTTGCAGCACTGATTTCTTTTCTGTGCCCATGGTCCATAGGGTCCAAGGTCAGAAGGCACCATTGTGGCCATCTAGTCTGATGTCCTGTAGAACACAGGCCATAGAATTTGTCAAAATTCCTACAGCATATCTTTTAGAAGAAGAGGAAAAAATCCAATCTTGATTTAAAAAGTCCCAATGATAGACAGTCCACCATGGTCCCTGGAAAATTGTCCTGGTGGTTAATTACTCACTGTTTCCAGTCTGAATTTGGCTAGCTTCAACTTCCAGCCGTTGGACACTTACAACTTTTTCTGCTAGATTGAAGAGCCTATTAAATATTTGTTCCCTGTGTAGATACTTAGACTGTAATCAAATCACCCCTTAACCTTCTCTTTGCTAAGCTAAACAGAGTGAGCTCTTTGGATATATCTACACAGCAAAGAAAAATCCACTGTTAGCCCATGCCAGCTGACTCTGGCTCAGAGCTTGGGCTGCAGGGCTGTTTAATTGCTGTGTAGACTGCTAGGCTTTGGGATGGAGCTAGAGTTCTGGGACCCTCCCATTCCAGAGTCCGACAGCCTGGGCTCCAGCTGAACTTGGAAGTCTCCCCACACCCTGGGTCCCACAAACCTGAGTCAGCTTGCATGGCCCAGCTAGAGTTTTTTCCTTTGCTGTGTAGGTTCTAAGGGTACATCTATCACTATAAGGCATGTTTTCTAATCCTTTCTTCATCCTTGTTGCTCTTTTCTAAACCCATGCTGTCTTCTGGTATCTATGTGGAGATGAGAAATGAAATCCTGGCCTAACTGAAGTGAATAATCAAACTTAATTTAAATGGGGCCAGGGTTTCTCCAAAGCTTTTTGTGTAGGCCTATGGTGGAGGTGCAGAGAATGGAGACAAGGAAATACCATGGAGAAGTTGCTTCCATGAGATTGAAATTCTCATTCTTTCATTTTGTGTGGTTTAGGGGCTACATATATTCTCCTCCAAGGCTCCCAAACTCCTTCCCCATAAGGGAAGTAAGAAACCTGGAAAGGTAAAGTTCCTGGGATTTCTCTGGCCTTACCACAGGTTTTGTTTCATTTTCATTTTGAATAGCTCCCTGCTTTCCCTATAATGTAATTATTAACACTGTCCATTCTTAAGTCCAACTTGTCTTGCATTTAGTTTTTTAATAATATGTTGGCTCCCATTTTCATGATCTTAAATTAAGTTTGAATATTTCTTAAACCTTAAATCAATAAGCATAAATGCTGTCACTTGAGATTGGAGGAACTCTCCAATTTTATTATGCTCTTTGACTAATGATGTAAAAGGCAAGCTATTACCACTGTTATGAAAAATTTTTTATGGCTATCTTTTATTTTTATGGTGTAGTATGTTTCTTTGTGTGTGAAGTCACTATTACCAGAATTCAATATGGTAATGTAGATTTAAAATTTCATTTTATAATTTTCATTCTCTAAAAAGTAATTTGTCCCATTGGAACTGTGATGATAACATAAAATACTTTTAACTTTGATGCGTGCTGTAACTCTTAATTAAAACATAAAATTTAACAGTTTAAACAGATCTTTTTTCCTGAGAAATATTGCAGCATGGAGTTTTGTGAGCTATTTGTGAAGACAGAAAGAAAGTGGCCACTTTTTTAGAATTGCAGAACCCATCTAAGTTGGTAGAAAAAAGTTAATTATAATTACTATTTAAATAGTATAGTGTGTTCTTAATTAGTCTGTATGTTTAGAAGTATCCAGGTTAACATGGCTGTTGCAAGAAAGGTGGATTTGTGAATATTTTCTCAAATAAAAGTGCAAAGTTCAGTTGCTTCACTCTATGGGATCTTGTTTTTTTCAATATTAATAAATAGTTGGATGACTGCCACATATTCCTGAGAATGTCTCTGAAGCTCAAAAGGTTTTCAGATTTTAACACAAATCATTATTGGCTTTAAAACCTGTACCAGAAAGGCAATATTTACAACTTACTTCATTTTTTCCTTTTCAAAAGTTTCTTTATTCCTCCAGTTCAGGAATAGAAAAAATATTATGTGGTCAGCCACAAATCAGAATAGCAAATATTTGAAGCAAACAGTTCCCAAATCATAACCTAGAAAAAGTGTCCAAACTAGCTGACAAATACTTATGAATAACAAATACTCTTGGGAATAATTCATGCACTGATTATTTTCAAATTAAAAAAAAAATGGGCCACATTCTGTGCAAGAACAATTTTCTTAGTAAATTTGCAAGCTATAGCTCAGGCAGCCTTATCTGCAATACAGGTTTGTCCTGTCTGCATTAATATGATTTGGTCGAAAGCAGAGTAAGCTCTAGCTGCAAAGTTCATATTTGGATTCAGAGTAAAATGTCCCAGAAGTTCTGTAGTGTTTGGAACCAGGATTTTGGTTTAGCCAATTATACAGACAATGACCAGTTGCAATGTTTGGGTTTGGATTCTGACCCAGTCTTCCTCAAAGTTTTGGGACATTCATATCCAATATTCTGTTTAGGGCCTATCTGTGCCAGAAAGATATTAACATAGATTCCCTAGCTACCATAAATATGACCATAGCAGTAGAGTAAATCCTATAAAGTTTACATAAAATATGTAACAACCCCAAATGTTCACCTAATTTACTCATGGAAACAACTGTAAGGATTGCATATTATAGGGGAAAGCAGCACTGAATATAGCCTCTCTCTTAATGTTCCTGCTGATAGATATCCTGTCATTCTTCAATACTTAGCTGATAGAATTTGTGTTGGAAACTATTTATATATATATATTGTGCTTCATCTACCTATGGTGACACTTGGAACATACTAGCCAAATATTAAAACTGGCAGGTCTTGGTCTACAGGCAGCTAAGTAAAGCTGCCAATAACAGGTGCAGTGCAGTGGAAAAGCTGTGGGAGGCAGTTTTCACCAACCCAATGCATATGACCTCTTATGCTACACAATGATGATTATCCCTCAGCTTTAAAAGCACTAAATGGTTTTTCATTGAAAAAAGAAGTTACACAAAAGATTAGGAATGCACAGATTTGGACCCTTAGTTTTCCCTGGCCCATCAGACCCACAGAACTCCGGCTTTTGGGCTGGCTACCTGGCCCCTTGGCTTATTCATGTTGCCACACTGACATTCACTTCCTCACCGTAGCTATGAATTGATGCCACCTTCCTGGGATGCTAATAATGATCCTAGCAGCATTACCATCTACTATAATTTATCACAGACTTTAGGCAACCTTGCCAAAGAAACAGATTGACTCAAGCAGATGTTCCTCCACTCCACTTCCTCTCTAGCCAGTCACCCGCATCACCTCCCATGGAGCCCCTACTCCACAATTCAGTGTTAGCACAGAGGGGATTTCATTCAGGGCAAGGATGATTTGTTAAATTCCACCTGAATAAGGTCTGAGAGACATCTGGTCCTCTGTACATGTGCTCTACCCTAATTTTCCTGGCACATTGCTAACAAACATAACACATGTAAAATAACACATTGCTTGGACCTGCTGAGGCTGATTTGCACCATTCTGGTCCAAGGAGCCTTAAACATGCTTTAAAGTTCTCCCTCAGGATCCCCCAAGTCAGAGGTCCAATTCTTCTTATTCAAATATTCCTTGGGAGGAAGGCAAATTCTGGTCCCCAGCCTCCATCTCCATCAGGGACTTTGTTCCATTCCCTGCTCAGCTCCCCCCCCATCCCAACTCCTGCAGCAAACCTGGGTCTCCCTCAGCTGGGACATCTCCCTTCTCTCTTATCCACACAGGGCATGAGTCAATGTCTCCAGGAGTCAAGTTCTCAGTGGACTTCCCTGTGCTCTGCTGTAAAGGAATAAACACCTTGTGCATCAGGTCATAATGCCGTTAGGCCTGGCCATCGTAGCATCTGGATGAAGGGGCTGACAAGCCAAATTTGCACCAGGTGTCAATGATGCTCACTGAAATTTGGTCTGGCTTCTCTTTCTGTTTGTACAGAGGGAAGCCAGGTCAAATGTCAGCAGCATTGTGACCAGGCAGCTGGAGGGCACTACAGAGGGATCCAGCAGCAGCCATGCTGATTTAGAATGGAACCACTTCTCTGCAGCTATGGAATTTTGAGCAAGTGGGGGAAAAAAAGTTAGGAGATGGAGGGAGGGGTTTTCCCCTCCAGCCTTCTCCACTTGATGTCACTGCAAGTGTCATAATCCCCACTACACCTTCCATTCCCTGCTATGGGGTGTGTGTGTGTGGGGGGGGGGGGTGGAATCATGGCTAAAGAGTCCCCATACCCAGCAATCCCAAGCTTCTGGATTGGCCCTTTGCTCTATGTTATATTTGGAAAGTAACCTGGAGCCTAGCAGCCCCAGGTTAAGAAGAGAGCAAAGGTACCTTTAAGGTCTCCACTGAACACTTCCCTCCTGAGACGCGGAAGGGCTGAATACCAGCATCTGGCCATCTGTGTTGCCTTGCTTTTAATAACGAAGTGTTGAGGCATCGACAAGACTACAGGGAGAGAATGTTGATGACTGAGTCTAGGTGGCTGAGGTTTGTGCAGCTGGTGGTTAATAATTCTGTACATCCTTTGATAGACCATCCTACTTCTGTCAGAAAATGTGCTGATTATGCTATGTAAAGCAATCCTCATCCTTGCATTGTCAGAAATGGTCACATGTGCTTTATCCTGAGAAATAAATTACTTTTATAGTTGCCTTGTCCTCTTCCCAGAAAGTGATCAAACTAATCCCTAAAATAAAAGTATTTTTCATAAGAGGGGAAATAATCATGGTTCATCAAATTAGGCCATATAAATTAACACTTGTGCAGATTGGATTATTGATGATAAAATGAGCTACTGACTACTGGCATTTATCTTTACTGCACTTGATACATGAACAGAAACGAAGATTAATTGAGAAGATATTTCTTTGCTCTCAGTGTAAACATTGATTTTGTGGATGAATCTATCCATATACTGTGCATATTTTCATGGTATCTGAATAACACTGAACCTCCTTTGGCATTGGCTAGTAAACTTAAATAGTTCTAACTGATGCATTTTATATCAAAATTTTAAATAGAGTAATACTAGCCTGAGTAACTAATAATACTTTGCTGCTAATGTATCATGCTCTATTTAGCATGTACTTGTTCTGTAAGGGCAGGTGTTGATCACTATGTATTAAGAAATTTTTGTAGTCATGTACTAAATATTATTAATGGGCTCAACCACAAAATGCAGACCTAGACATGGATGCTGAACTTCCCAAAAGTGTAGGGTCTGACAATTTCGTTCAGCTCACTATAAAGATAAAACTTTGAAAACTTTGGCCCTTTATCCGGGTTGTGATCCTGAATCTGATCTCCAGAACTCAATGCTATTGAGCTCTGGCTTTTGCTTTGGGTCCATCTCTATTCATGACAACATTGCATCCTTACTGATTGGTAGCCAATTTTGGAGCCTTTGAGGTAAGTTTCCAGTTGGATCAGAAATCGGAGACTCTTAGTCCAGGTGGTTTTTGTATTGATTTGTTTGTTTATAAAATGGATCTAAATCCTACTCTTTGAACAGAGGGGGCACAGATTTCATAAAAGAAACTTTTTTGTAGCAATCTCAACTGAGACTGGTAACTGGTAATCTCTGTTACCAAGAAGCAGCTTGGTCCCCACCTCTCTAGGGCTCTCTTGGAATCTAAGTGCTTAACACACAGTTCAGTTTTCCTGTCTCTGCCCCTGGCTTTTGCACTGGGAAATTGGCTAACCCAAATTCCTCACCTAGGATTGGCTAGGTGGATTGGCTATTGACTCTCATTTTGCATAACTGTTCTGCTACCCAAAAGAACCTCTGAAAAGGTTTATTTGCCCATTCAGAAAGGTCTCTATCCTCGCCCCGCCCTACGCCCAAATCCATAAAGGTAAATGGGCACCTAAATCCCAGTTTTAGGCACCACTGTGTTCACCAAACTCCTGCTTGTTTCTTGTTTGTCACTGAATGCTGTAGTGCCCAAGCTCAATTGGTGCCTAAATTTTCAGGGTAAAAATTCCCTAGGCATCTAAGTTTCTGTGTTCTGAGCATGCACATTGATGCCTCACTTGAAGTGTCCAGATGTTTATCTCCTAGCCAGGCCTAAGTGCAATCCATGAACCAGAGGAAAAATCAGTGATCCTTCTACCAGATCAGGCGCTACAGGTGAGTTAGATGGAGTGCTCAGAGATCACCTAGTTGGTTCCATTCAAAATTTGGTGGCAGTGGCAATAGTAAGAAACGGTGCACACTTTGTGACATCTAGATCAGTGGTTAGTGCACTTATATAGGATAAGAGGACCCAAGTGCAATCCCCCCCACGTGTGGGGAAGAATGGATTTGAAGAAGGGTTCTCCCACCTCTCAGAAGAGTGATCTAATCACTGACCTTGGGATATTCTAATATGTGGCTCCCCCATTCCCTCCAGTCACAGCTGTTGAACTTTGTATAAACACCTACTAGGGGAAGAGGAGAATTGGCTGCTGGATTTTCCACCTCTCCAGGTGGGTGCCCTCACCATGACTACAGAATCATCCTTGTTCTCTCTGATCCAGTGACTTCCAAAAAAAGCTTAACAAACAGTAAGTGCCCAATATATTTTGCCTCTCTTTCTACAATTTTTTTTATAGTTTCAGTGGAATCAACTATAAACCCTCTGCATTGATGAGATATGCACAAATACATTAAGTAAATATCTGTGGATGTAAACAACTGTGATATGTTTTAGAATAATGTAGAATTTCTCTTACTTGATACTGTACATTAGTTTTTCATTTCCTGTGCTGGAAGTCTGAAAGGACTGTTAATGTAAGAATCTCAACAAAAGAATATTGCCTGCTACTACATAGAACTAATCTTGGAGTTTTGAGCCACACACCACTATAATGGGCTGGATTCTCCATGAAATGAACTACATGGCCCAAAGCGGCCTTAAAGCACTCATAGATGGCCAGCAGAGAACTTTCCCTGTGCAGGGGAACTGTTCTTTGGCTGAAGCAGTAAAGTCCCTTATGCAAAGTTTCTCAACCATTTTGATGCCGGGGATCAGCTTGCTGCCTTCCTAAACTGTGTTAGGGAGATCTCAGGGACCAGTGCTAGTCCACCGACTGGTTATTGAGAAATACTGCCCTAGTGTAAAGAGAATGAGGAGGCATGTATCAGGTCCTCCCAATGGGCAGCTGCCCAGGCGCAAGTACAGATGAGCTTCCCCTCCCTGATTGTGGTAAGCGCCTGACTCAAATGCATGCTTGTAACTGAAATAAACAGCTTTTTAGCAGTACTGCCTTGTCCTTCTACATTCTATCTTGCCACTGAGATCATTCAACCGAATCCATCTGTTTAGGCAGAGTACAGCATGTTGAGGCTGAGGTGTGGGCAAAATATGTAGCCCTAAGTTGCATTAGGACCTGTTGGTCCTGAATCAGGGAGATGCAACTAGCTCCCTGCTGCCACTATTTTCCTATCCACTTGGACAAAGTGAACAATTAGGGTTGAGATCTCAAATGTAACATTTTATAGTTCCTGCAGTTCTTATTGACAATTGTTTTCTCTGTCTGAGTCTGCTTGAGGTTTTTTGCTTCTTGGAGCTTCAGAAGTGAACCTCCAATATTTCTGTCATCTTTGCTGCCCTTAACTCACTGAGATGAAAGTGTCAGGTGGAAATTGAAGCATTTAAAAATTCCTTTCTGTTTTTCGCTGCTGTCAACTCGACTCTCTGGCTTTGGTTTTCCCTTTAGTAAGATGGGTTTAGTAGTACTGGGCCTCACCCAACCTTAGGAAGTGCTTTGATCTCCCATAATAGGACACAGAGCTAGAACATGACAGAGTGTTCAGATGGTATTACTGAAACTTGGTGGTATGATTTGCATGATTGGAATGGTCAAATCAATTTACTATAACCTCTTTAAGAAGGATTAAGTGGGCAAAAGGGGAGTGGCACTCTGTCAGACATGACATTACCTGTTTCTGAGTCACTGACAATTTAGAAGGAAATGATCTTGAATGTTCATGGATTATTTATCTGAAGAGAGAAAGCACAAAATGGGGTATTACTTGATGTCTGCTACAGACACCAAATCACACCAGGAAACATGATGACCAACTATTTACGCACCTATTTATAATATGTAGGGGGAGAGGGGGAAGAGCTGTGTGGTTATTGAGGGCTTTAGTTTCAGCGACATGCTGGAGGTCTTAAATTACAAGAATAAAATATCCTTAGAATTTCTAAATATTAGGAAATTGTCTTCTATAACTTGGAAAGTGTATCCAACATGGGGGAAGTTTAAATTAGATCTCATCTTGACAGATGAAGACAAATTGATAACATAACTACAAATTAATGTTAACTTAGATGTGAATGATTATGCCTTGATCAAATTTCTATATACTTTTTTTCAGGTCCATTTTCACAAAGCTGAAAACAGTTTCAAAACAAATCAGCTAGGAGAAAGAGAATTTAATCAGAAAAAAATTGAATAATAATTGGGAATTCTTCAAGAAAACTTTACTAGAAACCCAAAAAGCCACGGTCAAGGAAGGCCATATTAGTTAAAAAACTTCCCTGGTTTAGCAGGGAAGAGAAAACAGCTATAAAAAATGACCAATTGCCACTAGTGTCATCAGTCTCAGCAGAGGAGCTAATGCTAGTATGGAGAATTAGCTCCTTTGTCACACCATAGATGATTTTTCTATGCCATGGTTGGCATTTTTTGGGGGATGCTTTCAGTACCAAGATATTTATTCCATGCATAATTAAAAAGGGGAAGTTAATAGTTATGAATATATATCAGAAACTTGGAGTTGTAAAAAATTGATGAGAGGTAAAGGGATCAAAGAGAACCCTATGGCCAGCAGAGTTAACGGAAATAAAGAATTTTTTAAAAAAGTATATTAGAACCAACCACCACCCTAACAATGGTATAGGTCTATTACTTGATGGAAATAAGAGAATTGTAAAAATGCAGAAAAAGCAGAAGTTTTCAATAAATATTTCTGTATTTGCTTAAAAATATGATGTAGTTATATTATATGCTAACACTCTTTATATTTCACTAGTGTTGTATTTCAGGAGGATGTTAAGCAGCAGCTATTAAAGTTAGACATGTTTAAAATAGTCGGTCCAGATAACTTGTATCCAAGAATTTTAAAAGAGGTGACTGATTGAGCTTGTTCGATTGTTAATGTTGGGGGTGGGTTTTTTTGTTTTGTATTTTTTTAAGTAAGATTTGAAACACTGGGGAAGTTCCAGAATGCTAGAAGGAAGCTAATGTTCTATTTAAAAAGAGGAGTAAACAAGATGACCTGGGAAATTATAGGTTTGTCAATCTGATATCAATCTTGGGTAAGATAATGGAGTGGTTGATACGGGACTCGATTAATAAAGAATTAAAAGAGGGTAGTATAATTAACATGGATTTATGGAAAATATATCCTGTCTGACTTGATTTTGTGGGGTTTTCTTTTTCTCCATGAGGTTAGCTTTGGTTGATATAGGTAATTATGGGATAATATACTAAGACAGAAATATGGTTTTTGACTTGGTAATGCAGGGCATTTTGATTAAAAAACTAGAACCATATAAAAATAAGAAGGTACAATAAATGGATTAAAAGCTGGCTAACTGTTAGGTCTCAGTGTAATTTTAAATGCAGAATTATTGATTTGGTCTGTAGTGGAGTCCCACATTGATCGGTTCTTGGCCCTACATTATTATAAATTTATATCATTGACCTGGAAGAAAAGATAAGATAAAATCATCACTGACAAAATTGCAGATAACTTAAAAATTGGTCGAATGGTAAATAATGGAGGACAGGTCACTGACCCAGAGCAATCTGGATTGCTTGGTAAACTGGACACTAGTAAGTGATGGCTTTTTAAATGTAAATATATACCTCTAGGAGCAAAGAATGTAAGCCCTAATTACAGGATGGGGGACTGTATCATGTGAAGCAGTCATTCTGAAAAAGATTGGTGGTCATGATGGGTAAGTGGTTGCACATGAGTTCCCAATGTGAAACTATGGCCAGAATAACTAAAGTGATCGTGGGATGCATAAACAGGAGAAACTCGACTAGGAGCAGAGTTATTTTTCCCTCTTTATTTGACAATGGTGCAGATGCTGCTGAAATACTGTGTCCAGTTCTGGTGCCCATAATCCAAGAAGGATGTTAATAAATTGGAGAAAGTTTAAAGAAGAGTCACAACAACTTTTTAGAGGACTGGAAAACATACCTCCATAGTGATAGACTCAAGGAGCTTAATCTATTTATCTTAACAAAGAGAAGGTTAAAGAGTGACTTGATCACCCTCTAAGTATCTACACGGGGGAGGAAATATTTAATAAGGGACTCTTCAATCTAGCAGAGAAAGGTATAACACGATTCAACTGGAAGTTGAAACTAGACAAATTCAGATTGGAAACAAGGTGTACATGTTTTACTGTGAGGGTAATTAACCATTAGAACAATTTAAAGAGGGTTGTGGTGGATTTTCTGTGACTGGCAATTTTCAATCAAGATTGGATGCTTTTTTTCTAAAAGATAGTCTAGAGGTTATTTTGTGGCAGTTATGGCTTGTGTTCTACAGGAGGTCAGCTTAGATGGTCACAATGGTACTTTCTGGATGTGGACTCTATGAAAATATCTAACACTGCCTACATATATACCCTAACTGTAAGTCTAACTTTGGGGAAGTGGATAAAAGTTAATACAATATCACAACCCTCTAACAATAAATGTTAATGTGGAAAGGTTCAAAAGGGAGACAGACTGAATTAGTGTAAACAGAAAGACCTACTGATTTGACTCAAGGACTGTGTGACACTGGCTGGATGGGAGGGGCCATTTATTATATTTTTAACATCAATATGTCAATCATAATAATTCATGTGAGATATGCCATGTCTGGTACCATTAGAAAGGCTATAATGTGCTAAGTGAGATGATAATGTTTATATTCATATGTTATGTGTGTAATGGAAGTTATGGATATGTTTATATTTCAACTTGTACCGTGTTTCTGGGCAACACCCCAGACAGGATGGCTGCAGCACTTGCCTGCTAAGGGGCCGAGGGGGAGAAGCCAGGGATGCACCTGATGAGTCACCAGGACTTGCTCATGTGACCCTGCACTTTATCTTTTCCCTTAAAAGTTCCACAAGCACCATGGCAAAGGACATAAAAGGCAGCTGCACCACATCCATTTTGTCTTAAGTCTTCACCTACCTCTGGATCAACTCATCTACAACTGAACTGAATTTAAGCTGTAAATCAAAGGACTGAGACCCATCAAGGTACTGGATGTACATCAGAGGGACTATACAAGCCTGCAAACTCCACGATTCTTTTAGAAACCTGATATATATGGACTTTCCAATCACTTGTATGTGTCTGATTGTTTGTTTTAATCATTTAATATTTCTCATAGTTTATTTCCTTGTATAATAAACCTTTAGTTTTAGTTACTAAAGGATTGGCTGGCAGTGTGGTATTTTGGGTAAGATCCAAACTTGTATTGATTGGGTACTGTGGATGACCCTTTGGGGTCAGGAGAACCTTTTTGGTAAAGAACATAGAGTTTTAAATATCTCTTTACTGGACCTAGTGGCTGATTGGGAACCAAAGACTGAAATGCAGTGAAGGGAGGTGTGTATATATTTATTTTAGCTTCTTGACAACCAGTGTGGGGGAATCAGAAGCATTTTTTGTGGCTGGTTGGGAAGTCTGACTTCATTGTCACCCACCAGTGTTGGGAAAATCTGCTTTGCTTTTGCAGACTGCCCTGACCTTTGGCATTTTCAGCTGGCTACCCTAGGCATGGATGGGTCACAGACTGTATTAAGATCATGCCTGGTAAACAAAAGAACGTGGGACCAGAAATCAATGGGCCAAAACTCGGAAACTAGGCCTAATAGCTGGACAAAGTAATGATGCTTCCTTTTAGAGTATTCTTAAAGAGGTTTTTGTTTTTGTTTTTTGCTGGGGTAAGAGGATGGTGGAGTAATTTAGTGGATGCTAGCTGAATTTGAGATGGGAGAAGAGGAAGGAGAGCGCACCATTCCTCCCCACATACATGGTTTCCTAAGGCTCCAGAATCCACTATGATATCAATGGGCCTTTGTTATCCTGATTCTGAAAAATGATATGATCACATTGGGACAGAGACAGTGACCTAGATGTCATTGTCAACTGCAGCTAAATCTGGAGACTTTATCACCCTCTTGAATGTCTTTTTCCTCTCCCGCCTCATTTTTTCCCCCTTGATCTGTCCTTTTTGCTTTCAGTCCAATAATAGTTTGGTTTCACTAGCCAAGACTGTATATTTTGCAACATTCCTGTAAAGCTTGATCACAGATGCAGCTAAAAGCAATGTCTTCAATAATCTGATGCTTGTATGAGGTTGCCAAGTCTGTGTGGGTAATTAGACCATAGGCATAGTTTGTTTCCTCAATGGTGAGGTTGCAAGTAAGGGTTCAACACCAAAGACAAAAGCTACATTTTTTTATCTTTGCTGTTCTTTTTTCTACATCTGTCTGTCTTGTTCTGTCTTCCAGTAAATGGAACTGGATTGTAACAACAGCTCCAGCCCATTTCAACTAATGGTTTCTCCATTCCCCCAAAGGATAGTTATTCTTAGTGCCATCTAAGAGACTATGTAAGCATGAAAGGAGGTCAGTTTAGATTTTAAAGCTGAAATCTAACAAACTAGGTTTGCCAATATGTAGTGGAATACATATATTTTATTGAGTCCAGGGAGCATTAGCTTATTAGCTTAACGCTGGGTTCTTTCCAGGTCAATGTTTAACTTGAACTTTATTGCTCAAATCAGGATACATGCTTATTCCTAACCAACCAACAATTTATTTATTCACTGAGAACCACATTAATATATAACAAACAGTTCACTACTCAAAATGTAGACGCAACCAATTATGTGTACTATACACACAATACTGTCTCTTGCAAGCAATCAGCACAGTCTAGAGTTAAGGCTCAGTAGTTTATCTCAAAGAACAATGCAAATTACCAGCATTTCTCATTACATTACTTGAGATCAACAATTCTTGATTCTTTAGTAGCTAATACATTTATCACACTTCCAAGGCTGCACTTTTCTTTAAGACACTCTGAAAAGTGTGGTTACTTCTCTTTTACTAGATTTGTCCAAAAGAGACAAGTTTAGAATATTAAAAGCAACAGTTTAAAATTATTCTTTTCAATCTGTTAGGCCAATTTGCTTGGACTAATAAAGGAGTTAAAATAGACCAAGTGGTTACTTGAGGTTTCACTAGAGACTATAGAGCAGCAAGACAACCTGCAGTTGTTTGTATTTCCCCTTCTGTTCTTTAATATAATCTTTGAAATGAGATCTTATGCTACTTCTTAACTCTTAACCTTGGGATGGGGGAGAGTGTCCCACATGGTTGGTCCAGCTGTTGGTCGCAGCTTCTTGTGTTTGGGTTCAGTCAACTCTCCTGAACATATGGTGACTTCAGTTTTATATAACCTGGTCTCAGGGCTCCTTGGAGGGAACCATCTTCTGCTTCCTACTGGACATATACCAAATTTGAGCTCAAATTTCAGCTTCCTTGGTTTTTCGGCTGCTTCCACTGGCATCCAGTAGATGGCCATGGTGTATGACAAATTTCCTTAATCTTTTTCTTGCAGGAGGCTTTTAAAATTTTGTTTCATTTCAAGGACTTTATTTCATTATTTGTCCTACTATCAATTAGGGTGCCCCCTTTTAAGCAATTTCTCTTAAAATCCCAAAGTTATATCCTGCTTTGTCTTTTAACATTTTCTCCTTGCCAGACAATTCCTATAGTTTCTAGAATGGAACAATTCTTTATGATGAAAACAAAACAAAAATCCTTAATTTGGAGGCTGTGCTCAGTACTCCAATATACTATATATATTGTACTCCAATATACTCCAAATACTATACTAAGTATTTCATACTTAGGACTAACAATAATATAAGAGACCTTTTCACATACAGAAGGCTATAGTTCTGATTTACAAGGCAAACATATGTGCAGATTCTAATTTGAGGAGAGACAGATTATTCATGGTATTCAAGGAAACAATGTGTACCGTTATAATTGGGGTGAAAAGTGGCTTGTATTACTTGGGGTAAAGTTTGTCCAACTTGACCTTCAATTTTGTAGCCTAATTTCTAGTTTAATGTGCAGATTCCCCACCCATCTCTTCCTGACCCACTCAATGTGCAATGGGCCACTTTGTAAAGGAAAGTGGCATGTGACTCCTGTTGGTAACTTGGAGGTCTTTTTAGCACGGTTGGTATGGAGAAAACCGTTTATGCATACTATGAGAGATTCTTGCCTTGGTGAGTAACACTGCTCATTTTAATTTCTATAGTTGTGGAGGGGCACATCCAACCTTGGTTAATCTACGAGTCCTTAGACATGATGTAAACTCTTTTCGTATTGTCTTCATAAGTGAATCCTATTTTGGGATGAACAGAGGTGGATAGCTTTCCAATTTTAGTTATTAATTTTAAGGTATAGCTGTCTTGTATATATCCCTCACAACTCTCTGATGGAGGGTGGCAGGGATGGGGATGATTATTTCTAAAGGTTCTTCAAAGCTAAAGAAAAAAGCATAAGAGACATTGTTAAAATAAAGCCTTACTCATGTGTCAAATGCTTTAACTGTTTTTCCTTCCTAAAGAGATTGTTAATTGTGTGTTTGGCATGACACAAAGCAAATGAGGTCTTTGTACATTAAACCCCCAAACCCTATTTAAAACTGTTTAATGTTGGACTGTGATGGGTTTTATTGACACATTTGACTCTTTGGGCTCAAATACAACATGACAATTAATACATCATATTGCCTAGTCCTTGCTGCTTTCCACAGGCATGTGGGGGGATGAGCCCCCCTGATTGTGTATCCTGGTGACATTAGACCCTCTTAACAGCATCCCTTCCATTCCCAACTACATTTATAATAATTTAAATGTTTGGAAAGCAAAAATGACCCTCTTGAATGAACATTACAGCCACTTTCAGTTAATTAAGACCCTGTTTCACATTTATAGGCATCTCTGATTGTTCCTAGAAGTCTGAATAATAGTCTACAATAATGATGTAGTTTTGTGTGGTTTGTGGTGAAAAGGGCCATTCCTACTTTCCTCCAAGGTCTATTGGGAATGCTACATATTTTCATTGTGTCCGTTTGCTTTTGGTCTGCATTTCCCCACATATATATTAGTTGTGAACCATGTCTCTGTCATCCCAGGGTGTCTCTGGCTTTCCAGACATGTTTCTATTCCAGAAAATTTGGATGTATTCTTGAAAGAATTTCTGTTCTCAGTGATCTGGGTATTATGATTTGATGGTCTTTACATATGGTGCTATCTTGGATGCTCATGTCAATTGTTTGAGTATTTTGTGGGGCGTCTCCACTGGCGACTAGGGTGGACATGTAAATCTTGATCTTGTATAGATTTTTTTTCTGAGATTATTTCTAGCCTCTTGCCTTGAAAATGGCACTTAACCTAATAGAAATACAGAAAACAAGGAAATATATAGAAAGCATCAACCAAACCAGTTAAGGATCTCATATTATTTTTCAGTTGTATCTTCATGCTGCAGGGCAGTTCTGGATAAGAACTCAGCTATGTACATCTCATGTTCTTGCCTTAATTTACATTTATGTTTCAGTAGCATGCACCAAAGGCATTTTGAGGCTACCAGCAAAGGTTTTTTAAAAGTTTTCTCTGGTGGTTTGTGATCAGATTCTACTCAAATGGCTTCCTGTCTTTGAACATACTAGTCAAATTTTTCACGAGGCCACTATTATTAGATATTCTTTTCTGTCTAGGCACATCTTTGTTCCATTGGTGATAGTGACTTTGATGTAAAATCTATCAGTTGTCCCCTTTGTATGAGTTGTGCCCCAAACCCCATCTTACTGACATCACATTGACTGGTTGCCTCTTTGTTCTTATTGGGTGGGATCATAGGACACCAGATACATGTGATGGTTGCGTGCGGATATGTCCTGGGTCTGGTTCTATTTAATATCTTCATAAATGATTTAGATAATGGCAGAGAGAGTATACTTACAAGATTTGCAGATGATATCAAGCTGGGAGGGATACAAGAGCTTTGGAGGACAGGTTTAGAATTCAAAATGATCTTGACAAATTGGATAAATGGACTGAAATAGGATGAAATTCAATGAAGAAAAATGCAAAGTGCTACATTTTGGAAGGAATAATCAGCTGCAGAAATACTAAACAGAAAATGACTGCCTAGGAAGGATCTGCGGAAAAGGATCTGGGGGTCATGTTGGATCAGAAAGTAAATATGAGTCAACAATGTAATAGTTTTGCAAAAAAGCAAATAGCATTCTAGGATGTATTAGCAGAGGTGTTGTAAACAAGACATGAGAAACAATTATTCCATTCTATTCAAAACTGATAGGGCCTCAACTGGAGTATTGGGCACCACACTTTGGGAAAGATGTGGACAAATTTGAGAAAGTCCAGAGGAGAGCAACAAAAATGATTGATCTAGAAAACATCTATGAAAAGGGATGTGTTAAAGGGAGGGGTGGGGGGTTGTTTAGTGTGAAGAGAAGACTGATAGACTCATGGACCCTACAGTCAGAAGGTACCAATAAAAACATCTAGTCTGACCTGCTGCACGGTGCAGGCCACAGAACTTCACCCACCCACTTCTGTAATAAACCTCTGTCCTATGACAGAGTTGTTAAAATCCTCAATTCATAGTTTAAAAACTTTAAGATACAGAGAATCCACTAGCAAGTGAGCTATGGCCCATGCTACAGAAGAAGGTGAAAAATCCCCAGAGCCTTTGCCAATCTGCCCTGGGGGAAATTTTGTTCCTGATTCCAATATGGCAATCAGTTAAAACCTGAGCATCTGGACAAGACTCACCAGCCAGACACCCAAGAAAGAATTCTGTGTAATAACTCAAAACCCACCCCCTCAAATGTCCCATCACAGGCCACTGGCATATCTATCACCAGTAGTCAAAGATCAGTCAATTGCCAAACTAGGCTGTCCCATCATACCACCACCTCCATAAATTCATCAAGCTCAATTTTGAAGCCAGATAGGTTTTTTGCCCCCACTGCTCCCCTTGGAAGGCTATTCCAGAACTTCACTCCTCTGATGTTTAGAAACCTGCATCTAATTTCCAGTCTAAACTTCCTGGTGGCTAGTTTATATCCATTAGTTCATGGTGCTGAACTTAAATAATTCCTCTCCCTCTCTGGTATTTATCCCCTGATGCATTTATAGAGAGCACTCATATCTCCCCTCAAACTTATTTTGGTTAGGATAAACAAGCCAAGCTCTTTGAGTCTCCTCTCATAAGGCAGCTTTTCCATTCCGCTGGTCATCTTAGTAGACCATATCTGCACCTGCTACAGTTTGAACTCATCTATCTTAAACATGGGGGAACAGAACTGCACAGTATTCCTGATGAGGGCTCAGCAGTGCCTTGTATAACTGTACTAACACTTCTTTATCTCTACTGGAAATACCTCGTCTGATGCATCTTAGGACCACATTAGCTTTTACACAGCCACATTGTCATCCTGTGATCAACCAATACACGCAGGTCCTTTTTCCTCCTCTGTCACTTCCAAGTGATGAGTCCCCAGCTTGCAGCAAAAATTATTAGTCCCTAAATGCATGATCTTGCAGTTTCCACTATTAAATTTCATCCTATTTCTATTACTCCAGTTTACAAGGACATCCAGATCTTCCTGTATGATATCCCGATCCTTCTCTGTATTGGCAATAACTCCCAACTTTGTGTCATCTACAAACTTTATTAGCACATTGCCACTTTTTTGCCAAGGTCAGTAATAAAAAGGTTAAAGAATGATCCCAAGACCAATCCTTGAGAAACTCCACTAGTAACATCCCTCCAGCCTGACAGCTCACCTTTCAGAATGACCCGCTGTAGTTTCCTCTTTAACCAGTTCCTTATCCACCTTTCAATTTTCATATTAATCCCCATCTTTTCCAATTTAACTAATAATTCCCCATGTGGAACCATATCAAATGCCTTTCTGAAATCTGGGTAAATTAGATCCATTGCTTTTCCTTTATCTAAAAGATCTGTTATCTTCTCATAAAAGGAGATGAGGTTGGTCTGGCACGATCTACCTTTTGTAAAGACATGTTGTATTTTATCCCAATTACTGTTAACCTCGATGTCCTTTCAAAATGTTTTCCAAAACTTTTCATACTACTGAGGTCAAACTAACAGGCCTGTAGTTACCCGAATCACGTTTTTTCCCCCTTTCTTAAAAATAGGAACTATGTTAGCAATTCTCCAGCCATGCAATACAACCCCTCCAGTTTGCAAGACCATTAGCAAGGATTTTTAATTAATCTGTAATTTCATGTGCTAGTTCCTTTTAATATTCTTGGATGGAGATAATCTCTCCCCCCCCCAACCCCCCTGATTTTAGTCCCATTAAACTGTTCAAGTTTGGCTTCTACCTCAGATGTGGTAATTTCTACCTCCATATCCCCATTCCCATTAGCCACCCTACTACTATTCCCAAACTCATCATTAGCCTAGATTATCCTTAACCTCCACCCCATCTTCAGCGCTTAGTGTTCCACTTCTTCTTTCTTTGTTTTCTCCCTATTTATATGGCTATAGAACCTTTTTACTATTGGTTTTAATTCCTTTTGCAAGCTCCAACTCTACTTGGCTTTTAGCCTTTCTCACTTTATCTCTCCATGTTCTGACCTCCAAGACGTAGCTTTCCTTGCTGATCCCTATGATCTTTCACTCCTTGTAAGCTTTCTGCTTTCTCTTAATAAGCGGTTTGAGATGCTTGCACTTCTAGCTTAGTCTACAACTCTGACCTATGAATTTTTCCCCCTTCCTTGGGATGCAAGCTTCAGATAGTTCCTGCAACTTTGACTTGAAGTAATTCCAGGCCTCCTCCACCTTTAGATTCATGAGTTCTTCAGTCCAGTCCACTACCCCAACAAACTCCCTTAATTTTTTAAGGTTAGGCCTTTTGAAGTCAGACACTAGTCACAGATCTATTTTTGTTTATCCTTCCACTTAGTCTGAACTGAATTAGCTCATAATTGTTTGAACCGAGGTTGTTCCCTACAACCAATTCTTCTGAGGCCATCACTACTCACCAATACCAAATCAATAATGGCATCCCCTCTTGTTGTTTCAATAACTGTTTGGTGAAGGAATCCATCCACTATCATATTCAGGAAAATCTGGGCCCCATTATTACCTCTAGCACTTGTTCTCCAGCACTAGTCCCTCTATATCTGGGAAGTTAGTCTCCCATAATCATACAGTTCCCAGTAGTATTTACTTCATTAAAAGCCTGAAAGAGGTCTCTATCCATGTCCAGATCGGATTCTGGTGGTCTGTAGCACACCCCAAGCACTATTCCATGGGAAACTCTCTAGTAGTTTTCTTCCACAATGTGATTTTTACCCACATAGACTCTGTCTTATCAATTCCATCACTTCTAATTTCTTTAGTCTACCTCATCACCTTTGCCTCTATTTCTGTCTTTTCTTAAAAGCACATACCCTTCAGTACTTGTACACCAGTCGTGACTACTATTCCACCATGTTTCTGTTATCCCAATAATATCTGATTTCACTTCCTCTACCAATAGCTCTAGTTCCTCTGTTTTGTTACCCAGGCTCCTCGCATTGGTATACAAACATCTTTTTTACTGTTTGGCTTCGCTAACTTTCCTTACTTGATCTAGTAGAGTCATTTTACTGCCAATATCGCCTATTTGACTAGTATCAACACTATCCTTCCTCTTAATGTCCATTCTGCATCTCATTGCTGTGTCCTTTCTTTCTTCTTTTTCCTCCCTCTCAATGCTAAAATCAGGCATGGAGATTATCTGGGCATCTCCCAACCATCTCCCCCAACTCCCTAGTTTAAAGCTCTCTTAATCAGTTGTGTCAGCCTCCATCCTAGAAGTGCATTTCCCTCCCTGCTCAGGTGAAGTCCATCCCAAGAGAACAGTCCTCCATCTATAAATGCCTCCTGGTGACCATACATTCCAAAGCACTCCTTATAGCACCATTGTAGCCATCTGTTGATCATCGTCAGAATCTTGTCACGTTTTTGTTGCCCTCCTCTAGGGACAGGCAGAATCTCACTGAAGATCACCTGAGCCTCAATTTCCTTAAGAGTCTTCCCCAGTCTGGCATAGTCTCCTTTGATACATTCCAGTGAGAATCTAGCTATGTAATTTGTACCCATGATGAAGGACAATAATTGAATTCTTCCTGCTCCCGTTAGGATCCTCTTCAGCCTCAGGTCCACATCCTGTATCTTAGCACTCGGCAGACAGCACACCCTTCTGTTCTCTGGATCAGATCTGGTTACAAGCCTGTCTGTTTTTCTCAGCAGGGGACAAGAGACATGATAACAGTCTTCAAATATGTAAAAGTTTGTTTTAAAGAGGAGGGTGATTATTCTGCTGAGGACAGGACAAGAAATAATGGACTTAAATTGCAGCAAGAGAGGTTTAAGTGAGACTTTGGGAAAAACTTCCTAACTGTCAGGGTAGTTAAGCAGGGTAGTTATCTAGGAAGGTTGCGGAGTCTTTGTCATTGGAGGCTGAGATCAGAATAGACAAACACCTGCCAGGGATGGTCTATATAATACTTATTCCTGCTTCCATACAAAGTACTAGACTAGATAATCTATTGAAGTCCCTTCCAGTTCTGCATTTCTATGATTCTCTGTTGGAGTAACCATGTCTATAGCACCTCTTTGTTCAGTAGTTGCCTACGCGTTCGCACATGTCTGAGTCTTGGAAGAAAATTTGTCAGACAGTTTACAAATCCTGAGTCTCTGAACTGATTTAATAGCTTTACACTTGAGTATCCACTGAGTTGCTTTTACTTTTTGTCAGTCAGGTTGTAGCCATTGGGAGGTCAGCCAGTGGTCCATGTAAAGTACTGCAGACAACCACAATTTCATCTTGTGTTAATTAATTTTTAGATTTACTTCTAGGGCTCTTTGTAGCAGACAGATGAGGTTGTGGTCTTGATCTGTCACATGGTCTATGCAGCTGTATACCAGAATGCCACCTCTGGCTCTGATCCCTGTGAGTCCTGTTAGTATGTTTTGTTGGCAGTACTGATTTTTCTTCCTCTGCAGGTTTATCCTCAAATGGGGACTATTTCTATTTACCTGTTAAGCAACTTTGCTGTAGGGATACCACAATGTATTGTCTGCATTGAAAATGCTTTTGTTTTGCGTGCGTGTCTAATATATGAATCATTTGTCCAATGCTTAGTGTCGCTATATTAATGAATTCAATTGCTTTAGTTGAGGCAGTGATGTCTGTCTTGTTTGTATTCCTGGCATTTCAGCCTGTATGCCTTGGTAATTTACATTGTCCTTGTGGTATTATGATTGTGCCATCATAGAAATTTAATTTGGCCATGCTACTTGCAATTTCTCTTTCTTCTCTTACATAATGCTACAGTCTTCACAGCCTGGTGCATTCTCTGATGTATTTGACATTCTGTTTATTCGTGTGCTGCTGCCTTATCTTTCAATCTGGTGCTAGTTTGAGTTTTACAAACCATTTATTTTTTCTGTTTTGCACTGCATCAATCTCGTCCTCCTGTGTCACTGCTTGCTTCCTCAATATGGTGCTTTTTTTTTTTTATTTCTGCAAGTGTTGCCATAATGGTTTGTTTTACCACAATTATTGCAAATGATTCCATGTACAGGCCATTTTTCCATATGTTTTTTCTCCACCAGGCTCAAAGATCTTCCTTTGCATGCTGTTTATTTTCTTCATTGTATTTTTGCACTTGCTTTTGCACAAGTTTTTCTTGTATTTCTCCTTGTATTTTCATGCATTCCTTGAAGTACTTGATGAATGATGGAGGTACTTCCTCCACTCACGCTCACCATTAGAATGTGAGATTGTTCACTAGCTTTGTGCATCTCTTAGGCCCAGTCTACACTTACCTTTGTGATTTGGCAGCAGTCGATGGGAGATACCCAACTGATGTAAATCACTTGCATATCTCCCGTCGACTTTGCAGCATCTCCTCTGCACGGCGTCCATACTGTGCTGCATTGAAGGGAACAGCGCTCCCTTCAACGCAGCGCTACTCCACTTACCAAGGTGGTTTTCCTGCGTCGCTTCCTGGATCGACTGAGCGTGTCTACACAGACCGCTCAGTCGATCTAGAGCAATCGATATGACGGCGGCGAATTTGCTGCCGTCAGTGTAGATCCAGCCTTAGTAAAATCAGTGCAGGTTCTGAGTATTCTCTTTCAAGTTCCTTTGTCTTTCATCCTTATTACTAATCTATCATGAACAAGTCCATCTCTTAAATTGCATAGGTCAGCCATCTTGCACAGTTTGGCAATATACTTATTCATTGCTTCTGAATATTGATTATAATAGCTGAAGAGCTCTCTTTTGTCTATGAGCTTTTTTTTGAAGGTTGAAAATGTTTTTGCAGTGTTTCTAGGATTTTGCATTTGTCCTCCTGGTCTGCTGCTGGACATATCCAGATGTTGTTGGAGTGTGTACAGCATTTACTCATTACTTCTAATAGGGTGGCTGCTTTTATTTTGTTTTCCTTTTATCCAGCCCTGTTGCAATTTTGTAGTTTGATTACTGTGATTTAAAGAGGTCCAGTTGCTAAACACATCCCCTTTCATGTCCATTTGCACAGAGTCAGGAATCTGGTAAGCTGTTGTGATTTCTTTTTCTTCTCTCTTGTTTGGTTGTATGTGCAACATTCTTAGTTTTTAATTCCATATATCTGCAGGAGCCAACTCGCATTTGACACCACGTTCAGTTTCAAGCATAAAAAACCCAGAGTTATTAATCCAACAGGTGTGGCAGAGCACATGGTTCGGGCAGAGACATCCCTGAGGATTGCATTTATTAAAAGGGGAATTCTAGATCCTAGTAAAAAGAATAGGAAAGAAATTGATGAATTACAGACAGGAACTAGTGAGTCAAACAGAAGAGTCCCATTTAAATATAACAAATGAAGAAGGCAAGCAACTGAATATAGAGAAATGTAAAAGTGCTTATTTACACATGCTAGAAGTCTAAATATTAAGATGGGTGAACTAAAGTGCTTGGCATTCGATGAGGAGATTGATGCAATAGATATCAAGGAAACTTGATAGAATGAGCATCTGAGATGCAGTAATACCAGGGTAGAAAATATATTGGAAGGACAGAGTAGGTCATGCTGGTCTAGGAGTGGCACTGTATGTGAAAGAAAACCATGGAGTCAAATAGAGTAAAAATCTTAAATGAATCAAACTGTGTACCATACATTCTCTAAGGAATAAATTCCATGCTTGTATAATAAGATTATAGCAGGAGGAATATCCTACCAACCATCTGACCAGGATGGTGACCATGACTGTGAAACACTCAGAGGGATTAGGGAGGCTACAAAGGCAGAAAATGCAATAATAGGGGATTTCAGCGGGCCTCATATTGATGGGTTAAATGCACCTCAGGAAGGGATACAGAGCTAAAAATTCTAGACACATTAAATGAATGCTTCTTGGAACAGCTAGTCCTGGAACCCACAAGGGGAGAGACAGTTATTGATTTATCCTAAATGGAACACAGGTTCTTGTCCAAAAGGTGAATATAGCTGAATCACTTGGTAATAATTACCACAATGTAATTACATTTAAACATCCTTTTAAGGGGGAAAAATGCCATAGAAACTCATCACAGTAGCACTTCAAAAAAGAGAACTACACAAAAACAAGGAAGCTAGTTAAATTGAAATTTAAAGGTATTGTCACAAGGGTGAAATGCCTACAAACTGTATGAAGACTATATAAAAACACCATAAGAGAGGCCAAAACTAAATATGATACCTCAAATGATGCCCAACCCTCTCCCCCCTCAAAAAAAAGGCAGAGTGAAAGGCAGCTAGAGGCAAAATGACATCTTTTAAAAATTGAAAATCAAATCTTACTGAGGAAAATAAAAAAAGCATATACTCTGGCAAATCAAGTGTAAAAGTATATAATAAGGCAGGCCAAGAAAGAATATGAATCTAAAGACACAAATTAATATTTTTAGTACATCAGAAGCAGGAAGCCTGTCACATAGCAAGTGGGGCTACTGGACGATTGAGTTGCTAAAAGAACACTCAAGGAAGACAAGGCTGTTTATAGACAACATAAATTAATTCTTTACATCAGTCTTTCTGAAAAGAATATGAGGAGATCTGCATACCCAAACCATTATTTTTCAGGTGACAAATCTCTGGAACTGTCCCAGACTGACATGTCAATATAAAAGATTTTAAAGCAAATTGATTAATCAAACAGTAATAAGTTATCAGGACCAGATGGTAGTCACCCAAGAGTTCTGAAGGAACTCAGATATGAAATTGCAGAACTACCACAGTTTATATGTAACTTATTGCTTAAATCAGCCTCTGTACCAGATAACTTGAGGGTAGCTGGTATAACTGATTTTTGGCAGAGGGAATTCATTAAGTGCAAAATAATGCACACTGGAAAACAATCCCAACTATACATATAATATTATGGTGTCTAAATTAGCTTTTACTACTCAAGAAAGAGATTGTAGAATTCTTGTGGATATTTTCCTGAAAACATCAGCTCAATGTGCAGTCTCCGTCAAAAAAGCTAACAGCATGTTAGGAACCATTTGGAAAGGGATAGACAATAAAACACAATATCATAATGCCACTATATAAATCCATGGCATGCCCACGCCTTGAATACTGCATGCAGTTCTGGTCATCTCAAAGACTTATCTCAAAAAAGATTAGAACTGGAAAAGGTACGGAGAAGAGTATCGCAAATGATTTTGGGGTATGGAATAGCTTCTACGCAAGAAGAGATTTCAGAGATTGGCATTGTTTCACTTAGAAAAGTGATAACTAAGGGGGATATGATGGCGATCTATAAAATCGTGAATTGTGTGGAGAAAGTGATTAGGGAAGTGTTATTCACTCCTCTGCATAACACAAGAGCCAGTGGTCTCCCAATGAAATGAATCAGAAGCAGTTTTAAAACAAACGTCGGGAAGAAATACTTCATACAACACCCAATTAACCTGTGGATCTGGTTGGAAGGGGATGTTATAAAGGCTGAAAGTATGCCTGGGTTCAAAAACGAATTAAATCAGTTCATGGAACATAGTTCCACCAATCACTGTTAGCAAAGATGGTCAGGGACGCAATACCATGCTCTGGGTATCCCTAAAACTCCAACTGCCAGAAGCTGGGTCTGGATGACCAGGAATGGATTAGTCAAAATTGCCCTCATCTTTTCATTCCCTCTGAAGCATCTGGCACTGGCCACTGTCAGACAGGATATCTGAACTAGATATCAGTCGGTATCCATTGGTCGGACCCAATACGTTTAAGGCTTTATTCCTTTTTCCACATTCTCTCTTATCAAGCACTTCCTTGAGAGTAGAGTTCCCCAAGTTCCTATATTATCATGCCTCCTATTGGGATGCTACTTGTCATAAAATCTACTATTCCAGAAAACTAAGTTGGCTTCGCACCATGATGAGACATGTATAGCAACGCTATGCTGTTGCAGGAATAAAATACTCTACACAGAATCTTATATATCCAATAAACACATAAAAAGCTGATAATTAGTTTTCTAAGAATCATGTTGACTTTAGTGAGAGTTGAGCTTTCTCAGGATCCTACAGAAACAACACAGTACCTTACAGGAGGGAGGCATAAAATAGAATATTCATCCACAGATTTCCCTATTTAAAAAAAAAAAAAATTTGAAATAAATGTGGGCAGTTTGGAGGGACAAAAGTATTTCTTTTTCATCAAAGTGATGGGTCAAACTGTATAAAAATAACCAGTATAACCCCTAACAAAGGAATCCATTTCCATTGTTTCCTTCTTTAACATCTAAAATACAAAAGTACCATGAGTTCATGTGGTTTTTCAAGTATATTTCCAAATCAGGAGTTAATATATTATTTCTCTTTAATACTTGAAAAGAACTATTTTAGTGTCAACAATTTTAGATCTAGGAGTATCATGACAGTTGGACGAAGATTACAACTTTTTGTTTTATCCTACCCACAGAACTTTCTAAGGATGACATTTTTGAACTTAAACCATTAATTTCAGTCTCAACTTTATTATCCATAGTAGTAATGGCTGTGAAAATAATTTCAGAATCAGATGTCACAGCAGCCATCAGTCCCTCAGAGAGCAATTGTATGTTGAAAGGGATTTACTGCCAACTTATGACATCCTTAGTTCTCTCTCTCTCTCTCTCTCTCTGTCTCTCTCTCTCTCTCTCTCTCTCTCTCTCTGTCTCTGTACCCCCTTCTACCTTGTAAACATCCTTGTCGCATCCAGAAATAAGAAGTCAACTTTGGAAATATTTCTTAACTTTATATTTTCTGTTTGGAGCTATGATCCCTTCAGGTCAAGACTGAAGCCTGGTCTACATTTACCTTGGCGATTCGGTGGCAGTCGATGGGAGATATGCAAGTGACATAAATCACTTGTGTATCTCCCGTCGACTTTGCAGCGTCTCCTCTGCGCAGCGTCCATACTGCGCTGTGTCGAAGGGAACAGTGCTCCCTTCAATGCAGCACTACTCCACTTATCGTTGTGGTTTTCCTGCATCGCTTCTTGGATCGACTGTGCGCATCTATAGAGACCGCTCAGTCGATCCAGAGCGATCGATGTGATGGTGGCGAATTTGCTGTCATCAGTGTAGACTCAGCCTGATTGGTAACTCCTAAAAAGGACCCATCTAAAGAATATGTATTTCCTTAAATGTGATTCTTCATAAATATGTTTGTCTAGTTAAAGAATCTTAATGGGACGCTTGTAACTTAATTTTGCCCCCAAACAAAACCAAGCTCTTATAAAGCTTAAACTAATAGAAATGTTTCCATTTAAAAAAAAAAGTAGGCAGGGTGGCCTAGTAGATAGTGCACTGGATGGAGACTGGGGTTGTATTCCTGGCTCTTCTAAGGGTGGCTCTTGCTGTGTGAACTTGGACAAGTCTCCATGTCTAACCCTCAGTTTCTCTAGCCATATAATAGGGATAATGGTATTGACCACATAGCTATCTATTGAAAGAGGCTATGCATTATTATTATTATTATCATTAAACCAAAGAAACATTTATTGTAGAGCTTGAAGCACAAACGTTACAGTAGCAATAAGAACTTGAAAGAAAACAGAACACAAAATGAAACTGACTTAATCTTGTAGTAATCTAAGGTCGTAATAGTACTATAAACAGTGTTACCAACTCTTTTAATTTTATAGCAAGTTTCACAATATTGGTCTTTACTTAAAGCCTCAGCTCCTGGAGTCAAGTAATTAGGTTGCAATCTTAGCTTTCATTTAAAAACCAGTAAGTTTCTAATCCTGGAGGTTGCAGAGAAAACCCTGATAGTGTGAAGCTATTTAAATCTCAGAAATCTGAAGAAAAAGAAAAGAACCCAAGTATTTTCTTTTTTACTGATAATTTTTCTCAGGCCTGGTTCATAATGTTTGCATGACTGGGCTTAGCATTACTGCAGAGTTAATTTGCTGGTGCGGTGAGTGGGTGTTCTTGGCACACCCACAGAAAACCCTAGGGGGTGTGGCTACTCCTAGGTGGGATGGACCCTGTCCCAGGAAGTTACTCTGAGAGGAAGTTGAGGGTTCTGCTTCCTGCCTTTAGGAGAAAGGAAAGCTGTTTGGTAACATACACAAGAAGCAGAAGCCTCTGTACTTTTTCTAGTAACAATTAGATATGGTTCTGTTGTTTGTTGAGTTTATGCTCAAATACTGTTCCTACCTGTGCTAACCAACCAATGAGTCGATCCTGAGATTGCATAACAGTAAAATACTGGTATAGAAAGACATTTGTTTAATAAATTGGCTAAATTCTTTAACAAAGAAACAAACAAAAAGGTAACTTTTTTTTGGCACCCAAATTTTAAGACAAGATGAAATGTGTTGTATAACTAGCAGTTTCTTTTATACCTACTGCAAAGTCAGTAATACTTTATTATTTGACCTTGAGCATTAAAATAACAGTATCTGTAGTGGTTTCAGAGCTCGCTATCAGGACAATTCATTGCTTCAGCAAGAGCTTCACTATCAAAGTGGCTGAGGCTACAGACACAAAGCAAACAAAAAGAAGCATAAATGCAAAATCATTTGCTACATATTTTCCATTGGAAAGCTGTGAAACTAGGTGTTCTCTCTGTACTATGGGCATTTGGATTAGCAGTGGTGGCAGCTGATACCAAGAATAGCTGTATTAATTATATTTCCTTGATGTTTGTTGGGCATAGCGGATTTTGTGCAGTAGCTCCAGGAAAAGCTGTGGTGGCAGCAAAGCAAGGGAGAGATGGCTTTATGGTCTGCCCTTGAGGATGTTTATCTGGGATCACAGGTGTTGGCTATTTTTAAAATCGAACATTTCACTCACATGCTATAGTTAAATGGTGCAGCGGAGGGGGGGAGGGGTGCTTCTCTAACTACTGAAAGTGGTGGGGGGAAAATCCCTGATTCCTTGATTGAAAGCAGAATTCCATTTCCTCCTTCATACCACAACCAGGAAGAACCTTTGACCTAAACAGTCTCTTCTTTTTACCCTCACAAAGTTTCAACCAAAGCAGTCTTCTGGGGTGACTGCTCCTTCCTTTGGACCATAAGCAAGAAAACAAGAGTAACCAATTCCACCTATGAAAGGAAAATGGTTTTATATGAAAAAAGCCAACCTGTGCTTAAATAACAAGTAGTCCTGAAAACCTCTAACACAGATAAATGTTTGAGTCTCAATAAAAGTAAATGCTTTTGGCATTTGGACTCTAATGGGGGGGTGGGAGGAAGACTGTAAAATGTCAACCCTATAATGAACACACTAAGGGATAATGCCACTTTTAAATAAATAAAGCCTTACTTCTGAAAAGCAAAAGCACTAAAATCCATGGTTACAGCACAAGAATGTATTAACCGAATGGGTCTGCTCTGATCTTTATAGATGAGGGTAAATTGTGAGTAACTCCACAGAATGCAATGGAGTTGGAGTGGCAGTAAGTGAAACCAGACTCAGGATATCTATAACAAGTATACCTTTCCATCTGTAGAGATCACCACGAGTAACTAAAGAGACTCCATTTTTTATTTTGTGATAAACGAAGTCCTAGCTGTGCTCAAAAGAGTTTTTGTAGTGCTGTGATATCTAAATGCCCAACTGGCCATTCAAACCATGACTTTGTACAAACATTTTGAAAGTATACTCTTATATCATTGGTTATTAAAGTGGACATATTGCATAGTGAAGATTTGGGTGGCCACTCCATACATGGGGGACTACAATCCAGTTTCAGGAATCACTTTGTGGTGTTCACTTGCTATTCACATGTATGTGTCCATTACTTTCCTCTCTGTTAAACTTGGAGATGGATACACAATCTAACGACAGTCCTGCTCATGTCTATTTTAATTACAATTTGTCATATAGATATTTTATCACTGCATCTAGTGATACTTTAGCAGTCCTCTGCATAGTTATATGGTGTATATACACAATTCACTGGAAACTCTGGCATAAACTGATTTAAATGTTACCTCATAGATAGATATCTATTTCATTGCCACAATCAGAGGCATGTAAAAATTTAACCACAAAAAATTATCATTTAATAACTTCCTTTCTCTAGTTGCTGACACATGGTTATTTACCCTTCCCACCATTGATGGTATATATTTCACTCCTGGAAGACTGAGGCATAAAAATGCAACCACCGATATTTATTCCTTTTTCCTACACTTACTCATTTATTACATAATTGGATGATACTGTCTTTATTATTGCTTGTAATAGCATGTAAACAGGTAACTGGGGATATTTGTTTCCTCTGGTACCTTCAGAGGAGGGCTGGTACATCTTGTGATTCAATAGCCACCTCTCCACTCTTCAGGATTGGCACTCCACCTGAAGCTGATTTCTGGAGAACTTGCAATGGGGGAGCCACAGCTCCCAATTCAGAGGGCCTCCAGGTATTCATAAAGATCCTGCTCTCCTAAAGAAGGCATAGTCCAGAAACATCCCTGCTCCCTGCACTGGCATGTATGCTCTGTAATTCTTGCCAATGTAGCAAAGTGAAAAATAGTTTATGGTTGGTTTTGGAGGTAGTTGGGACTCGTATCCTCCAAAGAACTAACCTGCTTCTGTCTCTGACCCAAGATACTGACATCCTGGTACTCTCTTTTCTCTCTCTCTCTCAGGTCCCATAACATGTCTCCCAGGTTTCCTTAACTATCATGAAATAGGTTCTGGAGATTCTCAGTCCTTGAACCCAGATTGTCTCTCTTCTGCTTTAAATATAGGAATTGGGGAGGGGAGTTGGTGAGTGGTCTTCTAGTGTCCGGAAGATCTTTTCTGGAATAAGGGGAGCATTAGTTCATTGAACTTGCTTTCATAAGAGCCACCTCCTGACTCTGTTAGTAAGGGGAGAGATGCCTCTTCCCTGAAGGAGTGGTGGGCAGGAGGGAGATGGGGCTGTGAAATAGATGGATGAGAGCTCTGTAGAGAGGGAAGAAATGGACACATACAAATTTATATTAGCACAAAGTGTTTTTAAATGACTCCACCTGTATCTTATAATAGTATCAGATAGTAACATTTAAGAGAAAGATCAAGAGTAATAGAACTCAATGAAAAGTGCTTGCAGGAATTCCACCAAATTTCATCTGGATTCCATCTTGTCTACCCTTGATTTCTAGGGATGTTCTCAGCATAAAGTCACTTACTTGGGCTGTTAGGCATTCCTACTTCTAAATCAAAGTGAAAAGAACTTGGTGACACTTGATACATATTTTTCCCCTTGTAAGCATCTAACTTAAGCTTTATGGCACTTACTGACTTTTAACCTCTAGTTTTGACACTGATGATAAAAGAAGCTCCGAAGGTGGGGAAGAAGCATTATATTACAGCATGATTTGGGAATGCATGATTTTTCTTTCTATCAGTAAGTTACTTTATTGAGATCATAAAAGGAAAATCAGTTTTTCATCTTGACCGCATCTTTCCCATTAATTTAATGAAATATTCCACAAGGATTAAAAGATTCATTTCTAGCATCTTTTCATAAATAGGAGAACATCACCATCGGGGGAGGGGGAAAGCATTTTACAATAGAAATGAAAGGACTATTAAGAAAAATGTATGTCTTCACTATGTTTTATTGAATATGTTAAACTTTGATGAAGCACAAAGGCACTACTACATATTTCATACCAGCAGGTAACACGTTCTGAGAGACAAAACTAAAAGCAAACTATAGTAGTTACTTTCTTTTCCTACAGTCTTTTCTTGAGAGGAGGATACACTGGCTACTATTAAAACTGGACATTATCCATTCACGCTAATTACATTTACCATGGTATTTGTTTAATCTCCCATTTTTAGCCTGGGGAATATCAGGAAAATTGCAGCAAAGGTACGTACTTAATGATGCCCAGTATATGTCTAAATGAAGAGATTAGAAATGCCAGCTGACTGTGTTCATTAAATAATCAGTTAACTATGCAAACATGTTATACTTCAATCAGCTCTCTTTCAATCTTACGTATCAATCCTCATATTGCTGTTCATATATTGTATTGTGACATGTTAATGAGCGCTGTAGCAGCAGCATGTAGAGGGCAAGCATTTGGGGACAGGGACTGTCACTTTTACTACAAATTTGCACAGCACCTAGCACGTGGAGCACTTGCCACTTGAAGATTTGGTTAGGAACTAATATCAGGGAGTCAATTCAGGAAACAAAGCAATTCTCTGCTGCAGTTAAATAATACAGTTGTTTGAATGTTATAATATTATCTGGGTACAAGGCATGGCGTCAAAAAGAAATTAAAGCGGCAACTACTGGCAATGTAAGGAAATGATCTCTACTAGACTTTGAAATAGGTAATGTCTGAAAACTGGGCCTTATAGAAGGAGCTGCCAAATGTAGATGTTTTCAGGATATGAAGGAGGGAGATGGTTTGCTGTCTAAAAGTTGCACACTTTCAAATATACATCGGAGAGAAAGAGAACTTGGCCAGGCATGAGAATCCAGTAGACAAGTCACTGGTGATAATCTTAAGTCTCTACATTTTTTTGAAGTGCTTGAACTGAGGGATTTTCAAATGACTCAAAGTCAAGACTTTCGTGAGAGGAACCAAGACTCACAAGATGAATGGATACATCAGCTGCAGCTCATGAGACACTGCGGTTGTAGATGGAGATGATATGATTAAAACAGAATTTTAATGGAGTCATTCTTCCAGGACAAATTAAAATCTATTAACTGTAGACAGCCTGACCCCTAAAGATGGCAAATAAAATAGCTTGAGTGCACAGGACTGGGAACAAATGAAAATACTGAGAAATTCCAGTGAGGAAGTATAAGAACTACAGCAGTGGCAAACAAATGGCCTGGAGCGACAGAAATACCAACTGAGTTATTTTGCATGATACTAAGTAGAAGTGGGAGCTTACAAAAGTGAGGAGAGAGCTAAGTGAGAGAACTTGATGTATGTGCTGTGAAGCAGAGGGGAAAATATGACCCCCAATGGGTGGATAGGTGTGTGCATATGTTTTGTGGGGAGATAGGGATATATTGTTCACATGTACTGACCAAATACTTACAAGCTTTCAAGGAAGAGGTAGATACAGTCATAGTAAAATGTGAAAGAGGATTTTAGGACATTAAAATTGTTTTCGGAACTAGTGCAAAGCACAGACGCTGAGACAGATGATGCACTTAGAACGTGTCTGATGGAGAAAGCTAAATTATCCTTGAATTTCCACTCTGATAGTCAAGTATTTTGATGAAAATGAGAAAATTACTTAAGTATATAATTCTCAGGCAGTAGTCAGAGTAGTGCCATGCAAGAAAATAAACGATTAGCTCATAGCTCAAGAGCCCTAGCCCATAACAGAGGCACAGCAAAATTATAAACAAATCAAAAAGGAATAGTTTGTAATCATGGCCAATTGCCAAAAGTTTCCCCAGTTATTTTATGGCCAAGGTGTAAGCACAAAAATGAACCACATTTTAAAAAGCCCCTGCCACTTACTCTACAAATATCTCAAAGGATGTTATTGAATTAGAAAAATATAAACTGAAATTGAGATATAGCCAGGGAAAAAAGATGTCAGTTGCAAATCTTCTGTCATGCAGGCATCCAGCAGGACATGATGCATACGAAGATCAATGTCTGAAAGAAAAGCTTCACTATGTTTCCAAAAGACATACCTGTCTCATATCACAAATTCTAAGATATATTGTGCAAACTCCAAAATATCTGATTTTATGCAGAAATTGGCAAAAAACAGTATTAGATTTCTTCACATCAGACACCATTGCAAATTCAAATGTTCTGGAGTGATAGGATAAACCTGATGCAAGATAAAGGATGAAAACAAACTAATTCTGCACAGCATAAGACATGACCTTTTTAAAGAAGGGGTATTAGATATACTAAGATGCTTAGAATAGTGTTTACAGCCATGCTTGACCTGTATGAATCCTCACATCGAGGTAATGTTCGGTAACTTTGCTATCTGGACACAATGGAGAAACAATAATTCTCTACTAGGTAGACTGACACCGCTATTGCCTCTGATCCCACACACAGCACACTTCAGATTCAGTGCCCAAATCACTTAACATGTTAGTTACTGGATTCTTTTGGACTATTTTAATTACATTTTTAGAATGGCACAACTTTTAAGACACGGTGTGAAGGGGTTCACTCACTGCAGGAGTGCCTCCTTATGGCTAGGCTTGGCATAGCAGTTGTCTTTCGGTTTGGTACTCCTTTGCTGCAGTGGTTTTTTTCCCTGTAACTCAGGATCTGGCCAGATTACACAAGATAGTCCACCCCTACTGGGATACCAGAAAGCCCAACACAAGACAATTTGGTGTCCTTACAAGAGGGTCATTGTCCCCAACTCTGGGGCCCTGGTCTTCACACCCTTGCTTCAGGGATTTCCAGTACCCATGTCCACTTTTCTGGATTCATGCCATCTTGCCAGTGGCTGATAGGGGAACTCCAGGCTCTCCCAGTATACTGTGTTCCAGCCCACGCACCCTGCAAGCAATAGCCAAGTCTGCGCAGTCCGACTTCTTGAGGTTATTTTCCTGAGCTTCTTTCTACATAGTTTTTCTCAAGGCTTCTTCCCCGCAACTTCCCTAGGTTGCATTATCTTTCAGGGCTGGGATCCCATTAGAGGCCTTATTTTCTCCCCAGGCTTCCTCCTGACCACCTCTCTGCTGTCAGACAGTGACTGCAGCCTTTTTCCCTGAAGCTTCCTTCCTTTTCTTTTTTTTTTCCTTTTCTTGTCCTGTCGTTTTTATGGTGCAGCAGCCTCAACATGTGAGGCTATGACCGCCATTGCCATATTAGATGCTCAACTGTTTCTTTAACTTTGCATGTTTTGCACAACCTGTTTTGGTGCATGTTTAGTAGAAATAAATTTCCATTCAAGCTCCAATGACCTGTCAGTACTTTAAATAGTTACTTCAATTCTTCTATCCTAGATGGGAAGTATAAATTATCTTCAAGTTTAGCACATATTTCATAGAACCTTCATCCTTTTTTGCCTTTGGTCCATATTTATTGTAATTCTTAAGTTCTCGTAACCAAACTCCTAAAGTCCTATGCACTCAAAAGGGACTTTATACCATCCTCATTTCACTCTTTTATCTGTCATTTCATTTTCAGGTATCCCAACATGTGCCAGAATCCATGTATTACTATATGTATAACTAATTGTACTATCTTCATAGTTAAGAACAATATTTCATTGATTAATTCCTGTTATCTGAGGTTCCCTTTATGATCACCATTGAAAACCTGATAAAGAGTCAGATAGGGTAACAGCTATGGTTGGGCATACATTCCTTAGTCAGGTCCGTGCCAACAGTATGCCCACCAATTCAGCCGTCATAATGACTGCAAAATTGGATGGTGTCATAGATTTCTTAATTCCAAATTCAGAGATACAAAAAATCATTCCCACTTTACCAGTGATGTCATCTTTTGATCCATCACTATATATTTGGCAATGCTGACCCCATTTTCCATTTATAAACTATTAATTTTAATCATCATATCTGACAGCCCTGCTCTTCCCTTTGCTTTTTAGTATAATTCCAAATCCATAACTGGAGAGACAGTCATCCAGCTATAGTTTGATTTCCCATGACTAAAGACTTTAATCTCTTCCAGTTCTTCCTTTTTACTCAAGTCTTTTACCCAATTTTGACCCTGTTAGCATGTGGGAGTTTGTGGCATCCAGTTGCAGCTACTTTACTTAATTCCCAGCAGTTCTTGTATATTTGTTTTGTACTCTTATCTTTGCTATTTCCATTAACCTTAAACCAAAAGGTTAAATCTAATAACTTCATCCTTAAATTTATAGGCATTTCTCTGGTAGCTACCTTCATCACACATGATGGTGTTGTAATACTCACACCAAATCTAATTCACAGAACTGGAATCGGCTCTAATTTTAAGTGTTGATTTAGAAGTTGAATTGAAGGCTTGGCATCCATAATCTATATCTGGTTGTCTTAATACCCTATACAACATCAGCAGTATGTTCTCATCTGCACCCCAATTCTTCCAGTAATATTTTCATCCATATTCACATGCAGTCTTGATACTAATATATGACCCTTCCAAGCTAGTTTATCAAACATAACTCCTACAAATGTAAAATTTTGAACTACCTGAATTTTCTCTGCATAGAGGTACAACTTCCACTCTTTTGGAGTCTTCCTTTTTGTGAAGATTATTCCTTTTGTTTTAGCAAATGAAAACTTAAATCCTCAAGTATCTCACTATTCTGAAATCCTCCTGAGCACCTCACTGGTTCCTTCCACAGCTATCTTAAGTTTGGTCCATTTAGCATAGCTATCTGCAAATAGGATAAATACCTATTCCTGCCCATACACTCTCTGAGAGACCATTAATCATTTATGTTAAATAGGGCAGGGCTGTTTGATTGTTCCCTTAGTGCAATCTGGGCTGGTGAATGGTTGAGTCACCCCAATCCCCCACTCCTGGAGCCTGTCTTTCTCTGCTCTGCTGGGACAACCCCCACTCCTACACATAGACTCCAGCAAACAAGATGATCCCAACTAAGTGAGTGAGTGGTTCTAGCCAGCCACTCCTTGTCTTATGCAACAGAATGACCCCAGGCACAATCCCCAGTCCCAGATGAAACTCTAGGAATTTCTGTTTTACAATGTTAAATTATCTCCACTGAACCATCTAAACTCACATAAATTTATCAATTTCACAAAGAAATTGATATGCACTAGCCTTGTTAATCCAAGTGGCATCTACAAGACACTTCAAAGCAGATGCACTGCTTTAGGTAAAACAAACAATTAACAATTTATTTGTTAATAAACAATGAACAGAAACAAACAAACAATTGATTAACTATAGAAGGAGTGTAGTGATTAGAAGTCAATGGATGACAAGTCAATTTGGTCAAGAGAAAACAAAAGCAAAATGAATTCTAAGCTAAGCTTAACACTTTCAGCAACCTTACAAATATAGTTGTTTCTCACCACAGACTGGTCAATTTCCCTTCAGCCAGGCTTTCCCCTTTGGTCAACACTTCAGTGGCTTGGTGGTGTTAGTAGATGGAGGTGGAAGAGAGAGAGCATGGCAAATGTCTCCTCTTTTTATTATGATCCTTCTCCCTTCTGGGGCTTTGCACCCCCCACCCCTTTTTAGGGTCAGGTGACAAACAATGTCCCTGTATGGCTTCATCCATGTCCTAAATCAGTGAGCATTACCTCATCGTGGTTCCAAGCTGGCCAAGGAAAGGGAGGTGACTCACTCGAGAGTCCCATTATTTCTTTGTTAATGCCCAGACTAACCTTATGTTTGTGGAAAGCTGAGCTGGGTTTGTCCTATATATGCCTTGATAAGTTGTGAACTGCCCCTCTGCTCCTGGATAGTTTTGTCGGGATATGTTTCAAGCCATGCAGAGAAATCTTTGGGCATATGACATAATGAAACCTCATAACCACATGCATGAAATTGCAGCAAACATACTACTCTAACAGTAATGCTCAGTATGTCATGAGCATTCCAAAAACATATTATATGACATACTTTGCATTGAACAATACACCATTATACTGTAAGGGTGACCAAGTGGGTGCAGGGTATCATAGAACAATAACACACCCCTGTATAAGAAGTCTCTTATTCACGAGAATATTATTTCAGTTGTGGTTACTTTATTCAGCAAGCATTCCAACCATAGCAGGTCATACACTTTTTTTTAGTGTCCAAAAAGATAGCTATAATAAACTCTGTTTCTTATGCTTTTTTGTATTTCCGTTTCTACTCTTACAGAATGATCAAGTGTGCATCTTCCTTTCCTGAACCACTTTGTACACAATTTATAACTTATTTTTTCTCAAGTATGTTGTTAATATCTTGTTCTTTCTTTCTGTAATTTTTCCCACACACATGAAGGCAGTAGGTATATATGCATCAGATCTTCTCTGTCAGTGGCTCTCCAATTTTCCAGATTACTGGACCCCTTTCAGGAGTGTTATTTGTCTTGTGTACTCCAAGTTTCACCTCACTTAAAGACCACTTGCTTACAAAATCAAACATAAAAATACAATAGTGTCACAGCACACTATTACTGAAAAATTGCTTGCTTTCTCATTTTTTACCATACAATTAAAAAAAATCAATTGGAATGTGAACATACTTTCAGTGTATACTATATACAGCAGTATGAACAAGTCATTCTGTATGAAATTTTAGTTTGTACTGACTTTGCTTGTGCTTTTCATATAGCCTGTTGTAAAAGTAGGCAAATATCTAGATGAGTTGATGTACTCTTTGGAAGATCTCAGAGTTCTCCCAGGGGTGTACACACCCCTGGTTGAGAACCACCATTCTGTGTAATTTGCCAAGTTTTCCTATCCCTATAACCACCACTTGATTCCATTTTCCCCAAATACCTTTTCCCCATATACTACTATATAACTTGAATAACTGCCTTAAACTCCCTTCCAGTAGATGCTTAATTAATTACATTACATATGCTATCTTTACCTGGAGCTGTTTTTATTTTTGTCTATAGCATACATGAACTCAAAAAAAAATCCTGAAATTTCTTTCAGTGTGCCATCTATATATTCCACCTAGCTATTTAAGAGCTCACAGTTTTCTTCAACAAACATTTGTTTTTGTTCACGAAACTCTCTACTTTGATTTGTATCATTACTAAAATTTTGGACCTCTTTTGCTAAAATATCTGCTTTTCTAAATTAGAACTTTCAATTTATAATTTACTGTAAGATCAGGTATATATTTGTATGTAGTCTGTATCCTAATCAGTCTTTTAACTTGTTTATATATCTGAAACATTGCAATCTTTGTTTAATTTTCTCACAGTTTCTCTAACTCTTTTTTTCTTTCCTTTTTAATTCGTTATCATGCCACCACTTTAAATCTTTTATAGTTCATTAAATCCTTGCTATTCATTGTACTTTTTGCTTGTTTGTATGTGCTATTTCTATAACTGCTGCAATACAATCTTCATTCCACAAGGAAGCCAGATTCCTAAATTTGTGGCAATTTGATATCTTACCTGTATAGCTACAGTTGTAGCAGCTGCTGCAATTCCCTTTATTATATTATGAAATTCCTCTAAATTATGACTTATACAAACAAGTATTTAGATTCACATTACACTTACTCTTAAAAAGTCCCTAATTTGCTTTTCTAAGTTTCCAGGTAGGGATTTCTTCAGTGTTTTCAACATTACCTTGACATTGATAGATAATTAGCACAGGGAAATGATTACTTCCCATTTCATCTTCTTTGTAGATTTCCCAGCTGCATTTATTTACTATATTGCTTGTTGCCGTACCCAGATCTAAATATGAAAAGGTTCCATCTACCTAATTAAATCTAGTGGCTGCTCCAGTATTTATCAATACCAGGTTATGCATGTCAATTAAAGTATTCCAGGCCTTTATAATCAGTTTTCCTGCTTTCCCATTTTTATTAGTGTCTCACAAATATACACCCTGACCTAACTCTTCCAATTCTAAATTGATTGTCTGTCTGTCTAGTTTGTACATGGGTGTTAAACATTAGGTGCATATAAAGGTATTAATATTCTGCATAGGAAACTCAACAGAGTTATACTCAAAACTTAAGTTCTGTATATCTATTTTGATGTAACTAAGGCCTATTTTTGTAACTATACAGACCCCTCCTCCTCCTGTTTGTCTGTCACATCTGATTTCCTCATCCTGGAAATCAACACTTACCAAACATGTTTCTTATACACACATCACATCAGGTTTATTTTCCATTTCAGAAAGTTTATTTTAATTCCTGACCATGTGTTGTTAAACCATATGTATTACAGCAAAAAAAAAAAAAAAAAGTGGGGGGATGGCGGGGATGTTATTGTGTTTGTGAAAAAATGTCCCGCTTTTTCAGCCAGCTCTTTTAAATGTGCTACCTCTCTCTCTGAATTCTGTCTGCTTGAGTGTTTAGGACTATGGCTAAAGACACCTGAAGAAAAAAAGCATATGCTGGTTTTTAAAAAGAAAATGGTGAACAGAAGTCTTTTTGAAGAAAAGAGGCAAGGATGAGGTGGTTTTTATATATATATATTTTTTTTTCCTAGGTTCATTGGAATATTCATGCCAGAGTAGACTGTAAAGTGAGATAGTTTAAATTTGTTAGATTCCTGCCAAGTATCAATACAGCATCTTCTAAACTCACTGTCAAAAGCTGCAATTTTATTTTTATCTGACGATATCAGTGGACTGACAGGAGGGGAAAAGAATACTGATACTCTTTGAAGCTTCACCCACAGCTCAAACTCCACTCATTTACCCCTCCCCCCGGGCAGCACTACTGAGTTCCTTAGTCTCCGCACCTTCTCAGTGGAATACAAATGCTCCAATGGGCTCTGGCAGGTACCTTGGTCATCCGGTCTCCTTGTAGACTGCTGAAAGAATAAGTGGTGCTTCCTCCCATACCTTCATGGCATGTGATAGGATTCATGATAGTGTATGCAGATCTTCATAACATGAAGATAACATAACTTCTCCTTTTTTGCAAGATTTGATCAACATTGAAATAATATTGAGATTTAATGTGAAAGGATAATGATGAAGTTTTAAGCCCCCATAACAATAAATGGGCAGTTCACATCTTAGAGAGTTACCATTTCAGATTCTCTGCAAACTCAGGTAAACATAAACATTGGTTCTTGATTTGTGTCTTTAAGATTGTCTTCATACCCGTAAGGCTGTGAAACTTTTAAATTTTTTAAATGAATCCTGAGACTTCTAGAATACAAGATGTAGCAACAGGGGAAATGGGTGTATGATGAATATCCCAATCTAAACCTTAACCACGTGTTCATTTGTCTCTCAATATGTGTATCTGGAACAAGATGAAACTTCAATTTTTAACTAATTTTTTCAATGACTAAAAAACTCAAACATTTATTTTAAATTGTTTAAAACTACTACTAAATATATTGTTATTCATATTAGTTATGCTTGAAATGCATTTCTGGGGATTATCTAGAAGACACTTAATCTCCTCTTCCTCTCCAATCCAACTTCCTCTCACTTGGCCTTTGTTTTACCTTTGGCAGATTCCATCCATGCATTCTTTCCTCTGGCCTGCATCACTTCTGTACTTTTCCAGCTTGAACCTCCTTTCCCACTCCCATTTGTTCAATTTTATAGACTCATAGAAGGTTAAGGTTGGAAGGGACCTCAGGAGGTCATCTAGCCCAACCCCCGGCTCAAAGCAGGACCAACCCAAACTAAATCATCTCAGTCAGAGCTTTATCAAGATGGGTCTTAAAGACCTCTGAGGATGGAGATTCCATCATCTCTCTAGGAACACATTTAAGTGCTTCCTAATATCCAACCTAGACCTCACCCACTGCAACTTGAGACCATTGTTGCTTGTTCTGTCATCTGTCACCACTCCTACAGCCTACTTCCATCCTCCCTGGAACCCCCTTCAGGTAGGTGAAGGCCACTGTCAAATTCTCCCTTCACTCTTCTCTTCAGCAGATTAAACAAACCTAATTCCCTCAGACTCTCCTCATAAGTCATGTGCTCCTGCCCCTAATCATTTTCATTGCCCTGGACTCTCTCCACTTTTTCCACATCCTTTCTGTAGTGGGGGGCCCAAAACTGGGCACAGTACTCCAACTGTGGTCTCACCAGTGCCAAATAGAGGGGAATAATCACTTCCCTTGATCTGCTGTCAATGCTCCTACTAATGTAGCCCAATATGCCGTTTGTTTTCTTGGCAATAAGGGCACACTCTTGACTCATATCCAGCTTCTTGTCCACTGTAACCCCTGAAGTCCTTTTCTGCTGAACTGCTGCCTAGCCAGTCTGTCCCCAGTCTGTAGCAGTGCATGGGATTCTTCCATAACAAGTCCAGGACTCTGCACTTGTGCTTGTTGAACCTCATTAGACTTTTTTTTAGGCCCAATCCTCCAATTTGTCTAGGTCACTCTTACCTATCTTCAGTGTATCTGTCATTCTGCCTAGTTTAGTGCAATCTGCAAACTTGCTGAGGGTGCAATCCATCCCATCATTCAGATCATTAATGAAGATTTTGAACAAAACCAGCCCCAGAACCAACCCCTGGTGCACTCCACTTGTTACTGGCTGTCAACTAGACATCAAGCTTTTGATCACTACTCGTTGAGCCCAATGATCTAGCCATCTCCCTATCCACCTTATAGTCCATTCATCCAACCAACCCATACTTCTTTAACTTGCTGGCAAGTATACTGTGGGAGACCAAATGAAAAGCTTTGCTAAAGTCAAGATATAACATGTCCACTTCTTTCCCCACTTTCATAGGAGCCCATCATCTCATCATAGATGGCAGTCAGGTTGGTCAGGCATTACTTGCCCTTGGTGAATCCATGCTGACTGTTCCTGATCACCTTCCTCTTCTCCAAGTGCTTCAAAATGGATTCCTTGAGGACCTGATCTATGATTTTTCTGGGGAATGAGGTGAGGCTGACTGGTCTGTAGTTCTCTGGATCCTCCTCCTTCACTTTTTTCCCCTCTTTCCATGTGTTTTCTTCTCTCATCTGACATTTACTCATTCTTCAATATTAATCCCTCCTGCTGGTTTAGTCCGCTCCTAGGCACAAATAGTGACTCATGTTCTCTCCAAATCTGGGAGAGAGTCTGCTATATGTAACCCTTAGCTGTTACCATGTGTGTTATGTTCACAAGGAGGGAATGCAGAATCCAAACTGGATAGGTCACAGAGATACATGAGGGGGAAGGGGGCAGGAGTAGATTTCTCCCTTCAATTTGGCCCTGCTTCCTCCCCAGGAAGAAACATTCTGGGGGGGCAAGTGGTGACACCAGGTGCACTGTTTGTCCAGGTGAGTGTCCCTAACTAGGCTACCTAATGAGAAAGCAGCTCTTGACCCTCACAACAACCCGTTTGGGGCCATTTCAATTTTACTGCCCTATAAAAAAGAAACTTGTCTCAAACAGCCATCTAGACCTAGAGGCTTACATTATAATCAGCACTGGTAGCATTGTAGCAATTGAACATAAGATCTGATCTGCTTCCCAAACATCAGTGCAGTGTACACCATTGATTAAGTGCAGGTGAGTAACAGTGAACAGGAAGGCTAAATGTCAGTGTCATGTGCTTAGGCAGATGGGCTTTAGTGATGGATTTGTTTGTGTGCATTACATAATTATGTTTCGCTAAAACCAGGGAGACATGATTCATAGCTACATGAAAGTTCTGGTTAGTCAAGAATTTGTTTGTATGCTAATGTTGATTTTTAAGTGGTAGCTGGCAAACATGACAAATAATTACATTAAAACAAAAAATTAAGGATGATTAAATAATGAACATAAACTGTATTTGTGATTTCAAGTACATGGTAATTTAAATACTACTAACAATTGGAAAATCCAGAAGTTAGATCTATACATATTATCAATAGTATTAAACCCTTTGTTCTCCATCCCACCCCAAATATAGAAGTCAAGCTATGCCTATGTTGTGCCTGTCTCCTACATTGATCAAAGGAGCAGTGGCCAAAGAGGAAAGGAAGAGGACAAGACTCCTAGTGGATGGAGTATAAAACATCTGGGAAAGTTTCCCTATATTAAAATAAAAATGCTAAAATCTTCCAACTTCTATACTTAAAGTTAGCTGTCTAAATCCATATTTGGGCTTGATTATTAGAGGTACTGAATATCTAAAGTTTCCACTGAATTCATTGGCAATTGTAGTCTAACTAGGGATGTCAAGTGTCTAACTTAACACAACCTTGTTTGAAAATTTCAGCTTCTAGTTTGATTGCTTTTTAAATTTAAAATACAAATTCTTTACTTGTTGGCTTTTCCTGAGGGGCTTTAGCAACCACTTTTAGGAGTGGAAGAATGATTTCATGTGCATAGGTCTCCCAGCCACCAGTTGAAATGCAAGAAAATTACATTCTTAAAAAGTAGTGGAATGATTAAGTAAAATATGTAATAAATCATGGAAGACTTATTAATGGATTGTTTCATTTTAAGAATTGAAAAGATTTGTCATGTCTTTCATCTTAATTAGATACAAGTTTTGTCCCATTTTTTTCTCCATGTTCATAACACTTGGTTTTTTGCCTTTTTTTTTTTACTGTCATGTCATGATACAAATGAAGTTTGTTTCTATAGTTGGTAAAAATTAATTTAAATGTGTACTCTTTTGAACATCTGTCTTGATGCACTGTATGTCTATACTATATTTGCTGGTCGTTACACGATACTCTTGGAATTTCATGTGTATTATCAATTTACCTGTGTATTATAGTAATAGAGGGTACTTAGTGTATGACATCTCTCCATCTATTGATAGTTAACTCCTATTTCTAAACAAATATTTGACTGAGGGCAAATAATGAAAATGCATAGTCTAGCCCATGTGAACAGCTTATAACAGCTAATTTACAGCATAAATGTTAATGGAATCTGCATAAATATTTATAATAGCTTCCAAGCTACTGCAACTGAGAGTGATTTGTTAGTGTCACACTGTCCAGTGTTATGTGATCATTCCAGCCCCAGTCTTCCAGAGATTTATCTATGTAAGATCAGCAGGATTGCAATATACTAATTGATTCCCATATCAGTTGTCATGGGAGTTATCAATTGTGTGATTTACATGCTTTAAAAATACTTCATAAGCTTTAAGAGTTTAGTGCCTGAATAAGAGTGAGGATAGGTTTGTGCATTTGTAATTATAACAATTTAGCAATTTCACTCAGAGTTGCAAAGGTTAATCCTATTTAGAGAGAAGGGGCTTGGTCATAATACTGTAGTGTACTTTACTATCAGCTTGTTCTTGTAGGTCTGTTCGCTGCATGACCTGAAGGCAGATGCAGGGGGCACAAAGACTCGCTTTCTGACCTCCACATCCTTGGGTCACCCAGAAACCAGTTGGTCTGCTTTGACTGGTAATGGCTCCCAAGGGGCTTATATTGTAGCTATAGACCATCAGATTACACAGTCGTTCCAGCTGTGCCCTTTCTTGGCCATGCTAGAGTGGGACTGATAAGATCTGCTCCACACCATCCAAGAATAGCCCCACACTGATTAAGTTAACTCTTCATTTTGCAAGACCAGTCCTAATGGGATTAGGAGGCTCCGGTCCTGTGTGTTCATGAGGTCACTCCACAAAGGTAAAAAACAAAACCTCGAGATCTGAATGGGTTTACAAAGGTCAGCTCTGGGTCAGCAACTCCTTGGGGCAAAGTCATTTTTGCAGTTCATACACTATACGCACTGTCTGCAGGCAGCAGATTTTTAAAAAACGGTAATTTGTGTCTCAAATAATATTTCTGATTTGGTTGCCAAATTGTTAAAGCAACTTCACCTTCAGATGGTGAGTAGGTGGCAACTTGGATTTCATGGGATGAGCACAAGATGTTGTCAGGGCACAGGTGCTTAAAAACTATCCAGTGAATGCAAATGAGTAGCGGTCATTTTTAGGTTTATCAGTTACTCCTAGTGCTGGACTGAGGTAGCTGTTTGGAGGAGGAATAACTGACTACTGGTTAGGGTGCTAGTTTGGGACTTTGGAAAACCAAGTTAAATTCCCTACTCAACCAAGAGACTTCTGGTGTGGCCTTGGAGAAGATACTAAAGAGAGAATTTTCCAAAGGGCCTAAATCTTCACTTCCTAAATCCCTTTTGAAAACATGAGTCAGTGAACATGAATGAAATTTAGGCTTTTAAATGCCTACATCACTCTTCAAAATGGGACTTCAGATCCTACATCACTTAGGGCACTCTTGAAAAATGTATCCTTAGTTTCTCTTTGCCTCTGTTCCCTATCTCAGAAATGAGGGAAATATTGCTCCCAGACCACACAGGGGTGCTTTGAGGATACTGCATTATTGGTTATGAAGGACTTGGATGCTGTGGTAATGGGAGCCATATAAGCACTTGCAACAGAAGATTCAGGAGTATTAAGAAGAAACTAATAAGGCAAGTTACTGACTCAGAAATTTGCTCAAGTGTTCTTAAAACAGAGGCCAGATCCTTAACTGCTGTAAGATGATGTAATTCCATTAACTTCAGTTGATCTTCACTGATTGACATCAGCAAAAGATCTGACACGTTATTCCTCCTCACAGGTAGTTTTCAATGACCCTTGATATGCTGGGCCCAGTATTCTTGCCAGCCTATCATACAATGCTCTGCTTCCTCATCATTCTTCCATTTATTAGATGATCACTAGTAATCTACCATGCTATGCATCCCTACTGGCAACTCATTGCTACTCTTCCATGCAACACCTTTTGAGCCCATGATGAACACTGTTCACCTGCCCCGCTCATCACAGCTGTAACAGGAACCCTCCTTAACTTTTCAGCTTTTCTCCTTCATGCCTGTTTATAAATTCATAACACTAATACCAAGAACCTAAAATAAATAAAAAGAGAAGCAAACATGCATCTCAGCCATGATAAATTGAGTGAATTTACAACAGCAGGGGTGTTATATTTCAGGATTTAGGAAGGTAACCCAGTGAGTGCACGCTCCAGTCTTCATCTTTCATCATGAAGGAGTTTATAGAGCTTGTGTTGTATAGCAACTACTTCTTTAAGATTAATTTTAAGTGACTGTTCCCTTATAATAAAGAATCATTCTTATTTTAACACATTTAGATTGCCATTAGTTTTCCAAAGTTATATGACAAAACATTTTAAAATACAAAATCAAATTTAATAATGACTCTCTTCTCATATTTACATTCCTTGAGGGCAGCCCCTAGAAAATTGGATCCAGAGGTTTTCTGATTTATGCAGAGTCCTTATTGGTGTTTACGATATTATAGTGTTCCAAAGGGATTTATTATACTGTTGTGTTTGTCTGTTTCAGTCATTCTACCATTCATAGCATGAGATGATTCCAGAGAGTAAATCACCTGGATTGGAAAAACAGAATTTTATAGCTATAAATTATTGGGCAGTAAATTACCTTATTGGAAAACACACTTGGTATGGAATTTTCTCACAAGAAATTTTTATGATCTCATTCATTTCCTTTTTGCAACTGAAATTTAAATAATTTAGCTTTTCATTATTAATTCATGGTGAAGTAATATGTGAATGTTTATATTCTATAAAGTGCATCTTTTAAATTATTTAATTGCTTACATAATTTCAATAAGCATTTATTTAATTTTTCATGATTTACATATAATACACATTAGCACAACATAATGCGGCACAAAGTAGATTGTTAGAAAGAGGCTTCCTTTTTTTAAAACAGAAAGAACTGATTGAATGTATTGAAACAGCACCATGCAAATGTACTTGTCTCTTCTGCTTCTCTTTCCACACCTACTCAGTTTATAATGTGTAATGTGACCTTGAACTATATTTACTATTGAAAATGATTAGTGATGTGGAAACAGAATCAAATTTATAATCCTTATGACAGGATGGATTTATAGAGGCTATTTAATCTTGTTTCTAGCATCAGAACTCGGTCTGTTACTAGTGAAGTATTTGGAGAGTCAGTTTATAGGCGAAACCCAATTTAATGAGGCATTACTCATGAACAAGAAGTAAACTTACTTCATAGGAGTGAGTGCTAGGGCAAAGGAACAACTGCATTTTACCAGGGAGAAGGTATTTGCCAGGCTCTGGCTAATGTTTAAATTCTGTGGACTTGATCCTACTGGTGAACAAAACTGCTGTTGTGCTGAAACTAGTGGGAATGTTGACAGCGTGAAGACCTCAGGGCTAGATTCTTGTAAGCTACACCCTGTGTAGATTCTAAGCATTTAGTTCTACCCGAAAGGGGGTTCCAGGGAGGATGGAGCTAGGCTGTTCTCAATGGTAGTAGATGACAGAACAAGGAGAAATCGTCTCAAGTTGCAGTGGGGGAGGTCTAGGTTGGATATTAGGAAAACGTTTTTCACTAGAAGGGTGGTGAATCACTGGAATGGGTTACCTAGGGAGCTGGTGGAATTTCCATCTTTAGAGGTTTTTAAGCTGTGGTTAGACAAAGCCTTGGCTGGGATGATTAACTGAGGTTGGTTCTGCTTTGAGCAGGGAGTTAGACTAGATGACCTCCTGAAGTCCCTTCCAACTCTAATATTCTATGATTCTATGATATGTTAATAGATGACTTGATAAATAATGTATTCATTCATAGGTGGAAGGTATGTCCTACAGGGTATTATTCTGACATTTCACTCTGCACTGTCTTGTATTTCAAAGGTGGGATGTTCATATATTTGCTTGGACCAAGATTTTCAAAAGCAATGAATAAGTGAGTGCCACATTTTTGGACCCCAAACTTGAGTCCACTTGAAGTTTGGTTTTTCATTTTTTTCCAAAAGGTGTGTGCTCAATACTTTCTGAATATCAGCTCTGAAATCACTAGTCATATTTGCAAAAGCAACAAGAGTTCTGTAGCACTTTAAAGACTGACAAATTTATTTTTGCAGGCATAAGCTTTTGTGGGCTTTAACCCACTTCGTCAGATGCAGGGAATGGAAATCATATAGGTGGCATATATGTACAGTCGAGGGGAAGGTACAACAACGGGTGGGGTAGGTAACAGCAAAGTCCATACAGTTAGAGTAGCTGAGTCATATATGAAAAATCTTGGGTTTGTCTACATATTGCCTCTCATTTTATATGCGCTTAGAAGCTGCTTTCTATTTCATAGGCCCAAACATGAAATCCAGGGGAAAACGGTGGGGGGAGGAGGAAGCAGAGTGCTTTTTCTAATGAACAGTGGTTTTAGTGGGAACAAGTTTTGGGATTTGTAGAATGATATGCAAGATACTCAACGGAATGCTGATAGTATTCTTCTGAGTAAGAAAAGAGCCCTTTTATAAGAAATCAACCAAACTCAGGATACCACACTTTGTACTGTTTAAAAACTGTCTTCTGTATCTGCACTGTCTTATACCTTTAACTATTATTGGGAATTAATAGATTTCAAAGGCCAGAAGGGACCACAGGATCACATAGGCTGGCCTCCTGCATAAGAGGTCCATAGAATCATTTAATTGTGTGTTTTATTTGGCACAATATATGTACAAAAATTTTTATTTTATGCAATTCAATTAAAATACATATTTATTTTTATTTCTATGAGATTTTCCTTAGAATTTATATTTTTCACACAAAGTGCGCATGGTATCTGCTGGTTTTGTTGATTACAAATTTTAGAAGACTTTTGAGGCTGATCTTTTAATCGGCAAGGTTTTTTTAACCCTGAAGAGAGATTACTGAATTATCTTTTCATATTGCCTGGGGTTAAGTATCCTTTATAATATATACAATACTTATAAAAATGTTTAAGGTAAATGGAGATCAATTTCTTACTAAAGATTACAAACCCTCTGGCTTACATTTGGGACTCAGAACATTTTCAGTTTTCAGAGGAGGATGGTAAGGAAATTGAATTAGCTGAAATAAGCAAATAATTTAGACCATGATTCAGCAAAGCACTTAAGCATGCATTTATATTCCACTGCATTTGGTGATTGGTGAGGCATAGCAGGACTCAGCCAATACCACTTTTTAAATCCCCATATTCCCCTTATGCTGGTGGGGGCAGGCGGGGTGGATTGGGGGGGATGAAGGTGGGTTAGAGGCATAAGGCCTGACAGCAGCACACTTGAGGCCAGTAGAAAGTTTCCCTGTGCCAGGGGGATTCTCTACTGGGAATTTGTGGCCAGATTACAGCCCCTTTATGCCACTTTAGTGGCCCAGTGGGACTATAACTGGGCTTCAGAATCTGACCCAGTGTCAATCAAGCAGCTGCTTCTACTATTTGCTCGTTACCGGGTGGTAGAATTGTCCTTTGGTGGAAACATTTGTTTGTGCATTTAACGGATAATTACAGTTTCTGTAAATTTCTCAGTCAAGAGGCTTTCTTAATATTTTAATCCATTAAGAAATTGTCCAGACTTTTTCCTGTTCACAAACATATGCAGTTTTAGATATGTTTAATGACTTATGCCCATTCTTTATTGTTTTAGTATACAATTTATACTGTACTTTTTTGTGTCTTTGTGTGTATACACATAAATTGCATGAAAATACTATACTTGAGATGATTTTCTTGTTTTGTTGTGTTTCTATGTAGAATCAGGTCAGTAATGTCTAGATTTGGGCAAATACTTTGTAGCTGTTTTATTTGATAAAACTTGCCTTTTTTTCTGTTCACAAATTGTCTGCAGATTTAAATTAGGAAAATTTTAATTCATCCAAAGAACAAGAATTGCTTTCTTGTTCATTTGCTGCAAGTCACTTGTTTACGAAATTCAAGAAGAATCAGTTATTTTTAATTGGACACATGGTCAATTGATATTGTTCTGTTCCCTGAATGGATAAATGCTGCTCTATAAAGAGCTAGAGTCTGCCTCCGTTACTCATACTGAGTAGTGCCTCATTCTGTGAGTTGTCCCATTGAATTTGAATGGGGATAGCAGAATCTGACCCATAATAAGGTTTTCTGGTGCAAATTCTCAAGTTTACAAGTTCAAAGCTTCCTTTTTTGTGAAGATACTCTAATAGTTGCTTAAAATTATTTGATTCCATCAATATTCCTGCAGATAAATTAATTCACTAGTTATTTCCCAGAATGTTAACCTCCCAGGTATATGTGACTATCGTTAAAGTGCCAGAGGGGTAGCCATACTAGTCTGTATACAGCAAAAACAAGGAGAGTCCTGTAGCACTTTAAAGACTAACAAATTTAATTACTGCAGGCATAAGCTTTCATGGGCTGCAACCCACTTTGTCAGATGCAAGAAATAGAAATCAGATAGGGGGTATACACATACATCCAAGGGTAAGGAACAACCATGGGGAGGGTAGTTAGCAAAGTCCATTCAGTTAGAGTAGCTGAGGCCTATTCACAGCCACTGATTAGAAGTTGAGAATGTGTGAGCAGTGACAATTACTTCTTGTAATGAGAGAACCATTCCAAGTCCCTATTCAGACCCAGTTTGATTGTGTCAAGTTTGCAGATGAGTTAGAGCTTTGCGGTTTCTTGCTGAAGTCTGTTGTTGAAGTTTTTTTTGTAGAAGGATGGCAACTTTCAAGTCCGCTACACAGTGTCCTGGGAGATTGAAGTGCTCTCCGGCTTGTTTATGGATGTTACCATTTTTTATGTCTGATTTGTGTCCATTTATTCTTTTACGTAGTGACAGTCCAGTTTGGCCAATGTACATGGCAGAGGGGCATTGCAGGCACATGATAGCATATATTACATTAGTAGATGTGCAGGAGAATGAGCTCCTGATGGTGTGGCTAAGACCTGTGATGGTGTCACTAGAGTCGATGTGCGGGCAGAGCTGGCAATGGGGTTTGTTGCAGGGATAGCGTCCTGGGTTAGTGTTCTTGTTGTATGGTGTACGGTTACTGGTGAGTAATTGCTTCAGGTTGGGGGGCTGTCTGTAAGCAAGGAGAGGCCTTCCTTCCATGGCTTGAGTGACTGAGGGATCATCTTCTAGGATAGGTTGTAGATCCTTAATTATGTGTTGGAGAGATTTTAGTTGTGGGCTGTAGGTGATGGCCAGTGGTGTTCTGTTGTTTTCTTTGTCAGGTCTGTCCTGTAGTAGGTGACTTCTGGGCCCATCTAGCTCTGTCAATTTTTCTTCACCTCTCCAGATAGGTATTGTAGTTTTAAGAATGTTTTATAGAGATCCTGTAGGTGTTTGTTTCTGTCTGAGGGATTGGAGCTAATCAGGTTGTATCTTAGGGCTTGGCTGTAGACAATGGATTGTGTAATGTATCCAGTGTGGAAGCTGGAGGCATGAAGATATGTATTGCGGTCAGTTGGTTTTCAGTATACGGTGGTATTCATGTGACCAACCTTTATTTGTATTATAGTGTCCAGGAAGTGGATTTCTTGTGTGGACTGGTCCAGGCCGAGGTTGATGGCAGTGTGGAAATTATTGAAATCCGGGTGGAATTCTTCAAGGGAATCTTTCCCATGGGTCCAGATGATGAAAATGTCATCAATGTAGCGTAGGTAAAGGAGAGGTGCTTCGGGATGACTTTTGAGGAAGTGGTGTTTTAGGTCAGCCATAAAAACGTTGGCATACTGTGGGGCCATGCGGATACCCATAGCTGTGCCACTGACTTGAAGGTATAGATTGGCTCCAAATCTGAAGTATTTGTGGGTCAGAACAAAGTCACAAATTTCAGCTACCAGGTGTGCCATATCATCATCAGGGGAAATGTTCCTTATGGCTTGTAGTCCATCTTTGTGTGGAATGTTGGTGTAGAGAGCTTCTACATTCATAGTGGATAGGATGGTGGTTTCTGGGAGATCACTGATGGATTGTAGTTTTCTCAGGAAGTCAGTGGTATCATGAAGATAGCTAGGAGTGCTGGTGGCATAGGGCCTGAGGAGAGAGTCCACATAGCTTGACTGTCCTGTGAGAGTGCCAATGCCTGAGATGATGGGGTGTCCAGGATTCCCAGGTTTGTGGATCTTGGGTTAAAGTGAGTTCACTGTTTTAATTTGAATCAGTATTTTACCTCCGAAAAGTGTATTTGCTCCACTCCAGTCTTACCACAATCTAATTATGCATTCATAGCTAGAATGCCATATTAAAAGGAATTATTTTTCCCATTTTTATTTATTGCAATTCATTTTTTTTACATGTACTGTATACTAAGAACTGCAGATAATGATACTTTTCTACAATTAAATGCCAAAGTATGAATTGAATTATTTTTTCTAGCCATAGATACAGATGCTAAGCAACATAATACAGTCCTTTAAATAGCTTCTTATTTATGCTAGTGTAGAGCACATAGAATGCATTGACTTGTCCTAAATATAATTCATCCAAAAGAAGGAAGTACAGATCTTTGATACTAAGTTTTACTCCAGATGGAATTAAATGGCTAAAGAATACCATCAACATTAATGATATCAAGAAATTAGCTGAGACAATAGTTGACTAAAATGATCAGTTGCAACTCATTGTCTAAAATTAATTAAAAAAATCAAACACTGGAATCTTTTAATGCTTACCAAACTTGATGGATGACTACAGTCTTCTGCATTGGAAGACTATTTCTCTTCTTTCACTCTTACGACAAGGGCAGTTCTTTGCTTGGTGTGTGTGCACTGGATACTGATGAAATGTTAAAAGAAACTCGAAATAAAGTTGTCAAACTTTCATCCTGTCATAAACGGTCAGAATATCATTGCAGCCGTGGTTTCCCTTTAGTTACTTTTCATCTTTTCATTACATTTTAGAAACCTGTTTCTTTTTTTTTACCAGGAGGGATTCTCTATTCTTTTTCATTTTCTATATAGTTTTTTAAATAGCACAGACAATTTCATACCACAGTGACTAACCAGAGAGCTCCTGCAAACCATAATTGTGTCTGAGAGGTAGATGTGAGAGAAGAATTTTTTCCAGTGGTCAGAGAAGGGGAATAACAGTAAGGCTATGTGAAAGGTCAAACCAGAAACCCACAAATGACCAGAAATCAGACTGGGTTGAGGTGCTAGCCAAACCTATGAACAAACAGATTGATCTGTAGCCATAGCACCAACATAGGACCTTAACACTGGCTATCGACCTATTTGTGTTCCAGAACAACTTGTGAGTAGTTGTTCAGGACCTGCATTGGTGCCCTTAGCTACAACAATTTGTGGCTCTGCTGTTTAGTTGGTGGCAGACTCAGGAGTGAAAATGTTCCCCCCACTTCCCTATTGTTGCCTATACACAGTAGTGTAGTGAAGATACATCCCCAAGGGTCAAAGGTTGCAATCTTTCCATTGGCCTCAGTGGGCTGTGGATTAGGCTAAGGGCATGGAACTGTGGGTTGTGAGAAGAGGGAATGATTAAAATGCACACGCCAAATGATCAGAGATGATCCAACATGCACATTTAAATTTGATGCACATTTAGACAGATGTTGAATTAATTAGTTCAGTTTGGGCTTCTTTTGAAATAAGCTCATTAGGGATCACCATCTGACAAATAAGAAACTCAAAAAATAAGGCAATGGACTGTTGGAGTTGTGACTATATCTTTGTTTAGAAGGTCAAATTCATATTTATCAATTAAAACCTCAGGACGTATCTAATGCAATGAAGCAGAAGAAATATAACTTGGCCTTCAGAAAAATGTAAAAAACCATAAAATAACATACAGATCAGTTATTCATGTGCAATAAGCTTGTGAATAATTAGATTAAATGTATCTTTCTTTACACATCTGTATGCTGAATATTATTGTAGCTGGTTTGTAACTATGGGCTCAATCTTGCATACCTTGAATGCTCAAAATTCCCACTGAAGTCTGAGAGAGTTTTGGCTGTGCATGTAGATTCAGTATTTTCAAATTGCAGCAAAAGTAAGGTGTTTGTATTTATGTGCTATAGTATCAATAAAATCATTTTGCTGGGCTGGAAGTAGGTTTGTTTAGGACTAGTATTAGATTATATGGGCTACTCAGTTTATGTGAGTCCTCTTTTACCTACTGTGCCTTCCAGAATTGACTTAAGAAAAACATTGAAAATCAAAATGAGATACAAGTCAGAAAATATTTTAGACTGCTAGTGAATTCCTGTCTTGACAGATTACGTTCTGAAGCAGGATTTTGGCATGTCAACTCTGAGAAACTATTTTTCTTCTTCCCTCCATAATGCCTTACTATGCAGAGGTGCCTCTATTCATTCATTATGAAAGAAGGCTCTCCTGTTCCAAGTCACACTTTGCAGCATGATACATAGCATGCACACTTTTGGAGAACCACTTAAGGAACATGAAATTCCAGGCAGTTACGTACTTGTTGCAGAATATGTCAAGTTAATTATAACAGCTGTTGTTGCACATCAGCTATGATGGGCATGCCGGAAGTTAAATCCTTCTTGCCTACCTTTTGGCTTCTTAGATTAACAGTCACATCTGAACAAGATCATTACAGAGTTAAACCATTTACTTTAATACTCTGTGACACATTAGCTTATTAAGAATGTATGTTAGTGGAAGGCACACTTATTAAAGTTAAACCAGCAATGAAATCATAATGATAGGATACTGCTAAGTCTGCAGACAAGACACGTCTTTTTTTCTTTAAAAAAATGTTTAATATAAAATTATATAATTGTTCTCTTACATGGAAATTCTTAGAATAATTGTACTATAATGCCTTTCCACACTTCTGCCTTTTATTATAGAGAGGTAATTCCTAACCTTTCACTACTTTGAGTGTGGCGCAATGATTATTAATTAGTCAATTATTTGAAAGAAGAAAATGATGTATGCAATATAAGTTCTTTATACCAATGCACTGTATAGTGTATAATGGCCCTAGAACTCTTGGGGTTGCACAAGAATTTAGTGTAGCTTTCCTTTCAGGAGCCAGCTGGCTTGTTTAGTGACTAAAGCCTCAATCCTGCAGTGAGCTCCTTCCTCCACACAAAGCTCATTCCAAGTTCAGGGCCTAAGGGAGATTCTAACAGTCTCTAAGACCATGATATGAGAAACAAATTCCCACCCCCCAACATAGTATAGCTTTGCACCAGACTTTTTTGAATTCTGAGCTACTCGAGATGCTCTTGCATAAAATTCTTCAAATTAATCATGGAGGCTCATGGGCCATCCTCTGGTTATAGCTGACAGACTCCAGAAATTAGAAAAATTATATATTTATTTACAAACCAATTAAAATATGGAACTCTGTTACAATAAAATAATACAAAATAAGTCATTACTTATTTTTATTATCATATTGCCAAGGATAGTGGTAGGCGCAGTGGAAACACAGCACAAAAGGACAGTTGCTGACCTTGATCCTGGAAACACTGAGCCATGTGCTTAACTGTAAACATGGGAACTATTCACACGTGTAAAGATGAGCACAGAGAAGTTATTCACATACTTAACTTTCACCTGTTGTGGAAACACATGGTCAGCATCAGAGCTTGCTGAAGTCCATTGAGTCACTAACTTAATAGAGCCTGATCCAAGCCCATTTAAGTGTAGTTTAAATTGAGCTATTAGTTTGATAGGTGATTTTCTGTTCTACCTGCCTATATTACTTACATCAATCCAAGGGAAGGGGATGTTCTGCTATCTGAATAAGAAAATGATTGATGAGATCGGTTTCACTGGTTTAATTAGCAAGCATCCAGTGATCCCTCCCTGAGGGTTTGCTAATTAATGCTGTTGGAAAGCTTTATTTCAGAGAACACTTAGTTTTTAGGTGTTAGTGTCATTAGGTGAACAGATACATAATGAAAATAACCTCTTGACAAATGATGCCTAGGTTATTTATACTTACAATTAAAGAAAGAACTTGAAGGATAATTAAAAGGAAGAGAAGTTTCTTCTAAGCTAGATCAAGACTTATCTGAGTAACATAAAGAAATACCAAAAAATATTAACACTTATTTTTATATAAACAGAATATAATTTTCAGTCCCTTATCTACCTTTTTTCAGGTCTTTACCACTATGTAGATTTGCACATCCCTCCTTAACCTATATTATGTAATATGTTAATTCCAACAGCTAGTCAAAAAAACAACTAGCTAACCATTAGTCATTTGAAAAACCCCACTCAAACCACTCTTTACCAAAATCATAATGAATTCACTTCAATATCTGAGTTCTGGGAATCTCTTTTCATTTGTGGACTGTGATAAAGTCAGGCCAGATGGCTTTAAAAGGGTGTGCTGGGGCCAGCATGAGGGCCTGAAAGGCTTAAAAACCCTCTGCCTACTATTTGAACACCAGGGGACATGGGTGGGCGCAAGCCCACCCACTGCTAAAAGTTCGCCTCCCAAACTAGAGGAGGAACCACTGAACCTGGGTTTAACCAATTACGGGGGACAACAATTGAATAAAACAGGAAAGGGCGTGACAGTCACAGGATCAAACGTAGGAGACCAGAAGGGGACACCGAGCAGAGAACCCCGGACAGTGCCCACTGCTTCTCGAAGGTGTCCAGGGAGCCAGCGGACACCGCCCAGTGGAACTCCGCCCAGAGACCTGAATTAACAAGGGAACGGAAATAGGCCCCACAGTCGCAGGGAGCCTCCCCTACCAACCTCCTCTCCCTGGACTTGTAGATGGTTAGTTTGGCCAGGGCTAGGAGGAGGTTGACGAGGAGGTCACACAACTTCGTGGGGCCACGGATGGGATGTGAGTGGATAAACAGGTGCGGGGAGAAGTGCAGCCAGAACCTCAACAAGAGGTTCTGGAGGAGCCGGAAGAGGGGCTGCAACCTGGCGCACTCCAGGTACACGTGCGCCAGGGTCTCCCTCATGCCGCAGAAGGGGCAGGTGTCAGGGTGGGAGGTGAACCGCGCCAAGTACACGGCCGTGCTCACGGCTCCGTGTGGAGCCGCCAACTGATGTCCTCGGTGGGCTGTGGGGTCAAGGTGGAATACAGACTGGCCCACCGGGGGTCCTCACCCTCCAAGGGTGATAAGAGGTCCCGCCACTTGGTGCCTGGGTGGGACGCGAGGGCGAGGAAGTGAAGGGTGTGGAGCACAAGCCCGTACAGGTGTTTCCTAGGCGTGGTCTGGAAGAGGACCGGCTCCAGATTGAGCAGCCGACTTGGGGCGTGAGGATGGGGGGGCCGAGGGGGTTCACGGGGCCGAGGCCCGATGGTAAGCACTGGAGGGCCAGGGCTGAGGGGGGGGGGCGGGGAGTACCCTCCTGCAAGACCCGCTCAAGGTACATCAAAGCAGTAGGGGGCAAGGCTGCCCTCACATCCTGGAGTACGTGTCGGGTGGTTCGAGGGGTGGAGAGCCCCATATGCCGAGCTAGCACATAGGGGTCCACCCAGGACCCCCGGGCATAGTCCAGGAGGTCTCCAACCCTGGTGACTCTTGCCAGGACCAACCTTCATCGCACTGAGGGGGCCTCCGCCACCTGCACACGTAGCTGGGGATTGTGTAGCAGGGGCTCCGCGAGGAGATCCTCCCCCTCGGTGACCGCAAGGGGCCTGGAGGCCGAGACGAGCCTCCAGGTCCGGAGGAGGTCCTGGTAGAAGACCGGCAGCTCGGAGAGGTCTCGCGGAAGACCTCTCGAGTGGAGAAAGAAGAGCTGCCGGTCGTATTGGAGCTCTCGGAAGCGGCGGAGGAAGACATGCGCCAAGTGGCTCCACGCCGGGCTACCTGCACCATAGAGGAGTCTCTGCAGGGCCTGGAGGCGCAAGGTGTGGACCTGGCTGTGGATGCAGCACAGGCCCTGCCCGCCCTCCTCCAGGGGAAGACTCAGAATCCCTGCAGAGACCCAGTGCAGTCCTAGCCAAAAGAACTCCAGAACTGTCTTCTGGAGGCGGACCAGGAAACTCGGGGTTGGGACCAGAGTGTTGAGCTGGTGCCAGAGCATGGACAGGACTAGCTGATTGATCACTAGTGCCCTCCCCTGGAGGGCCATCTGCCTTGCAGGCATAAGGGAAAGCACAGCAGGGCAATTAACGGCACCTGGACCCAATGAAGGGTGGGGTGAGGGGTATTTAAACCCTGCCTTCCCTAAAGGATGGGGAGGGAACAAATGCAGGGGAAGTTGCTAGAGGGTGTGGAGCAGCTAGAAGAGACATTTCCCTCCCAGGCAGGGAGACAGAGCTCCTGTACAGCCAGGGGAGGAGAGATAGTTGGGGGTGTCTTGGCCACAAACAGAAGGTAAAGCATGAGACCCACCAGGGGGAGACTGGCAGTTTGCCTCAGGACCCCAAAAAATTTCAAATGGGGATGCAGACTCCTTTGAAAATCTTAAACATAATCTGAGGATGCCAGGTTGCAAACCACTGATCTACTCCAATTCCTACCTTGAACAGAGAATGAGATAACAGGATATTTTTTTTTGTGGTATGTTTTATCTATTCTCTATCCATCCTTTTTTCTGTAAAGAAAACAAATATGCAATAAACTAGAAAATAAACTGTTATAATTAACTGGGAAACTTCCACATTTATTTACTTCAGAATCCCAGCTGTGTGGTGCTGCATAAGCAGCAGAAATCATATCTTATTTGCAATTGTGTTGATATTTCATATAAGTAGTTTGAGAGAGAGCCAAATAACTTACTTCTATTTGCTAAATGTTGTCTTTTCACATGGTTGGCTAAGGGTCCAAATCTGCTCATGACAAATGCAATGGGAATTTTGGCATTGATTTCAATGAGAACAAAACTCAGGGCCAGTTTTTCAAGTGCTCAGCACCCCCAGTTTAGGTGTGATCTAGAAAAAAGTACAGGTCTTGTTCAGGCACCTCAATTGGGGACAGGTGTGCAAAAGAACTCCCCACTCAGCCTGTGCTTTTGAAAACTTGGCCAATTTAGTTTGGTGTCCTACTGAGGGTTGGACCCTAACTGTGGGTGCTGCGGTTTCTTGAAAATTCTGACCTATGTGTGCTTTGCTACATCTTCCACACAGCATCACATGTCATTATGAAATGGCATTCGCTGTTCCTCGAGGCAGAGACAGCCCAGGATTGAATTCCTCCTGCACAACACCACCACTTTGTTGTACAAGTTGCTTTGCTTAATACTCCTAATCTCTCTAGCAATTTAGGGACCCCACACTGTAGAGGCTGTTCAGTTGTATAAACATGTACATTGGCTGTGCTGTTCGAAACATTGAATTGTGATTAAACTTTCTGCTTGCCTTCATTTCATTTACAGTATGGTTAGTACTGACTTCAGTTTCTCTTCTGTAATCCCATCTTCTTGTATACATGACCTTCACTCTATTGCCTATTTATTAATTTTTTTTGTTTTTTAAAATTGAGCCTGGTATATTGAAACCATAATTATAAATCAAATAAGTCAGGTACATTAAAAATAAGGTTGTTGGACAATAACTTCATGTATTTTTAATTAAATAAAATATAGCAAACACTGATATACGTGCTAAAAATTATTAGTCAGCGTACTTTTGCTTTACTTCAGCTAATCCATCCTCAATCTTAATCTCTCTTTTCTCATGCCTCTTAAGTGTCTTGTGTATATACAACTCTTTGGGCCCCTGAATTAAGCAGCCTTACGTTTATCTCATTTGTTTAGAACATCGTGTGTGTGCGTGCGTTCGTGCACGCGGTTTGCCACAGGGTAAACAGTCCCATAGACTTTCAGTAAGGCTTAAACTCCAAAATGCTTCAGTCGCTTTTGAAAATGAGACTTGTTGTCCTAAATCACTCAGGTGCTCTTGAAGTGTGCTCTTCGGAAGTAGTGCAGAGGACTGGCCCTCCAGTGGGACCTGCTCCAGTATTTTGCTTCTAGAGTGTTGAGGTAGGCGGAATGCCTTCAGGAGGCCTGACGGCACTCTCAGCTGCACCAGCTATGAAATCTTTTCAAATGGCATTTCAATGGAGTTTCCACTAACTCCAACCTCTGAATACTTGATGCTCCAGAAAGTATGGTGGTCATGCCTGTATCCATTTGGCATGTATTGGACTTTAGACCGTGGTAGCCCACTTGTCTGCTTCCTATATGGGGCACTGATTCAGGAAAGCACCCCAATCAGGAAGAATGCTTGAGTGCATGCTTAAATATCATTTCAGTGCTATCCTGAATAAGAATAGACTTAATCATGTGCATAAATTCTTTCCTGAGTTGATATCTGAGAGGCTGGGTGGGGGATCCCTGTGTTTTTTTTCCACTCCCACACATACCTTTGAGTACACTTGCAACAGCAACCACAGTATGGCTCAGTATTAACTTCTAATCCTATGTTAATCCTCTCTTGAAATTACTTCAGTTAGTCAAGTTGTCTTTAAGATACACTTTACATTTTTTACCAATATCAAAATACAGTGGGTGCCCTTAAATTCATTCTGGTTCTAGAGTCACTACTACTTCTGCTGGTTATACCTATTTTAAGTACAGAAAACACCCCTGAAATGAAAAGTCTCCCTAAAACTGGAGTTACCCCATTATATGAAGCCACTGTATTTTTCTCCATGTTCACAGTTCTCTCTGAAGAACCCATACTTTGATCCATTATCATAACTGTTAAGAATTAATGCAAATAATTTTAATTCATTGTTGAAATACCCAGAGAACCTTATCAGAAGTGGGAACCCCCTGATTTAGATGCTCACCCCTCCCCCCAAAAAAGAGTTTCAATATTGCCAATTCCAAGCGTTTGAGAACCATGATTCAGGAGCTGCAAAAATCATGATATTGGCTTAAAAATATCATGATCATGAGTTCTTACTCATTATTTGATTTTGGCAATACTAAATTTTGTGATAGTAGGATGAAGCTCATGAATTTGTTGGACTCTAAAATGCTGAATGGAACTCAGAGGTCATCTAACAGGCCTTGGGCCATTCCTGCAAAGAGCCTTCCCCTCTTCACAGTAAATCTCCCCTTTCCATTTGCTTGCATGACTTCCTAAAGAAGCTGTGCTGTCATTGGATACCCCCACTTCCTCTCTCCTCTCCAGTAAACTAGGAACCAAGGAAGGAAATCTATGTGAAGAAATGCTGACTTCAGAGGCTATACTCCTGTTCTGATTTCTCCTTAAAAATCTATAGCATCCTGAGGAAAGAATGACTGCTTCCCACTTGTACCCTCTCTCATCCCTGGGTTCACTTCCTGAAAGCTATGGAGCCTTGAATGAGAGGTTGCATTTGCTAGGCCGTCTCTATTTAATGACGTTAGGTCTCAAAACCCTGGGTCCATAATGGGATCAGCATTTGCAAATATCTATCCTGTCCCTATAATGGGATAAACCTGAATAACAATTCAGAACATCTGAAATTTGAAAAAAGGTGGATCAGATTTGGAATGTTCAAACCCAGAGCTTTTGTTCGGTTCATTACAAATCTCCAGTTTGTGTAAATTGGCATAACTCCATTAAAGTTAGTGCAACTGTGTTTGCTCCAGCCAGCTAGAAATCTTGAACTTTGATCCAAGGTTGTGGCTTGGGCCAAAGTGCCCTCACTCCTATTATATTGTTCCTTTCTGGGTTGCACAACAGCATAGGACCTATTGATTGTTTCATTTTATTCATTTGATACTAAAATAAATATGCACAGGGGTCATTTGAATTTTCTGGTGTATTGTCTCATTTGTATCTATAGCATCTCACTAGCCCTTATATAACAATTACTTTGTCTTAAATTAGCAGTTCAGCATTTCTGAGATGGGCTTTCTCTGTTTGATTTTCCCACAGGCATTTATTTCATATGGAGGAAGAAACAGCAATCGCCCACTTGGTAAAGTTCCAAAATCACGTCAAAGAAATTTTTTGAAAATGCAAATACATGTATAGAAGTAGTCTGGCTGGGATGTTATATGTAGAACCCAGTTAAATAATTTCCAGTTGACTTCTGATCTATTCAGTTTATTACTAAATCTAGCACTAACTATTATAGCATATGTAAAAATGACTTTCTGGATGCACATTTACTTAATTCTTCATAGATACTTTATGGGAATGAGGAAGCATTGCATAGGATACTATAGTTTTGTTGTTTTTTTTAAATGCATAATATTTGTGTTGAGGATGGGTTTGTAGTGAACAAATGGGGTGGAATACAAAAGAAAAAAAATCCAAATAAACAAGTACCCATTCTACTATTAAGTACTTACAAGGGCATTTTGGTGAATGAGTTAGTGATCTCAGGGCAACGGTGAACTTGGATTTTAAAAAATTTCTCTGTATTTGATAAAAACTACAGCTGATCACTGAATGAATGCAGTGAAAGATTATAATTCATTCCAAAACTTTGTTGCCAATTTTAAATTGCTTGAGCTACTCTCTGCTAATTTATTGCATCTCCAGGACACCTTTTATGAATTGTAGCTTTGTGTTCACTCAATGAATTTCAAAAATCAGTTCTTCTAAATGTTCTTTAATGACATAGCTTTTTCTCTGACTTTTGAAAAATGTTTCCATGTCATATATTTTCTACTTTCCTAACAGTATCTTTAGTAACACTTTCCATAAAACTGTTTTCATGGAAGGAAATACATTAAAAGGCACTTCTCTGAAAAGTGACTGTAAAATGACTTAGTGGCATCTCTTTGTTTCTCAATGATTTCTTACAAAAATCAATATTCAAGAAAAATGCATTTTCAACTTATTTAGTGGCAGCCAGGCGAACTTGTTCTGATATTGTCTATAGTAGTTAGGAAACTGTGGACCAAATGATGTGCTCAATAGCACCTGTGTATCCCTGCAGTCTTCCATTTATGCCCTCAGTGACATCTTTTAGTAAAAAAAACGGTGTGCATTTTTCCCAGAAGGAATAAGATGCTTGTAACTGTTGAAAAATTGATTGATTGATTTTTCTAAGCAGTGCTAACAGCAAAATATTGGGTACATTATTAATTAGCTACAGATATGACCTTAAGAATCTGGTAGCTATTCCATACTTCCTTTAATGACATTATTACAGACTTGATGACTTGGCTACCAAAATCATTAGTAATGTATAGATCAAGCTTTTGCATGATCATAGTAGGACACCTAATGTGGTGAGTGAGGTTAGTCAGAATGATGCAACTATTTTTGAAGGAGCTGCTTTCTTTTTGGGGAACGGCATGCCATGTAGTCTGGGGCACAGTGTGTACAAGCAGTGGGAGCTGAGCTCCAGAAGAGAAGCTGACAGACTGCTGGGCTCTTCAAAGATAAAATATGTGGCAGTCACATGAAACAATCTACTTTGACTTGGCTATGTGATGTTTGTAGGTCAGTTTTCTGCTGGTGTAAGTAGGCATAACTCCTCTGGACTTGGCTCACTTATGCCAGTAGGGAATTTGGCCCTACATGTGTCTGTTGTATTTTTGGCTTCAGATGTTTAATTCCCTTATACAATCTAAACTTGCTCCACCAAACTCCTCTTCTCTTTCCTGTGTCTCTTCTGCTTTTCATATTGTATTGTTGCTTTCCTAACAATACCTCCCTTTCTACCTTATTCAGTACATTATTTTATGAGAATCTGTATTCTTTCACTATAATTTTCTTTTTCTGCTGGTACACTTGGTTCCTGTTCCTCCCTTCCTTTCCATCTCACTTCCTTTCCTTTCTTTCTCTCTCACTTATTCTCTTCCTCTCTTATTATTGTTATTATTTGGTCACATCTCAAGCTACTGGAACTACTCAGTGGCTGTGAGGGTGTTGGGAGCCATCCCTCACAGAGCACCTTCTGAAAACACTTTAACTAAATACAATTGCCTGGTGCTTTAAAAATACTCAAAACTGAAAATGAACAGCTATTCACAACAATGGACGAAATTTTACGTGCAATAGAATTAACAGCAACTGAGTGGTTGTAAAATGACATAAGACCCAGAAGGTTTTAAATCATCATGTGAATCCTGTGCATTTTGCATAGTA
>ML675603.1:95417275-95465766 GCA_007922155.1 Mesoclemmys tuberculata | reverse complement strand
GAATGGTAATTAAGTCTTTTAGTGGTCCCCATTGTGTGTGCAAAAATGGCCTTTTATATACTGTTTGTAATAAGTAAATGTGATATCTGCAATAACATATTTATGTGTGGAATTATGAGCATCATAAAGCTTAAAGGTGATTTTTGTCTGGTTTGAAAACTGGCTGGTAGGAAATGGGGTATGCTCTCATATCTTCCAGAGGAGTATTCTTCTTCGCACATGATAGCATATATTAACATATAAAATAATTGCAGTAAGGAACCTGAGTAGTTGACACCTTGTGGTGTGCACTACCAGTTTATTATCTTATTGTTGAAGGTCCCAAAATTTGATCAAGGCTGAAAGGCTCAAAAGTTGTCCTTGCGGGAATGCTGATCAGCCAGTGGACAAAATTAGAAAGTTCTCATGAAGATAAATGCAATAGCAACTGGTCTTGAGAAGTCACAGGAGATATAGTAGGACTTTATTGCTAAGTGCATGTTTTTAGGTAGCTGCTATGTCCCTCATGAGAGTACTAGAATGATGTTTTTTGCAAAATGCTATTTATTTTTGCAAATCAGAGCAGTTTATGTGTGCAGTCACTCTGATTTGCAAAAAATAAATCACATTTGTGTGTTTAAAAAAAGAACAAAAACAAAGCCATTGCCATTGTGGTAGTTCTCAACCTTTTAATTTATGGATCCTTAAAAAAAATTCCAAATGAAGGTGTGGACCCTTTTGGAAATATTAGACATAGTTGGCAAATCCCCCATGGGTTGAAAACCACTGCTCTAGCACTTGGAGAGTGGAGAGGAACTGCCATTTAACAACTGACTTCCTGCAAGGCGAAAAAGACATAAATGCTCTTCTTTAGGTAAGAAATATACCCTGATGTCAGTTTTTGACTTTGAACGGCCAGCTTTTATATCTGGACCTCCTTATGGTGGATTTTTTTGGAAGTGGTTGAACTTGTCAAAGAGAATGACATATTGAACAGATTTAGCCCCTCTTTTACATTACCTGCATACAGATTTCATTTTTTACATCTTTGTTCCTTATTTTAATTTGGTTAATGCAAACATAAGGCATTGTTTCTCATTTGGCCCTTTGGAAGTAATGGCAATTGAAAACAAGTCATGTTTTGTCAGCTTTGAATTCCAAACTTTTGCGATACAGCGTGCTAAATCCAGCCTTATAACATGCTCAGGAGAATGGACTGTTAAGAAGAGCAGTGCAACGTAAAAAGTAGGGGGTCACAGCCTCTGGACCTGCCCAGCTCCAGCGCTATAATGTTAAGACCTTAATACTTAAAACACATGTTGTATTGATCATCATGCACTTAGAGTTAGGCCTGTGCTTATGTATGTTGGTAAATCAAGACCTAAAATCTTTGCAAGTAAATAATGGTATTGCAATATTCCCTGTACTTAACAAAAGAAGGCAACTGTAGCTGATTTAGCGTTGAGGTCTGTTGATTACTCAGATATGCCATCAATCACATCTGCTTCCTCACAACAGAACATCAAAATGTTTAACTTCTAACAGTCATGAGGGGGAAAGGTTGAGTGTGTTCCTGTGCAGCTCCGTCATTCAAACTGATGACCTAAAAAGAAACACATTTACAGTTTACCAATCTCAATACACACAACATGTGCAGAACTCAGATAAATATAATCACTGCAGAGCTTTGGCTAAAGGGAATGGGAGTGTTAGGATGTTTACATGATCACAGTGTGTTTTGATATTTATCACAAAGTAAGCTAGCACCACAATCTTATAAAATAATGATCTTTCCATAGGAACTAATATCCTTTTTTGCACACTTCAGGAAATAGGATTAATAAGTGATAACGCTCAAATATTTAATATCAGCATCACATTTCATTTCTGTTTTGGTACAAGCATGAAAGGTAAGGGTTTTTTGTTTTTTTCCTAATTTCAACAGGGGAAAAAACTGGAGTTAGAGCATTTGTAAAATTTTAAGGTTTTTTCCCACAATTTTTTACATGTAAATAAGGGTCAGACCAGGCTTAGCGCCACCAAATACCAGAACTAATGAAAGTGCTGCCCTATGAAGTGTTCCATTTAAAAGACGACATTGCAGAGCTCTCTTTGCACTTCACAGCTTTTCTGAAAATAAAACAAGCAGCTGGGGCTTATTAAAGGGCCTAATTCTGAAAACCTATTAACAGTATGCTTAATCCATTTACTTGAGTTGGATTTAAACAAGTGCTATTCTGACTAACATCATAGAATAATAAAAGCTTAAGCTTGGAAGGGACCTCAAGAGGTCCTCTATTCCAACCCCCTGCTCAAATCAGGACCAACGCCAACTAAATCATCCCAGCCAGGATTTTGTCAAGCCGCACCTTAAAAACCTCTAAGGATGGAAATTCCACCACTTTCCTAGGTAACCCACTCCAGTGCTTCACCACCCTCCTAATGAAAAGTTTTTCCTTCTATCCAACTTAAACCTCCCCCACTGCAACTTGAGACCATTGCTCCTTGTTCTGTCATTTGCCATCACTGAGAACAGCCTAGCTCCATCCTCTCTGGAACACCTTTCAGGTAGTTGAAGGCTGCTATCAAATCCCCCCCCCTACACACACTCTTCTCCTCTTCTGCATACTAAATAAGCCCAGTTCCCTCAGCCTCACCTCATAAATCATGTGCCCCAGCCCCTAATCACTTTTGTTGCTTTCTGCTGGACTCTTTCCAATTTGTCCACATCCTTCCTGTAGCACGGAGCCCAAAACTGGACACAATACTCCAGATGTGGCCTCATCAATACCAAGCAGAGGGGAATAATCACTTCCCTCAATCACTTCCTACTTATGCAGCCCAGTACATTATCCTTCATGACAACAAGGGCACACTGTTGACTCATATCCAACTTCTTGTCCGCTGTAACCCCCAAGTCCTTTTCTGCAGAACTGCTGCTTAGACAGTCAGTCCCCAGTCTGTAGCAGTGCATGGGATTCTTCTGTCCAAAGTGCAGGACTCTGCACTTGTCCTTGTTGAACCTCATCAGATTTCTTTTAGCCTAATCCTCCAGCTTGTCTAGGCCACTCTGAATCCTATCCCTGCCCTCCAGTGCATCTACCATTCCCTCCAGCCTAGTGTCATTGCAAACTTGCTGAGGATGCAATCCACCCCATCCTCCAGATCATTCATGAAAATGTTGAACAAAACTGGCCTCAGGACCAACCCCTGGGGCACTCTGCTTGATACTGGCAGCAAACTAGACAACAATCTGTTGATCACTGCTTGTTGAGCCCGATGATCTAGCCAGCTTTCTAGCCACCTTATAGTCCATTGATCCAACACATACTAATGTAACTTACTGGCAAGAATACGGTGGGATCATCTGTCACTATATAGCCTTTCGCATTCAGTAAGGGACCCATAATTTCTCTGACCATCTTCTTGCTAACATGCCTAGAGAAACCCTTCTTTTTACTCTGCATGTCCCTTGCTAGCTGCCACTGTAATTGTGCCTTCCTGCCTTCCTGATTTTACTCCTGCATCCTCAAGCAATATTTTTATACTCCTCCTTAGTCGCTAAGCTTCTTGTAAGCTTCCTTTTTGTGTTTAAGTTCACTGAAGGTTTCTTTAAGTCAAGCTGGTCACTTGTCATATTTACTATTCTTTCTGCACATCAGCATGCTTTGTTCCTGTGCCCTTGTAGGAAGGTGAAGGGACCTTCCCCAGTGGCTGGGCCCCCAGAAGGGCCACCACCCCAAACACAACCGCCCCAGGACTTAAACCCCCTGCCTGCCCGTCAACCCAGGAGGCAGACCGGGATAGGCCCAGCCAACTGGCCAATCCCCTCCATAGAGGGCGGGACTTCCCCCAGGGACCAGGGGATAAAAGGCAGGGCTCGCCGTTCAGTGCAGGGCCGACTGCCAACGGGGACAGACGTGCCTTCCCGCCGGCTGCAGCCCCGGCCTGAGCCCGGCCGGACTGAAGCCCAGCGCAGGGCCTTCCCGGATCTGCAGAGCTGGGAGCGGCCCTACTGCCCCGGTGCCGACGACTGGGTCGGACCCCAAGACACCCGGGAGTGGGCCGAGCCCCTGGACCCTCTGCGTTGGGAAGCCCCTCCCAAGGCGGGGCTAGACCTGGACGAGCTGCCTGCAGCAAAGCCCTCGGAGGCGGGATCGGACCTGGAGGAGCTGCCAGAAGCAGAAGCAACCCCGGAGTCCTGCGACTCGGATGAGCTGCCCCTCGCTGAGGAGCTCCCCGACCTGCCGCCTGTGAATGAGGAGGGCCTGCTGGGCCTTCCCTGAGCCATCTACCCTACGGACCACGAGGAAGGAGGTACCTGGGACGGGAGGGGAGGAAGTAGCCCAGGGGGCGGCCCGGACTGGGGCTGCGGCCAAAAGCCTGCCACCACTGGCGTGTTGCGGAAGGACCCCGCCGGCACAGTGGCAACGCCTCTGCCACTGTTAGGGCCCTGGGCTGGGACGCAGTGGAGTCGGGTGGGCCTGTGTCCTCCTCCTCCTTCCCCTTTGTCCTGGGCGAACCTCACGACCCCTCTGTTACCAGATTTGCCTGTCACTTTGGGGTATGCTTATTTATTAGGGTTACTTTCCTGGAAAAGGGGGTGTGATTCTATTAGTGTGCTGCTTGTGTTACTTGTGTGTTCATAGGGTTACAAGTCCCCTCCCAATGGAGCTATCCTGCAGGACCTAAGGTTTTCAGATTCAAATAAACCCCCCACAGATACACACAACCATTCCAGATTAACTGAGTGCGTCTGAGCAGCCCGGGCTATCAGCACTCTCAGCTGACCCCTTATACGTCCCTGAACTCAGCAGGCTGGGTGAGACAGCACTGTCAGCTGTCACCCTTATGCGCCTCTGGACTCCGTAGGCTAGGCAGAGCAGCACTTTTCATGCCCCCTTTATATGCCTCTTCACAACACAATTGTTCTAGCAGTAACCCCCTTGATAAGCAAACCCCATAGGATTTTGGGCACTCCAGGGATCTTTGGCTTAGGTAAAAGAAGCGTTGCTGCAGAGCAAGGTAGGGAAGCCAAGAACACAAAGAAGTAAATGTATTTAGAGAGAGAGAAACTGGCAACCAGCTTGATTACAATAGTTAGTTTATTGCCAGGTATATAAAACTTATGATACTAATAGTGATGCCATACAAGGAGAGAAAAGCAATCTAACACTTAAATACAACAAAATTACAGTAGGGGTATTGGAGAAAGCTAGCCCAGGTTGGCTTACAAAAGTAGAAAGTTATACCTGGATTAAAGAGAGAGAGAGAGAGAGAGAGAGAGAGAGAGAGAGAATTGGGAAAGATGGGGGGGATCTCACCACTCCTTGCAGCTCAGAAGTTCCCAGGAGACAGGCTGTTCAGCTTAGGGTCAGGAACACTTGAGGGAGAGGCAAACCCCACAACAGGATCAGTCAGGAAAGCATGTGGGTCCAGGCATCAGAAGAGGAAAGCAAGAGAGGGTTTAAACTTGGGTAGGGGTTTTTTGTAGAACCAGGTTTGTTTGTGGGTAAACAATGTCTCTTCAGGGAGGTTTTCTTTATGCTAGACAATAGGAGCTGATCACTCCCAGCTATGGTCAATGTTCCTTGGGGGAGCTCACAATGCAACCAGGCAGATTCAGTGTTTTGCATGTCAATACTCGAATGGTCTGATAACTGCGGAGCTGGATGGGTGTAGGTGTGAGTTCATTTACATCAAGAGCAGAGATCTCCCATAATGCAGTGTGTCCCTGCCTTGCCAATCCCAGAAGTCAGTGCGATTCCTGCTTTGGAGCTTGGTTCTCCATTCTTCATGCTAATTCTTGTTCCATCTTCGATGTAAATGAGGCTCCAGTTCTCCATTCCATGTGCTAATTGAGATGCCTCTTTTTACATCTTCCATGTAGATGAGGCTTGGGGAGTTGTCTTAATCCTATCACCCTTGTTGGGAGGGTTTTAGGTGTGTCTCCCACAGCCTTTTCATAGCTTTTGTTTCTGGTGCAAGCAGAGGCTGGGGGGATTCAGGTGAGCCAGAAATAGAATAGGGGTTTTTCACCCTGGTTCCCCAAGAACACAGAGCTGCCAGGTAACACCTCCTCCAACCCTACACTAGACTGCTTGCTCGCCTGCCCGGCCCGAGGGCCAGGGCGAAAGACTGCTTGCGTGACTAATTCCCCGTTTATTTTAGGAAGGTGCAGGGACCTTCCCCAGCGGCTGGGCCCCCAGAAGGGCCGCCGCAACTGGCGGGAAAGAGCCGCCGGCCTACAGCCCTCAATAAGGTTTCTTTAAAATACAGGCAGGCTAAGGATGTTTCCAGATCAGCAGCCATTTTCCGATGTCTTAGACAAACATTTATGATTGATTTATTATTAATCATTTAAAGCATTAAAGATTAGGAACCTTGATGTAGAAATAGAAGACAAGGACCCTGCCCTGAAAAACATACAAACTAATAGTTTTCAGTGGTTTGTTGTCAAACTGGAAAGACATAACTAGTGGAATCCAGCATGGCTCTGTCCTGGGTCCAGTATTCGATATTCATTAATTACTTGCATAAAAGGGAGTTTGCTTATAAAATTTGTAGATGACACTACTAGGCTGGATAGGGTTGAAAGCATTTTGGAGAAATGAAATTGGAGAATTGGTCTGAAATCAACAAGATGAAATTCAATAAAGACAAATGCAAAATACTATGCTTAGGAAGGAAAAATCAAATGCCCAACTACAAAATGGAGAATAACTGATTAAGTGATAGTGCTGCTAAAATGAATCTGGGAGTTATAATGGCTCACAAATTGAATGAGTCAACAATGTGATGCAGTTTTAAAAAAGGCTAATATTCTGGGGTATATTAACAGGAATGTTTTCATATAGGACACAAGGTAAGTGTCCCACTCTTCTCGGCATTGGTGAGGTCTCAGCTGGAACATGGTTCAATTCTGGGTGCCACACTTTGTCCTTATTTTTCCTGAATTGCAGAGAGTCTAGAGGAGAAAAACAGAAATGATAAAAATTTTAGAAAACCTGACTTATGAAGAAAGGTAAAAATAACTGGGCATGTTTAATTTTGAGAAAAGAAGATTGAGGGGGGACCTGGTAACAGTCTTTAAATCTAGTAAAGGCTACTATAAAGAAGACAGTAATCAATTGTTTTCTATGTCCTTGAAGGTAGAACAAGAATTAACCTGCTTAATCTGCAGCAAGGGAGATTTAGGTTAGAAAGTTTTTTCCTATATCTAATTATAAGGTTAGTGACGTACTGGAATAGGTCACCAAGAAAGGCTGTGGAATCCTCATCTCTGGAGATTTTTAAGACCAGGTTTGATAAAACCTGCAAGGGATGGTCTAAGTATAATTTAGTCCTGCCACTGCCCTGGGAGCTGGACTAGCAGACTTCTCAAGGTTCTTCAGCTCTGTGAAATTTTGCTCAAACTCTATATTTCCCCACATATTGCAGTAGTGTAATCCATGTGACATTAGAGGGAGTTATGCTTATATAGGGGAGAGAAGAACAAGTAGCATAATTATGACCAATAAAATAAGTTCCAGTAGCTACTTCTATAATTAAAAGGGTACTCTCCACCTATTTAAGCCGATGGTGTGATGTGCCTCACAAATGCTATAGTCATTCTAAATGTCTTTTAAAAATTTATTTCTTTAATTGCCTCTCTGTGCCAGTTGAAGAAATGTCAACGAGACACAATGAGAACAAAATAACTACTAAGCTTTTCCGACCATTTTGCAACAAGCATTTGTACAAAAGCTGTGTCTGGACTAGACTACTCCTTTGCTAACATGTTGATGTTCAGAAAGAAGTAAAGAAAAGATAGCTGTTTGGTTTCTGTTCTAGCCCCAGCCCTTTATGGAGAAAACCTTATTGAATTTAATAGGGATGAAACCAAAATCAACAGGGTTCTATAAAATAACTCTGGAAATCCATATAATGTGGTTGTTACAGAGCTATTTAAACTTGTTTCATAGAGAAATATAGCCCTGGTTATAGAATTCTAGAATCTGGTTTAGAAGTTTTATAGAACAAAGATTAGTATTCTATATTAATATTCTAAAAGAATTTTCCATTGGGCGGGGGAGGGGAGCTGGATTGTCCACTCTTCAGTGAAGACCACCCAGATGAAATGCATATGGTTTGTGGGAAATGCTTAAATGGAGAGCCAAAACTCGGTGGCATCAGTTCCCTTTTCCTGACTCCACAAAAGCACCTTTATACATGTTTCATGGGACGTGTGCTCCACAAATTGGAAGAGTGCATGGCTGGGGAATGGACATCTGCTGTGAGATCTCTCTTGTGAGATACTGCTGACTATTCCAGTAAGCATATACTATGTTGTGAGAATCATCACACTGTAAAACAGCCTCTCGGAAAAAGGAGGGTTGGGGCTTTTGTGGTCAAGGTGGTGGCCAGAGATGCTGGTGGTAGTTTGGAGGTATGAAGCCTTGTATATGACCCTGGCTTTGAGGAATCTATTGATTGAGAAGAACTAATCACATTTATTTAAACTGAAGGCAAAGCTTCCTCCTTCATTAGGATTGTTCAGGGAAAACGCCATAAGTAGCAATTCACATAGCTTCCTGTTCCACATGTGGAGTTCCCCTACTTTGGGGATAGTCTAGTCCAGTGTTGGCAAAGAGAAGTATAAAGTATTTTTTACTTTTCTTTCTGAGAGGGCCTTAAAAACAAGGAAGACACATGTCAAGTCATGGGTTCAGTAGAAGTCTGGGCACACTGTTTCTGATAAAAACCTAGAATTTAGAGCAACAGGTGGGTAAATGAAAGTTACAAAACTTAGTAAAAAATATAGATAAATAAGGGTTTATATGAAATTAAATCTCCAGTACATTGACTTCTTTAAAAACAATGAAAGGTAGATACAGATTCATATAGAGCACCATCAACTGGAGTCCTGCTATAACATCACTTAGTTGTAATTACTTGTCACAGGCACATGTACGTGCAGCCATTCTGGGTGGTGGTCTAAGCGCAGTGCATTCATTGCTATTTTTTGACAGTGATACCAGCTAAGGATCTTGTCCTGCAAAGTTTGTTCCTGTAAGAAATCTTTTGCACACACACACAGTTCTGTTGTCCTCAGGCTATTGTAAAATACTATCTATATATTATTGATCATATTGTTATCTTAATCTCTTTTCTGTTACTAAAAAACAATCCTAAAACACAGGAAAAATACTGTAGATCAGACTTTCTATATATTATCAAATGGGCTCTTTAAAAATTGTGTTTTAAAAGTTTCCCCATAATGGGATTACTTATATGAGTAAGAATGCCTTTCATGGTGAAGGTTTGCATGCTTTGCTCCACATGTATTACAGAAAAAATCAATTGGAACAAAATCTTTAAAACCACAAGAGAAGTGTCCATTTTTAACATATGATTTACTCTGTAGCATACTCAGAAATATCAAAACAAAGAGATGGATTGTTCAATCTAATATAAAAAAAAGATCTTGCTGAGGTAGCTGATGTCAGTTTTGTATAATACGAGCTTTAGTGGTCTGGCTAGCTTCTAAGAACAGAATGCCAGTTCCTGTTAGGGAAGAAATCAAGGTCTTCTAGTCATGAGCTGTGTGAAGAAGTATATGATGATCCACATTATTTTTATTTGCTTTATTGCCTTTTGGTTGGTTGTCCAGATGGGGAGGTAGAAGTCCTGGGTGCTATGCCTGGTTCTGCCACAGACTTCCTGTGTGACTTTGGGTAAATAATTTCAAATCTCTTTCCTTTTGTTTCCCCTCCAACCCTTTGCCTGCCTTGTGTAGAACGCTTCAGAGAAGGGAGTCTCCCACTATATTTATACAGTGCCTTTTACAAAGAGGCCATGATCTTAGTGGTCTGCTCTACTCTAATTACACATAATAATCCTCTTAAAATTGTTATTTAGACTGTAGCATCACTCAGTGTGTGCAAGATGCTTTTCCAATGCACATGAAAAGACAGCCCCATCCTGAAGAAACTTCAGTTTAAAAGATCAATGAGATTTTGGGGAAAGGAATGCAATATTCAGTACAAAGTGATCAGGCTGATAGACACATGGCAGCAGATCCTAAGGTGGTGTAAATTGACATATTTTCAATATTCACTGACTTAAGTTGAGCTATGGTCATTTACAGAGTTGAGCATCTGTTCTATGAGAGAGTATCTTTTTTCTTTAATGTGTCCTTAGTTAAACATTGTTGAATTCTCTTCCTTCACTCTCCCTCCGTAATTCTGTACTCTCATATTTTTCATCCATTGATTCAGTTTCATGTCAAGAGCCCTTATACTCTTTGTTTGATAATTTTCCTTCTTTTATAGTTGACCAGTTCATTCAGATGACTTAGCCAGCTAACTTCTAATATGGGTCATGGGAGAAGTGAGTCTTTGTGAGTGCTTTAAGCAAGGAGATGATAGTGGGTTTTCACATTTAGAACTGAGAAATTCTGACTTCACATGCATAGATACGCATTACCAGAAGATGGAATACTGCAGTTTAATATATTTGTGGGTAAGCAGCAGTTTCTGTCTGCTGCTTCACCAGACTGTTGCCATCTTCCAAAAAGTGCAATATCAAGGCACCTACCCAGCATGCTTGTGCTTGTAGCTAATGGCAAATGGCATGGTTTATCTCAAAAATAGAGTAGTAGTTATTATTTTACCATCTGAAACCAATAGTTTTATTGGGTGAATACAGGTCATTCTAAGAGTTTAGATTAATTAGGCTTGATTTTTTGCAAGATGCTGAACACCCTTGCTCAGATCCAGAAAAGCATTTGAGCACATGCTTAACTTTAAGCATATGAATAGTCCCATTGACCTCAGTGGAACTATTCACACGCTTAAAATTCAGCATGCGCTTAAGTGTTTTGCTGGATCTGAGCCAGAGTGCTTTGCACCTTGCAGGATTGAGCAACTTGTGAAGACTGAAAGTATTAACATTGGAAAAAGACCCTAAACACAGCTATCAGATCTGAAAATCCCTGGATTCTGGGTGGTTTTGGAGTCTGAATTCAGGTCTGGCCCCAACCTTTTAAAATGATTAATATCTTTAACCTGGGCTAAACCAAAATATTGAATCTCACTGGAGAGATTCAAATGCTGGTTCAGATTGAGTTTTTGCCTCCTATCTAATTAACATAACAAGTAGTTGATTTTTGCTTCTTTTGTCCCTCCGACCTCTCCAATGCAATGAAAAGAAATTTTTTTAGCTAAGTCTCATTTGGTGAAACAAGCAAAAGACAAGTGTGGTAGAATAATTTACTGCAGAACACAAAGCAGTATAATGCTTAGCCTACATATCATCTTTCCATGGTGTGACTGAGAGTTGGTTAGGGTAACCATCTGATTCCTGAACCAGTCAGCTTCAGTGATGCTTCAATCAGACAAACACAGAATCCAGTAAATTACTTGGACCCTGTATTCTTCTATCACAACTGTGCTTTCTTTTAGGGAAACCATTGGGTTTTTTGGTTTTTGTGGGTTGTTTTTATTGCAGACAGTCAACCCATATTTCAGTGACTGGCACAGACAAACAAGTAATAAACTTCCAGTCATTTCCTTTATTCTATTGCTCAGATTGCAATCTGTAAGAGGAATCATTCATTTTGCATTTGCTGAATTTAGTCCTTTTTTTATTACCATCAACAGCAGTGAAAGAAATGCTACAACACCCTTCCGCTAGTTCCTTAGCAGAAATTTGGAATAAGATGAAAGGTGGGTAAGGAGGGAGGGGGTGGACCTGCAAGTATAACCGCCAGGCTATATATAATCTGCATTAGTTGTTGACTATGATTGATGCTGTAGCATTGAATTTCAAATTGTAAAATGTTGCCCACTTTATTTTTAGTGTCCTGACATTAGAAATACATTTCATCTTCACTCTAATAGCACCAACTTTAATGAATTAATGTAGCCCTTATGTGACTGTTATATGTACTTCCAGAAGTTCAATTTTAATCTATGAACTTTATTATTAGCATTTTGCTATAAGAGTGCACAGCACTCTGGAGAGAGAACAAAAACAGTCCCTGCCCTTGACGAGTTTTCAGGCTAGGATCCTGATCCCACAATAAACACTCTATACATGGATAACCATGCCCACAAGAGCCCCACTGCAGGACCAGGGCCTAGGTTAGATGTGACATGACAAATTGGGTGAGATTATACCAGGCAAGGGGTATTGAGGGACATTTAAGCATTTTAAGATTGCTTTAGCTTTTGCATGGAATACACTGATAGAACTGGCTTTGGACCCAGTATGATTAAAATGATAAACATGGTATTAGTAACTGACGAAGCATAACCAAAATCAATTGCAACCTTCCCCTGATCTTAACTTTCATAGAGGCATAGACTTTCCCCAGTTCTTTTATGTTTATAAGGGTTTAGCAGGGTATAAATCCTGATACAGCTCCCATTTCAATCAATGGGAATTGTCCTATTGACTTCAGTGGAGTTAAATCAGGCCACAGAACCCTTCGCAGTTTTGCTATGAAATAACCTACTCCCTAGAATTCAGATGGCAACATTTCCAGCAATACTTTTCTATATACTAGTGATCCATTAATATTTCCAACATCCCTACCAGAAATGTATAAATTACTCAGGGAATCTGGGGAATACTGTGGACTACAAATTAACTGGGAAAAGGCTTTAATAGTTAGCATAGTAGCCCTCTACATTCTAAAGCTACCACTATCCAATCTGCTCAGATAAATACTTTATTTTTAAATGCTCTTAGCATTAAGAAAAATATGCTGTTTGAACAGTCCTTTTTTTTTTTTAAAACATTATTAAATGATAGGAAGAGTAAGGACACTTTTTATGATGGCCCTTAATGGCAAAGTCAGTGTAATTCACAAGGGAATTCTTCCCCAAATTAACAATTTATTTACTACAATTCCACTTGTCCTGCCCAATCTTTATTTTTCAAAATAGGGTTCTGCAATAGCTTGCTTTGTATGGAGTAAGTATAATCACTGGATAGATCCTTAGCTGTTGCCACATCCTCAGCTAGTAATAATTCAATGTACCTCCCAATAAATAAACTGGAGATGCTCTCTTTTATCTCAGATGAGGATCTAGCCCAATAATTCTACCATCAGAATTGGAGCTGGCATTTCCTAGCTTGTTTTTAACCTTCCATCTGAATAACACTACTTCATATCCTGTCATGACTCAAATGTAGCTCACCTACAACAGAATAACAGATTCTTTCTGAGAGAATACATTGATGAAAACTCTGTAGGCCTCTTACTCTTCTCATAGTCACATAAATTGAAATCAGTGGAGTTACACTGCAGTAAATCTGGTATAAGTGATGGAGAATCAAGCTACACTCAGCTCTTTAAAAAACAAACAAAACAACTTGTTTTATCCTAGGATGTACAAAGCAAAGGAGTTAAATCTGGTCCAATGCCCTGAAGCTCCCAAATGCTCCCAAAGAGAGAGCTCTGTTTGACAACAACTCTTCTGGTTTGACAAAGCATTACCCAAAAATCTTCAAATATTTCTGCTTAAACACCATACTGAATCTGGTTCTTTTTTCACTGAAGATCTATCCCACAATAACATACGGCCACAGCTTGAGCTATTCCAGAAATAACATAACTCTCCTGTATTACAAAATGCAGCACAATTGTATGTAGTGAAAATAGTTTAAGGAGAAAAAGTGTACGAACAGAATCGAGAAATATGGAACAACTTCAGTTATTTAAAACTAATTCACCCACCTTTGATTAACCAATGTGCAAATTCATGGATCAGTAGAAAGTGCCATAAAGCCTGTTCTAACTGAATAGTAAAAATCAAAACCCAGTGGGTAAAGGATTTAATCATAGATTGGAAAGCCACTAAAAGGAATTAAGTAATTGAGATATTTGATCAAATTTCTTAAAACTTAAACATGTTTATAGGGAAAAAATTCTGCAGAAGAAAAATCTGTACAGCATCATGAATTGTTGCATCACTGGCTGTTATACAAATGACACTTTCCAAAAATATTACTTACATGATCTTTCCCTAGTCTTCAATATTAACTCATATTAAATAAGGGAAAACAGTTGCTATTATTAATACAGTTTTCTTTAAATATGTTTTATAAAAGCTTTATTCTTTGCAGTCCTTGACACTGTTGGAAAGAAAAGGTTTAAAGAAGTATTACTTGAAACCTCAGATATTGAGCTAAAAGGTTTGGGGTCTAACAGTGACTTAGGTTAGAAAACTAGAGGAGGCAGTGACCTATGAAACTCACAGGGTACAGTTTCCATGATATGTAGTTAAGGGGTCAGGTTAAACCACTGAGCCAATATGAGATCTGTTTCCTGCAGTGAAATTTATGTATATAGAAAATGAGCCTGAAAAATGCCTGTCTGACAACTATTGGGTACTGTAGCACACATGCAGGTCATCTTGAAAGTAAAGGATAAGGCACTTGCTATAGTTTTTTGTTTGTTTGTTTTTGTTTTTGTTTTTTTTCAAACCATCTCTTCCAAGTGCTTGAAAGAGGACAGAATAAAAGCAAAGAAGCAGAACGCTCTGGATATTACACAGTGAGTACATTATTTGGAAAGGTCTTCACCAGCAGTATCCATGTGAAAATCAGTTGAATCCCTTCATTTATGTGGTCACAATAAAATAGCCAACAATTAGCACCTGGAAATGCCTCTGTGTACTACCAAATACAAGGTGCATGAGGTAATCTCTTTTATTGGACAAACTTCCATTGGTGACAGAGAAATGAGGTTTTGATTTTACACAGAGTCTTTTTCAGATCAGCAGAACTTTTAATGCTGTGGGAGGGGGAGAGGAGGGGACAAAACTCTTCAGTGGGCCCTAATACTAGCCTAATATTTAATTTAAGCAACTAGCATTTCCTGCACAATACAGATCAGTATCAAATGAACTGGATTCAGTAAACTAAAGCAGTTGCAGTCAGGAATGTGGGTGTTGGTGTAAGTCTCATTGCATTTGACCAGGATGTGGACATATGACCCAAAGGAACACTAAAAAATTTGACACGGGGGTGGGGTCGGGGGGGGGGAAATAAAGATGATGGAAACCACAATTGATGTGCTATAGATTTCAGGCAGAAAAGACTAAGATTTGAAATATATGAAGGGTTAGAACTTATATTTTGTTTTTCAGATAATGTATTTCCTTCATATCTTCCATTTTTTATTCATTTATTTATATACATGCATACCAAGCAAAATGGGTCTGCATGCCAAAGGTGGAACATGTACCAGTGGTTCATTGACACTACTGTACACTGTAGTTGATTTAATAGTCACTGGAAAAATGGTGAAGGTCATTACCTAAATCCAGAGATTGTCTTAAATCGTTTAGATGAGCAAAGCATGTCCAAGTCCTTTTTCATGATGTCCTCTGCTCAACATCTTGGATTTTTGTACCTTCTGGATGTATATGCCCAACTCCATCCTCTGTGACAAATGTAAGAGCTACTTCAAAAGAGTTTCAGCTGTGTCTTGGGCTAGTACACAACTACAGAAAAAGTAATTGCATGTCCAGATCCTGATTCAGCAAAGTGTCACTGGGACTTAAGCACATGTTTAAATCCAGTCCTGAATGGATTCTCACCGGTAAATCTCTTGAGTCATTATCAGAAAGTTGATTTCCTGGAGATATATTTCAACCTGCCTAGCATTTAAACACAAAATATGCTGTTGTATCCTCTGGTAGCTTGGTACACTGTGACCTAGATACTCTGTAATTCTTCCTCTTATCATTTAGTATATGGATCAGTTACGTCAAGTTTGAGAAGCAAGCCATTGTTTATGCCTCAAGACCTTTAGGAAAACTTATTTTTGGAGTGTGGAACTTTAACAAATATTTCTGAAACTGAAAATGTACATAGTCACGGTCACAGACTTGTTATTTTTTATCTGCCTCTAGCATCCGTGTTCTAATAGAGAAGCCAAATACTTTGTTAGAATGGCAAAAACTGTCAAAGGCGATACACTATCTTTAACACAGCAAATAGCTTCCTTTCTGCTATCTTACCAAACAGCACTGAACAGTCTAAAAAGCAAATGCCTACTAAACTGCCAATAGGATGATAGTCACATGCCTCATAGCTTGCAGTCTGGTCTGATTTGGATAACCACATGCAATACACTGGCCCACAAACAGAGTCAAATTCTGTTCTCAGTTATCCCAGCAAAACCTCACTGAAGTCAGTGGAATTTTACTGGTTTACAATTGAGAGCAAGATGATAGGGAGAAGTAGTAGGAGAAAAAAGGGCAGCATTGAATGTATCAACTGTTTCTTGTTATGATTACTTCGCCTAGACTTTATGGGTATGTCTATATTGCAATTAAACCTCTGTGAGTGCCCTGTGTCAGCTGACTTAGGCCATTGCCCAAGCCCCATGAGCCTAAGTCAGCTGACAAAGGCCACTCAAGGAGGTTTAATTGCAGTGTAGACTCTATATAGTCTGACTTTCACAAAATTACTGTTTGTTTTTTGTTTTTTTATTCCATGAAAAAAAATTGCTCTGTAGGTTGTTCATGATTATTGTGACTATTCAGCATCCAAAACTTGAGTTGCACTGGTTAGATTTGATTTCTTATTTTAATTATTTGTATTACAGTAACTCTTAGAGGCACTAAATGAGATTGGGACCCCCATTGTGCTAGACACTGTATAAATATACAGAAAATAGTTGCCTACAATCTAAATAGGCAATATAAAGATAGGAGAAGAAGAGGGTGGTGTTATGGATAAAGGCACAGGACTCAGAAGATTCCATTTTCTGGCCCTGCCACAGACTTGCTATACGACCATAGGCAAATGACAGAAATTGTGTGACTCAATCCCCTATTTGTAAAATTGGGGAACCTCTTTTCTTCCACCCTTTGTTTTTTTTCTATCTAGAATGTAAGCTTTGTGAGGCATAGACTGGCTCTTGTAGTTGTCTGGGATCAGACTGGGGCCTATGTTCTAGGACCCTGTGAAGTAAAAGGGTCCCTGAGTTTGGGCTCCAGCCTGAGCCCAAAAGTATACACGGCAATGAAACAGCCCTGTGAACCCAAGTTGGCTGGCACTGGCCAGCCATGTTTTTTTCTTCGCTATGTAGACATACACTATGTTGCACAAGGGCTGCTTGCTTCTGAGGAGCAAAATGCCAAAAAAGAGACGAGAGAGGCAAGAAGGAGGTGGAATCGTAGCCCCATCACCTTCTGCAGTGTGTTGCAGTGGGTGGTCAGAGCACCAGGAGAGCAACTGATGATGCAGATCTCACAGCTTTGTAAGCCCCATATGGTATTCTGCTTGCCTGAGGCACAATCTTCCAGGTGTTCTTCAAGGGGCAGTGTGGTTCCATATTCTCTGTTTGCAAGGGAGACGCATACATGCCTTTTTCTAGCCCTCTTGTGTGATCCTCCATCTTCCACACTCAAGACTTCATATTTCGTTACACCTGGGCCTGATCCTGAAAAGCTTTACTCCCATGTGAAGTCTCATTAACTGAACCCTGAGGGTGATAACTGTTGTAAAAGTTAGGCAAAACTGCTTGAATTGTATTGAGCTCCCTCTCATCTGGTGACACAGCAACCCCTGGTGGGAAAAAAGTGTAATAGCAGCACTTTCATGCAGAATTTATTATTCTTCAGAGGAAAAATATCTGCAGAGGACATGAATTCTGTGCTGGCACAGTGACAGAGAATTCATCCAGATGTAATTATGATCTTGTAACATTGATAACATATTGCAGACATGTTAAAATTTTGTCTATTTAAATGCTAGTGAACTCATACTTAAGGATGCATTTGTTAAGGACACCCAGTTATAAGCACATTTGTGTTTCCAAGGCCAGCGGAGTTTGTAAACCCTGAAATTTAAATATATTTGGTTAAAGTAACTACTGGGGCAGTTCAGGATAGTTCAGTAAAGGATAACTCAGATAAAGAGGGATGAGTTTAGGGGAGATAAACATGCAAATTAAATACCTCAAAATCAAGGAAGTTCCCAGCCCTGCTGAAGAAGTTAATTAAGTTTGAAAACTCCAGTACAGAATTTTCCATTTCTTTCTTTCTTGAAACAAATAAAAAAAATCCAGATTAATCAGCAAATCAATTATCAAGAAATCCACCAAAATTCCGGACAAGGGAGTTAAGGAAGTTCAAGAGAGTTCTCTTATGGACAAACCAAGATCTTTTTTCCCTGTTTTGCTGAACAATGAAAGTCATGTTCTTTGCTTTTGCAAAATCAAACCCATAGAGAGTTCAGGTCCAGGGTCCATTCTATCAAAACCACAGAAATTCCAGGTAATTTTGATTTAATGGTTCTAGTTTTTGGCCAATTTCTATTGCATAGCTGTATTTCTTATGCTACCCCAGCTGAAATAAATAAAATTATTTTACACCCCAAATTAGTGTGAAATAATGTTTTTCAGCCTTGCCTGCTTCAGACTCCAAGCTATTTTTCAAATGTGATGTCACGGTAGTTTCTTTAGGTAATAATTGAAGAATCATTAATCGTCTTTATTTTATGAAACCTGGCATTTTCCCATCGAGTGCTTTGTTTCTCAACAGCCTTGCACCTGCTGCTTTTCCAGTTTGTCATATTCTAGCATGTCAGCTCATTGATATATTTCAATATAACATGGTGACATAGACTTTTGAGGATATACCAGCTGTTCCTTTTTTTTTTTTTTTTTGCTTGGATACTGTAATCTAAACTGGCAATGTGCACTATGTTTTATATACCTTTATGTTTTTTGTAACAAACAGCTGCATGGATGATGTATAATTCTTTCATGTGTACAGCTGCAGGATATTATGATGAAGAAATAAAATAGAAGAGAAACAAATTAAACTTAGTATCGTTGCTGTTTAAACATAGTTTAGACAATAGCTAAGAAACCTAAACCTACAATGATTTCCAATAGAATCACTACCCTTTTACATGTTGCATAATAGATATTATCACAGGGTATATTGACTATTGTGATTAGATGTTTTTTAGGTTATACTATATATTAAAAATATGTTAATAAATTGCACACAGAGGGTTAATAAATGATTAAGAGATGTTATAAGCATACTACAGACAGAGTGTTTTTTGATGGCTATAAGCACATCAATAAATAAGTATTGTAGATGACCTCAGCAACCTATTGAATTGTTGGACACTTTAACAATTGATTGACCATAAAATATTAATTCTTGAATCTTTTGTAACATTTTATAATCCTTTTTCAATGTTTTATAAATTCATACGAAGTGTGACCATCAGTTGACCATAACACTTCACGTATACTGACAATTCATTAATGGATAAATATCAGTGGCTAGGCAACAATTTAGCAATCTCTTGTTTGCTGTCCACAAAAATCTAGCACAAACATATACCTATCAACTTGTTATAAAATGGCAAAAGTTATCTGTTCAACTGTCCATTCAGGGCATGAACCATAATAAATAATATAATCTTTGTCAATGATATAGACTTCTTCCTGCCATTTTCATACATGCTTCCCTGTTGCTCTAGCTAGCAGGTCCAGCATTATAAACCTCACTACAAAATTCTCACCTATGGATTAACTTCTTATGTTTAAAATGGTGCTGCTTATTGCATTTGTCAAGCATAGTTCCTCAGCAGTTGTTGGTGGCTGACTCCAAGTCCATCTAGATATTGGAGTAATGGCCTGTATTACACGTGTGGGCAGATAGAACATTTACAGTATGCATGCAATATTGGAAATAATGCTTGGAAACTGGAGGGGTCTTAGTGTTGGTAGCCAGGGAACAATCCAACGAGAACAAAATCATGAAGCCATTTATAAAGGTAGCATTACCATAAATGCTGTTACCATACAGGCCATTGTGCCTGAGAAGACCTGTTTTTCCTTGATGGACATTGGAGCTACTGTTTCTCTAGTGACCAGGAACTTTGTGAATATTATTTTGATTTTCCCCTCATCTGTTTTGTGCTCCAGTGGGAGCCAAGAATTGTTAACAGAAGGGCAGATTTTATTATTTATCTTGGCAAATGGACAGGGCAACACACTTTTATTGATATAATGCCTTACTCTGTGTTGAGAACATATTTTATAGTCTAGAATCTGATGGTGATAGATTGGGGAAATCCATTATTGGGATGGGATAAACATCGTGTCAAATTGGACACTGACATCAATGTATCTGCTCCATCTGTTGTGACAGCTACAACACCGAGGCTATGAAGGATATGAATATATCTTTTTCTTCAGTTACAAATATATACTTGTGACAGAACCCACTGAAAAGTTGGCAGTGACTCACTTGACAGAACGCTGCATTGATGCATATCCCATCAAATAGACATCATAACAAACTCTTGGGTCAGACTGACATTCAAGTGCAGGCTATGTTAAAGAGGGAGCAATTCATCCATTCCTAAATCCATGGGCATCTTCAACTTTTCTGATTCAAAAGAAAGATAAAACACACTGCTTAAGATTTTAGATGTTTAGTGTTACAAAGGAAGATGCACAGCAATTTCTAAAAAATAATATTTTGGACCAATCTGAGGTTGTCCAGTGGCTCATGGATATTGGCAGCTACTGTTAAAGAAATTGCACCAAAAAAAAAAGTCTTCTCATATGGACCACATCATTATGAGTTCACAGTTTTGCCTATTGGGATGACCACTGGATAGCTTTCGGAGATGAATGACTAAACTGTGTGCTGTTTGAAGCAGATTTGTACCTACATTATGTAATCGAGTACATTTCCAGCTGGATGAAACACCTACATCAGTGGTGTGGCGTTGAATCTGAGGTTACATCTTAGTCCGAGCAAGTATTAAGTTGCACAATACTGTGAAATTTTGGGGACATTCAGTGGCAAGATTGTTCCTGTTTTATAGAAAATCAAAACGCTCTATGAATTCTAGAAGTCTATAGTAGATTCTACAGATTGACCTAGTGCCAGATCTGCCCATCTTATTCTGACAACTATTATAATTACCTGGTGTTCAGTCTGAACTCCTAGATGTAGACATTTCAAATAACTTGGGATTATGCATCTGAGCTTCCTTTTACATAAGGATAGGTTTTCAAAAGATTTTCCAAAGTCAGTTTCCATATTTGCAAGCATAATTTGTCTGTGTTCACAAAAATGAACTGGATTTGTAACTCAGAGTACTTGCTCATCTAGCTGCTTGGTTTGCCTATGCAGTTTGGATGGTGGATGCACAAATCCTCCAATTTACATTTATATTTGAATTGCAAAACGTCCATTTATGCTGCAAATCAATTATAGATACACATTTTACAAGTACAAATTATACCCCACAGTAGAGAGGCTAGATCTTTTAAAAAATCTGGTCCAGTGGTTATTTATAGTTTGTTGAATAGTTTTCTTTCCTCTTTTTTTTCTTTGTTGTCGTCTTTCATATGTGTATTGCAGTACTATATGAAGCCCCAAATATAATTGGTACACCATTGTGCTAGGCACAGTTCAAACACATAGTGAGAGACAGCCCTTCCTCGAAGGAGTTTACCATCTATAATGGGATAGTTAATAGGCAGACCGCAGGTCAAATCTGGACTGCCAGACAGTTTTGAACAGACCCCTAAATCTTTATTTGTTTATTATCATTATTATTGTTTGTTATTGTTTTCCCTGTAGTCTGTACCTTGACTATACCTTGACCAAGAAATTTGGACCTTGACAAAAAATAATTGAACACCCCTGATCAATATAAACAAGAAATAAAATGGGAGGAGATAGCACCTCTTTTGTTAATCTGAACAACCTACCATCACTTTGATTCACCAGAAGAATATGTCCACCACCAAATCCAGTGCCTGTTCGTTGACTCCTGTGGGAGGATCAAAATGTATTTAATGAGCACTTTCTTCATTCACATTTTTAAGGGGGGAGGGAAAATTGAAGGCTCTTGCTGAGCAATTTTTCTAAGAGATATACACTGGGCATCATTAAACGCTCAGTATTTGTCACTCAGGAGTATGCCCATTATCTCTTCTTCTCACTCCAGGAAGGTATCTCAGTTACTGCAGGTACTTCAGGCAATGAATGTAGAATTTTTAATAACTCCCTCTATGCATATACTGTGTTTGTGAATGATTAACAAGGTTTCGGCTTCAGAAAAAAAACTTTAATACAAGTACTGGAGGATTATGATGTTCACCAGAGTTCCTGTGAATACAGTTGCTCAAGCTAGGTGTGTAGGAAACTGGAAGAATAATTTTACTAAAATATACATGCAAATTGGGAGGCACAAAAGGGATTTGTATGGAAGAGATTTTTAAAACAAAAATAGATTGCCTAGTTACCAACACAAAATCAATCCTCAAACATTCGCATTTCAGGAAATCTTTCACAAATACTGTACAGGTATTATGCAAAAAGGATATTACAAGTTATAGACATTTTAGCTACAATTCCAGATGCATTTAAAGGCATAGTCATCAGAGATTTGAAGCCTTTCAAATCAAGTCATCAGAGATTTGTAGCATTCCTCTGTTTAAAGGCCAGAGGCCAGGTTCTCAGATGGCATAAATAGGTGCATCAATAGGGCTGTATCTGTTTCCATCAGCTGAAGATATGGCCCCAGGTCTTTTGGCTTTACATATCACATTCATTTTCAGATTAAAAGAATGGTTCTTACATCTGAACAAAGCTTTCTGAACTAGTGAAAATGCAGATTTATCAGGTCAGAGTCTTTTTAAACTTCTGGTTTCTTTCTCTAAGTTTAAGTGCTACTAACTGATCTTTATATTTCCTGTCAGGGTAGAGAAGGGAAATGACAGAGCCAGGAATGTGAGATATGTTTGCTGCTTCAGAGTCACACAGAGAATGAAAGGCATAAAGTAAGGCAGAGCCAATCTTCACTGGAGACAAGATGCCCAGAGGAAGATGGGCTTGCATAGCTTTTCTTTGCCACTTGTCAGAGAACACCCCAAGATTGAGGCCTGGCACTCGTTGACTTTTTAACCTTCCTCTAGTATTTGTGCTGCTTAGATTAATGCTACCCCAATCACTAAAGTCTGGTCATATGCCTTGAATACTCACATTAAGTGCTCTACAGACCCATAATGACAGACCCCCATGTAAAACCATTAATTGTTAACTGTTTCTTATAGGTGTTTGGATTGTCTGCATAAGGGCTGGTGCCTTCATGCCCAGGTATATCACATTTCTGTAGTCCAGATGGGAGGTAATCAAAGCATGTAAATCTGAGTACATGTCATTGTCTGCCAGAGTAGGATAGAGTCTCCTAGTCAACTGGAGGTGGTAGAAGACATTACTTGTGGATCCTGCTGTGTGAGAGTTTAGCGGCACCAAAGAATCCATGAGAACCCCTAAACTATAGACTGAATTTACTAGACATATTGATTCTACACATATTGATTTCAGGACAGCTATTCTTATTTACAGCCAAGAATCTAGCCCATAATGTCTACAACTGTCAAGCAGAGGTTGATTCTAATTTAAAGAAAAAGAGAAAAAGTGTTGTTTCCATATACTGTAAAGAAATTTAAGTTTAGCGGTATTTGTTACTGTCATTAGTGAGGTGTAATTTCAGCAGCTGAGCAGAGGCATGGTATGAAAGTCAAATTCAAGACAGAAATTTGTTACAATAAACAGGGCATGCTTTATGTAATTTGCCTTTCTCTGAAATTAAAAGTAATACTTTAAAGTCATTAGCACTGTGATGAAAACAAATATCAAATTTCTGGGAGTTAGATGGCAGTGTTATCTTACATTACATTCCTTCTGGTGTTTTTCTTTTCTCTCGATTTTGTGGCATGCATTATATTCCTTGGTGGACATAGGAATTTCTGGAAATGTTCTGAGTCATTAATGATCTGTAGAGACTATGGATCAAATTTGGAAGGGATTGATGCAGTTTAGGAAACCAGGACTCTAAATTGATGTGACTCAGAGCTTCTTCCATCTACCCAACATGTAAGTTATGCTTACTTAAAATCTTCCCAGAGTTTCCCTTTAACTCACTCAGACTCATTTGTCAACATGCAGCTCGCACCCTACTGTATTTGTTATCTCTAATGTCTTGAAATTATGGGTTTTAGGGGATCGTAATTTGGTCTATCTCACACACCCAGAAACTGGATGAGGGAGAGTAGATGTTACACCAATTCGGATTCCCACACATACCAGTAAGTCGGATCTAAGCAGATCTAAGGATTTCTGAATCCAAGGTATTCTAAGTGAAAGTAAAAGTCTGTTGTACATCACTTCTGCTTTCACCTTAAATCTAGATGAGTGCAGAAACTGTGTTTCTGACTGACTTTGAACTCATTTGACTTCACTAAATAAATGCATTTTAAATCTCAAAGGCTTGTTAAAAGGTATTGATGAAGGAAAATGGATGCTAATTAAATTGATTTAAACAAAACGTTTGCAGAGGTTAAAATATTAGCTGTTTGCATCTCTTCAGGTGCGCACACAGTACTTGCTGAACTAACCCACTGCTCAGTCATGGCATAGGCAGAGGTATTGCCTTTAGATTACGTTATTCTGAGGAATTATGTCAGACAGCATTAAATCAAATCTGTAAAGATATGATTTAACTTCTGCACTGTTTTCCAGAACTAGTACTACTAGGAATGATGGCAATAGACAGAGTGCAATTCTAAAGTGGACAGCTAGACATAGCTGTGCCCTAATGGAGGAATGAGTCATCCATTTTTAGAGATTTTCGCTGCCTTCACTAGCTGTAGGTAAAGAAATATCTTATCTAAATTTACTGTATATTAAAGAAAAAAAGAGTAGCAGATAGGCCTCCTCATTCCCTGACTAGGACATTCCAGGAGAAGATATAGCCAATTCCTCAGAGACCCTCCTCTGCATCATGTGGGTGCAGGTCACTTGCCTAGATTATCTGGGTATATCTTGCTTAATCTTTTCCCTTCCATTGTGGGGAAGTCAAGCACTGATGCACCTCAGTTCCTCCTGTTCTCTGCCTGTTCTCTGTCTATTGCTGACAGTAATTTTCCTGTTGGTTGGAGTACTTTGCGTGTTGGGTGATGGTGTTGGGCTGCAATATACAGGAGGTCAGACTAAATAATCTGGTAGTAATTTCAGGTTCTGTGAACCTATGACCTCACTGCCCATCATAGAATCTGTCTACCACCAGCAGGGCTCCCTCATGACATATAGTGGGATACACTGTGAAAAAGCTTCACATAACGTGTTTCTCCTCCCACCAAGCAGGAGCTGCTCTTTCATTTATGAGATGCATTTGCTGTAGCAGGATTATTAATCAGGAGTATTAGCACATTGAGACTACCCTGCCCAAATTCAAATTTTTGTATTTGGCCCCTGGCGACCATAAATAAACCAAATATAAACAATATATTTATAAATCCCACAAAATACATACACAAACGTATTTACAGAATATTGTTTTTAATAAGCAATTGGCTCTGCTTGTGGGTTTTTTTTTTTTTTGGGAGCGATGTTATGGAACTTATTATATAGGCACCATGGCAATCGTATTATGGGAGAGCGGGTATTTTATCTTCGCCTTCCCGTGATTTAAACTGAGCTAGTTGTTTGGTGACTCACTGTTGTGTGTATTCCCTAACCTATTTTGACTGCAGTATCTGTGACATTTTCATTGTAATAAATGCTCATCCTAAGTATCACTAGTTCCAGTCTTTCATTAGTTCTGGTCATTAGTTCCAGAGTCTCTTTGACGGAATAAGGAGAAAGACATCATAACACTCAAAAACCCAAGTAGAGAGCAGTGAAGGGTCATTTTGAAAATAAATGAAACAGCCAGACATTGGTAGAGGGGAAGAAGGAAAAGTGAGTAGCCCTGGTGTCACAGATGCAGCACATATGAACTAAGCAAAAGCTATGTAACAGTCTGCTAGAAGACCAACAAATGTTCACAGCCGACCAAAAGTTATCTCACAGAGCCAGAACTACTTTTTTCCTCTTTACACTGAAACTTGAGACCATCCATGGCCTTCAGATACCATTCTGGTTGGTTCTGTAGAAATATGTCATATATCTGCTGGGAAACCAAAATATAAAAAAGAGGGTCCCTAAGGAGTCTAAGATGAAAAATAAAGATTGGCAGAATTAAAATATAGAGTTTAAGTGATGTGGCAAACGGCCAGTTTCTCCCTAGTGGGTCTCGCACTTTTGCCTCTCGTAGTGGGCCAGGGTGTCGCCGGTTACCCCGCCTTCCCAGGGAGGGGGGTAGGGACCCAGGCCTGCCCGCTCCTCCGGGTCCCAGCCCAGGGGCCCTCTGAGTAGCAGCTATGTGCTCCTGTCACCTTACTTGCAGCTGCAGGCTTCTCTCCTGGGCTACTTTCCCCCCTCTGTCTTTCTAGCTTCTTGAGCCCAGTACCTTCCTCAGGACTCCACCTCTCTCCCACACACCACTGCACTCCATTCTGTTCTTCTCCATGACTCCACGTACCACTGTACTCTGTTCTTCTACACACATTCCTCTGCTCACCATACACCTACTCCTTCAACTCCCACCCTGTCTCTCAGGAGTAGAGGGTTTTTATAGGCACCTGGGTGGGACCTTAATTCATGTAATTCACTAATTACCCTGTACTGACTTTGGCTAGTCTATAGGGAATAAAGCCCGGATCATTCTGACGCTTACATAGCGCCCTTCCAGAACTTTCCTACTGCCCTCTGCCCTTGCTATACCACAGTGAGCACTAGCAAATTCAGACATTGTAGTGGTGTGCACCACAGAAAAGACTGGGAATAAATAAAACATCTGCATGTTCTATTTCAACATTACCAACATTCTCATCCCTGCACAATGTCCATGACACTCTTAATAATCTGATAGTAATGATAAAAAACAATGCCACAGTTGCCTGTCTTCACTAGGAAAAAAAGGTGTGTTCTTAAATCGACATAGCTTACCTGAGTTAATGAACACAAGGTAAAATTCTTGTGAAGACAAGACAATTCGTAGTATTCACATGCATTGGGTTGAACTAAAGATGGGGAGTTTATATTTTCATATGTGTTAGCCAGACAAGGTGAACATTAAACTGGCTTGTCTTCACTATGATTTTAATGAGTAAGCTTATTCAAATTAAGAATGCACACCTTTTTTCGTAGTGAAAATTACCTGAATGAAGAAAAAGTTTAGAAATGGGATATTAAGAAATAGCCTTGGAAAAAAAGGATGGTTTTGTGTTTATGGCACTGGAGTAGGATTCCAGAAAACTAAATTCAGTTCCTGGCTATAAAACTGAATTCCTGTGTGATATGGGGCAAGTGACCTAATCTTTCTTTCCGCCTTGGTTTTCATCTGTAAAATGTCTCCTTTCTTCCAGATTCCACATATCAGTCTTGATTGTTTAGAGTGTAGGATCTTTGGGACAGGGATTGTTTTTTACAAAATGTATGCTACAGTGTACAGCACCATGGCCCCTATCTCAGATGGGCCCAATAGGTGCTATTGTAATACGAATAGGATAATAATAGAAGTGGTGGCTAATGGGAGAAGGAGTGATAATTAAATTGGAATAGGCATATGAGTATAGAAATGGCAAAGTGGAAACATTACTAAGTATAGGGCAATGAAGTGTCACTCTTCTCACCTGCCACTCAATTTTTGGCAGCCTGTCGCACAATCCTGCACCTGAATTAGATTCTCACTCATTCAGCAAAGCTACTGTCATAAGTTGCAGTTTCTCCTGACTCCTCCAGGTCATGCTCACTGACTCAGAACATGGATGAGTCCATGTAAGTACATTGTCACCTGACCCTGGGGGCGGGTGGGGGCAGAGCGTGAGAAGGAAGATTATAAAAAGGGGAAACATTTGCCATGCTCTCCCTCTTCCATCTCGATCTACAAATACCACCTTGGAATGAAGTGCTGACCAAAAGGCAGAGCCTGCTTGAAGGGGAACCAGCCAGCCTGTGGTGAGCATCACCTAAGTTTGTGAGGTTGCTGAAAGTGTTAAGCTTTTAGAATGTGTTTTTGCTTGTGTTTATCTTGACCAAACTTGACTTGTTATTGTTTGACTTATAATCACTTAAAATCATTCTGTAGTTAATACATTAATTTGTTTTACCTAAAGCGGTGCGTTTGGTTTGAAGTGTGTTGGAGACTACCTGGGAATAACAAGACTGGTGCATATCAATTTCTTTGTTAAATTGATAAATTTATGAGCTTTACATTGTTCAGTGGGCATAACACTAGGGCTGCATATAGGACTGGGGTTGATGGCTTGGGTCATTCTGTTGCATAATCCAGAGAGTGGCTAGCTAAAAGTATTCAGTCACTTAGTTGAGAGATGCTTACAGGCTGGAGGCTGTGCGTGAACAGCCCATGAGTGGAGATTCTCACAGCAGAGCAAAGTAAGACAGGCTCCAAGAGGGGTGACGCCACATTTCACCAGTCTAGATTGCACAAGGGGGACATCACAATCCTCCCCCCCTTACAAAGCTGCAGGAAGGTTAGTGACTGGCTAATCTGAAGGCAGTAAATTAGGGACTTTCCGCCTAGATAAGGCGACTGCCACAACATTTTCCTTCCCTTTAATATGAACAATTTCCATGTCAATTTCTGAAGTATGATGCTCCAGTGTAGGAGTTTGAAGTTGGAGTCTTTGGTCTTATGTAGCCAAATGAATGGGGAATGGTTAATTAATATTCTGAACTTTCTGTTGAATAGGTGTAGGGTCTTAATTGTTTAACTGCTTCTTAATTGTTTAACCTTCCTTCTCTGTGACTGAACAGTTTTGTTCAACTGGAGTCCGTTTTTAGCTTCAAAAATAATTTGGTGTTTTTTGCTATGTTCCCCTGTCTGCATCAGCACAGTGCCCAATCCAGTATCTCATGTGTCTGTGCACAGTTCAAACAGCTTGTCAAAGTTAGAGCTAGCTAGAATAAGCCTTTCAGATGAGATTTTTTTTTCACCTTATCGAATGCCTCCTGGCATGTCTCTGTCCAGTCAACTATGTTTGACTTATTCTTTTTACACAGATCTGTGATTGGAGACACAATATCACTGAACCCACACACAAACCTTCCGTAATAATTAGCCAGACCTAAAAAAAATTAGTTTCTTAATTTGGGGTGTAGGCCATTTCACAATAGCTTCCACTTTTAAAGGGTCAGGAGAGATTTCTCTGTTCCTTCCCCCCCACACTCCTGTGTTCCAAGTACAGTACTTTGGCAGCTCCAATTTTACACTTAGAGGCTTTTATGGTTAAGCCTGCCTCCTTGAGCTTTGACAGCATAATTCCCAAGTGGCGGTTGTGGTCAGCCCAAGAGTTGCTGAATACAACAACGTCATTCACAAACACCTTTGCAAACCTTTCAGTACTAAATTGACCAATCATTGAAAACTCACTCCTGCACTGATTAAACCAAAGGGTAACAGTGTGAATTCATAGAGCCGTGTATCGGTAATGAAAGCAGTTTTCCTCTGAGCATCTGCCTCTGGGGGTATTTGCCAGTACCCCTGAGTCAAATAAAAAGAACCGAGATATTTGGCTCTGCTTAAAGTATCCAGCATGTCATTGATCCTAGGCATGGGAAATACTGTAACATCACTGAGTTTCCTGTAATCAACACAAAAAACTAGTGTTGTCCTTTGGGACCAGGACCATGGATGGTGTCTAGAGCTATCAGACTCTTTGATCACCTCCTTGATCTAACATATTTTGCACTTTTGCCTTAATTTGCTTTTGTATCTTGCCAGTGGCCCAGTAAGGTCTGCTTGGGGGCGCGTTGTGGTCCATTCATGATAATTTTATGGCTTGCCAGAGACGTCTTCCTGGCTTGCTAGAAAACGTTTCTTTGTGTTCCTACAGCACTGACACCACTTCTGCCCTTTCCTCTGGTGTTAAATTACTGCAGATGTCCATATCCTCTAGGTTTGTGTCTCTCTGGCATTCTGCTATCAGAGCAATGAGGCATGGGACCTCAGTGTCCCTTTCTGCACAACAATGTTTAATATGGCCTCCCTGTTGTGATAATCCTTAAACCTATTTACATGCACCAATTGAGAGATGGTGTCATCCAGAGGTTTTTTAACAAAGTGTGTGTCCTCAGATAACATCTCTATCACCTTGTAAGGCCATTCCCATGAATTTTGCATTTTACATTTCCTAATAGGGTTTAACACCAATACCAAGTTCCCCATCAGAAAAGAGTGTTTACAAGTATTTTTATCATACCACACCTTTTGTTTGGCCTGACTGTCTTTGAGATTTGCCTGGTCAACGTCAATCATATTTTCAGACTCCTTCTTGAACTTCTGTACATATTCAGTCACCGGCTCATCCTTCCCTCCCAGGAGTCTCTGATGAGGTCTATGGTCCCTCTCACTTTTCTCCCTTATAGAAGATCAAATGAGGAAACCCCTTTTGGTTTTTGAGGCACCTCCCAGTATGCAAACATCAGGAATGGCAACAATTTGTCCCAGTTTTGTCTTCTCTTCTTTGCCTACATCCCTAAGGTGGATTTTTTCATTAAACCTCTCTACCAATCCATTGGCTTCTGGGTGATATGGGGTAGTCTTCAATTGCTCTAACCCACATAATCTCTACAGCTTGGTGAACAGCTGAGACATTAAGTTCGACCCATGGTCAAACAAAATCTTCTTGGGAAAACACACTATACTAAAAATAGTGAGGAAGGCTCTTGCCATAGTTTCTGCCTCAATATTAGACAGAGTCACTGCCTCGGGCTATCTGGTGGCAAAATCCACCACCATCCACCTATTTCCTCCCATGTGTGAGATATGGTATAGGGCCTACAATGTCCATTGCTACCCTCACAAATGCCTCTTGTAATATGGGCAAGGGACATAGGGGAAATTTTTCTGGGGCCATACAGATCTTTTCCTTTTTTGGCAGAGTCACAAGATCTGCAATAGCTTCTTAAATCATTATGTATCCCTGACCCATTGAAGTTTTTCTTTAATGGGTTATAAGACCTTTGCACCCCTAAATGTCCAGCAAAGAGTCAATCATACACCAATAGCATTAATACCTCACAGTGCAGAGTGGGCACAATCCATTGCTTATAGAATTGCCCGGGGATTTTGTTCCTTCCCACAGGGGCTTCCCTATTCAACCTCCCATCCTCTTTGAAGAATCTCACTCCCTTTTCCCTTCCCAGGGTTCCCTCTGAGACACACTTCCTAATGTTCTCCAGAGAGGCATCTGCCCTTTGTTCATTTGCAAACCATTGGCAGATAGCATTAGTTTCCCTCACCACAGAGCCAGCCTCGCCCCATGACCCAAACCTGGAGACACGCTGGTCTCCCTGATGCAGTTCCCAGGGTCTTACCCCCTCCCCTGGATTCTCAACCCTTCGCACTCTACCTTGCTCTAGCTATGGGCACCCAAATCCTATCACCTTCCACTACTTTGATTAAGGCTTTCTGGGCAGGTAACATGTTGCTCTCTGGGACCCAACTCGGCCTGACTAGGAAAGTTGTGCACCAGAGTCCCTCAACCCTACAGCCTCCTTGTCATTTATCTTGATATCTTTGATAAACTCCTTATTTCCCCCTGCAAAGCCAATACCCACAAAGCCAGTCATGTAAACAGTGGGTACCTCCAGGGTTTCAGGTGCCAGGATTACTGCATTCACTTTGGCTGGGGAGTGGGGTTAGCTTCCTTCAGCTCAGGGCAGTGATTCTTCAGATGCTAAGTGAAGTTAAAATAACATCTCCTTGGGCCCTCCTCCTTCACAGGTGGTTTATGATGGGGTTTTCTAGGAGAGGAATGGCCCTTGGGAGGTGATTGGCCACCCTCCTTCACAGTGGTGAAATGGGATCTCGCTTAAAACTGGGGGTTTCTACCCTTCCTTCTGAATCTTATGGCCCATGTATATCTATTCTTGTTTAAAGGCATCTGTCATTGTGGTAATTTCTATTACAGATTTCAAATCTTTATCCCAAAAGCTATTCCTCACATCATCTGTACACATGCTTAGAAACTTCTCTTGCTCAATGAAGTCAAAGAATTGCTCATAAGTTACAACTCTTTTATTCTTCACCCATTTCCTTAACAAATCACACAATTTATAAGCATACTTGCTGTGTCTCGTGCCATTACCATTTTTAAGATTGTTAAATTTTATTCTATATACTTCAGGAGTAATCTGAAATCTTTGCAAAATTATCCTCTTAAATTCAGCATACACCAAAGCTTCCTCAATTGGCATTTCGTTAAACACCGATAAAGCTTTACCAGATAGTTTTGCAATGAGGGTGGGAACTTTCTGGTCCTCAAGAATTTTGTGGATCTCTCAGACCTCTTCAAAAGTAGTGAAGTGCTCCTCAGTGCATTCTGTCTCTTTGTAAGCAGGACACAACTCAAAGCTGGGGGTTTTAGGAGTGAAGGGAGATATTAGGGTAGCTGAAGTCTCCCATGTCTGTCCATCTCTGGGTTGTATTTTCTCTTGCTACTTCTCCATGGCTCTCTCAGCGGCTTCTCTGGCTGCAGTTGCTTCTTGCTGCTTCAGCTCCAATGTACACCAGTGTGCAGCTTCCTCAGTTTCTGTGGCTGCAGTTGCTTCTTTAAGCCTCATTTCTGGTTGCCATATTTGAAACTTGTGGTCCTTTGCTTTCTGTTCTGCCTCCAGTCTGGCTAGCTGTAGCTTTGTAGCTGCCTCACTAGTAGATTTTTTTAATGCTTTCCTGTGTTTACTTCCCTCACCCAAAAAGAACAAACAGAAAAATTAACAACTGTCACCGCCTTCTGACTATTCTTAGCCTTTACACTTAAGACTCACTTACTATCACAAATATCAGCGCTGAAAGCATATACCTCATTCGGAGTAACAAGCTGTACATATGTCCTGCTGACTACGCCACTGTGACGTTCCCCTGGTGCAATATGGACAGGTGAATTGCTGTTTTACCCTAATCCTCCACTCATGGAGCCTGTCTCTTTGCTCTATTGTGAGAAACCCCACTCCTGCGCTTTTCTCACTCAACCTCTAGCCTGTAAGTAGCTCCCAGCTAAGTGAGTGAGTGCTTTTAGCCAGCCACTCTTTGGATTATGCAACGGAATTACCCCAGGTAACATCCCAATCCCAGTACCAGATACAGCTCTCTGTCTTACAATGTTCAGTTATTCCCAATGTAAGCTCATATAAGTTTATCAATTTAAGAAAGAAATTGATATGCACCACCTTGTTATTCCAAATAGAGTCTCCAACACACTTCATACCATACTTTAGGTAAAAAACACAACAAATTTACTAACTACAGAAAGATGGCATTGCTAATAAATGGAAGAGCCCTTCACTTATACCGTTTTGAATCCAGTCCAACACAGCACAGACTGAAAGTAATTTCCATCTAATGGATGTTTAGTGGTACCTCTATGAGATGAGTCAGCTGGGGGCTCAGTTCCAGCTCTCACATCACAAACATCTCTATGATTTGCACTAATTTCTAGACTGCAGAGAGGGTCAAGAATTGTACAGACCATGGTGCCTGCATAATCCTTTTAAGTCCTAAGTGAAGACCCCCTCATCCCTCCACACACCACCTCCCTGATCAGCATTGAGATGTATTGGTAGGGCAATGTGTTTGTGCTCTCTCTTTCAGTATTCTCCCCCTTGTTTAAAAGACAAAGAATATCTGTGAGATTTAAATTCACCATTTGTAATAGAAGCTGTATTCCAGAAAAGCAAAATATGAATTCAATCATGTTGATGTCATTATAAATCTTTTTTTTTAAAGGTTTCACTGTACTTAGAAATTTACAGCATAATACCATAGAGGAAAGGAAACTAGACTGCTTTAGAAAGCTGTGGGGAAAAATAGGGGTTGGAGAAAGAAGAAACAGCAGTAAAATAGGAGGTTAACAGAAAATGCAGATATTTGTAAAAGGTGGGGCAATGTTACCAAGATTTGTTGCATAGAATGTTGATGATCTTAACAACCCAACAAAAAAATAAAACAAAACAGGAACAATAAAAAAATTCTGTGTCAGTGTAGCGGTTCCAAAGGAATCCTATTTAGTGTAGGAATATGTACTGAATTTAAATAAACTTGTGGAAGGGGAGGCAGTTTTGCAGTATCTAAGACAATGAATTAAGGAGGTAGAACTCATTTACACAAGTGCATCCTTTCAAAAGTATTGTGATCTAGAAGGATAACATCTGATTATAGACAACTCTAATAATGGATGTTACTTTAATTTAGTCTCAATATGTCCTCCAGATGATGATGCAACTTTCTTTTGTATTAAGCTATAAGACTTTAGTCTTCTGGCTACCTATTTTAAGTAATAAAAAGGTTGTCTAAACCATGCTCTGGATATGGTGCCAGATAAACACCTCTTTGCCAGTTCTTAAAAAGAAGACTGTCAGAAGTTAAAACATATACCAAATTAAGAGTTAGGAGCCTGGCAATATTGAGAACCTATGATAGACAATTTTCTTCCTGTTACATGTGTATGATTTCTTCCTCTGTGTGGCCTCTTTCCTGGTCCTACTAGAGATATTACACACAATGGAGGCTTATGAATGGTCCCCAAATGGGGAGAGATGACTGCCCATGGCTGTTAACCATAGAATTTCTGTACCCTCTGGTTAAACAGAGCTATTCTTGGAAATGCAGTTTTCCATTGTTAAATAACAATACCAACAGAGAGAGAAGAATACTTTAGAAATAATACCACAGAGACCACCCCTGACTATAGATGAGAGAGTTTTCAAGCTACCATAAGCAGACAGTATTATTCCTCATGGAAACAGCAGAAGCATCAAAAAGGAATTCCAGGAATTGAAAGCACAAGTAACACTGAAAGAAAAGGTGAGATGGGGGTGGGTGGGAGGACATTGCTAATAAGACTCAAGAAAATCTAAGAGCCTTCAAAATACAAAATTGCTAACAATAATCCAGAACACTTTTGGTTTGCATAACTAGACTGCAAGATTTATTCCTGAACTAGAATTGGGAAGTGGCCAGAAAACAACAGATTTTAGAAATAAAACAGATACACAAACACAATATGTTTGTAACATTATAAAAACATAGTCATCTAGCCTTATTTCTCAACTCCGCAAACCTGAAAGATATACTTGTCCTTGATCTCTTTGCCATAAGTTCATTGATATGGAGGAACTAGAAGACTTTCGAAAATCAACTGACTAAGATTCAAGTTCAGGAGATACTCACAGCCCTACAAGATGATAAATCCCTTAGACCAGGTAGCTTCCCTGTAATTTTTTATAAATATATAATTATCCCCTCCCCACACACAGATATTTTTGTCAGCTCCTGATTACATGTATGATGACTCCCTACAGTCTGTCACCCTTCTAAAATCACCTCTGGTCTGACCCTGCTAATACTTGTACATTTGAGGAACTTTACTCAGGTGAACAGTCCCTCTGTACAGCTATAGTGCTACTCATGCGAGAAAATTTATTCAGACTAGTAAGTGTTTGCTGGATTTTATACCCTTAATCTGGTTTAGTTTTCACTAGTCTTTGGTTTGTGGTGTCTTGAAATCTTTTTTGCACGTGGAGGCAAAGGGGGATGGTTGTGACCTGGAGATCTGCTTTTTCACTACAAAAGAAAACAACACAGCACCAAACCACAAGGAACATTGTAAAACAGCTTGATGCCATAGGCCTGATTCTTCTCTTACTCACCTAGCTGTAAATCAGGAGTAGCTGAGCAAAAGGCATCCATTTTTATACTACTGTAAAACCAGGGTAAATTGGAGGAGAATCAGACCCTGTATTGCCAGGGTACATGTATTTTCATGGAGTGAACTTTTGCTTTAGGGGGGTGACTAAAAATGAAGAGGTGCTTTCACATTTAATTCTTCAATAATAGCTGAATCTCTGCTCCTATTATTTTTTAGTGTACGGTTGCATTTGATCAAACTAGTAGTCTAGACGGTTTAATGCTTTTTCTAGACAATCACATTTAACATTCATTTCTTTGAGAAGCAAGAACCACAAGCTTTCTTTACATTCAGTACAGTTGTATACAGGGACTGAGACAAATGCCTTGCATTGATGAGAACGAGGCCCACCCTACTATGGTAACTGGAGAATAAAATATAAAAGACTCAAACTGAGAGCCTTTATCTTTACTTTTTGGCATTTCAGAAGCACCAGCACTAACATTTCATCCAACATCAATTTTTAAAGGGGCTGTTCAATAAAAAGGAACAATTAAGAAACATTAAACAAAGAAATCCAGAGAGTCCTCCAACATGCATCTGTTCTTCCCTGCACCTCAGCCAAGATTTGCTTCCTTTCTTTTTATTTTTAAATATGACTTTAATAGCAAAATCATACTAAACTTATATCTGGTAGAAGCTGAGGCCATGCTACATATAATCTGCCTTTGATGAGAATTCATGGCAACACTGATGTGCATTTAAAAGAAACAGAATTGGAAAGGAAACAACAAGCACTGTGCAAATAATTTCTAGATATTTCAAACATGAGACATCCTGCTATTCAGTCCACAAGGAAAACTGCAAGGAAAGCTATACCTTTTTTAGATTACAAAATGGCAATTCATCAGATAGCTCTCTATTGTTTTCTGTCTCTAGGAAATGATACATAAGTGTCTTCATTTCAGTGCTAATCATTACTCTTCTCTTAAAACAGGGTGTTATCCACAGGTTGACAGAGCTGTGGATAATTTGTCATCTGTCTAATCTTGACTCTGAATGTGTTCTAATTAGGGATTCTTGTTCCAGAAATGAGCACACACTGTCCCTGATCAATAGTATTAATGAAAGCAGGCATACATCCCTTCTTCGTGGTTACTAAGTCTTGTACCAACTTGCCCTAACTTTTTCAGGTTACTAATCTCTATCCTGAACTGCATTTTCAGAAATCCTGTAACACAAGACTGAATTATAGCTGTAAGATTACTTAAATTCTGAAGACTTGTTACAGATCCCTGGATAACTGGAGTATAGCATATAGGCCCAATATAATGCACCCTGAAGTCGATGGGAATACTTCCATTGTCTTCACTGGCTATTGGACCATGACCTTATACATCCCATTGATGATCCTTTGAAACATATTTGAAAAAACTTCAACTGGCTGTGGCACTGTTGTGAATCTCAGGGATGGTTGACACTAAAAAATTAGGTCACCCCTGCTATGTTGCTCAAGGTCTGAAAAGTCCACACACCCCAAGCGATGTAGTTAAGATAGTCTAAGTCCCCGTATAGACAGTGTGCTAGGTCAACAGAAGAATTCTTCAATCAACGTAACTACCACCTCTTGGGGAGGTGGAATACCTGAACTGGGAGAACACTCACCCATTGGCAGAGGTAGTGTCTGCACTGAAGCGCTTCAGCAGTGCAGCGACACTGCAGGAGCACTTTAAGTGAAGGCAAGCCCTCAGATGTTGCAGTGATACATACAAAAAGATCCAGAGCAGCCACGATCAGAATCTTTAGTGATCAAAAGTGAGAGGGGCCAAATTTATTCCTTGTGTAAATGGCATAGTCCCAATGATTTAACTTTCATCGAGATAAATTTGAGCCCTGGAATTGCACCATAGAGTCACCTGGGCGCAGGTGCAGCCTGCACCAAATGAAGCTTTCAAATAATCAGTGTTAAATTATTATGACACCATTATACTAATTTAATATGTAGATCTTAGAGGTTTAGGTTACCATGGTAAGGTCAATATCATAAAAGAAGGGTTGGAAGCTTAGCAAAAATACACGGGAAACAACACTTGTGGCTACCATTGCAACCTGAAAAGCCAGAAGAAGCTGCAGGTAGAAGCACCATCAGATTGCAGGACTTGTTGACCTAGTTCAGTTATAGAGGTGACCTCTGTTTTTTAGATGCTTCCACTGTCTTTCAACATCCTATACCTTTTGTCTTTAATGAAGTTTAGGCAACTCATTCTTATCTAAGACCTGTCAGATAACGAACTCCAAGAACAGATCACCACTACCACCTGGATCAGAAAATAGTATGGTAATAAGCATAGCCTAATGATAGTCTTGAAGTTCAGACATGTCTTTAACAGCTGCCATGTAGTGGTGTACTCAGAAATAAGGGGAACAAAGTAGTTTATATCACAGAGGAGTTTGTGAAATTGACATTCTTAGGGTTCTCTTTGACTTTCTGAGAGGATTCCTTGGGTTTCCCATGACACACAGAACAACTTCTGTTTCATACACATTTTCAAATCTGCAGTATTTACAACCCCAAGCATTAAAAAATGAGTCAAAGTCCAAAAAATCATGAGAATTAAAAAAAAAAAATTGGAGTGCTTCCATTTGCATTCTTGTTTTTGAGTTTACCATGAACTCATATCTCATTTTCAAGCCTGTCTCCACAAAAACTACTGGAAACTTATTCTTAAAAGAAAAGGAAGAAAAAAAATGAAACCTGAGATTCTTATATAATCAGACACATCTGAGAGGGGAAGCTCAAAGACAAACACCAAAATTCAGGAGACTTGCAATAGAACTGTGAATGATGGCAGTAATAATCTTGAGTTAAAACTGATAGCATCAGAATATCATCCCATGGTACCACTGAAGAGGAAATGTACTTCCTACTTGTCACTCTTATTAGCAATCACTGAACTATGTGCAACATGAAACCACTTCAGATGAACCATTCTGGCCACACTTATCAAACGTTTACAGTATATGATAGAATTATAAGAAATAGTATCTCCATTGTGCCTCAAAAATAACCTGTTTCTTTGCAAACGCCTTGCTCTGATGTTTTCCACCTGCCACTTCTGTATCTGTAAGGCAGCAGCTTGTTTTTTTCTCACTGCTCCAGAAGAGATGGCTCAGGCATTTCTGTTTCTCTGGGATAGGGGCCATCTTGATTCAGCTGCTTTGTTTTTGGCCTGCAGCCAAATTTCTCATCTGAGTCTAATTTTAAGGGAATTTATTTTTCTCTTCCCTATCGACTGTTCTCTTTTCCACCTCATCAGGTTGCTGCATTTCGTGCCCTCACAGCCATTCTCTGGACCTTTAGCAGCACCATACTTTTTCAAGGGAGCAAACCTGGCAGCAAAGCTGTCTAACCTCAGAATTTTGGCCTAAGCTACAGATATTTGTGGGGTTTTTCAGTCCCTCAGGCTGCACAGTGCTGCAGCTGTGACAGTGACTTTAAACAGAAGAGAGGAGGAATAAAAAAATTGGACCCTGTTTGGGCAGGCTATGAAGAACACAGTTGTCTAAAATCCCCATTGTCTGAAGCTATTTAAAGTTAAGGATAAATAATTTATGAAAGTTAAAATAATTTATTTTACATATGGAAAAAATAAACAAACAAAATCTCTTGGAGATGTGTTCAGGGAGCAGCCAAGAGGAAAATCTCAGGTTTTATTCTCCCACTGCTGATGGGGATGCCTGATAGCATGGCCTGTTCTGCAAGCTGCTCCTGTACCTATGGGCTGGGGGCACTACTCCTCTCCTTACTACAGAATAGTTTGACTTAATTTCATTCTTCCTTTGGTTTCTCCTATTTCTGGAGGTGGCATCCATCTCGTTCTGACATCATGTCATCTGTAGTGCAGGCAGGAGAGAAGCACAGAAAGTCATGTGTACTTGCAACTGAGTCAAACACTTTGTTATTAATGACCCACAAATGACAGAAGACACATCCCTACCTTTGGGTGCAAAGAGACCTACATTTTTAACCTTCATAATGCCTGCTGGCAGATCAGGCTTATGTACAGGTTGAGCAAAGAAGCTGTCAATCTGGAATGGTTTATATGAGGACAGATGAGCAATTAGCCAACATTTACCTCTGAGACTTCTCACAAAGTAAAGAAAGGAACAATGAAAGTTGATTTTTCCCACCTCTTCCATAATCCCCACTGAATCCATGAAATAGTATAGTCAGTGGAATTGAAGCTTGCTGACAAAAGTAAGAGCCAGCATGAAAACTTGACCTCTGTCTTTCTCCAAGAGAAGATCATTGATCAGTTAAATCATTTCTGCCTCTATACTGTCCCCAGGCTGGAAGCCAGCTTAACAAGGGTCAAGGAAGATTAAGGACTCCATTTGACATCAGAGCTAATGTGCCACAACCTTTGCAGTCATCTAGAGATGACTAGAACTAGGTTGATAATTGGAAGATTGTCCATATCAGGAGGAGATTTATTGAGCAGGAAGCTAGCAGCCTATCATGTGGTGGAAACTGGCATCCTACCCTCTCATAAGGAAGCCATACCTTATTTTGCACAGCATTACAGTATTCTGCCATTCGTTCACTTCTCCCATCTTGGGAACTCCACGTGAAAACATATCAATTAATACTTCATTTAAGCTTAATGATGACTATTGTAATAGTCACAGTTACCTAAATATCATGAACAGAAGCGTGTTTTGACCACTCTGGTTTTAGAGTGCAGGCTACCTATATTTTCAGACATCTATGTGTTTTGGAGTTGAAGGTAGTCACATTACTACAGAGCACTGTGTAGTTAATGGAATTATCAATATGTGTATCTCTTTGTGTCCTGTGAGCTCCTTAGACAAACACCCTAGTAATACTATAAAATCATTACCAAGAAACAACCAATACAAAACTTTTGGATGAGGTTTTCAAAAGAACCCAAAGGATTTAGCTACCCCAATTCAACTGAAATTTAATACCTACCTACCTATTCCTTTGAAAATCCTGGGCAGTAGCTCATTAGTCATTCACATAAAAGAAAAGAAAAACAAAGAAGGACCCTAAAATTAGCCTTCTAAATCTGTATTTAGGTACCTCAGTAAAGATCTGGTCCAAGTCTGATGAAGTCCATAGAAGTGTTACCTGGGGTTATCTGAAACCAAAACTATGGTAATTAATCTGTTTTCCAGGCAGTGTCGGGACATAAATCAATGGGGATACAGCTTCTCCATCTGATAAATGATTGGTACACACGAGTGCTTTCACAAAAAAGTCCTTTTTTACTGAGTCTAAAGCACACATCAAAACCTAGCAATAGTCTGGAAGCACCCTAGAATATAATTACCTATAATCTGAGGGAGTACTGAATGATAGCAGCAGGTGTCAGGTGACCAGCCTTTTTTCACACTTCCGGGGAGAAGGCTGTCAATATCTTTTGACTTGCAGAAATCCCAAACTTCTCCAAAGTACACTCTCTGACTAAACTCTTTTATAGATGCTCAAAACAAAGCAATGATTCATAATAAGCCCGAATGGGCTAACTGTTTCCCTAGCAACAGCAAAGAACTCATAATCTTTACTTATCAGCAAAGCAACTTCTCAGCAAAAACTTAGAATCTTGAGTCTGTGTGTGTCTGATTATTTCTCACTATGTGGTGTCCTTGCTTCCAGCTTTTAATGGCTGAGTGCACAAGATAGCTTTGGTTATGTCAACTCAATTTCTCCCATAACAGAAGTTTGCCTATTGACAGCAATGAATTTTGGATGAGACCCTAAATCGTCTGATTGTCAAAAGTGTTGAGCAGCCAGCAGCTATCTTAGATACTTGCATGGACCCTCCATTAATGTAGTATCTGTGCACCTCACAATATTGAATGTATTTCTCTCAAAGCACACCTGTGAGCTAGGGAAATATTATTATCCCCATTTTAGGTAGGGATCTTGGGTACAGAGAGACTTAAGTGCCCAGTTTTTACAGGTATTTAGGTGCATAAGATGCAGCTTAGCGCTTCCTGGTGCTTAGAGTCCTAGTTCTCAAAGGTTTTAGGTGCTTATCTCCAATCAGTTTAAATGGGAATTAGGCACTTAAATACCATCTTTAAACACTGTTCAAGTGCCTAACTCCTAGGCACTTTTGAAATGATCATGCTCTTTTTCTGCAGGGCCATTACTTCATTCAGCAAAACAACATACTTTCCTGCTGCTTTGTTCTCAAAACTGGTAGAACACTTTTGGCTGATTTATTTATTTATTTTAATTCAGGCAGAGGCAGACACCCAACATGGATCATTTCACTCTAAATGGTTGAAGTTTGGCAAAGTTATCAGTAACTGAAAACAAGGTCTTATAAGGAGAAGTGTTGGGCCAGCTTAGCAGTGGGGGGATCTATCAGCCCTGCGTCTTTCTCATACATTTTTCCATACCATCTCCATCAAATATTACAGTGATTAAATATGGCAGTTTGGGAGATATGTCTTTGTCAATCATTAGGTTTTTTAATATAATCTTAAATATGTGGTTTTCAGCATTCATTTTGAAGGAGGAGCTTGATATCTAGTCAACAGTCTGTCTATGACAGAGCAATCAAGGGCCTTCAGCACTGAATGGCTCCACCCCAGTGGAACAACAGGGTTGCTTCCAGCAGGGCCATTAACTTTGACTGTCTGCCTAGGAGCCCAGTGGGGAGGGTGGGGTGTGATTCCTCAGCAGAAATGCAGGGGTAGGAAAGGTGTCACAAGCCATTTTAAAACAGGACTACTGTTTTAGCCAAGGAAACCATTTCATAACCAGAAACAAAAGATCCAGGTGAGAATGTGGAAACAGAGGGACTTGGCTTCCCTTAAGCATCTTATACCAGCCTCATAGGGACAGTAAGGACATTGAGTAGGATTGTGTTCAAGATTTTGCTGTTTACCCTTGGTCTGTAATCCTTTTGTGCTTTGAGGTTAAAGTGTTTGTAAAAGAAATTCCTTTGCTAAGCTTGTGTTTCCTTCTTTAGTGATATGTAGTCCCTGAAAGGTGTAACTAGAAAATGAGACCTCTCATCACTAGTGGAATGTGGGGGTATGTGTCTAAGCTATTGGAGAAACTGGGAGGGTTGAGTCACTGGTTCCAGAGTCTAACTTGACTGTGATGTCCCACTGCCCAAGGAAATTGTCAGAAATGGGAACTAAAACTGGGTGTGCACTTGAGACAACAGTGATCAGGCATTATCCAGCCCCAGAAGGCTTAGTAGCACAAGAAATGGGTGTCCAGTCAGAGTCCAGGACTGACATTTCATACATGTGAAAGTTAGAAACTGATAACATTGTTTTATACATACAGGGTACACAGGTACTTTGCAAGCTTCCCTGTGTAGCTCTTCTCACGTACCCCAGCCCTGTTCTGCAGCCCTCTACTCATTTATCATCTTTGTCTCTTGAGTCAATAATTATGCATACACTTGAAATCCAGATGGATCCTTTTAGCAACTAAAAGTGGAAGTACAGAAAAATTGATGTTAGTTAAGGAGGCTACTACCTTGACCAGACCTGTGCTGTAAATTTAGCTGCCTAAAATGTAGACATTAGAAACAATTTGTATTCATTCCCAATCAGGGTCACTAAGCAACAGCATTAATATAATGACTTCATAGAAACTCTATTTTACTACTTGTCCCATGCATGCTGCAATTTTAATGTTCACTTGTATAATTAATTAAGTTGATACTGTGGCTCAAGAGTATATGGAATTTATTGTACCCAGAGCTATGGATCACACTCCTTGTTTTGACTGGCTGAATTAAAATTTGCATGTTAACAATGAACTGCTTGGTCTCAACATATACAGCAGGACATATACAGTAAGATTCCCACAGTTCATGCTGTTTGGACAATAGGGAAATTAACATGATATGACCACAGGGTGTCATGTGCCAGGGTGAAAATCAACCTCCTTAGGGCTATACTAAACCTTTATGCTCCATCCTCAAAAAATGATGCATAACTATCTGCTCAAAGAGCAGTCCTGGGAAGGAATTCTGGCCCTCTGCTCTTACCTTCCTCCTAGAGAGAGATGATTTTCACCATTCTTTTACTGGGAGCAAAAGACTTTCCATTTCTCTCCTCTGTGAGCTCTACTGCTCTACACACCCTACCCACCTGATTGGGTATTGGATACATAGGTATCCCTTTCTCTGTGCCAGAAGCAAGATATGGGAAGGCAGATACTCCTGAACTTCCCAGTTCAACTCCCCTTACTAAGTGGGTATTTGATACTGAAGATTCTTGTGATGGTTGGCTCACTTAATGAGCAGATGAACAGAGCATTTTGAAGATAGGTTCCACAAATCAGAGCTATGATTAACCTCCTTTCAGTTAGCACTTGTAAAGAAATTTATCTCTCTTTTACTGAAGACACCCATATTGTCTTGTAAATTTAACCCAGACAGTGTTACTACACGTGCGCTAGGTGTAATGATGCAAAAGCAAATGCCAGTCTTCAGGACACTTACTGTAATGCCTTCTGGGTCAGACTTAGGGAAAATCTTTTTGCTCATTTGACAGAACAGTTGTTCTTTCACCACAGGAGTCTCGGTTTGTGTCTTAGGTACAGTAATGTTCAGGATGTGCATGCAACAGCTCCAGTCATAGAGGGACTCCAATAATTGGTTAAGTCTGCTCTATTGGCTGGTCACCAGCTGGCAGATGCATCTAGTGCCATCACACTGTCTACAAGAGAAAAAGAGGCTGTTCTGGCTGTAGCCAGTAATATCCGTAAGTCTGTGTTTGTTTGTTTGTCAAGAGATTGTCAATTTCCGCAGTGCTTGTTATAAAGATGCATATATACATGAACAACCAACTCACACTTATATAAGTTGGCCTTTTTAGAGAATTCTCACCATTGCCAGTAATTATAAACCTTTATCGTGCAATAGAACAGATGGAAATCATTCACACATCTGAGCAGCAGAATCTCAAAATGAACTGGGCAAAGTGACTGACATTTGTCTGGCTATTGTTGCTGGTTTTGCAAGTTGCTTTCCAAGGCAAACTACATATTGTCTGATGTCTGCACATAATGGGTTTAAAACTATACAATACTAGATAGTAATCAATTGAAACACCTAATTAAATGGCAGCTCCTTTCAATAGGAATAATTATATGCCATCAGCAGTCCTGAAGTGATCCGCTTGAACAAATAATGAGAAAGATATTGATCTCTGGAAAACTTGTGAGTAATATTCAGTAGTCATGTACCCCCTGGGGACAAGCTTCATAAAAGCCTTCACAGCCAGTCCTTGGTTATGCATTTGAGAACTTTCAGATCCTAGGTAGAATTGGGACAATGGAAGTGAGTTTTTGCTCAGAACAATAGTGAGTGCCATTAAAAACCCACACTTATGAAAAGACGGTATCTGAGATATACCGTCCTTCCCCCCTCATTTGCCTATATAAAAACCCAGAAATAACTGTTTGGTTAACTTTGTGTAACTCTTTATAAGTGATCACTTTCTAATAGTAACCACTGTATGTTGTTCAAAAATGAAAAAGGTATGGTGCAAAGGACAGTTGGAGGGGAAGGAAGAGAAATGAGGGAAGAAAGTAATTGTAGTTTTCACTTCCTGTGAAAATACTGAGTTGAAGTGAGAATAAGACTTGATATTAAAATATTCTGGAAGCACCAACTCATCTTGTTATTACTTATAATTGAAGCTAAGCAAATCGTTTGCAAGAAATAATTTATTATAAACAGACTGGTCTTTTAAAGATTTGTTTGCTATTCATACCTGTTAGACAGTTCCTTCATGCAAACAAATTTCAGCCAATGGATTGCTCACAGTTTGCTGTAACTGTTTATTTGCGTATTGGATGTTCGTGCCACGTATTGGCTCATAAGTTATGTGATATTATTTCAGTTGCGTGACTGGATGGATGTACGTTTTATAAGCAGGAGAAATCTATAGATTTTATTAATCAATATATTTTTTTGCCAAAAACTGCATTTGAATAGTTCTGCTAATGGCCAAAGTATGTTTTGCAGTATAAACAGCAGTCCCTGGATATTTATACAGAGTAACAATTGACACAAAAATGTGAGATCAAGAAAGTGTCTCCAGAGGCAACCCTGAATCAGGTAATTAGGCAGCCAACTTTAAATTTTATTGTATTTTTAGTTTGGTTGTTATGGGACTGAAATTGACATCACTATTCCCCCTAAATGTTATGGTATGGACTGCTTAAAAAAAGGTAGCAATTTATTGAGCTATTAAATTAATTTCAAGTTCCCACTAGAAATCCCACTTCTGGCAGAGGAAATTCAGAAAAGGCCTATAAAATTCCTAATGTCCCTAATGCCAGAAACATCTGCCAGATCCATGAGTCACTTGTTAAGTTAGTTCAAAAGCTGAGGAGACTGAATTTCATCAACCCAGAGTTTGTCTACACTTGAAACACTACAGCAGTAGCTGTTGAGAGGGGTTCTCTGGTTGCCATAGGTCAGGGGTGGGCAAACTTTTTGACTCCCGGGGCCACAATGCGCCACAGTGCGTTCTAAAATTTTACAGAGGGGCCGGGCTAGGATCGGATGATGGAGCACCGAACACACTGCACCCCAGCAGCCAGCACTTCAGACCAGTCTCCGCTGTGAAATTGACTCGTCCTGGTCAATTTTGGTGGCGGACCTGGAATCGCTGGGTGCAGTCTCCGCCGTGAAATTGAGTCGTCTGCTCAATTTCGGTGGCGGAGCTGCAGAGTGGGGGCTCACACTGGGGGAAGAATTTTTTATCTGGTCCCCTAATCACTAGGGGAGCCGTGCCTTACCTCAGATGAAGAGCCGCGTACGGCTCCGGAGACGCTAGCTTGCTGCGGCTGAAGTGCCGCTTGCGGCGCCGGGGACGCGGCTCGCCGCGGCTGAAGAGACGCTTGCGGCTCGGGAGCCGCGGTTTGCCGATCCCTGACATAGGTAATCTACCACCCCAGTAAGCAGTAGCTTGGTTGATGGAAGAATTCTTTCATCACCCTAGCACGGTCTACATGGGGATTTAGGTTGTCTTAACTACATCGCTCAGGGGTGTGGATTTTTCACACCCCATAGCAATGTAGCTGGTTGCTCTAGTTTTGTAGTGCAGACCAGCCCTCTGTGTAGTAGATGATTTCAAAGTGCTATGGTGTGGGGAAGTATAAGCAGAGAGTTATTATATAACACAGAAATGATGGCGTCTGAGCCTGATTAAAGACCATAGATGTCAATAAAAAGATTTTCACTGACTTCCCTGAGCTTTGAAGGAGGGTTATTAAGGGTTATTCAGATTTTTTTTTAAATAGTTTTCCTATAAGATGGGCATGGGAGGAATCACAGGTACCTGAATGACATGAATTTGGACCTTTGTTTTAGAACTCTATCAGAGACCACAGTCCCAGATGGAAAGAAGGCATGGCACATGTATTAATAGCACTAGAGCTATGTCAAGTTGTTTTCCTCATTCCACAGGAAATTCCAATATATCAACATTTGTTTTAATCATAAATGGGAATGAAAAGTTGGAAATAGCAAAAAGTTTCTCGGAACAAAATATTATTAAAAAAATCAGTTTGACTTGGGAATGCTGAAACTCTTTGTTTTGACATTTCAGATCACAATGAAACATTCTGAAATTCCCCCCAAAATATTTTGTTTTGATTTTTGAACAGACCCCAAACACTTCCATTTAACTCACTTCAACATTCAACAGCATTTCCTTATTGCAGTGCATACCCTTGTGTGAAGTAGTAGTTCAGAAACCTGATGAACCCATTTTCTCCTATGGACTAGGGTCCCTATCAGTACTACACCTCCAACGATGCAAAGTGAACTCCCTACTGACTAAGCTGTGTGGTGCATCATGGGAGTCAAATGGCAGAGAGGGCCTGAAGTGCAACCTATATGAGGCAATGTGCCAAAATAAATACAGCTCAATGTTGAACTGACTTGAAATGAAATATATCAGGCCAGTTCAACAACTCAAAATATTTCAGTTTGGTTCAAACCAATCAATTTCTGATGGGAAATTTTAAAAAAAATGTGGAAAATTTCAATTTTGTGGAAACTGTATTTTACTAAACAGCACAAAAACTCAGCTCTGACTGCATCTACTCAAACTTCAGGAAAAGTCTGGTTCATACTGATCTTGGTCCATGGATTAACACAGTAGTTAGCATAGTGCCGCCTCTCCTCACAGAACCTGCTTTCTCCCTGTTGTGAGGTAGCAGAGTTAATCTGCCCTGGATGCACCACATCTTCTTCATCACATTGGTGAGGACCCCCCATTATTTATATAGTTAGTAATCACCAAGTACAGCTATATCATCTGAAGCAACAGAAAGAGTGTGTACTTAATCTTTATTCTACAGGATGACTATATTACAGCAGAACATTTCTGTAGTAGCTCTGTGGTTCTCATGTCCTACATAAAAGTTTGATTTAATGCATTACTTAGTTTTTGCTTTAAAAATAAAAATTATCACCCATTGTAGGCTCTAAGTGCCTCTGCATAATTTAACTTTCACAGTAAAATGTCAGAATGGCCTGTCCATTCCATGCCAGTTATATATAAAATATGCACCAGCAGTTACCATAATAAGCCCAGCTCCATAGCAGGCATAACAATTAAAATCTTTAGGCTTCCTTCTCCAAGTGCCTAAGAAAAGAGAAGACCCATGCAGTGTACCTGGAAAATTAAAGAAATTATAGATTGGCAGCCCAGGTTGGAGTTTAGGGGTGAAATCCTAGCCTTTTTGAAGTAAGTGGCAAAACTCTCACTGACCTTAATGGAGTCAGGATTTCACCCTAGATGCACAATATACGAAATAGTTACTGGGTTTTTTAGATTCCAGCTTATTTTATTAAATAAAGTGCAAGGTCATGCACTTAGGGATTAATAATAAGAATTTTAC
>ML675603.1:95325761-95416875 GCA_007922155.1 Mesoclemmys tuberculata | reverse complement strand
GTCCCTTCTGACCTATGAGTCTATGAGTCTATGAGTCTATAAATTAGTAACCTGAAAGGTTAGGTGGTTTCAATGGATGCTATCTCAGGAATTATTTTCATCCAATTTCATCTTAAATTTATACTCCTAGCTAGCTATATTTAAACCCACCATATTTTGCCTAGGTTTTACGAACTTTAATAGTCAACTTCTCTGCAGGTGTAAATGGGCATAGATTCGTGGTTTCAATAGCATTTTAATAATTTATAACAGCAGAAAATTTGGCACTCTTCCTGAATCAATGATAAGAGCAGCAGATCAAGAACAATCCTATTTCTTTAACGAGTGACCTAGTCTTGCAGATACTGGCCTGAATGAGACATACATGTCAATAAATGCTACAGGACGAGGATGTCAAGTTTGACAGAGTGGAAATGAACATAAATAATACCGCATCCAAAGCAAATGGAAATTATCAGAATATATGGATTGGAATAAGAAGATAATTTTTGTTTCATCTCATTTAAAATAAAATAAGGCCATGTCGCTAATACTAGGAACACCCCAAAATATATTACGTGTGTGTTCTGCAGAAGTCAAATGCAGTAGCAGAGTTATAGGCCTGCTGCTAATTTTAGTGTATTTTAAAGTAGAATCCCCTTTTGCCTTTGTTTAGGATCACAATGACTAAAGCAAGATGTGCATATCGTGAGAGTAGCCATCTAGCAAAAATATCACTACATATATCCATTAAAACTTGGCATAAAATATACTCAAAGATTTATAGAATTATACTGGAGAGCCACCTGGGATTTAACATTCCCCAGAGGGCAGTTTTTTAACGGCATTAATGATTTCCTATGGAGAAATCGCACTATCTAATAATTCTCTGTCCCTGCTTGATTCTATGCAAAATGATATCCTATGGTATATCACCACACATGTTCTCTGGGGGACACAATAGCTGGTAAATTCATCTCAGCAGGTTATTTACTTCCACAAAAGTTGTGACTATATCTGCATTCCAGATATTGATGGAAGAAACAATTATATTGTTTACCAGAGTTTTAAGGTGAGTGGGCGATTGTGTAGCAGCTATCTATATAAAAGTTTACACTCTGAGGATATTGTCATCGGTGTACTTTGTTACTATACAGTATACTATGCTGAATCGTTACTCTTTTGTACTCAGCAATAAAATTATGACCTGAAAGAATGAAGTGAAAATTCATACTGGGCCAGTTTAAAAGATATATCATGTTTGCCCCCATCTGGTGGTGTGGCCATGATGGCATTATGAAAAGGCAGATATTTGGAAGTTTCCTCCATCTTCAGGAAAACATCTCTCTACCCTGGCACCATTTTGTCGCTTAGTGTTTAGTCCTTCATCTTCCAGTTTTGGAGAAGAGGATAGAAGATGAGGTACAGATGCATCTGTGACATCCTGGGTTTTTTCTACATTGATGCTTCCTTCTGGAGTTTGAGACCAGGTTTATGGGGATCAAAAATTATATTCTGATAGTTTTAGATTGAGGACACTTTATTTTGGTGATGTGGAACTTCTCAGTAATGTTTGATGTGACTAACTAGATTGTTGCATCAGTGACTAATGATCTTTGTTGACATGTCTGGAACTTCTCTCTGGTGCTTCAGTTCACACCTAGAAAATAGGCTTCAGTTGATGGACAACTGGTTGCTACCACTGAGGAATTTGATAGCGGTTCTATTGGTTAGGGTATTGACTTGGGAGACCTTGATCAATTCCCTACTTTACCATCCACATAATGTCAACTCACTTGGGCAAGTCCATCTCTCTGTACCTCAGTCCTTTGTCTGTAAAATGGAGATAATAAAACTTTACTACTCCATAGGGTGTGAGGATAAATACATTAAGATTGAGGCAATCCGATATTACAGTAATGGGGCCATACAAGTATTGAAGATATCTAGAGAGAAAGATATGTACCATTACTCAAATATCCAGTTTAGTTGCCATAATGTTCAACATTATTATTATTATGTGTTATTATTATTTTGTATTTTGGTAACAATCAGAAGCTTCCGTTAGAGGTCTATTTGTGCTAGGCACTGTACAAACATATAGGAAGACAAAGTCCTTGTACTGAAGAGCATATAGATTTAGAGGAAAAAGTATTATCAGAATGTTGATGAAGTGTGTAAAGTCATATAAGTCAAGAGTGACTCTATTTGAAATTTGAATTGAAATTATACTGGTTTAAAAGCCAGGTTAATTAGAACAGAATCAGACCATTGATTCAGACATCTGCTCTGGAAAAGCGTATGACATCTGGATGTATTCAAAACTAAACCTAAAACTGGTCAGAAATCAAATTGAAAATGGAAGACCTAAATTTTACAGTTTCCAAAACAAAAAAATGAAACATTTTAAGTGAAAATATTTTGTTTTGTTTGCAGAAAAAAATAAATGAAACATTTCATTTTGAGTTGACATTTGTAGTTAAAATTTTTTTTAAAGAATTAATTGATAGTTTCCAATTTTCCAATTTCAATTTTGATGAAAACACATTTTACAACAGGAACATATTTTTGATTGAAAAATTTTGACCAGCACTGTTCAGAACCCGGGGGATTGTTGGAAGGTTGACGTCTTCACTGTGGCAATTACAATGAGAGTTCTGTAGCACTTTAAAGACTAACTAATTTATTTTTTGCAGGCATAAGCTTTCATGGGCTTTAACCCACTTTGTCAGATGCAGGGAATGGAAATCAGATAGGTGGTGTGTGTGTGTGTGTGTGTGTGTGTGTGTGTGTGTGTGTATATATATATATATATATATATATACACACACATACAGTCAAGGGGAAGGTACAACAATGCGTGGGGTAGGTAATAGCAAAGTCCATATGATAGACTTTGGATTACTGAGCACTTTATACAACATATGGAAAGGAAAAAGAAGATGGCAGTAGCTCTGCTTATCTCATCTTATCTGTATGGTCAGCTGCTCATGGGTTAATTTTGTTGGCCAGCAGCCTTTTACTGTTGTTCAGGAAAATTCACAAAGTGTGCTGTTTGACATTTTTTTAGAAATTCAGGCTGAAGGTAGCGATTTGAGGCCTATATACTCATGAATATACATAAGCGTTTATACCATTACTAATATATTCCATATTAACTTGTCATTCTCCTCACAGCTCGTTTAATAAAGTGGTGAGATATCACAAGACATGTCCTTCTGGGATATCACCATGCTGTGGTGATTTTTACAGACACAAGGATGAAGGTCAAGTGCATTTGCTCACATGAGAAGTGGCAATATCTTAGCATGGCACACATAGTGAATGCAGAATGGTTTTAACCAATTATAATTTGAAAAGCAATAAACTATTGTGCTGAAAGCCATTTTGGTGGCCTAGCAATAGCATTGCTCTCAACTTGGCATGCTCTTGGTGAGGCATCTTGTTCATCTGCTATCAAGAGCTGGGAGTGTCAGAGAGAGGTCATTAAACCTAGGTAGAAGAGGAGAGTCATGCATTCAACAGGTAGTGATCTCTGCTGGCTATTTAGGAGCCGTGTTGGAAAATGCCTTTTGGAAATATGGTTTGGAATTTAGAAATAAGGAAATATGGCCTTTTGCAGGATGCTGCTGCTGCATACTCTGGGGATTTGTCAGAATGGGAGAATTCAGAAATCCAGTGCATGTATGTTGAGATATAACAACCGAGGTAGTACCAAAAGGAGAAAAAAATCCTGTGGAAAAAAGGATATATTTTGAGTGTGTGAGCCTGTGCCATCTAGCAATTTCATTTTGTCAGCTCTCAGAAACTAAACTAGGTTGGATTTGTTAGTGTTTGCAGGGGAGACTTCCAAAGAAAACATACGTGCTGGAAGTTAGAAGTGTTGATTCAGACGGTGCCACCTGTACTTTAAGTGAGTCTAAAGAAAGAGACCCAAGACAGTGTGACATTCAGGTTTATTTATTTCTTCGGCATACACTGTCCCCTCTCATCATGCACTTTCTGAAAGCAGAGTTCTCTAATTTCCTAGCAGTGGCATGCCGTTTATGTACACAAGCCATGAATGCATGCCCAACTGGCTGCGCGTTGTCCAGCTGGCAGCCTATGGGATGATTCCGTCTGGCCTCCATGAAGAATGCAAAATGGTGTCCTCCACACACTTGCACATGCTGTATGTGCAAGGTCACGCTGCATGGAGGATGCCACGTTGGACAGCATAAGGGATGCAAGTGAGTTCTTGCATGCCTTACTAAAAAGGTCACAGCACACCACTGTTCCTACACTTAATCATACTATAGCTCCTTTCTTAGGAAAATATTTATTGTTATGCCACCTTTCTTATTGAATCCCGCATGGTGTTAGGGGCACTGTGCCATTATAAATGTAGCCTTTTAGAAGAAAAGTTAAATCAGTATCCTGGCCAACGGCTGCTATAAAAAACTCCAATGATTGTTTCCATTGTGATTCTATTAATGTATTTCATGATCTGCCCATCATAATAATTTGTAGGCACTAATATAATGTTAGAAAATGTATTGAAAGAACCACTAATAAATATCTCATATAGATTAAATATAACCCCTACTACTCCCAATACGGTGCACAATGACTGACATTTACGAAGAGGAGACATATTTCAGTTACACAAGATTTTTCATGCTAGCTTTATTTACCCTATTTCTCAATGTGCGTGTATGTGAAGAGCAGGGGAGGGAGAGAACTGGATATATCTAGACATTTCCCTAGTGGCACCATATCTGATGAGGCTGATGCATGTCAGAAATGTACCTGCAAGGCAGGAATAATTTCATTTATGCAAACGTCAGTGATCTAGCTAAAGGATCTGGCTTTCTCTGGTGGATGGAGAAGGCTAAAAAAAGTTCCCATATCTGAAATGTGGAACACACACAGATGTGGAAGTGGACACATTTTGGAGCATGGTAGAATCATCAGTTTTCAATTTTTTTTTCCCCACAACAGGACTCATTTAAATCACTTTGCACAGATACATGTGCTCAGATCTGTTATAGAATTTCTCCCCTAGTGCAGTGATGAAAGCCGTCTGTTCTGGGAATGATACTTTCAGCTTTGCCTTGTTAAAACTTTTATCTATTTATACCAAGCTAAACTAATTATAACCGAGATGTATTCTCTGGAAATCGTTCAGTACACCCATCGGCTGAAAACCCCTTTATAGGGTGATTTTTGGTTAGCAGTGGTAAGGTAATTAGACCTTGCTTTAGTAAGTATCATGTCATATTGTTGTCAATGGTGTGGGAACAATACCTGAAGGTGTAATTGCCCTTACATTTTTATGGATTCTTTTAAGATCGAAGCTATCAATTACTAGACACAAAGACATTTAGATAATAAGAACTAGTACATCAAGCAAAGTCAGACAAAGGTAAGTCTGAAACCACTTCAGCTTGAAAGAGAAACATCTTTCTTTCATTTTTTTTTTCAGTGGTTTGAGGCCATTTTGCAGCACATTATTTATAAATCTATGAAAGTCATAAGACCTCAGAGATGGATCACATGTTTCTGAGATCCAACTAATCCAGAATCAGATTATAACACTTGAATCAGTGTTCAGTTAATGTTACTAGGAAGCTTGACTGTACATTTAGGAGCACATCCAGCTCCTGTTTCAAGCAGCAGAGCCAGTATGGTTCCATTACACAATACAATATGGGTTGGATACAGTGTTGAGCTCTATATGAGGGATGCTTAGTTCGTATGTGTGGAACCCTGCAAATCTGCGGATATCCATTTTACATCCACAGATCATCAACGATTGGATGCAGATACAAATTTTGTATCCTTGCAGGTCTCTACATATGTGGCTCAGAGCTTTGCTCTTGTGTCCTAAAATAAGAAACAAATACATTCATAAGATTGTGCTTTCATGATAACACAAAGGCTGAGATTTTTTAAAAGTCCCGTTTCCACATTTCTGTTAATTCCCTGATGGCTGATCGACTAGAGTATAGAAAGCAGAGTCTCTTTATTTTATTTCTGTACTTTTATGGATAAATCACTGAAGAGAGAGGAAGACATTTTCATTTTCTCTATATGAAGTGGTCCCTGAGAGTAAAGTGCTGAAATACATGATACACATATCTTTTTGTGCAAGAAAATTTTGGCTCATTTTTGATGTATCCACTACTTTTGTGGTTGTGATTTGTGTTTTCAATCAAGAAACAAAGGATCAGTTTTTGAACAAGCTGATTGTCAGAGAGAAATTTCATTTGGTCTAATGTTCACTACCATCATTCCAAATATAATTTGAATTTTCAGTGCCTGTATTTTTCATATGGAATACCTTTGGGTCTACAACATAAATACACCACTACTGTTAGAAAAATATATTGATTAAACTTAACCCATGTTGCTCAGATTAAGATAATGCAATTGCAATTATTTTTTAAAAAGAAAATCAGTCTAATAAACTTATAAGTGTGTGTAGGATATTATGAATTAGGTTGCTCCTGTTTCCACAGCTGCAAATCTTATCTAAGACACAGTAGGCAGTAACCTCTCAGATACAACAATTCCATAAGTTATAGCCTTCATGCTCTTTGCATTTGTGAGCAGAGGTTACCCTAGCCCTTTAGATCCAGAATGGGTAGACTAGGAAGGAGGGAAAGGTATCCAATGGAATCTCATTACAAACTCCCATTAGATAAAGCAGCATAAGTTAATGTAGGATCATGGTGCCTCTGTGCAGATATCCTTTGCCTTCACTGGATCCCCCAAGAACCACAAGAGTCTCAGTGACCTGCATTTATAAGATGTGGAGCCTCCAGACTCTTTCATGTTACAGGACAAAGCTTGCCTCCTAAAGGATGCTGTGATTTTAAGATCACACTTTCTATTAATGTATGTGGGCATAGCCCCCATGAGGAACAACTACTTTTGACCTATACATTAGACATCGCAAGTTAAGCTATCATGACAGGTTCTCTCCAAATAGAAAGCATTCATCTGGACATATTATATAGGCAAAAATTTGGAAAGGGTGGATTTGGATTTACATTTCAATTCCACTTATAGGTCCATTCATTTGTGATTGATGTGGGAAACTTATATTTTGGGTCACCTGCAAATGTAGAGGACATGTATTAACGTTAAGGCACAGATGGTAGGAATACTTGAATGGTAATAAATTTACATTGCAAATGTGCTAAATCTGTTGCAGATCTAATGCTGCCATAAATGAGTATCAGCTGCAAGCACAAGTATAGCAGGAAGCTGTTAAATGCATACTCTTGGTGCATGGAAAATGTACTCTTTCCGCAGTTTACATTCTGTTTGCTATTCATTTATGAGGGCTTCTTTTCACACAGGAACAGTCGTTTGTATAGAAATTTACTTTACAGTGCTTTGTTTTTAAATGATTCTATAGGTTATGAAGATAACTTCACCCATCTGAATACTAACCCCTTAAGCACCTCTTGCTAATATGAAAGTGCTCGGCAGTTGCTTTGGGGCATTCTGAGTTCTCATGTCATTTTTCATCATCACCTCCTTCCCTAGCAGTTTCCTGCACTGCAGTAAAGTCATTGCTGACAAGGAACCAGCCATCACTACACGTACAAGTGAAAATAGGATTGTAAGACACCTGATGACAGTTTGTGTCTGTTTTACATTCATCCCCAAATGCGACTCTATATCTTCAAATGTATTCTTTCTCTTAATATTTTCCCGTTTCAGAAATGGGAGGGAAGGCAAAGAAAGTGAATAGCATAATGCTAAAAAGGAAGTCAGTGGAGCTATGCTGATTTACACTAGCTGATGATCTGGCCCAAAATATATCATGAGGGCCAAATTCCCTGCTGCTGCAAATGGCTAATATCATGACCCACAGGTCTCAAACCTGGGTCTGCAGGGTACATAGGAACAGCCATGTTTCAGCCCTCCCTCTGGCAGCCTGATGATGATTGCTGACCTGGGACCCATGAAGACCAGACACAGTTTGCACCCCTCTGGTCCTATTGGTGCAATCCCAGAGCAGCTGATTTATCACCTCTGACCAGGGACCACATTTTACTGCCCACTTTTGGCATGAGTCCCTGTGTTTTCATTAGGCGTCCACGTCCACCTGTCCTTTGACTACCATCCACAGATAAATATCCAAATGGGAAGAATTAACCAGATGCTTGAGCAATACTTATGATATTATATTAACCAAGACCAGGATGACAAGTCTTCACTGTTACTTTCTGAAGAAGTCTCTTTATAATAATGTGGACCATGCATCCAGAGGCCACAGCCTCTTCTTTAGGAACTATTGGTACTACTCCTGATTTCACCCAAAACTATGTGCATCATCACTCAGCCCATCTGACTTGGGTCTGGTGGAACACAGCCATCACATCCAAAAGGAGATGAAGGGACACTTTGAACAGGCAAAGGAGGACTACAAAAGGTATGCAGATATCCAGAGACAACAGGGCTCTTCCTATGCTGTAGGACAAAAGGTATGGTTTTCAACAGAACACCTCTGCATAGAGACACCCTCCTGGAAACTAAACTATTGGTTCCTTGATGCATACCACATTCGGTGACAAATCAATTCAGTCATCTTCAAGTTTCAGCTTCCTCAGTCCCTTAGAGTCCATCCTGTATTCCACATGTCACTTCTGAAACCATAGACTGAGAACACATTTCCCCATAGAGTGCAATCATGGCCCACACCAGTACAAGTATAGGATCAGGAGGAATTTATTGTTCTTGAAATCTTTGACTCTAAGATCAAATGGAGCAAATTATAATATTTGATTAATTGGGAAGGTCATGGCCCAGAGGGATGTACTTGGGAGCCAGCAGAAAATGTTCATGCTCTCACCCTGGTTTAGGCCTTAAACAGGGGCCACCCTGAAAAACCTGGACCCACATTGCCCAAAGGGCATCCCTAGGATAGGAAGTCATGTTATGACTATCAGGTCTTGAACTTGAATCTGCAGGGTGTGTAGGAGTAGTGATGCTCCAACCCTTGATCTGGTAGCCTGATGATGCTTGCTTACCTGAGACCCATGAAGATCAGTCCAGTTTGAGGCTCCATGCCGGCAATTCTATTGGCAGAGTCTCAGAGTAGCTGATTGGCTTGCTGACTGTGTTTAAGACAAAGTAGGAACGGGAAGCTATTTGCACAGCTAGACTCCACCCTGTTCTGGACTATGTGCCTTGTGCTTCCTGCTTCTGCCCCCCCTCCTTCCCCCAGTTTGATTTCCTGGCATCCTGACACAGCGTGACTCCTAGCATCTGATTTGTGGGTCTGACCTCCACTTCGTCTCTTGTTTCTGACCTTTTAGCATCCTGGTCAGCTGACTCTTGATTCTTATCTTGTGAATGTGGACCCTAGCTCTGTCTCCTATGTCTGGCTGCCCATGACTCTGCCATGATACTGTAGTTATATTCACTTCAATGGTGTTCTATCCATTTACACCAGGAGAGAATATGGCCCATCATATTTTACTTGTGCAACTGAGCCTTGACTCTGCAAGGTATTAAAATCTATGGGAGATGAGTTGCCTCATCCTCTCCTGGAGATGCTTAAAATTTTGCAGGACTGACCTCTTGCTAAGTAGGGAGCCTAATCTAAAATCCACTGTCCCCAGTGGTTGTGGATCAAGCATTAGGATAGCTTTGTGTGCTATGCTTCCTAGTTGGAATAAGTACAACCCCTGGGTGGACAGATCCAAGTTCCACTAGGCTTATGATTAATTATTTGTTGTGTATCTAGCAAGGGCTGATATAACGGATACCCTTTTGAGGTATATAAAATGATTACACATGTAATCTCTTTGTGTTCAGACTATCTCTGAACAAGGCTCCAAATGTCAGTGCTGACCAGATAACACCTGGTTTTAAATATCTCATTACATTTTTGATGAGACAAGAGGTTTGCCTTCAGAAAACACTTAGTAAGGTCTCACCCTCTCCATCACCATTCGTTCAGTTGACAAGGAGAGCCCGGTGTGGATACAAATATGTCCATGCACATCCGTGAGAATAAACTTCTATCTGACCCACAATCCACCCTCTCTCTTCTAGATGTATCCACATCTCCACTGCCAATCAGCTGTTTGCAGCCCCATCTGCTGCCGATCAGCTGTTCTGGCAGCACTCGGAGTTGTCACCTGCTCCAGCCTTGCCCCAGAAGTCTCGTATGCCTCGGAAAGTCTATCCATGACCTCTGTGATCCAATCGGCAAAAAATGGTCTGCTGATATCAGCAGCTGGGGATGTGGATATCCGCACATTTGCAGAGCTCTACTGACAAGAACAAATTCTTGCGCTGTCTAGAAATGGGCAAGCAGAAGTGCTCCTCCTTAGTGGGTCTGGCCAGCACTGCACATATATATTGAAATGTGAATGTATGGCCTATCTCCTTCATCAGAGGGTGAAAAATTTTTCTCTTTAACCTTGGAGGATAACAAAAAGCAATGGGCTTAAATGGCAGAAAGGGAGGTTTAGGCTGGACTTTAGGAAAATCCTCCTAACTGTCAGGGTAGTTAAGCACTGGAACAAATTGCCTAGAGAGGTTGTGGAGTCCCTGCCATTGTAAATTTTTAAGAACACGTTAGACAAACATCTGTCAGGAATAGTTTTTATGTTGCACTGCCTTTAGGGCAGGTAACTGGACTAGATGACCTGCTGAGGTCCCTTCCAGTCCTACATTTCTTTGATTCTATAAGAAATAAAACAGGCATACAGCTATTGAATTCCACACTAATTGCCAGAAATTAGAATGAAATACTTAGTTTTATTACAAATTATTTGCTGTGTGAACAAAATATTTTACTACTCGTACGAAATGCAATGACTAACTTTAAATGCTTTTAAGTAATGCATTTCTCTGGGAGAGGGAAAATCAAATAACAAAGGCAAACTTATCAATCCTTTTATTGAGTGTAAAAATCTTGCTATTAAACCATTATTTGTAACTGATGCTTTTATTATGGCATTTAACAGAGTTTATTCCCAAATCCAAGTTCCATTCTTATATGGAATGGGTAACCCTTATCCGAGACACCCAAGTGCCTTTTCTGCATTGAGTAAAATAGCTACTGAATGCTCATTTTAATGTTGGTTAATGTTTATTAAGCCTATAAAAAATCTGATGTTATTGTTTGAGTGTCTAATGAACCCTACTTGGCTTGGATGAATTAATTCAGGAAGAATAGATTCTAATACTCTAGCTAGTGGTTTTGTAAGGATTTTACAATCTGGATTAATTAAAAATATGGGCCTATAGGTACCACATTTCCCCACATCTTTACCAGGCTTTAAAATAACAGAAATTATGGTGCTCATAAGTGATCTAGGTGTTTTACCAGTCACAGAGGCTGCACTAAATATTCTGCACAACACGGGCCTCAAATCTGCTTTATAAATGCTGTATAATTTGGCTAGTAATGATAACATCTAATAACTCTGCTTAGTTTAGTAGTTTATCTACCTTATTGTTTCTACTTGTATTTGTACTTTATATCAGTTGAAAAATAAGTTTCACTGTGCATTTAAAAACAAGATATAAAGCAGGTAAGGTATTTTGTAGAAATCCATAGTTAAGCTGGTTAACATTTTTTAATAGGATTTTTTTTTCATCCAGAAAATGGGATTTTGTTGAAAGTGACACTTTTGGATTTTCAAAAAGCTTTCAAACAAAGCAAAATATTTAGGAAAAAAGGACCCTGACATTCTTCTGTATTCTTGAAATGTTTCATTTTGAAAATAACACTTTATCCCAAGATTTAACTTGCTCTCTTTTTGAAAGTAGCACAAAGGCTTTGTCTGATAGCTGTGGTTGTGCTAGCATGATAAAAAGAGAGTGTAGCCACAGTGGCACAAGCAGTGGTAGAGGCTAACCACCCTGCGTACATGCCTGGCATCTACGATCAGGACTACTTTTAGCATACTAGCCAGAGTTAGCATGGGGATGTCTACTTAAGCTGGAATGTTCACTTCCATCTTGAAGAGTAGACGAGCTGAATATAACATTTGCCAGTGTATGCTGGAGCAAACCCTTCTGCAAGCATGTCAACACTTGTCTCCAGTGATAAATGTAGCCTGTTGACACTGTGCTTGCATATACATCTATGCCAAAACTGACACATTGTGGAACTTTCCAAAAATGTGTTTTAACTGGAAAATGCTGATTCTTCAAAATTGAAACTTTGGTTGGTTCCGTACCAATTTTAATGAAATTTTTATCAGGAAAGTTTTTTTCAGTTACTTGATTTGCATTAGGGTACTGAGGTGTGACTACAAACTATACACAATGGAGTACATGTGTACACTATTACAGGTACACCTTTGAAAATCAGGATCCAATTACATATTTGCATAATAAATCCATGCATTTTTATCCCTTTCCATAACTTCCTAGTATCTCTGTCATTACTGACAATAAACATATTAAGAAACACTGCTCTAAGATGTTAAAAACCAGATCTTTTAAAATGCTTCATAAAACATAATACAGAGAATTCAGGGATGGGCATTGCACTGATAGGCAAACAGATATGTGAGTTAGGCTGTTTCCCATTGGGAGATGATACGCTAATATAGTAATGCAGAGTTCAGTATGTGGACAACATTCAGAGAAACTAAAATGTAAAGCAATGAAATACCAGTTTAGAAACATTTCTATTGTAGACATAAACATACTTTAAAATCTTGAAGTTATCACAATCACAGAAAAAGGCAAGAGAGCTGAATATTTAATGAAAGTTTGTGCATGGTTCAAAGGAAAAGAAGGGTAGTATTTTATGTAAATGTTAGCAGTCTTCACATCTCTTTTAAAATATACATTTTCCTTATTCCATTGATTATTTTGGCTTTCATTAAAACATCTGCTGTAGGTCAAAAGGATGTCTTATTGCTTAGGAGAAAAATAGTAGGACTATATGCAAATTTTACTTTACTTTTGTCTTTAGCCAAGCTTGTGATATTTTTCAGGACATTTCTCTTATGATCTAGAGTTGCTGAAAGATTTTAATCAGTCCCAGGAGATTTGGGATCTTATTCGGACGTTGTCTGGAAACATGATCTATTGAATTTCTTCTCCTTCCTTTCCCCAACCGCAAAACAGAAAGGATCCAAGATAGAGCCCTCTCTGTGCTGCCACTACAGCTTCCCTCCCTTTATGTGTGACATTACTGTGAGTGCAGTCCGTAATTATTTTCCATAATTCTTAATTAACTGAGATAAGCAGAAAGAATATACATCAATATTTAACATTACTAAGTAATTCCCAGCATAATTAAATAGAGTGGGATTTTCCAAAGCACTTAAGTGATTTAGGAGCACCAATTCATTGTTCCTTTGAAAATCAATGGTGCTTATGTTCCTAAGTCACAAAGGGAAAGATTATCCCAGGGCCAGGTTTTCAAAGGGATTCAGGTTCCTAAAGAGGCAGAATGGCACCTAGTGGGATTTTCAAAAACATTTAGGCTCCTAATTCCCATTGATTTCAGGGGGAACTGTTGGGTGCTTAGGACTTCTGAATATCAAATGACTTATATGGGTACAGAACTGTGGCATTAGCAGACTAACTTTAGGCTCCTATTTTTGCCAAACTTGGCCGTGGAGGATACTCAGTTTTATAAAAACATTAATATTTCAAACTTGCTGTGAAGAGCTTTTACCTTAATAATGAATTATTTATTATATCATACAGGTGGTCTTTGTTTTGCCAACTGCCTACGTCCATGCAAAAGTATAACTTATTCCCTTAATTAAAGTACTGCTGAAGAAAATATATGTGAAAGAGATTGGATATGTCTGTGAGCTCTGGTGCCTGGTAACTAGAGAAGGCTGAATTATTCATTGCAAATAGTTTGTCTAATGAATTTAGACTTTTCCCCCCTGTTTGTGAATTATCCACTCTCGGGTATTGAATTTTATTAATTATTCATAGTAGTTTTATATAATTTTTATGAACAGGTTTCAGCCTATGGCTTTCTCAAAAAGCAGAGACTGAAATGCAAATAAAAAAGGCTGTTACTATACCAGGCTTCTCCCACAAGCTGACTTATACCCACTTGAGATGCCAGAATGAGATACTAGACACAGCAGATTGTACAGATATTCAGAATATGCTCACGAGGCTCTGCTGAGCTCTTCAGGTTGGCTGTCCTCACTGGACCTCAGATGCTTCACTGCCACAATAGATCCCAGATTATTATTTTTATAATGCATAATTAATTTATAATTTAATTAAATTATATAATTTATAATTTATTTTTATAAAAGTGGGTATCCCTCATGGCCAAGTTTTGCAAAAATAGCCATGTGATGATATAGAAATGTCTATGAAATAGTATAGAGACAGATTTGAAAGTATGGCCCAAGTTTAATTGATGTACTGATTTCTGCCTAAGTCTGCAAAGAGCCCAGTAGTTCTGGGAGGGGAAACTGGCCTGAATAGAGCTGATGCAGTGATCTCTGATTGAGCGTGCAGATAGCCTCATGCAGAGGGAGAAGCATCCACCACTAGAGCCAAGGAGGAAACTCCTTGGGCCCGAAGAGACCTGGCTACTGCTGTTTTGGGAGGGTGTTAGAACTGGCTGGTTGTGAGGCCTGGTGGCTTAGAATCAGCTGGTTGTGAGGCCTGGATGTCCTGCTGGGATTTTCAGAATTGGCTACATATCAGTAGGACTTGAATGGCCAGCTGAAGTATATGAGTTTGATTACATTTGGTGAGACGTAGAGGCAGCTTGGCTCTGTTCCATTCCTCTGAACTTTTGGCTCCATGGGTAGGTTCTGGGGAAAAATATGGTGCTATTTCTCCAAAGCAATCCATTTGTCACACGAGAAGGAGATGCCGCTCACAATCGAGTGAGCAGATCTGTAATCTATCTTTTTTAATGTGATTTTTAATAGGTCGCAATGTTGACATTTAATTCAACATTGTTGGATATCTGAGTTGCCCACCACTGGACACTGAAATGAATGGGTCCATTTCCCCCCTCCTAGAGCTACTGATTCAGATTTACTGAAGACTTAGGCAGACAATTCTGCATCGGTCTCATTTAACATTTTCTTGGTTTGATGCATAACCATGAAGATTGGAGTCTTTCTTAAATAAAAGCTCAGGTTCCAGAAAACAAGATGGCCACCTCAAAAAATAATGCCAAATCATCAACCTGGCCAAATTTGAATCTCACATTTTTTTAAAGATGCAAATGAAGAAATAGCAAACAAGGAATACTTATGTTTGCACATCAATACACTTCTTCGCAAGAAATGCTATTATTTGTATGAAGAACAGTCATTCCCCAAACATAATATTGCTGTAACAGTTAGTGAGTAGCAAATGAATGTATGGGGAAGAAACATGTCTGGAACATTGATTTAACTTCCTGACCTCCCGCTCCTGGTAATCCTTTAATAGCACAATATATTTATATTTGCCCTTCTACTATATATATTCCAAAAGATAAGATTTACAAAACATTATATGAATCTTCTCTTACACTTGGATTGAGCTAGAGGCTGTATAAACACCACAGAAAGATGGTTCTTGCACCAAAGAACTTATGCGTATGATCCATGACTGGGACCCCAGGCACTTCTGTAAATAATGTATTTATTTATGTAAATAATAATTAATAATAATTATATTAGTTAAGTATTTTAGTAAAATCAATAGATAACCCTTTAATAATATGATGAATCTACAGAATGGTTGAGGGGGCAAAAATATTTGTTAGTCAAAACTTGAATATGCTTGGAGGAACTTCAGAAGACTTTCCAAATTATTTGGAAGGAATAACACAAACACCTTATTGGCTTCTAGGTAAATTATATTCCAGTAAGGAAAAAGACATATATATCATCATAGACTAAATTAAAATATCTGTTCAATGTGCAGCAATAGTCAAAATGGGGCCGGGGGGGGGGAGGGCAGGAGTGAAGATGTAAAAGAAATGGGATAGAAAATAATATTGAAAATATGACAGTGTCATTATATCAATCAATGATATAACACTATATGATATTGAGTTTAGTTTTTGTCACCCCATCTAAATAAATAGCAAGCAATAGAAGAGATACTTATATGGGAGATGAAAATTATTAGAGCCTTAAAGAGACTTCTGTATGAGGCAATATTAAATACTGTACACCAGAGCTGTTTATCTGAGAGAAGGCTAAGGAGAGATGATGGGGATATATAAAATCATGACTGTTATAGAAGAGAAGATCAATGAGCAACTCCTCTGTAGCCTTTCTTAACCCAAGTTCAGATGGGACATTCAGATGAAAGACAATGAATTTAATGCTGTTAAAAAGAAATCCTTTATTATACAACATACAATTAATCTGTAAAACTCAGTGCCACAAAGTATCAGTAAGTAAAACAGTTTAGTAAAAGAATTAGACCTGTATAATCTTTACTGTTCACAAGGGAATCATCCATTGGTCTGTTGCTTACATAGATCCTTTGCACCAGTAAACTGGCAAAAAGTAGGCCCAATACAGCTAAAAATGTGGGCATCTACTTCTACTGTGCCCATCACCACAGTTCCAGTGTCAAAGAACATTTTTTTCTTAGTACCATGATGCAGATATCTTTTTGGCTCACTGTAATTTCATTTCATTTTGAACTGGCTGTCCAATTGATGCATATATTCTGCAATCAGAATCTATGGAGCAGAACTATGGAGAAGAATGTAAGCTTTCAAAAGGTCTACACTTTGTGGTTGCAAAGGTAAATCTCTAAATATGAACAGAATGCACTCCCAGTCTGTGTTGTCTTCCTGAGTTGGTGAGAAGGGTTAAGTGGCCCATTTCTCTCAAAAGCCATTAATCATGAAACTAAATAACAATTTAAATATTGATAAACTGACATAAAAGGGTCCATTCTCACATGTATACAGAAAAAATGGAGATGACCAGTGCGTGCAGCAGTTTCAGTTAGGGCAGAACTTTGTTCCATTCAGCTACTTAAATTTTCTAATATTTGCTGAATATGTTGGGATGTTTTTGGTCCAGTTGTACAAGTGATATCCTTCTTAATCTAGTATTCTGGGTTGCTTTTTAAATTATTTATCCAATATAAATGCAGCTTGGATTCATCAGTGCCATACTTTGTGATTTGGGCAGCCATTTAATCTCTCTGTTCCTAGATTCTTCATCAGTAAAATGGTGTTAATATTTCCCTCTCTCACCTAGTATCCCTTTAGCCTACTTAAATGGTAAACTCTTCAGGGCAGGGATCTCTAGACACTAGTATAAAAAAATAGATGATATGATGGTTTCATTAATACCACATTCTAAGTGTTTATACAAAAAATTGTTTCCCAGTAATGAAAAATTAATGAAATAACCTGTTTTGCCAGTCCTGGGAGTGAGAGAATGAGAGGGAAATATAAAAAGTTAAATTTGGGAAAAGTTAAGGCTTGGGAAATGGAAAGATCATATTTTAAATTGACTTTCTATCCTGTATATATCTGGGATACCTTTGCATTGGGGCAGAGATGATATCTGCTGAGTTTGTGGTGTTCTTCATTACATTTCTGAGAGAGAAATGCTGATGCAGTTTCATGACTCAGACTGCTATTATACTCTCAAACCAGCCCTTTAGAGTCAACATATTATATACTGCTTTTCCAGAATGATGGCATAATCTGTGCTAATTGATGAAAAAAATATATTATGGAACTACATGTATTCCATCAATCACATTTTAAGATTTGTGGCTTTAAAGAAAATTCAAAAACTAGATTTCATCTTGCTATGTCAAGAAATCTGGCCCCAGCTTCTAGATCTATAAATTCTGGCTTCACAACAATCTTTGACATTTTTAGGGAGGTCTTCAATATTTTGCTGTGGTTGCTTCATTCATCATGTACTTAGGTGCCTTCTTGCAGAACAATGCATCAGAAATTTATTTATGTTCTCACTCAGTTTGAAGTTGAATTTATGTACTTTGCAGCAGTTGACATTCTTAAAATAAATATTTAGAAGCAAATTGTCTCAGGGGATTGAATAATAATATGCAGCCAATAATCTCTAGGTCAGTTTCTTGAATATCAGTCATGACTGAAGAGTGTCCATTTTTATATAGTTCCTACTGGACAGGTTTCTATTTCACAATAGCCACTATCCCAATTGACACCTTTAGTGATGGTCTTAGGCAGAAGTGCCAAAGATTCTCTGCCCCTGGAAGGGGTACAGAGATCTAATTAATCTTTTGTTTCTAGAGGTGGTCCTGTCATGTCCAAATCATGTTTGAAGCCCTTTGGAAAAATGGTGGTGTAGATGCTATATGTTCAGATTTTGAACCCACAGTGGGTGCAGTCATCCTCCTTTACATCAAAGAGACTTCATCTAAAGTAAATTGAACAAAAGATACCTTTCCGCCACTCTAACCACTTTATTCCTAACAGCAACTCCAGGAGTCTTCCCACTTTTCAGTCATAAAGCGCATCATTGTGCTATCTGGCAGAGGTACCCCTAATGGTGCACATGCTAGGTAGGTTGTGACTGTTGGCAATGTGGCCCCAGGCAACTTTTCCAATGGTGTCCAGTGTTGGGAATTGTTTAAGAGGGCCCAGCTCTTCCATCTTGGTGTACTATGGTGGGAGACTGAACCACTTATAGTAATGCAGTCACAAACAGGAATCTTGTTAATGTTTGGTAGGGTAGGGCCTTTTAAAGCAACAACCACGTTGTCTCTGGAAGCACCAGCTCACTGCTGGAAATATGTCTTTTCTCTATAGACTTGGTGATTTCCATTGGATGAGAGAGTCATTTAAAGGGCTCAGGACTTCCACCTTAATTAAGCTTCAGCTAGCAATGTGGCCCCACACTGGAGTCTGGTGTCTAATGCAGAAGGACGTTTTAAAAAGTATTGGTGATGGTACTGCTGCTCGTGGAGGCTAGAGGTGCTTCTGGCATTTATTGAGGTTTGAAGAACTTTAGCTAACCAGACATGGCCATGTGTGTAAATAAATACTTGCAGATATATGTGCTTACTTCCTGGTTTGGTTTGAGACCAGAAATGGTAATACCAGAAGTTTCCTGAGAAAGCTTGTTATGAATTGAAGAATTTCAGATAAGTTCAGATAAGCTTCAGACAGACATTCAATATTTTGTATTATTATTTGAGTCAGTTCAGAGAAGCACCCAAAGATACAGATTCTTTCTGAACCTCTTTGGCCTGGAAATTAAGTTAGGAAATCTTCTGGAAAAATATCTCATGAGAATTCTGCTATATTTCTCATTTTCTTTCCTGGCCATTTCTTGGTTTATTTTGGTTTATGTACCCTTACTCAAAACCAGGAAGCACAAAAATAGCTACAGTGAGAAAGCTAAGTGAACTTTTTTCTAAAGAGGTTCACTTGAGTTGCATTTTAGTGATGATCTGAGTCAGTTTTTATTTAAATGAAATTGTTTTGCCAAATTCTGGCAATGAATTGGTAGAATGGTTTTCTCCATGTAGGTTTCTACAATTGGGTAAACATTTTTAGACAATGTCCCCTTCCCCGTCCCTGCCTCCCAAAAATGCAGATTCAGATGGATCAAAATATTTCACAGTAATGAGCATGATATAAGAACCTATATAAAATAGAACAGAACACAAACATTTCACAAATCTCTAATCAAATCTAATCTCCATGACTCAACTTTTGTGTTTTCATATGAGCTCTCCATCTGCAACAAAAAAAGAAGTCAGTTTGAAGGATCTTTACAATTCTAGCTAGCACTCTGAGGTCTTTGCTAAGCTGTCCTTTATAAAGGAAGAGAGGAGAGTACATGTGTGTGGTGTTGCTTTTCCAATAAATAACATTTGGTCATAAAGCTGTGAATGTCAGGCATGCTCCAGATAGCTGACAAATGGCATTCCAGTCAAAGCAGTGATCAAACTTACAGAAGTCCAACATAAATTGGCAAGTACAGCTGGGCCGTGTTTTGGTTGTGAAAGTAACGTAAATATGTCACTGATTTTGGAAGCAAGAGACAGCTATTGCATGTGCTGCCTTCCTCTCCTTTACTGAATGTTCACATAAATAAATGTCTCCACAGGAAGAGGAGCACAGAGATTCAGTCAACTATACAAGCTGCGATAACATGTGAATTCCATTAGTTTTGATGCAGCTGAAACTGATAGATCTGGGAGTAACATATTGTAGCATAGATGCTTCTTAGAGGTGACATTGTCTTTGGAATTCTGAGTGTAATAACTATTGTTTACCACTGTGAATTCAAGCTTTCCCATAGATAACTGCCTTTCACTCCACAGCAAAATGTCTCTGCCCTATTACTTTAAATACATTGTTCCATTTTATACTGCAAAAAAAAGCTGAAGCAAACAGTAGCTCTTGGAGAAGTGTGAGCTGCCCCATTTAGTTCAGGCTGAAATGACCCAAACCCAACCTTTGGAACATGTTAGAAACATATTGAAATGGTAATTAGGACCATTCCCTGTAAATAGCTAACAGCTATGTTTTATAGGCTAGAGTTTTGAAATGCAAGTGTATAATATTAAGTCTCTATTTGTCTGTGCTTATGTGTATCTTGATAGTAGATAAATTGTTTTTCTTGTCTGTTACTGTGTTGTATCGATTCAGAAATCAAAAGACAATATTAACATTTAGATGAAGCTTTGTTGTAATAATATGGCGTTCTCTCTGAGATTAAAGGAAACTGGTTATTAACTGTTTAATGGATAATTACTGATGTGTGCCTAGTAAATAGAGAGGTTACTTCAAAGATAGAAGTGATTACCTATTGTTCACTCAAAGAATACTTATGGATAAGAGACTCTCCACAGCCTTTAATGATCTGTAAAAGATTCAAGGGATTTTTATTTTAGGACTGCTTAAACCTTTGACAGGGAAGACTTGGATTGTAAATCTAAGGTCCCAGCACAAAGTTTGGATTTACTCTGCTAATTCTCATGGGATAATTTGTACAACTGTCTGTTCATGGATTCTTTGGACTATAACATGTGAAACTGATCCTGAAAGAACTCTTGCAACTGTTTTTCATCTATGCTATGAAACTGACTGATGGACTTTTATTTTCATCAGTGTATACAACGATCTTTTAAACAATAGTCTTTCTTTTTCAAAAATAAATATTAGTTGAGTTTATTAGCGTTGACCTGGTGGGTAATGTGTTTGGTCCTTTGGGATTGGTAGAACTTTTTTACATATGATGGACAAAGATTTTCAGTAATCCCCATCATATTTGATTTGGCTGTCTGGGTGAAAGGACTTGGATGGCTTTAAGGGAACTGTGTTTTTGGGTTCTGGATAACCTGCATGGTGATTAGAAGCTGTTTGTTGCTGGTTGGGTGAATCTAATTTTTAGAAATAGCCACCAGTATTCCAGGGTTTGCCTGTCCCATTCTTTGCAGTTTACCTTAATTTGAGCAGTCTCAGTGTGGGTCCCCTAGAGACCAACATCACAAAGTGTCACCTCTCTAGACTAACTATTACACTACTCTATAGATGTTATCATTTTAAACTATTTCACTGTTGATAGTTTTAGCAGAAATATTCAGATGATGTACTTAAGCCGTGTGCTGGATGTCGTAGATGCTAAAAATGGAAAAGACTTATCAGACACATAGTGTTCAATGCAGAATCCCGATACACCTCTGGCGTCACTATATCTCTGGAGAAGTAGAAGCCCTGAGTATTTGGGAGAGGCGTAGAGGCTCTTGCATGTGCTTGATGGGCTGAATAGCTCATAAAATTTTAGTTGCAGACAGCTGAGGAGGCTCTAAGGTTCAGGGAGCTCCCACTCCATGCAGGGCTTACCATACTTTGCAAATCTAAAATGGCTTTTGACACTTGACAAAAGACAGTCTTTAAAAGTATCTAAATATTGAACTTCAGAGGGGAACGAGGAATGCCGGGAATGCTCAGCAGGCAGCAACCCTTCTCCTGGCCTGCGTCTCCAGAAGCCCCTCTCATTCGAAGTCACATTACTCGAGGAGCACAGCTCCCTCCTGAATTAAATTCATCGACTTTAAGGACACGGGGGGGCAGGGCATCCTGATTATCTAGTCTGACTCCACACCACAGGCTGCAGAACCTCACCCATCCACTCCCGTGATAAGCCCAGAACCTCTGGCTGAGTCACTGAAGTCCTTGAACCTTGATTTAAAGACTTCAAGTAACAGAGAATCCACTATTTATTCTAGTTCAAACCAGCAAGTGACCTGTGCCCCACCCTGCAAAGAAAAACAAAAAAAGCCATCATGGTCTCTGCCAGTGTGACCTGGAAGAATATTCCTTCCTGACACCAAATATGGTGATTGGTTAGATGTGAACAGTGGGCAAGACCCACCAGCCAGAAAACAGGGAAAGAATTCTCTGTAGTTGCTCAGAGCCCTGCCCATCTAGTATCCTGTCACTGGCCATTGAGTTCTCATAGCCTTTTAACAGGCCAAGGTGCTTGTTAGTCAGTTAGCCACCAAGTAGACATGTAGCTAGTTTGCCAATATAAGTTTTTTCTTCCTAAAGAAGCCCATCACAATCTTGACTCTCCTTAAAGAGGTCGGCTCTCCAGTGACAGGAAGATAGGAATAGAGTTTTATGGGAATTACTCTGTTAATACAAAAATTATCTGCTTTCTCTAGGATTTTTTAAAAAATTCTTCAGAATTATATAGCAGGGTTATAATTAAATTCTGTAGGAGCCTATAGTTTAAATGAACACTATAGTAAGTATCACTGTCTATTAAATTCTACAGAGCTTTTCTATAAGGATTGATTGTTTGCTTGTTGTTATACTTACCTGTGAGACCTGCTTCTTATAAAGACCAAAATGATCAAAACCAAAATATGACTTTGTTTCCTTTTCACATATGTAGCATTGGGCAAATTAGACCAATTTTGTTTTGCATGCAAAATTTATCACACAACTCCAAATATTCTAGCAACTTGGTGACATTCAGGTTTTGCTTTGTGAGATTTCACATTACAAGAAAAAGTGAGAAATGTTGGAGAATTTTTAAGAACAAAATTTCACCTCTTTTAACAAACAACATTTTTAGCAGTGACATTTTACCATGAAATAACTATTTTCATAATTGGTTCCAAATGAAGAGTCATCTTTTTCTCAAAGATGTGCCACAATTCAGTTCAAGTTGTGTTTTCCTCCCCTGTAACACGTGAACTCATTTTTTTCCCTTTACAGTGCAACTATGTGGAGTTGGGGAAGGGACAAGACCACAAAATTTTGCTGCTTGTGATACCAGATATGATTTATGTTCTCCCTTTCCCTCCTCTAACTCTGTTAGATATTAGCTTTTTTTGGATTTTGCCATGGGGAACTTTAGCTGCAAATAAAAGTTGTTTAGGAATAGCTGATTAACATAGGGATCGAGGATTTAAAGGACCCAATTCCAATTAAACAAGGTGAAGCGATTTTCACATAATGTTTTCAACCCCAGAGCTATAAGAAAGCATCAATATTGCTCTGGGGGCATGAAACTTTCCTCATTTGTATTTATTAGATACATCTGGCACTTTCTCATAATTTATATGCAGTAAATTTCTGTAATAAATACTAAATATACATACCACACATTTACTATCCTGCTATTATGTCTTTTAGATAATTTAGTAGTAGATGTGTTTTGCATTTCAAATATTTTCTTATCCTGACTTCATCTAACAAGTGAGTGGAACTGTGCTTTTGTATGATTACTAATTGCTTAGGAAAACATTCCTCTTGGTATTCATGAAATCAGAAAAAGCCTTTTGGGTTTGCTATGCTTGTTAGAGGCAGCATATAATGATGTGGTAAAAAAGTAAGAAAAACAAAATAATAAACAATGGGGCATAAACGTCTTCTTTTAAATTTATTGGAAATGAGGAGAGAGTTAGGCTTTAGTACTTGAGAAACTTATTACAGAGCTCTTTGCCAGGCACTGTTTATTAGGAAGGCTTATTATTCCTAGCTATCACGGCTCTATGTGGCCTTATGCAAGACACTTAGGGAGACAGCCTGATACACTTCCTCCTTGAGAAGGCCCATTAGAGTCATCCACCTTTGCCCCTCCTTCCCCCGGAGCTGTACTGGGTGCTAAACAGATGGTCCCAAGGATCTGACCAGCTCCTCCTAAACTAGGGTCATGCAATATCAACACTTACACAAGGGCATGATTTAGAAGCTACAAGCTTTCCCAATGTGGAGTGTGAGAAGCATAATGAACCACAGGGTGAAACTAATATCACAATCAATCTCATCTATCTATGCTAATGCTTTGCCCTTTATATTGCAGTAGATTGGTCACGCATCGGGGAGTGTCTGGCTCAGAGACACATTCTTTCCTGTGCTACTTCTTGCGCACACACGGGAAGAGTCTGAACAATGTTCCATTCAGTATGTTGGAATGGATTGATCCCCTTGGTGTACTGGCTCTGCCTCAAGGCCTGGTATGGGGGGAGGAACAGGAACATGGCTGTTCCCCCTCCCAGCCCCCTTCTGGAGTTGTGCTCCCTCATGGGAAGCAGGAGAAACTAGTTCCTGTATCCCCGGAATTCAGAAGGGGAAAGCTTCTTGTTTGTCCCTGAACAATCACACGAGGCTATACACAAAGTATTTTCAAAATGAAGACCCCAAAGCCGTCTGTACAGCTGTTTTTGGAGTCCTAGCACAAAGCCCAAGGCCGTTGATCTGGGCTCCGAGTCTTGCCCCTGCTCGCTCAAAAATGTAGTGTAGACAAACAGTAGGGGCCTTATTCTGCCACCTTCACTCACACTGAGCAATACCTTACTACACAAAAAGCCCCAATGAAACTTGCAGAGCAAGAAGGAAGGTTGGCAGAATGAAACCATGCGTATTTGTCTAAGGTCAGACAGGAAGAGATGGGAACAGAAATCCTATTAATCAGCCAGTTTCTGACACCCTTGCTGACGTTCAGTAGTAGCATACGCCATGAGAAACCTTGTAAAAATCAGTAGGAACACTGGATTAAAATGGTTCTCAACATAGGTAAGGGGATCAGAATCTGGCCCTGAGCCATATAAGCTCAAGACCATCCTCTTGTAATGTGTAATTGAATATCACGTGGCAAATTGTGCAACAAGAAGTACAACGTATGTGAAAAGGGGGGGTCTCATTTTAAACTCTGTTAAAACCTAGCTTTTCTCTTCCTTTTTTTTTATTGGTAGTTTCTAGAATAAATAGCAATCACAGAAGCAAATTCATTACCTGGGCGTTTGCTATTCTGTGGAGGCTACAAAATACTTGTTTAAACCTACAAGATATCAGCTGAGTCAGAGGTATCAGTTCACTGGAACTTTTACTTTTTTGTATGCGTAACTAAATCTGGCAGTAATAGGAAATTATTATCAAAAAAGCACAACAGCAGCAGCGTTGTTACCATTCTGATCTCCACTGAACCACAATCTTAGTGTCATGTTGGTTTCCTTTCTTCCCCATTTGGAATGAATATTCAGGCAGTCCATACAAATGATCTAGCTCTTGGTTAAGCACAGTTGTTTAGCAAGGATCTAACCTTTTGCTAGAATAAACAGGAATTCAATTTGAAAAGAAATGGACACCTAGAGTAGCTGTTTAAAAGATGACAGAATAGTTGAAATGTGTCCTCAGAGCTTCTAGGGATGTGGTTCAAAGAGAAAATTGAAACCATAATTACATAGGCTGCAGACATTGATTACAAGAAGGAAGATCTTGAAAACAAAATACTAGATTATAGTTGTAGATGCATGCTGTGTATCAAGGCACTCACAAAGTCTTGGGTGTGGCAGGAGGAGGAAACCCACTGCTATTTCGTTTGCTCATGAAGTATGTGTCACCACTTTTGAGGTTAAAATCTGAATTATTTAGGTAATTAAGGCTGCCATCATGAAAACTGCTCAGTGTTAGTGGATCCCTAAAACAAAAGGGCAACATTTGGGCATATGAGCTGATCACAAAATGATTCAGAGAAAAACAAAACTGATTTTGTTTTCACCAGCATTTTTTCAGAATTTCATCAGAATACCAAAGGCAAAAAAACCCCAAAATGTTTGTTTCTGGCTGCTAGAAATATGAAAATCTTGAATGAAACCAGAAATGGTTCAGCAAACAATTCCATTTAGTCAAAAAAACCATTTTCAAAATAAGTACATAAATTAATGAAATAAAAAAATTAATTTACAGAATTTTTGTTTTATTTGTTCCAGTCCGCACACAGCGTTTTGCGGGAAGAGGAGCCCAGATATGGATTCAATGGCCTAAATTTAGGCAACCAAGTTTGACTATTTGTCTGTTGTTATATGTCTAGGAAAGAACAGAACATTAAAAAAAATGAGTAAACTACGAAATATACGGTATGTGCAGGAGGAACGTAATGGGTGCCATTGTCTTTCATCTAGAAATGGGCCCAAAGCCAGATCCTTTGTTGGATTTTCTACATCACAGTTTAGGGTGTTTGGACTCAGGGTTTGGATTCAAGATGAGCCACAGGTGTGGTACAACAGAGTACGGGTACCCACACAGTGAATAGAATGGAAAATGTTTAACCAAAATGTATGATGTGATTGCAAAGATCTTATTTTTGGGGGGTTTTCCAAGGGTGTTTTGTGAACATTAATACTCCATAATGTCAATTTAATTATTATATGTATTATTGTACTTGTCAGAAATCTATGCTAGGCACTGTACAAAAATATAGCATTCAGTGTTGGACCAATTGTCCATTTAAATATCCTGTCTTCCGACAGTGGCCGGTGCCAGGTGCTTCCAAAGGAATGAACAGAACAGGGAAAATTAGCAAATAATCCATCTTCTGTCTTCCAGTCCCAGTTTCTGGCAATCAGAGGTTTAGGGACACCTGGAGCATGGGGTTGAATCCCTGACCATCTTGGCTAATAGTCATCGTTGTACTTGTTCTCCATGAATTTATCTAATTCTTTTTTTTAACTCAGTTATTCTTTTGATCTTCACAACATGCTCTGGCAACAAATCTCTGCTGTGGATAATTTACAGTCTAATTACATGCGACAAAGCACAAGAGGAAGAACAAAGACATGAAATGACTTTATCCAAGGTTATGGACCAGGACAGTAATGAAGATAGGAATAGGACCTACTTCTCTTGATTGCCAGTTGAATTCCCTGTCCCCCTAGACAAAGCTCAAGATGAGTGCCTCCTTAAGTTTGATTGAGTTCCCGGCTGATGGTGGTTCTTGGTAGGGTTTCTAAAAACAATTAATAATAAAAGACCAAAATGATGATGAAATTTCAATTTTTGCATAAAAATATTTGAAATTTTAAAACTTTGCTGCTTGTCATGTGACTGTTGATCTTTCCTGTAACAAAAGGTCAAATTTGAAATGCAAAGCTTTAAAAAATCTCCTTATAGTCTCTTAAATTGCCTTATAATTTTATGACTAATTCTGATTGATCGTGGGCCTGTTTTAGGTAGGTCTTTTCTCAAGTAATCTCTGAAATTTTATAGACTGTTTGATTGACTTTTATGAAAGTAAGATGTAAGAGAAATCCTCGTAATTTCAAAGCTTTCACTTTTTGTGGTGAATAGTTCATAGCTGTAGATGGAAAAATTGCATGGAATATTGTTTGTATATCAATGAAATAAGATATTTCTTACAATATCTGTATGGGTTAATTTTTTTGCCTGTTTTTATGACATCTCTACTCTGTTGTCACTCAGAGAGTTGTTTCATGACATAACCTATTTGAAGTAATTTACCACAGAAGAATAGCATGCTTGATATGCATCTCACTTCATCAACATGCATGCCATACCAACCATCCTGAGTAGGATGTCAGCAGCAGGGATTGAATGTGGGACCTTTAAATCTTAAATCATGAGTGTCTACTGCCTGAGCTAAAGGCTGTAGAAGACTCTTTAACCTCTAAGTGGCCTAGCCACCACTAGTGAGGGACACTGAGTGGGAGTAGTCTGAGTAGGACTGGCTTACAAACCGAATGCTGTTGCTTCTTTTGTATAATTCTGCAATGATTAAATATCAGGAATGTTTAATTGATGGACCTCTAGAATTTGTTGTGGCAAATCCCTTACAGTCACAGTAATGCCTCTAATATTATGCTACCTTAGATAGCCTTCCTGTTACAGATTCTTGCCTGACGTTTGTGCTAAGTGACATTTGTGTATGATACTGCCAGAGATCATCTGCCATGGAATAATTTTGTAGATTATGATACTCTGCTCTTCTATCACAAACAAAAATGTGCTTCAAAAAATGCTTTTCTTTGTTAGGAAGGTGATCAGTGTATTTCGTTTAAGACGAGCTCTGAGGCTAGTTCAAGGCACTCTGGCCAAATAATTTTTTAGCGTACTTCCAGTGAAATCAGTGAAGTTACTGGGGCCCGGTCTACACTTATCTTTGCGATTTGGCGGCAGTCGACAAGTGCGTATCTCCCGTTGACTTTGCAGTGTCTCCTCCATGCGCCGTCCACACTGTGCTGAGTCGAAGAGAACAGCGCTCCTTTCACCGCAGTGCCACGCCACTTACCGGGGTGGTTTTCCTGCGTCGCTTGCTGGAGCAACTGAGCGCGTCTACACAGTCCGCTCAGTCGATGCAGAGCAATCGATCTGACGGTGGCGAATTTGCTGCCATCAATGTAGACCCAGCCTAGGAATGACTATGCCTTTTTGAATGACCAGAAACAAACAAAACCAGCACAAGTCCTCCTTAAATCTAGCTTCAGATATGATAGTAGTGCTTTTCTGAGCACTGTTCATTGTATTCCTGGAATGTGGATCGACACCATTCTCACAGTCAGACACACAGCACAACGACCTTATTTGTAAAAGGACATGATCTGGCAATGCTAATATAATAAGATCTGAAGCATGTTTTAGTTTGAACATTTTCTTTTTCAGATGGCCATTATATGGGTCTAGGTGTTTATTACTATGTGATTGTTTGTGAAGTAATTACAAGATAGAATTAAATATAGAAAATGGGTATATAGAGTGAGACACATATGGCTTTAAAGCTCTTTATTGTTGCTACAAATTAGTAATGAGACCAATTAATGTTTTCTTTAAACTCCTAATTTAATGCCTGGAACCCTGAGGCCCTCATAGTACAGAAGAAATAACGCTACTGTGTTTTGAAAAGCAGAAAACACAACAGTTAGTCTTCTAAAAGTCATTTATTGTATGCTCCTGTATCTCTTGCTTTTTTTTTTTTTTTTAATTATTTCTCTCTTTTCACTGAAGCTGTGATTTTCTTCATTATCTGGCTTTTACATCCTCCATGACTATGGAGCCATTGCTCCTACTCAGTGATACCTTCTTCTCCCTTATTAGCTACAGAATAGAGATGAGTCTGTAAGATGTCATGCTTTTTTGTATATGAATGAAGATGATAAAAATGTCCACTTGTGAGAGTGCATGAAGAATGTTGCTGCACCAGTGTGATACACAAGAATGTGTCTGACATGTCACTCACTACCTTCAATATCATTGGGATATTTATGCAAGGGTATTTAGACAAATAAAATCCTACACCTGACTGTGATGATGTCTTGCATGACATGAAGTGGTGTGATGGAAAAGACGGCGATGTGCTTAACTGTGCTATGGAGTTTCTCTCATGTTTGTAATATTTGTGGGACTTCTCTGTACAAATGCCTATATTTTTACTACATTGCTAAAAAGTCAAGAAAAATTATATCAAATAGAAAGGGCCTAGAAAAAATGAATTATTTCAAAAGTTCTCAGCACTTCCAAAGTGCTGGGCACAGACTTTCAAAAAAGATCACCTCACATTTATGATACATGTAGACAGGGAGAAAAAACCCACAGCTGGCTTGGGTCAGCTGACTTGTTCTCACAGGGCTCTAGCTCCAGGCTGAAAAATTGCTGTATAGACATTCAGACTCAGGTTGGAGCCCAAGTTCTGGGATCCTCCCCTTCACAAGATCTGAATGTCTATACAGCAGTTTTTCAGCTCGGGGTCTAAGTCCTGCAAGTCTCAGTCAGCTGGTCAGGGCCAACTGTGTAGTCATACACCTTATTCACCTATGAAATGGCCAAATTTTCAAAAAATACTCAGCACCCAGCAGTTTCCATTTATAAAATGGGCAGTGGTGGGTGCTAAATTCTTTGGGCCACTTCGTTTCTGTATTTAAATGGGATCTTTTGGGTGTAAAGCTCTTTATCAAGCCTGTTACCTTTTCCATAGCAGTTATGATGTCTTTTCCCCATCACTACTTCATCAGACTGAGCTAATGTATTCCAGGCATTCAGAATCTCATACAGATATCACTCATAGTGTCATAAAAACTTGTCATCTCCTAGGCTATTTAAAAAAAAAATCAAATTACTGGCAAATTATGTGCAACTATTTCTAATGGGTCAATTGACAATGAAACACAACTGATACAATGTATACTAGGATACTTACAAAAGACAAAAAAAAGGTTGAACTTTCAAATAGAAAAGCCACATACCCTGTATTGTGGAGCTGTTATAAGGGATGAACCTAATATCTACTGTAATATGACACATGCAGCACAGTTCCCCTGACAGGTTATTGAAAACATACAAAAACTCAGTTTATGATGTGCAGTCATTCAACACAGGGTAGGGTCAACAACACAAAATATATTTCCAGTTTATTTTTGAACAGAACATGTCATATTTCCAAGAGTGAGGTTAATTTCGGCCAACTATTTTATATAAAAGTTAAAATAAAGAAATCTTAGGTTTATGCCAATATAGAATTTCCCCCCCATTCATTCTGTTCAACCCATTTCCTGGAGAAAGTGCTAGATCTGGGTCCTTCTGGAATTGAGCTTCCCTGGGTTTTTTTCTTTACACCTAGTCTTTAGGAAGTGGGTGTAAAGTATTTCCTAATGTCTTTTAAAAGATGCTTAGGAACTAAAGAAAGACAGGGAAAGACAGAATCAATTTGCTGTAGAGCATAGTCATGACTAATAACTTGGTTGAACAGAACTATCACTGAAGCATTTGAATCACAGGCATGAGCATTAATGCTTCATGTCTGATTAATATGATAGTTTTAATTGTTGCCCTCAATTACCCCCTACTGCTACCATTCCATAGAATAACTCCCTTTTCCACTTCACCCTTTCAAACCTCAATTGCCCTCTTCCTCTTCAGAGCTGCCATCCCTACTACCTCCCTTTCTCTAGGCTCTTTACCATTCTCCTTTTTATGTGCCTGTGTAGATTAATTAACTGTCTTCCTCATGAACATTAGGAATTCTGCATTAAACAAGTATTCTATTAACATTTTGTCCTCTCAGGACTTGAAAAATCTCTGATTATGCCACCAACTGAATGACCCACAAATGAACACAGTTAAATACTATTTATTTTCATTGCTTTGTGCTTGTTAAAGTCAGATATATTTTAAAATTAAAACTACAGATAGGACTGAATTGCAATCCTAGATCTAGAAAATATCTCAAGTTTTGGGAAAGTTTGGATTCTTTCCAGTTTTGAACTTTGCAATGAGTTGGAACTTTAATAAGAAGAATTATAGTCTTCACTTATGAAAAGAAAGGGCTGAAAGGGGATTTCCCTCTGGCTGATGATATAAATAAATATTAGAAATAGGGGAACCAGTTTAAGGAAATTATTAGGATTGCTTCCATGACCCTACATTTTTACCCATTTTCAGAACACAACCTGATTAAATCCTTGCCCCTTTGAAATCAAGGGGAATTTTGCCTGTACTTACTTTAGAAAATGCAGACTGCTTAATTTTATTAATGTATTAATGTATTGTCTGTATCATGGTAGCACCTAGATACCTCTGCTGAGATCAGGGTCTCATTGTGTTTGGTGTTGTACAAACATAGAGTAAGAGACAGTCCATGCCCCAAACGATCTTATAATCTAAATAGGCAAAGAGTGGGAGGGAAAACTGAGGTACAGAGCAGTCATATGAAAGTACTTCCAGCAGGTCAGGACAGAGCCGAACTGGAGCACAGGTCTCCTGGGTCTCAGTCCAGCTTCTGATCTGTTAGACCATGATGCCTCTTACATGTTTAATTCAAAAGAAGATACCGTGTTGGGTAAAGTAAAAGCATGTATTCTCACATCATATTTGTGATAATAAAACAGTGCAGTTATACGGTATTCTGATAAATGCTGAACATATTATTGGAATTACTATCATTGTAACAATTACAGCTTGGCTGGATTAACCATCTAGTTACAGCACGTTAATAGTCCTGTCAATTAAGATACAGCTCCATTGTCATTTTTAATGTTGACTTTCTCTGTTGTGAAAAACATAGCCACCTCTTCTCTTCTTCAGTAAATCTTAGATAGCACATACATATCAGTATTATCAATGGTTACCTTCTCATCTACCAATTACCAAAAAATCTGTCTGTGATGGCAACAGCTGTCAGAAGTCTTAAAAGAAAACAAACAGCCTGTCTGGTGAGGAGGTGAAATGCTAAAGACCAGGGAATTGGGAGATTTTGGTTGGGTTCTCAACTCTGCTGCTGTCTTCTTCTATGACTAAAAAAAGTCTCTTAGGTAGGCTCCGTGCCATTCCCAGTGAAGGCACTGGGAGGAGGCACAAACCCTCAATTCCATCTGTACTTCAGTTTCCCACTCTCTGTCTAAAAGAAGATGAGTACATCCCCCTATAGGGACAAGCATATTGTCATTGCTTAACAAATGGTACATGAATAAATAATGGTAATATTGTAGCTGAATTGTCCTTTTTCAGCTCCAAAATACTAAATTCTAATAGGGAAATAGTAATGATTTCTTTGTAACACTATATTACCTGTTGCCTAGGGGACAACACAATATTATCTCAGTCACAGTATAGAAGCCAGAAATTCTTAGCAAACCTTGTACCTTCTGTTCATGAGGCTACAAAATCTCTTCTCATAAATGTGTGGGGGGAAATGAATTCAAGTTGGGGACACTGCATTAAACAGCCCTTTGGAATTCAAGTGTGAATGCTTACAAACATTGTTTCTCTTATGCCTGACTAGGTCTATCAACAACTATCATTTTCAAGCTACTATGCACTGGTTATGGTACAGCCTTTTTATTCATTTTGCAAGTCAATTTCAAATATAAATGGAGTTCCATTAAAACTTAAAAAATGAGAATGAGCTAATGAGAATGTGATTAATTTATTTTCAAAACACATATTCAGTAGAGACCAATCCTAAATAGTTGATTTAGTTTGCTAATCCAGATGTTGCACAGTTATATATATAAATTTGTTAAATGGATTTGTCTTTATAAAGTTTGAAATGTAACTTAATTTTATTCAGGTTTCTATACAATCTTTTAGCTCACTATTTATGTTAAAACAGAGGCCAAACTTCTGCAGTAGAAAATTCCAGATGGAGCAGGATATATTGTGATGACTGATCACTCCTTATTGATACTCTTGGAAATAATCTTCTTTTAGCATACTAAAGGAAATCTTAAGATCTGATTTTGGCAGAGGGTTGTCCAATTTTTGCTCCTTCCCTCCCCTGCTCTGCTTCTTCTACTGCTTCCCTCAGTGTCACTTGTTAGGCTGTTCAAGTCTGGGATGAATGTTTCACTTAGTCTACAGTTTTGGGAATACAGTAGGATTTGATCATGTTGTAGCTGTGCCATATTGCTGTGTTATATAATTTGAGTATTGCGGTTGACAATTCATTGTTTTAGAGGCTCACAGAACTCCAGAGAATATCACAGATACATATGAGGGGATTGCTCAATGTTATTTTTACATCTCTGAGGGCTGGTCTATACTTACCTCCGAGATTTGGTGACAGTCGATGGGAGATACGCAAGTGCCGTAAAAAACTTGCATAACTTACGTTGACTCCGCTGCTTCCATTCTGTGGGAAGTCCATACTGCGCTACACCACTTTCGGAGGTGGTTTTCATAGGTCGATTTCTGGATTGACTGAGCGGGTCTTTACTGACCACTCAGTCGATCCAGAGAAATCGATTTGATGGCGGTGAATTTGCCGCTGTCAGTATAGACCTAGCATCAGTAAGAGCAAGGATATGTAAAATCACAATTAGATAGACTAGATCTCATGAACTATGTAACCGCTTTACTTATTTTTTATGGGAATATGTGAAATAGCAGTGCGTAGGACTGAAGTAACCCTTTTTTGATCAGATGCCTCCAGTTTGAAAGGGATGGACAGTTCAGCACAGTTGCTTTAGATATACCTACTTTGGGTGATCTTAAAAAAAACAAAAACAGTAACTGCATTGTAACTTTAAACTTAGTACACTATGGTCTTGTGTTTGCTATAAGTGCAAAGGAGAAACCGAAATTTAATGGTAAAGTCCATTAGTAAATGTTGTGTTTTTACAGTAACCCATATATCAGTTCTAACTAGGGCAGTTGTAGGTCAAAAATTTCAATTGAAATGATTTTTTTTTTGACAGAAAATCGGGTTTTCAACTAAATGAAATTTTTTATGGAAAACATTTACTTTCCAAGAAAAATTGCAACATTTTGTCAAAATCCCAAAAACTTGAAAGCTGAAAATGTTATAGAGGATTCAGGTATCCAAAGTACAGCTCACAATGAGACACAGAGGTGGCATTACTGAATTAAAATATTCAGGTTTTGGACAGAAATAAATCTGTTTTGATTTTCTCACAATCTCAGTATTGAGATTCATGTCTGTAGACATTATTCTAGAGTTTTTCTGTGTGGAATCAGAAACATATAGGAAGATCTTAGTTCACATAAAGCTCAATGGGACTCTCTTATGCAATAAACTAATCATTTTACTATGTCTTCTTAAAACTACGTAGCCTGTGAACTTTATAAGAATAAGAAACTTTAGAAGATTAAGTTTACTCAGGATAAACTTTGTCCATCTGTCTGTCTCTTTTTTTCTGTCTAGTGGCAGTTTAGGAAACAGGCCAAGTTAACTGAAAACTTAACTTTTTAATGAGAACAAAATTCATCAGATATTTTATGGCAGAATGCCCAGCCTGATTAGATTTAAACAATCTCATTAGCCCTTCTTATGAAGGGTAGGGTTAATGTGGTACAAGAGACTCTTACATCCTTCAAGTGTTCTGGTTAATATGATCGGGAGAAGAGACAAAGTAATCCTACAGCTGATTTTATTTGTTCAAAGAATCTTTTAATTAGGCCCATTAGACAGAACCAAACCCTTGAATACAGCATATTGTATTTCTCTAGGATTCTTGCTGTAGAAGTTGAGCTTTCACAGACTTTCACAGTCTGGATTACATTTCAGTTGAGGGCTTGATCACAAAATTTTAGGCATATCTTGGTCTCACTGAGGTCCATAGCAAAGCTCCCCTTGAATTCAACTGGACCAAGATTTGGTTGTCAGTGAGGAGGAGTGTCTATGATATTTTTGCTCAATCGCTAATATTCATCTGATGAATCTACCGCAGCTATTTATAAAACAACTTTCACCTTGATATCTAACCAATGATAATCATCAAAAGCAAATATTAGGATCTTGGTGGTTATATGTACAGATGACCACAGCTTTTCCTTGGCATGCATTCAATATAAATGGCATTTATTATTTAGATGTAAAGATTTTTACCTTTTTTTAATGCACATACAGCAATATTGAAGGATAGGCATATTTTAAAATACTGACATTTTGGAATATGCCAGATTAAAATATTAATAGAAATGAAATATTGTATTTATACAATTTTTCTTTGTATTTCATCAGCTTAGACTGAGTGGGCACATATTATTGAGCTTCACATTTTTGCTTTGTACAGTGCTGTGTACAATTGTGGAACGATATGAAATTAGCCATCAGAATCTTCAACTCAGGGAGAGTTTCAGCCTCCTCTCTCTTTATTTCTAACCCTGATTTATATTTCATCACTGTCTGAAGGAAGCTTTGAATAAATTATTTCAATCTGGATGGCAAGATGTCTTCCCTACCTAACACGGGCACCAAACTGCTTTAGTATGTCACTTCAATGATGCTCCAACTAAGTATGTATGAAGACCTTCTAGATAACTCAAGGAAAGGAGATGTATTTATTGATCCTGGAAGTTCCCCAGATAATATGTAATATAGTAAATATTCAATATTTAAATAGCTACCTAAATATTTTAAGAAAAGTGAAGACCAAAATAAGTCTATATTTCAATGACTATGTTCCATGAGAATCAGAAACAATGCCTCTTCTATCCCCCCCTTACCATGTCCCCAGCACGTCCCACCCACAAGGAAACAGTTCATTCAGGGATGTTGTTGTTTCACTTTCTCTGTCATTAGTCCATCTTCTGAGGATATTTGTATTGTAGAATGTGGAATTTTTAAATAACTCCCCAGCACAGCTACAATTTGTACACTAGTTAGTGGAAAGAAATCCAACTGGTTGTGGAACTCTTACTCATACTGGTGAATAATTACACAAGTGGTCCCGTTATGTATCTCTATTCATGTGTTTACGTATATGAGTGAAGATTCTACAATTTGGCCCTAGATAATTAGCTAGAATGAAAGGTTATGCCATACAATACATTTGCATTATGGTTCCCTGATGTCTTCTGTACTCCCTAGGACCATTGTGGTTTTGGGGGAGTGGAAACTGGGTAGACTGAGTTCACACCAGTTCACAGATAATGTTGGCCATATCTGTGGATATAATTGATTTGTGTGTCTAGGAGAGTAGAGAATGCTACTAGAGAAAACAGATGTATTAATTTTTAAGACTGAAAAATATTGGTAAATATCTTCAGGCAACTTTCACTAATCCAGCACCTTATTTCAGTGAGTAATATAGTGCAGCATAATTATGAAAGTAGTTGCTTTAAGGACAAAACTATGTAGACCAACTTGTACTAGGGTGAACTTTAGGGAAGGAGTAAAGAATTAGAGTTATTTGGGTTGAAGTTGAACAGAAATGCAATTGATTGCCTTAAGTTATTGGGATCCATTTTTTAAATGGTAAGGTGATGGATGCTGATCTGGAAGGCACATATATTGTCAACAAAGCTAGAAAATAAATTCAGAGCAAGCTTTAAATTCCATTTTCTTAAAGTGCTTACAGGCATATTCAAGGAAGCTGGGAGACCTGAGTTTAATCAATTTCCTCAGATCTGAGGATTACAGTATTTTACAGTTAAATTTTAAGTATTTGGAAAAAAGTGATGATTATATGTAATAATAAGTACATTTTAAGTGTACATCCAAGGTGTATGAGAAAAAATTCAGTCCAGAATGCATTTAATTACTCCAAAGTCTGGAATGCCATGAATTCTAAAGAAACTTTTGATTTCTTGGTATCATGTTATCAAAGTCTAGTGATAGACAGTGTTATTAAACTGTCTCCAGTTGTACTGTCAGAAATATAAAATGCATTCAATATATGCTGAGAGAGAATCTGCACCTTTACCCTTCCAACATAAATCACAGGACTCTGTGTAGTATTTTTGTAAATGTATTCTTTGAGTTCAGTTATTAATGTCCCTGGTAGAAGTCCTATGCTGCTGGCATATGCACTTTACACATCCATGGGGAGTCTTGCTTCTTAAATCTGTCTTTTAATGCCATCTATGTTAGTTGAGTCATCCAATCTTGCTGTACCCAGCAATTGTCCTGAAGACTGTGGAACCCAATGCTATTGATATGAAAGAAATATGAATTTATGTATGAAAAAAACTAAAGCTTTCATCTAAATAATCTTTAAAATGATAAGAGGCTTCTCTATATTTTGTTACTGTTTTCTTAGGTTATCTCACTTAAACATTACATGACCAATGTGCAGATCAGTATAAACTTTGAACATCACTTTGCCTCTCTAAGGGTTATAGTTGTCTAGTGGATAGGGGACTGGACAGGGAGTCAAAAGACTTGGATGCTATTCCCAGTTTGCCATTAATAATAGCAATAACAATGCATATTTCATATATACCACCTTTCATCAATAGGTCTCAAAATACTTAACAATCTTTTGAATGTATATATCCTCTCAACAGCCCTATAATTTAGGGAAACATTATGATCTCTTCTTTTTACAGATGGGGAACTGAGGCACAGAAAAGTTAAGTGACTTTGACCAAGGTCATACAAGAAGTCCACAGCAGATTAGGGAACTGCACTTGGTCTCCTATGTCCTAGGCGAGTGCTCTAGCTATTTTAACATCCTTCCTGTCTATTAGCAGTTGTGTGATCTGATGCAAATCATTTACATACTTGGTGCCCTGTTTCCTCTCCCACCCTTTGTCATGTCTATTTAGACAGCAAATTTTTCAGGACAGACCTTTTCCTCATTATGTGTGTCTACAGTGTCTAGCACAATGGCGCCCTAGACCACTAGGGGTGCTACCAACAAATAATACATAGAAAAAGTAGTTGTATTTGTTTAAAATGTTGCTTTTTGTTTGCACTTTCTTTCAGAAAATAGCTAATCAGCACTGCATCCTAAAAATCTGAAGAGTTAAAAGAGAGGGTGAAATAAAAAGGTTATGATTTTGTAGGACACAATAATATTTCTTAGTATCTCTAAATGAGAAGAACATATATCTCCCCTGTAGGCACTGTCACCTTTTTGCACTCTTACCATTAGATCATGCAATATCAGCTCAAAAACACTGTAAGCAAGCGATGGCATGGAGCAAAATCATGCATCATGAGAAGGAGGTGAAAGAATTGAAAACTGGCATATGTAATGGATTTGCTCATGCTTAGCTTTCTGTCTTAAACACTTTTGAATGAAAGGGGCACCACATTAAGATCTCGTTTTGCAGTATTTTTAGCTGTGTAATTGCTATACTGAAAAGTCAAATTAGTTAGGAAAAAAATTTCAAATGCACTTCATAATCAACAACAACAAAAGTCCAAAGGGAATAAAGTATGTTCAAAATATATAAGGAGACAAAATGCAAATATAGATTTCCAGATTATGAAGATCTTTGACTCTAAAAGTCTAAAACTCTCTATTTTTTGTTATTGCCGTTAGGGATGTGGTAGGCTAAGAGCATTGTAACCTAGTTTTAATGTTTAATTTAAAATATCTGTGCTGTTTTCTTGCTGTATTAATTAGCATTAATTAGTTAACATTAGTATACAATGCTTTGAAAATATAAAGTTCTATACACAGTAAGTGCAAGATATTATTGTGGCACTTACATTTCTTAGCATTGTAACATAAATTATTCAAAACAAGCAATTTTGATGTCTGTAGAGACCCACCAAGGTACATATCTCACTTAACCACAACTTGTATTGTAGAATGAGATCGTTGCTGCTTTTATAAAACATGTACACCGGCAATAGTCTTGTTAAAAATGGGAGTTATTGATGTTTTGATAACAATAAAAAAAGACAAAATTAGAGTACATAATAAAAAAGCACAAAAGGACATAATTTTTATTATATACTTTAGGGCCATAGATGGCTTTAAAATAAAAACGCCAACCTGAGAAGTCACCCATGGAAATTGCTGCTGTTCCCTTTGATGGTTCAAATTGCTACAAAATAAAATTGCGGTTCCTTACATTTCCTCAGAGTTGTCCATTCAACTTTGAGGCTTAGCCATTTTCCCAGCTAAATGTATTTAGGAATAGGAGTTTGGGAAAAGGGGTAAGAGCATTGATCGAATTATTTGCTGCCAATAATATTCATTCCTAATGTGAGACCCGTTTGCTTTCAATTTACTTATTTGTAAGTATACAGCAAATATTTTGCCCAAATAGTATTCAGCCTATGGGTTGTTCCTAAAATATCACTTTCGACTTGATCCAAATCCTTTTGAAATCAATGGAAAGACTACCACTGACTTATGTGGGCTTTGGATTAAACCTTTCAACTATTTGTTATTCATTTATTATCGGTGTGTTGCCTACATTACATGGTATTGTTCCTGCTCCATGATTCAAGTACTGGAATTTTTAAAAGAGGGGAAATGACAAATGATAAATGGTGAATATTCAGCTGAGAATAATGCACTTTCATTATAAAATTTTAGGTGAATAATAATTCATGCTAAAATCCATAGAACTTTGGGGATTCACAAACATTTCTTTGCATACCTAGTAGTCATGTGAATTGTCATATTATAGAGAATAATGTGGTACCTGAGCAGAAAAATAAAGTCAACCAGTTTATTCACAAATCTTTTTTTTTCATTATTTGAAAAGTAGATTCTAAAGATTCAAAAGTCAAAGGAGATAAATAGTTGTCATCTGTCCTAAAAAGGGGGGTTGGGGGGCGCGAGAGTGGGGCTAGAAAGGAACATAAAGGAAAAGAGGGCTTACAAAATATAAAGAAACCTATTAATACAGATGACAGTTACACTAAACTCCTAGGACCAAATCACCTCTGATGTAAATTGGCATGGCACCATTAAAGTCAGTGAAACAACACTTATTTATACTATTTGAGGATCTGGCTTATATTGTCTTCAGTAGGAGTTGTGTGTAGAACAATGGCAGGAAATGGCCATAAAAACAGAAGGTGAAGGAAAAATGGAAGAAAATATCAGGAATGCATAATGTCACACAAGCGGATGCCAAAAGGAAAGGAAGAGAGGGAAAATAAAATATTCTCTTTAAGAAGCCCTGTGAATGATGGACATTAAAGTTTCAGCAGACCCTGAAAATGTATTTTGCTGGCGTATTCAAAATGGGTGAAAATTCTGTGGAACAGAAAAGGAATAATCATTCATCATCATTTTCAGATTATACCAAAAATTGTAAAAAGTACATTGGATAAATTGGACAGCAGTTAATTATAAGAACATAGGAATTGCCAAACCAGAACAGATGAAATGTCCATCCAGTCTGCTGTCTTGCTTTTGACAATATCCAGGACTGTATCAGATACATCAGTAAGAGATAAACAACTGCACAAATCCATCTATCTTCAAATGGAGTGGGGAATTATCTGGGTTGAATGAGCTACGAGCTAATGGGTAACTCCAGGTGGTAGAGTGCAGAGGGAAAATATTCCTCAGACTAGCTCATCAGTCTAATCTGGGACCAACAGCTCAGGAGTGCATGGGAAGGAGCTCTAGAGGGGGGCACTTTTGAAGTTTTCCTCTCTGCCATGTTTCACATCACTAATCTGGGCACTGTATAGGGAGCTGGATTGGAAAAGCCATGTGCAGGGTAACAGTTCATCACTATATAGAATAGAGGACCTCCGTTCCATTTGTAGAGACTCAGTACCACCTCCTTGAGGGATATTAGCATCTGGAAGGATCATTTCACTGAAGCAATACAGTACTTCTTGGGATGTCTCTCTTTTTAGTCATTAAAAATACTGGCTCCCATGCAGTCAATTTATTCAGGTAGCTTTGGGTATTTTATTAGTTCTGTAGACATGTCTGGTGTCTCAGTAACTACCCATTTCTCCTATTAAATAATTTCTTTGTTTCTGTTTAAAATGAATGAAATTCATAAATTGTTAACAAAGGAGAAAACTTTGTAAATCTGAAGAAAAAGATAAGGCTAACCTTTCATCTCAGTTACAGAAGATCAGAATATGGGCTAACGTCAATTTTGGCATAAGTAGGTGCAGCTCAGTTGAAATTAGAGGTGTCATATCTGCTTATGGCAGGGCTGAATTCGACCAGTTATGTGTAGAATAAAAATGACTATGTTTAATACAAAGGACAAGATTGTGTTTGGCTCTGAACACTATGCAAAAGTACAAGACATCTCGCAAGAGTATAATGTGATCTTTGCATTCTCAGTGTAAGGTGCGTCTGTTCAGGGGGTAACAGAATAAAATCCACCCCTAGATCAATATCCAACTCCTTGTGTGAACGCTTGATAAACTGTCAGTCTTCCTTCACTGGGAGATTGAGCCTTAAAGCAGTATCTCTCTTCCTCTTATAAGGTATTTAAATCTCTTTGGGCTAAATGCTCAGCATTAGCTTTTATTTTTTTATGGTTAGACTGTGACACCTTGAGCTTGCTCCATGAGTACTTCCATTAACTGCTTGTGGTACAAGGTGCATAAAATTATTGCACTCATGCCATTGATATGATTACTGGTTAAATTGTCTCTTTTAAGTGGTGGCACAGCTCCTACAAAAAATGATTTCTAATACAAATTCGCCGCCATCAGATTGATGTCTCTGGATTGACTGAGCGGTATGTGTAGACCTGCTCAGTTGATCCAGAAATTGATGGAAGAAAACCACCCCCATAAGTGGCGTAGTACTACACTGATGGGAGGCGCAGCACAGTGTGGATGGCGCACGGAACAGATGCAGCGAAGTCAATGGGAGATATGCAAGTGTTTTACATCATTTGCGTATCTTCTGTCGACTGCCGCTGAATCTGGAATGTAAGTGTAGCCCAGGCCTAAGTATAGGATCCTCAGCTGGGAAAAGAAACGCTGGTGATCTGCAGAGAGGTAACTGACCACATGTTAAGAGTTGATTATTGAGAGCTATGCACAAAAAGTCATGTAGAGAGCATGGTGTTTATTGGTATTACAAATACCAGGAACAGAGCTGCATATTTTTGGACTTCTCTACTTGCGCCTTATCTGTTAACTAACAATTTACTTAAACAGTATTATTTCTGTTTCATAGAAAACTCCTGTGACAATGGGATACTGGCTCCTCATACTTATTTCCTGCTAGTAAATTTCATTAAAAGAAAGCAAAAAATGCATTAAGTATTTTTCTACTGCTACTGTTTCATGTAAGCAATTGCTGAACTTGCCGCAGGTGTATTAAGAGCTCATGAAAGCAAAGGATAGCGAACTGTATGCAGTGAATGGAAGAGTAGCTGTCAAAGAGACTATCTGTATTAAAAATGAGGCCCCTATGATTGTTTGGGAATCTACTCTAGAATTTAAATTTATTGAATCTATCTTCTCTGGAATTCTGTGATCTGTTTCAATGAGGAACAAAATTCAAAAGGTTTCCAGGCATCTTAAAATGGGATTTTTGAAAGTGGTTAAAGAGATTAGGCACCTAACTCCCCTTTAAGAGAAATCATGCGCTATTCTTTTAGATAACTAAAACTCTGAAAGACACCAGTCATCAAGGGTGAAGAAGAGGTATAGAGACTTGGCAAAGTGAGAGGAAGTGTGGAAGAGTGGATTAACACATTTTAATGAATAGAAGAATAAGGTTTCATCAAATCAGCAATGATTGCAAACATTTTTGGTAACAGAGGGTAAAATCATGCATAAAACAGAGGTGCACAATTATTAAACTTGGTCCTACATTATAAAGGCTCTCCTTCTCTGCTACACTAAATTTTTGCTCATTTCATCAGAAAGCAGAGGCCATAAGGGAGCTTGCTGTGACACCTTGATTTTAAGGGCAGTTCTAAGCAAGTCCCAACCCAAACATAGTTTAGAGCAGCCTGGTGGTTATTTTAACATCAGCTGCTGTGTTCCCCCCATTCTTGCTTATTCTTCATTTGTCACTCTTTCCTCACCACATTCTGTGATTTGCTTTGTTTTAATTTGTTAAAGGTAGTATCAAAAGATGAGGCAAATACAAGGTGCCCTTCATATGTTGGGTTCATCGGATCATCTGCCAGAGTTCTCAGTAGTATTCTTTAAACTGACATGTAAAAAATATACAATTTTAATGGACAATTTATCTGCCCTCCTCTAATTTTATTATCCCAAATTAGGAAGGGAAAAAACTTATCTGGAGTTAATACAGAATAATCAGGTTTTAAAATATAATTTAGGACAATAAGCTTTCTTGAATAACCTACTGAGTTACATTTAATAACAGTCCTATTTCCTAGATGTATAGATTTTAAGGCCAGAAGCGTTCTTTAATGTCTTCTAGTCAGACTGCTTGTATAACATAGGCTATAGTTTTCACCCACTGGTTTCTATATCTGGCCCCATAAACTGTGTTTCAAATAGAACATGGCTTTTAGAAAGACATGTAGTCTTGATTGAAAGTCACCAAATTATTGAGAATTTATCATATACGTAGATAATGTTAATTATCCTCAACTTTCCATTTTGCTGGGGATAGAGTCCTGAGTTAGGATGCCAATCTCAGATTTATACCAGGGTAATTGAGTTTACGGTGTGGTCAGCTGCATCACCATAAAGCAAGAGGAATGATTTAGAAATACCATGAAGAAAGAATTACTATGGATGAAAGAGGAGGGAAGGAAAGAGAGAAAATGCAAAAATCTGAATGGTTTTAGGTGGTTTAGTTCTGAATCATAAATCAGTTTTTAAAAAGGGAATGTGTGACAGTCACTAGTTAGAGCAGAGCAATCCTAAGGCTATGGAAATTGTCTAAAACCTCTTTCATTATTCTGAGCTGGGACTGCATATTCTGACAACTTCAGAAACTTAAATATAAAAAATACCAAGCGTGGGAAATTATTCATGGCAGCAGACAAACATAATATATTTCAGAATTTGTAGATAATACCGTTCTAGGTCAACTCCTGGGTCCCAGAAATAAACATTAAACAAACAAAACCTCACAATACCAAACAAATACCTGAAATAGTGATCTCTTCAATATTAGGTCTTAGTAATGTGACTCCACACCAACTATTCTTAGTTCATGATCCCTGCAGAGTGGAAGAGGGACAAGAATGACAAACATACTCAAGAGAACATGAGAACGGTCATACTGGATCAGACCAATGGTCCATCTCATACAGTATCCAGTCTCCTGACAGTGGCCAGTGCCAGATACTTCTGAGGGAATGAACAGAACAGGGCAATTTATTGAATTATCCATTCTCTGTCATCCAGTTCCAGCTTCTGGCAGTCAGAGATTTAGGGACACTCAGAGCACAGGGTTGCATCCCTGACCATCTTGGCTAAAAACCACTAATGGGTCCAGCCTCCATGAACTTATTTAATTCTTTTTTAAACCTTGCTATAGTTTTGGACTTCAATATCCCTTGGCAATGAGTACCACAGTTTGACTGTGCATTGTGTGAAGAAGTAGTTCTTTGTTTGTTTTAAACCTAGTGCCTATAATTTAAATGGCTGGCCCCTGGTTCTCGTGTTACGTGAAGGAGTAAATAACACTTCCCTATTCACTTTCTTCACACCAGTTATGATTCTATTGACCTCAAAACTCCTTCTCTTATGCCTCCACATGAAAATTGCCATGTGTGGAAAAGGAAGATGTGGCAGAATTTTATCAGTGAGAGCAGTGAGCAGAGTAATTGAAGAGATTGAATGAGAATTTGACATTCTGATGAGAAGCAAAGTTCCATCATGAGACCTTTCTTGTATGTAATGTCCTTATACAAAGGATGCAGAAAAGGACTGTGGCCCATTCTCCAGAGAAGGTCTGCACTCTTCTTAAAGCAGAAGTAGAATTCAGATTTGAGTAGCATCTTTCATACAAACCGTCTATTTCATACTTCTCCTTCTCCTTAACAGGAAAACCTGTGTAAAAAACTAAAGAACCCTGATTCTGCTCATAGGGATGATTCTTTGGAGCTTGGGTATCTCACTTAATCATTAACGTCTGCACAAAGTGGGTGCCAAAAGGATGTGCAAGGCTATCAAATCAGATTAGTAGAATTAAGCGCATTTTGCAATGAATTTGCATGAGCTGCAGAGCAGTGGAGAATCAAATCCATAGAGTTTCTCTCTCACTGAATTACTAGAACTGGCAAGGGATCCATTCCCTGAAACAGCAGATATTTGAAATTATTTATGGTTTTTGAAACACCCACAAGGGGCGGGAATGAACAGGCTGTGGCCCAGGGTTCTGCCACATTTTCTCTAGGTCCTCCCACCCCTTTGACAGCATGGGGCTTTTTCCCTGCAGCTGCATAAAACTCAACTCCACTTCAGGGAAATGTTGCAGACTTGGAAGGGGGATGTAATGTTGGTTTAACTAGTTGTAATTTTCAGGTGGACTTCTGAAAATAGTCTGCCTGGATGTATGTGGAGCATATTACTGGGAGTAGATTCCTCCCTGCTAGACTTCCAGAGATGGAAAGTTAATACCAATTCTTCTGCCATTCTTGGTCCCACAGAAAGCATACACAAAATAGGCTGCTTTTGCCCTCCCTATTCTGCTGTTTTGATCCTTAATGTGTCACAACTTCTCCACATATCCCAAGATATTTTACACTGTTATGTAATACAATTAGAGAGCTAATTAAGAAACAGCATAATAATGGAGTGAGAGAGAATTGATAATGCCAGCACTTTCAAGCCTGTATTATTATAGCAAAAGCAAATTTTTTATGAAAAAAGAAATCAGATATTTTTGCATATTCAGATCTCCTCTGCTCTGGTGGCTAGTGATGTTGTCAAGGGAAGAAAAGAAAATCAGATAGGGAAATAGTTAATATTTGAACTAAAATGAGTTTAGTAAGGAACATTATTAATTAAACAAAATAAGTCTTGTTACTATATACATTGTAATAGTCATTCTTAAAAAGCTATTCCCAAAACACACAACAATGGATGTTGGGGTCTGTGGTATCATTTGGTGGCTCATCTCTCTGGAGAAAATTTCAAATAGGGAAGGGTCTCTGATTCAATGGAATTGTTTTAGGTAAAAATATTTCTTTAGATGCATGTGCCAAGAATATTTCACACTAACAGGCAAATCCATGGACGGATCATTCCCCTATATAGAGAGAAACAAAACCATCAGAGGGGACAGAAAGCTGCAAGATTCCATTAGTTCATTTGATTATGGCTTATGAGGAAGGAAACGCAGGCCAAAGTCTCCCTCATTATAGAAACTGTTCAGTCCCCAGAATCTACAGGCCTCTATGCGTAGGCTGGAAGCGCAGGACCATCTGTGTAAAGGCCCTTTGGACTATGCACTTCCTATTCTCAACAGGCACTTCCTTTCAGTATGGCATCTGGAGCTGTATTGACTCGGCTTCCTTTGCCAGTAGCTGACCCCAGAATCCTTCTCTGCAGATGCTTTGGTCATAAGCTAATACAGCCTTCGCTTCTGACGGATTCCTCTCTGATTTTTGTGGGAGATGATGCCTACAGTTCACTCAGCACACAGCTCCACTCACAGCCTGCTTCCCTTTGCCAGTGTCTGGTCCCTTCCTCAGGTATCTACCCCTGAATCTTATGGAGGAGCTTTGTGGTGTCTATAGACAAGGGATATGATGCAGTAATCCCTGACCTTTAAGCAATGGCAGTTGAGTTCTATACCTGGAGGATCTTCTTTGCACACAGATCACTTAGGTATGCTTTGGCCTGCATGTTTTTTGTTTGCCTCAGAAGATCTTTTCCATCCAATGCCTTTTTATTAAGAAGATTGGAATACGCAATGAAAACTACTTTGTACAGTTTTTCAAATAACACACAACATCCTATACATCATACTCACAACACTTGGAAGCATGTTAATGCACACCTACATCTGCCCTCTGGTTATATTTGAAAAAAACTCATTTAAAAGGCTGTTATTAACTGAATGTACTATGGGTAAAAAAAGGCAACCTATTTTCTTCTCCTCGGACTCAACAGAATTTCTTAATATGCTTCACTGACAATGCACAATGACAAAAAGAATTGTGAACCACAGCACTTTAAGACTGATAAGTATCATGTGATGAAAAGACCCTCTCCATGTTCCTAGCCAGCACTTTGGAAGATCAAGTGAGCGCAGTCTTTAGTCCCATTTAAAACTCCCCTTTACTTCAGAGTAGAGCTAACTTCCAAAAATTCATCCTCTGCTGGCAAAGGATATTAATTTTGATGTTTATTAAAATCAGTAGAGCTTTACTTAATACCAGATCTAAGGCTTGATTCTGTGAGGTATAACTTGTCTCTTTCAAGTTGCTCAGAATCCTTTACTGTGATTGAAGTTAATGAAAACGGAGAAGCCCTAGCATCTCACAAAGTAGGGCCTTCCCAGTCATCTGGGACACAACATGAAGCGTGGCCTAAGATTTTATCACCATAAACAATTAACTAAGTTACTCTGCTTTTATGAACCAGGAGTTATATGCATGTTGTATTCTGTACAACATTCCAAGTCTTATGTTCAATTTTGCTACTAACCTTTCAAGATGAACATTATTGAATAACTGTGCTAAGCCACATTCAAAAGTAGTTAAACTCAGTCACTTGTTCGAGTGTCATTTAGGATACCTATTTTTTTTTTTGGTATATTTGTGGTTTTGGTCAGTAACCAAAAAATATCTTCACTGTTATATTTCCATTATGTATAGTACTAATTTAATATACTGAGAGTATGAAAGATGCTTTCTTCTCACATTTTCATTACCTTCTTTCAAATCAGAAAGCTTGTACAGTTGTTAATGCAGCATGCACAGTCAAATCCTACTCACATTACCCACATGATTGGGGCCAATGAGATCAATGCAGTCTCATATATAAAGCCAGTAGGACTTTGCCACTAAACTTTCAAAAATGACCTGCTACCTCATAAGTATCTTAATACATTTCTCATGGCAGCAAAACTGGCTGTCACACAAAGGTTACTTCCTACCATATGCACTCTGTCACTTCTATATATGGAGTAAGAGAAACAAGAGCTAGCACATTACAAGGAAGGCAGCGATCCTAAAATCCCATAGTCAGCCAATTCTGATAAGCTTTTATATTGATTTTCCAGACATCCTATAGGATAAATAATATATGACACAGTAATAAGTGAATAAATAGTTACACATATTTCTTGATGTTATTTGTCAGCATTTGTTGGCCCACAGTTTGTGCAGGAAAGGGAGAAAATAATGCACTTACAAATGGCCAGTCTTCATTTTTCTCACATCTAATATCCGCCCCCCACACAAGGAAAGGAAACCCTTTACTTAGGTTTACTTATAGTGTGGTACCACTCTTCATGAAAATGGATAGTATATAATGTACATAGTAGGGAATGAATAATGTAAGCCAAAATAAGCATCTCCAGTAAAATGTATACTTTCTGGCTTATGGAGATTTAAATTGCATTTAATGTTATTGTTTATTTCTATTACATTAGTGCTTAATCTGGAAACAGACCTAAGATCTCTGGAGGCTAAACCCAGTGCCCTATTCACTGGACAACATTGGTTCTCAAGGTGGTTTCTTGTGTTGTAAAGGGGATTCATTCAAAGAGAAGGCAATGATGATATCAGCACTGTCCTCCTTTGGGGTTTCCATTAAGGGAAAATGGCTCTAAACTACTACTGGGGCTATCTGTCTTTGAGCTCTTTTGGTGGAGGCTGGGAAGAGATACATTAAAGTCTTTATTTAGAACAGAATTTGAGCTCCTGCCTCACGTTAAGCACTTTGGTGAATCTGAGCCGAAATCAGTACATTTGTTCCTCGGTGCCTCAGCCAGCCAATACTCTGATTTTGTGGGTTGTGTTAGCTACTTTCAGACCCCCCAGAAGAGAGGATGTTAAGTGGCTGCTTTATGTACCTGCAATGTCTCCCAAGTGGACTTTCCACTGTCAGGGTTCTCTATCAAAGTTTATGTTAGTTTCTGCAGCATAAACCCTAACCCAGTTTATCAAATGAGAAAGCAGCTGAACCAAACACAGGAGAAGAAAGTGAATTTAGAGCACCTTTATTTTATCAAAGGAGGCTTATCACTGCTTTAATTATAAGATATATACAGAGGAGCAAATAAACACCCTTTATAGTCCTTGTTTCATCTTATCTCCTACAAAATGTATTGGACTATATATTGCTAACTTTTCACTTCCTTGCTTTTGTCCTTTTGTCTTCTCCAATCTTTTCTTCTATGTATATGCATCTATTTAAAAAAAAATCATTCACTTCTTCAGGATATCGCACTATGTCTTGGAGATAGAGCCAGAACTTTCTAGAGTTTAAATTTTGTCTTTTTCTTCTGCCATTCTTGCCAGTGCAGTAGGTTTTAAATAGCAGCTGGCTCGTGAATAGATGGCTTTCATGGGCTATGTGTTAATCAACAGAAATCAGGAGACATGAGCTGTAAGCTCTTTAGTTAAAAAAAAAAAAGTTTATTAATATTTTTCTCATTCCAAAGCAAGAACTTTGGACCAGATTCATTGACATTGGACATTATAGCGCTATTTAAGCAATGGAGCTACGTATATTTATACCTGTTGAGGATCTACCCTTTTTTTTATTTCTTGCAATACTAATTAACATAATAAAAGTAACAATAATAGTCTTGTTCCTAGACCCACTGGTTTTGAACCAAATACTTTCTATTAATCATTTATTAATTATAGGGAAATAAACATATTCACGTGTTCTAAAGCAAACTTGATATGAATGAGAGACTCATTTTCTACTCTGCACAGATGATCTTGGACAAACGTTCTGTTATTGTTGGCTTAAATCTCCACATGTTCAGCTCAGGATCTTAACTAAAAATAGTCAGTATAAATGTGCCTTGTATTTACTCAGGTATTGATAATTTTTTATCCAAATTTATTGTGTCTATTCTTTTAGCTAAAGTAAATTATTTAACTTCCAAGTCACACCCATTACAGATCCATAATTCCTATTTATGTAGAGGTAAGGCATAAGGTGAAAAGAGCATTCTACACCCATGCATCTCCAGATAGTGATGAGAAGCTAGGCCTCTTAATTGCTCTTCTATTACAAAATATACTGATTGATATAAATGTAATATTATTTTGCATTTTAAAAGTTGTCACATTTGGTTTGCATATGGAGGGTGTTCTGCTGTTACTAGTTCAGCCTATCTGTGAAAAGAACAAGGTTGTCTCTTCAGTTTTGCACTAACTTTAATGAGACATATGAAATAAAGATTTAATTTCACTATGTTGTTGTTTGCTAGTTTGCCACGGTCATTTTTCCATATATTATTTTAAGGTTCAGATAAGTTTATTTCCTCCAAGCAATCAACAATCCCTTTCTCTTTCTATTTTCTGTATCTGCAACCACTCAGAAGGCCTAACTCCCCTTCACTATGAGTTCTCCCAATTATAGGTCTGAGAAAATGTATTTTTATAATTGTCCTGCAACTGATTAAATTGAATCTCCCCAGTTGGGTTGCATAGCTCACCTTACTCTATTTTGGGCTTGGGCTAGTGTTTTACCCTTTTGGGTTCATGCACTCAGAGGCTTTACAGTCATAGATAGATGTGCTCTGCGGGTAATTCTGATGTGAAGGAGAGAGGACACAAACCATTTGATTCATAACTGAACTATGGTTTCAACACAGAACTTGAGGAATGGTTCCGTCCAATAGAGAGATAATTTAAGATGTGTTAGGGAAAGAGGTGGCCATCAACCTGTGGGAAAGAAGGAGAAGACCTGAAAGAAATGGAATTATTCAGATAAACCACGGAATAAACATGTAAAGCTTTAGAGGATAACATGTCATTTGACTAAGAACATTTTAAAACAGCATGAAATCAGTACTGAATGTTGGCCGGATCAAACCAGTGACATCCTACAACACAATGTGCCAAATGCCCTTTCCTTCTAAGTTTCTTTTCAATGCAATTTTAAAAGATTAAAATGTCTTAGGGAAAAAAAGCAACTAAGTATCTTGCATTAAATCACAGGTGTCAAACACAAGGCAGGCGGGCCGAATCTGGCCCGCCGGCTTGTGTCATGTGGCCCGCGGGACGAATCCGGCCCGCCGGCTTGTGTTAGCTGTGCCGGCAGTGTTTTCTGAGCCGAGCTCAGGACACCGTGAGATCTCTTCTTAAAAGGGAAATGGCCGTCTGAGTCTCTCCACTTAAAAGGGAAAGGGCCGTCGGAGTCTCGCATTCTGCCACCGAATGTGAGCTTGCAGGGAGATTTCACGGCGGAGAGTGGAGTCTGTGAGCTCCTGTGAGTGCCTGTCCTCATCCCTACTCTCCTGCCAAATTTCACCTTGCGGGGAGATTTTTCGGTGGAGAGTAGACAATGAAAAGTAGAGCAGAGTAGAGTGTGGCATACCTGGCCCCCCTGAAATGAATGTAATTTAAATGTGGCCCGCCATAGGAATTGAGTTTGACACCCCTGCATTATATATTATGCATGAAAGCATTGATTACAATGGAGCTGCTTCTGTCGCTAAATTGGCTAGGAGAAAAATGTTCATATTGATTGTGAAGAATGGAGAGACGGAAATATCTAATGAGAGGTTTGAATATGGGTGAGTGGGGATGAGGCTAATGGCTCAGACTCAAGCATGAAAATAAGATTTTTTTCCAGCCATCAATGGTACATAGCAGAATTTGTGAAAAAGGACACAGCAATACTGCAGGAGATTTTAGGACAAGAATTCAAGAATACCATAGTAATTGAAAGTCTAAGGGGAATTTTTGTTGGCAGAATGTACTTACCCAACTGTACTGTGATTGGTTGTCATTGACATATGGAACACTTCCTTACTGTATTTGTCTCATCTTCATCTCACCCATAGCCTTGGAATCTGTCTTAGAACCCATCCTAGTCAAAGACCTGTGTTCATCAAGAACAACCTGATTATTCAAGTCTACTGATTTTGTTAATTGTTTCTGCCCTGAAGGGTATGAAATATTTTCAATTCAATCCCTATTAGAGACCATAGAGATTAAGTTAAATGGTGCCCTCTGCCGTAAAGTGGAAGGCAATAACTGAGGCCCGGTCTACACTTACCTTTCAGATTTGGCAGCAGTTGACGGGAGATACGCAAGTGACGTAAATCACTTGCGTATGTCCCGTCAACTTTGCTGCGTCTGCTCTGCGCGCCGTCCGCACTGCGCTGCACCGACGAGAACAGCGTTCCCTTCGATGCAACGCTACGCCACTTACTGGGGTGGTTTTCCTATATCAATTGCTGGATCAACTCTGCAGGTCTACACATACTGCTCAGTCAATCCAGAGCAATCGATGTGATGGTGGCAAATTTGCCTCTGTCAGTGTAGACCCAGCCTGAGAGTAATTCCGCTATTTATTGCATAATTATTGTCCCTTTAAATGTAAAAACACATTGTATGGGATGCTAGTGTCTTCAAGAATCCTAGTAGTTGGTGATTATGCAGTCTTTCCAAAGAAAAAAGCTTCATATTGAGGGACAGACCTGAGAGGAAACAGCATTGATTTTCTCGATCAATACCTGAGTTACCGTAAATAACTTTCAGTTTAGGAATACAACAAATTTTCCATTTTTGCATGAGTAGACTTCTTGTGTCAGTTGAATGTATTGCTTCAGAATCACTGGAGATTTGCAGTGCATTTTATTATCCAAACAAATTTGAAGTATAGTTGTGGCACTTTTTGCAACTGGGAACAGCCCAGAGTGAAACCAAAGCTCATCTCTTTACTGAGATTACAAAATATTCTTGGATAACACTCTTCAATTTTTTGTAGTACTTCCTGCTGAATAAATTAGGTGCTGATGAATACTTATCACTCAGTCATGAGGAGCTACTTAAAGCTATTTGCAAAGCTTAGTGCTTGTTTCAATTGCTGTTGATAAACAACAGAGTGAATTTTTCAGTTCCTTTACATCAAGTATATGTCAAATATATAGCAAGAAATAGGACACTTTGTAGATAAAAAGTCCTCCTTTTTAGTCTCTTTTTGTCTATTTACTTTAACATTGCTCAATATTTAGTGAAGTCATTTGTAAGTCTCTGGAGGTTTCTTCTTTTGAGTGTGTAGAAAAACTATTGCATCTGGCACAATTAAAAAGTTCATTTTTGTTTTAGGGGCATTGGGCCAGATTCTCTGGAAGCTGGCATAGCTCCATTGACTTCAATGCAGCTATATCAATGTAGAGCAGTGGAGGATCTGGTCTGCACTAGATCCCAGAAAAATAGCAGTAATCTCTAGAACAAGAATTAATTTTTTTAAATGCTCTGACCATAGTAACTTTTGTTGTTCAATTAGTTTTTTGAGAAGCTGGAAGATTCATCAGCTCATAAGGAGTACTTGATCCTTTCCAAAATAAGCGTAATACAATTATTCACTTTTTTGTAATTATTTCACTATTATTTCACTTTTTCATTGTGTCTTGTTTCTTCCTTTGTGTCCAGGGTAAAATTCTGCTCTCAGCTCTAAATGGTAGAGCTTAGTTCTAATATTCTGCTCTCTCCGCATTCCTGGAAAACACAAACAGCCAGAGAAAGTGAAGAGCCACAAGGCAGATTTAGGGACCCAATTTGTCCTTATGAGTTTTGAAAGACAATGTTAATTAATCTCCAAAAGTCAGACTGGAGAGAAATTTAGATTTTAGACACTTTTATTGGGACCAATATAGTAAATGGCTATCTCCAAATTTAGGTAATTGTCCTTTGGGGTAGCATAGGACCAGTTTGCCATAGGGGGAAACATCAGAGATTTTCTGGTTCAGAGAGGCCGAATGCATCCTGGAGCTCCCCAGGGCATGTGAAGACTATTAAGAGATTCAGCATATTCCAATGCATTGCAACAATAAGAGCTGAAAATCTAGGGTTCAGCCTAAAATGAACCATAGCTAGCATTTGTTGTGAAACTTCTACAATAACTTTTACCATACAGTTACTTTAACACATGACCAAAACATCTACTCTAGACAAGACCACCTAGAGCTGTTTTGACTCTGCAGTGGTTAGAGAAGAAAACCAAGATTACACTTCTTTTTTTGTCAGAAGGTGTTAGTTTTTAGTTATTTTGACAGTACAACTTTTGGCAGTGATTTAGGGATGAGAACTATGAGCATATTATAGAATCATAGAATATTAGAATTGGAAGGGACCTCAGGAGGTCATCTAGTCCAACCCCCTGCTCAAAGCAGGACTAACCTCAGCTAAATAATCCCAGCCAGGGCTTTGTCAAGCTGCATCTTAAAAACCTCTAAAGATGGAGATTCCACCACCTCCCTAGGTAACCCATTCCAGTGCTTCACCATCCTCCTTGTGAAAAAGTTTTTTCCTAATGTCCAACCTTCACCTCCCCCACTGCAACTTGAGACCATTGCTCCTTGTTCTGTCATTTTCCACCACTGAAAACAGCCTACCTCCATCCACCCTGGAACCCCCTTTCAGGTAGTTAAAGGCTGTTATCAAATCCCCTCTCATTCTTCTCTTTTTGCAGACTAAACAAGCCTAGTTCCCTCAGCCTCTCCTCATAAGTCTTGTGTTCCAGCCCCTTAATCATTTTTGTTGCCCTCCACTGGACTCTCTCCAACTTGTCCACATCCTTTTTGTAGTGGGGGGCTCAAAACTGGAAACAATACTCCAAATGCAGCCTCACTAGTGCCAAATAAAGGGGAACAATCACTTCCCGCAATCTGCTGGCAATGCTACTACTAATGCACCCTAATGGGCTATTAGCCTTCTTGGCAACCAGGGCACACTGCTGACACTTATCCAGCTTCTTATCCACTGTAACCCCCAGGTCCTTTTCTGCAGAACTGCTGCCCAGTTCGTCAGTCCTCAGTCTGTAGCTGTGCATGGGATTCTTCCATCCTAAGTGCAGGACTCTGCACTTGTCCTTGTTGAACCTCATCAGATTTCTTTTGGACCAATTCTCCAATTTGTTTAGGTCCTTCTGTATCCTATCCCTCCCTTCCAGGGTATCTACCACTCCTACTGCAAACTTGCTGAGGGTGCAATCTACCCCATCCTCCAGATCGTTAATGAAGATGTTGAACAAAACCAGCCCCAGGACCAACCCTTGGGGTACTCTGCTTGTGACCAGCTGCCAGCTAGACATGGAGCCATTGATCAGTACTTGTTGAGCCCTATGCTCTAGTCAGTGCTCTATCCACTTTATAGTCCATTCATCCAACCCATACTTCTTTAACTTGCTGATAAGAATATCGTGGGAGACGGTATCAAAAGCTTTGCGGTAATCCAGGTATATCATGTCTACTGCTTCCCCACATCCACAGAGCCAGTCACCTCTTCATAGAAAGCAATCACTCTCATGTCTGGTGATGTGGAATCTGTTAGGTCCTGCTGATCTGACTATTTCAAGACGTCTCCTAATTTTTAAAGTGCCAGACACTTTAAGAGAGATAAATCTTTGAAGTAGACTTGGTCAGAAACTATCACTTTTGTTCTACAGGAAATTTCTAAATTAAAAAAACATTGTTCTGAATCAGAATTGAAAATGAAAAGCTGAAATTTCCCACAGAATGAAAATAGTGATTCTTTCCCCTTGAACCATTAAACATTTTGTTTCGATAATATTTTGGACCCTTATATCATATTAAAATATTAAATATAATATGTAATGCTATATATTAACATAATAAAATAATAACATAATAAAAAGTCCAAACAAAATTAATCAAAACAATAAACCTCAAAATGAAACATTTTGAATTTTTCCATCAAAAATGCTCTCTAAATTAATATTTTCCTATGACACATTTTGATTCTGACAAAAAATAATTTTTCAATGGAAAATTGTTCCAGCTAATATTCTTTACCAGATCTACTTTCATCCTTTGAAATTACATCTATTTATATAGCAATTTTTGTTCTTCACAATGCCCAAATCAGGTTTCCTTTTTTTCTCCCTCAGAATTGGTTCCCAGCTATGGATCCAAAGCTCACTGAAGTGCACAAATGATTCCCATTGACTTCAGTCGGCTTTGGTTTGATCCCTTAATTTAGTATCCCAGTTCTATTGATAGAGTTAAGCTCAGACTTTTCGGTTAATTTTTGTCAGCTCCCAAGTGATTCTTGAAGCATTTTTTTCAAAAATGTGAAGTGCTTCATGTTGTTTCCTGTTGTGCTTGTTCCATGTGAGTCTCTTCAAAAACAAAAAAATAGTCTTAAAAAAGACCATGAGGAGCCAGTGATCCTTAGCTACATTCCTAATATTCAAATGCATAGGTGAGCTCCTCTCATGTGGGAGAGCAAAGCAGAAGGACATAATGAAAAACGGGAACAAATATTGAAGATCTATCTATGTACCTATCTATATATTCATATGGCCTTTGGTGCTTCAGTATCTGACCATCTCCTAAGAACTGAAACAGAATTTATATGTCTCTTTGTCCATGTCTTACAAGGGCAAAAATAATGTGTTTTTTCAATCAAAACATTGATCTTGAAAGTGTAAATTTGTGTCTGTATGGGCCTTAATAGGGGTTTTCAACCCACGGTAGCAAATTTAACTGAAATACTTCACACCTTTATGTGCTTGTAGCGAAGTTTTCTTTCTACTTTCCAGCCTGTAGGAGAAATAAATTTAGTTTTAAAATTTTGTTTAAAAACATTTGCTGAAGTTATTGTGCATGCGTGCGTGCAAATGTGTAGGTATGTGTGAAGAACTAAGGAAAAGCTAAGTGGAAGATATTTCATGAGTTTTTTAAAAATGAAGAGATCTGTCTTCACTTTTATTTCTTGCAGAAATGAGTTCCATAGTCTAGTCCAGCTCCTGTAAAAGTTCTGTCTCCAACTTTATTAAGCCCTCCCCACTATGACTTGATATTTAATTGTTCTAGTGGAACATAGCTGGCATGTGAGGTCATAGTCAAAGAAGAACAAGTGATCAGTCAGGTAGCTGTGGCCAGTCCCATGAAGAACTTTGAATGTCAGGACAGAGACTTTGAACTAGACTCTGTATTCAATACAGAGGCATTGCACAGAGCAGAGCACCAAAATGAGGTCCTCACAATGGCCTGTGATGTTAAGCAGGGGGGCTGCAATGTTTTGTACCAACTGGAGCTTTTCAGTGTATATGGCTTCATTCCTGTGTATAATAAATTGTATTAATCAAGATTTGAGGTCACAAATGCTTGGGTCACCAGGGCCATAGATAGGCTTAATCAGTTGAGGTGCAATCCTCTGGCCAATCACAGATGAATGTTTTTTGCTATATGGTTATTTGGGGCACTCACTGATATTCAGGAAGCCAAAAGCATCCCAAGGCATTTGATTGACAACTGTCTGAGGATAAGTGCCCTCGATACTGAAGGGTGTAATAGAGGAGATAATTTTTTTTGAAGTGTTTGTCGTCTTAGTAGCATCCACCTCAGCCTCGCCTGGGTCAGCACTAGTTGGCTGTTCTCCCTTCAGGTGCTGATTTCAGTTACATACTGAGAAAGTGGGAGGTTGAGTGGTTTGTGTTTGAGGTGAGTGAGATGTAGCAAGGGGCATCACATCTGTGTACTGCTGACACTTCAGCCTGTGTCATTTTACCCTCTCTCTTTCAAAAGCTCAATAGATTCTAGAATTAACTCTTCCTCTTTCACTATTGTCTGTTTTTAAAAATATGTATCTTTTCCCTCCACTTTTATTTAATTCGACAGTGTACTCCGCGGGGGTGGAGGGTTCTTAATTTCTGATCTCGGTGGTGGAAGGAGGCAGACCGACAGCGGGAAATGACTAAGCAAAAGTATTTTATTGCATTAAGAGAAGCTGGGCACAATTCCAAAGCAGTGGCTCTAGAAACTCCCCCCTCCAGTTATCTTAGTAGAAACTGGGCACAATTTCAAAGGCAAGATTCCCAGCAGCCACCCTCTCCAGCTATCCTGAAGCATAGGAAGAAAGCACCTACTCAAAGCAATAGAGTGGGGAGACCCATCAACCACTCTGTAGGTGAGTCGCAACCAGAGAACCGACCCGTCCAGGGCATCCGGTAAGCGCTTGACAGATCCACGGGGGAGTCTTGCCGAGCGGTCCCCGGGGGTGCTTGTTATACCCCTGTCCCCCTCTGCCTTAACAGTAGTTTTCTCCTAGCAACACAATGCGTAGCTCTCAACCCCGACTAGGGATTGGGTCCTAAACTTGTTTTTCGTTAGTCTATTGGTTAATAATTACAGGCCGGAAAACAAAAGGCAGCTGCGCTTTGCCAATGTCTGCCCAACATCCTGTGGTTAGACGCCTTGCCGGCCCGTGGAAGGCGACAAGCGCTGCAAGTGGCAACCACAGGATGCTACTGCTTAGCTCACACAATCTCTTTACAGCTAACATACTTTATACTGAAATAGCAGACAAAGATTAACTTAACTATTAAACTACAGAGGGCTATCCGAGCAAGCACAGGCCTAGTCTTGCTCACGGCCTAAGCTGGAGTTTTAGGGCCTAGCCCTGCCAACTACACTGATTTCGCGTGACAAATTCTTCCGAACCCTACACACAGTCTCTGGATCATGCTTGTCATGACCAACTGACACTATGAAACTTTTGATTATTTCACAATTGCTAGCTCATGGCTAAATTCCTCGAGTTCCCTTCCACTTTGAGGTCTGTGAACCTTTCAGTGGACTAACCAACTGATCAATCTTTTTTCCTGGGAGTCTGCTCAGCAATGCTTTCTTCTGATAAACATCCTACTCGGATCATAGCTTCAGTCTGAGACTGGCTGCTGCAGAAGCTGATCACTAGAGATTAAAGTCCATCTCTTTGCCAAACAAAAAAAATAAATTTTTTTTAATGTATGTTTGCTAACTTTACATTTTACAGGAGATGCAAGATAGGGGAACTTGGAAACTCCATCAATTTCTGTGGCTCCGGGATTATACCATGGTGACATATAGATAACTCAGGCACAGCAGAGACCAAGAGCTTTCAATAGAGTTGTATCTACTTATGACAGTGGTAAATTTTGTCCTCAAAGCTTCTAAATATTGTGCTTCTAAAAATATAGAAGTCTAATTGCTTACTCAAATGATCACTTTGGGTCAGATTGTGAAGCTTTTACTTCCACTGGTAAGTACTTACTTATCTAAGCAGTCCTATGGTGAGTAACTGTTACCCAGTATTCTTTGACTTAGTTACTTTTAATCTCTGTGAATCGGTATCAGGAAATAAACCAAAGAAATGCAGTACCTCCATTTGCTATATGCTTGGCCCAGATCAGTCAAAACCAAGTGATTTAACTTTAAAGCTTTGCTTAATGGTCTCCAGTAATTCCCATTAGAAGCTTCTACCAAAATCTTCACTTACTAGTCTCAAGCGCATACAAATACAACAGAAGATTAGAGTACCCCAAAACTTAATAGTTACCACCACAAGTGTGAGGAAGTCTTCAGGTGAATCAGTCACAGATTTCCGGATGGCCAATCCTGCCATCTAAGCCTGGAGATCCTTCCAAATGTGTCCACAAAGTGATCTGCCTCGCTCAGACTTACTACCTCCCTCTTATACCCTGTCTCTCCATCTATCCAGCCAGCCATCTGTTAAGCAAGCAGTTTGAAGGTGTTAATCCGGTAGCTAAATTTTCCCATAACAACAATTCTAAAATATATCCAGACTTCCTGTTTTTCACATTCAGAGAGAGAAAACACATAGAGCCAGACTTACTTCACATGTTTACTGTTTTAACCCCTCCCTCTTCTGATTTGCCGAGTTATGGTCAGTTCCTGCAAAGGCTGAAAATGGCTAAAAGCAGCAAGAAGAATAATTGGTAGTCCGTCCCAATAATTGGCAGTGGCTTGGACACCTGGGTGATTGCTAAAACGCCCCTGAACATAACTATGCATCAATGGGAGTTAAGGGCTTCAAACTCTGGCTTTAAGTATACGTTTACACTGGCGCTTGAGGATATAATTTCTAGCCTAAGGAGACATAGCCATGCTAGTGCTGATGGAGCTACTGGACTAAAAATAAAAGTGTAACCACAGTGGCACAAGCGGCAGGAGGTGCTAGCCACCTGAGTATGAATGTATGTAAGATTCTATCTATGTACTTGGGTGGCTAATTTCTCCTGCCACTGTGGCTACACGTCTATGTTCAATCAGAGCTAATTTCCTCAAGCTGGAAATTTGACCTTCCAGCTTCAGTGTAGATGTACACCTAGAAATCTCAGTTTTTTATTTGTATATGCAATTACTGTGACTGGTATTACAATTTGGAAGATTTAGGCCCAGATATAGGAAGGTACCCTTGATAGAAAAATTTTAGTTTGGATGAATATTCAGATTTTCTGAACCTCCCAATTTTTTATGGCTCAAAGCAGATACTTCTGGCCTGTTTTTCAAGAGGTGCTCAGCTCATGAAACCCTCAGTGAAGTCAAAAGGACTTCTGGATACTCAGCACCTCTGAAAATAAGACTAGGAGGCTCCAGAAGTCTATATCTCGTATCTGTGAGGGCATCTGTTTGCATGTGCAAAAAGCTGTATTTGTAGTTGCAAAATGTGTAATTGTACATGCAGATGCACAGTGATATTTGCACACACCTCAACATGCATGTGTTCAGCTATCCAATTTGCAAGTGCAGGGTTTTGCATTCAAAGACAGATACACCTACACATTGTCTGGATCCAGTCCAAGTATCTGTAGCCAGGCCCAAGCTACCTTCTAGTTCTTAAGACTTTCCCACATGCTATCATCTCCATAGTGCCTTTTAGGAAGGGCCCATATATTTACTCTTTGACTAAGGATCTAGAATGGTCTACCTTTTTTTACTCTATTTCTTTCATATCTGAGCTTAGTCTGCTGCCTTTAAAATATCTGACAGTGAATTTCCCCCATATAAGAATCTCCAGTTCAAATTCTGGTTGCCTTAAATGAAAAAAATAAAAATCATTTTTAGCAAAAGAGAGAGAGAATCATAGAACAAAATTAAACAGAATAAACAAATGACTAGATTAAATATACAGCAAATAAATAATTGTCAGGACCTCCTGGTCATACTCTTTTGAATGAATAGAATTAAAAATATTCTAATTTAATGAGCATTTAGGTTGGGTAGTTCACAGCCAGCTTTTATTTCATGTCTCTTCAGGATAGCATCTCAGGGACAGTGGGCAATAGCCTTAGTTGGTGGGATTCAGTGTAGCTACACAGGCTTCACTGAAGCCACGTTGATTTCCATCAGTTGAGGAACTGAGCTCCAGGAAGTTTCTTGCAACTGTCATGGTTTGGCCCATCCAGCCCTTTTGGCAGCTTTTAAAAATAATATTTCTTGACCTGCGTGATCTTTAGTTTTCATTAATTCAATATTTAGATCAAAGGTTCCCGTGTTATGGCTCACAGAGAACTTGCTGGTGATTCACAGTGAGCTGACTGGTCTCACGGTGCTTGTTTCCAGGTGCTAAACCACATAAAATACAGCTATGGGTATAAGTACTTTCCTATCATTACTCTCTATATAATAAATTGCTGTATTTCCTACAGAAGTGTTACACAATCAAAAATGGAAAGAGTACAAATGAGAGGGGAGGTGGTCCATGAAATCATGTCTCTATTAAGATATGACCCACAGTAAATTTGAGAGAGAACTCTTGCTATAAGTTACTTCATCTTTTTATCTCCGATGTCAAAGCATATGTAACATACACTTATAGCTGTATCTCTTTCTTACAGCGCGTTTGATTAAGTTGAGCATCCCCTGATATATAAATCTATCCTCCCCTATAAATCTTTCCCTGCACACCATTTATATATTTATATATACATATATATATATATATTTATATAGTTTCATAATGAACATTTCAAAGTGTTACTTTGATCCTGAATCTAGTTAACACCTTTGGAATTGTTTCAAAGGACTCACATATTCTTTCTGTTGTCAGAGCAAATATCCTACTTGGAGCAAAATGTTAGCATCCTAATTATTTTCTCACTCAGGGTGGTATTTCTGGCTCCTGACTGAATTACTGGGCATCTTATGATTTATCTATACACATTTCAGTTCACATTCATTTACACATCAACTAGGATTCTAATGAAGCGGTAACTTTGACAATTAAGGGCCCTCTACAAATTTGACCTTGGGTAATTTTTTATTGGGATTTATAAGTTTATGAAGGTACATACTGACTATTTGACCTCACTAACTTTAAATGCATGCTTAGGTTTTGGGAGCTTACATTTGTTTATATGTGCATGCCTTTATTGCTTTTAAGGAAGCATTCCATCCCCTTTCATGATCTCTGTTGTGCTCCTGATTAATTTAACTTCTATGTAGTTGTCTACTTGTTCTCCTCTTCTGACTGTCAGCTAGAATAATCACTTATGGGTATGCAGTACCTAAGAAGGTGAATGGATATTTTGAAAAGCCCATATTTTAATAGATCATTCCTAAAATTGTTAAATGTGCATAATACGGCTCAGTTGCATTTTATTGAATCAGTGAGAATCTACTGATGCATCCAACAACATGAATATTTTCTTTTAATAGACTTACAGTATTTGTGTTTCTTTGATATAAACAGATTTCCCTCTCATTCCTGGATTATCCACGTCTTCTATGGAATTAACTTTTTCTAACTCATTCTTTTTTAGCTATACAAAATATTCATATATCATCCAGATCATCAGTGACTATTACCTGTGTGTGGTGAGTTATCTGTGGATCCATGAGATTGATGTCAAATAAATACTAGATGGAAGTTACTAGTATCATGGAGAACGGGAGAATGACTGTGTGGAAAGAGAATGTGCATCTCACCTTTCCTTCTTTTCCTCTTCTTAGTTTCTTCTCTTCCTCTTCCTGTATTCATCCTTTCATTTATTTTGTTCCTTCTCTCCTGTGTTCACACCCTACACACCACTGCTATAATGTTTGTACAAGGTATGTACAAAAAACTCATTACTTGCTGATCAATATCATCATGGCAAAATGCACATAGCAACATTATTTATAAAGTTATGAATATAAGAAGAAAACATGACTTAAAGTATGTTTTCCAGATAAGTCTAGGATGTGCCCAGACCAGTTCCTCAGAGACAAAAGGCAAGCTGACACCTCAGCCAGGACTAAACGGGGCTGATGGGTCATTACCTGCTAAGTGGCCATTCTTTGGCAGGAAAGAGGGCAGGGGTGAAAATCTACATCTTAACAAAGAAACAGCATGGAGTTCTTTTCCACACAGATTGCCTGTCACTAGGCTTCCAGTTGGAAATACTTCTCAATACTATTTTTAAAAAAAAGGGGCAGCCACCTTTCTCTCCATGACCATCACATTCTGTGCATTTGAAAAGACAAAGGAAGCATCCATTGGACTCTGGGAGGGAGGTCCTGACCTAAAGAGTTTGGTCAGTAAGACTGCTGAAAGCACATGGTGAGAAAACTTTGCTCTGAATCTAATATAGTTTGCTATGCACAAGTAAGCATTTTATCTTTATTTTTTTTGTAACCATTTCTGACTTTTATGTCTCATTAGTTATATCACCTAAAATCTCTTTGTAGTTAATAAATTTGGTTTTATTATTTTAATCCCAAACCAGTGTGTTCAATTAAAGTGTTTGGGTAGCTTCATTTGGGGTAACAAGTTGTGTGCCTATTACTTTTTTTTGAGTAGTGTCCTTATGGGTGCTCCACTGTAGGTGTGTCTGCACCCCCATGCTGCTGATCTCCTTCCAACTTCATGCTGGAAGACCTTGTCTGTCCATTCAGAGACCGATTTACCCTGTTCTGCAGCACCTGAGAATGGATAACCTCTGGCAAGTGGCTACTTGAGATTATCCAGAATGGATATGCCATCCATTTCTCCTCCCTCTCCCCTTCCTCATCCCTCTTCAGCGACCCTTGTCATAAGAGTCAACTATGTCAAGAGGAAAACCATCTCCTCAGCGTAGAGCTATAGAACCTGTGCCCATATATCTCATAGGGAAAGGTTTCTACTCTGACTACTTCCTGATACTAAAGAAAAAGGGAGTTTGGAGACCCCTACTGGACCTCAAAGCACTCAACAGATACATCAAAGAACATAAGTTCAAGATGGTCACCATACCATCAGTCATTCCTGCATGAACGGAAGGGAGATTGGTTCTTGGCCCTCAACCTTCAAGATGCTTATTTCAATCATTCTGAGTCACAGGCATTACCTGAGATTCATGCTGGGCGAGGACCACTACCAGTCAGGGTACTCCCTTTCGGCCTTCATTGGCCCTCAGGTATTCCTTAAGGTTCTTTTGATAGTGGTGGCCCACTTGTGCTCTCAAGGCATCAAGATTTATCTTTACCTGGATGATTGACTTCTCAGGGCATGGTCCTCTGCAGAGACCCAATGAGTCATTCAGGCCACATGGGACCTGTTTCTGAACCTGGGCCTACAGATCTACAGCAATTTCAGCTCAAAGAGTCTCTACGTGTGTCTCCAGCTGTATTAAGCTCAGTTACCAATTGCATAAGGTAGCTCCCACATCTTCAGTATGCACATATTCTATAAGGTCGATCTTCTTATCTGCTGTCTTCTCCAAAGGTATCTCTATATCAGAAATCTGCAGAGCAGCTGCCTGGGCATCTGTGCATACCTTTGCAGAACATTACGCTATCCTGTGGGATTTGGCTGTGGATGCTAAATTTGGTGCTGCAGTACTATCATCTGTATCAGACTTGATTTCAAAGTCCCAGCCTCCAGTGGTGCATATTGCTTGGGAATCATCTACAGTGGAGAACCCACAAGGACACTCTTCAAAGAAGAAAAGGAAGTTACTTGCTTTGTGCAGTAACAATGATTTTTCAAGAGGTGTCCCCCTATGGGTGCTCCATGACCTGCCCTCCTTCCCTGTACTTTGGAGTTCTAGTAGTTGACTCTGTGGTAGAGAAGGAACTGAGGAGGGAATGCAGGTGCATGCTGTCTGGCCTTGCGGCAGGTGGGGAGCAGCACATGTGTGGCTGGGACAGACTGCTACCGAAGTTCTCCCATCAGCAACATGGGACACAGACAACCTACAGTGGAGCACCCATATGGACACACGTCTTGAAGAACCATCATCACTGCACAAGGTAAGTAACTTTTTCTTCCCTTAGAGTAGTAACAGACTAAATATATTTGTGCTGTCCAGGAGACAGCTGGGTAGTACAAGACATACTTTTCTGGAGGAAAATCTGCGTCACCCTGTGATAATCTTTAAGGCTGGTAAAACTCAATATGTGGCTGGCTGCAGTTCACATGCAGACATAGTTGATTTACACACTGGAGGCAGTTTGTGAGCAGTCCAAGTTAGAAGCTACATCAGCAAGGCATTATAAAGGGCATCCCATGTTACAGGTCAGGGGCACACAACTACTCATTGTTCTGGATTGTACCCTGGTCTGTCACAACTCTTCCTTCTTTTCTTATGTCTTTTATTTTTTCTTTCTTTTCAACTTCCTTTTCTTTGTCTCCTCTTTTTGACCAGGATCTCCTCTGCCTCATGCTTCATTTGTTTTCACTGAACATTGAGAAGGGAGTAAAAGTTTTGGGAAAAGCCACAACAGTCTCACTGCATGCTTCAGAGCTTCCAGAATCACAGTCCAGCAATTGTGATTTAATGGCAATAAGATATCAGAACCAATTTGAAGCATACTAGCAGAGCTGATAAAAACAGAGGGGAGATTAATTTAGATAGGAAACAATTCAATGAGTAATTACATCAATGTGCAATAAATTTGAACAAATAAACCCAAGATTGTCTGATCCTGAAAAGAAAAAATTAACCTAAATGAACTTAGTGCTGAATGGCACAATGCCACATTAATCAAATGGGATAGGACAGTAAATCTCATTGAGCAGAATAACCTCTAGAACATTAGAGGTTCAGTAATGTATGAATACAGAATGACAGAGAAGGTAGAGTTAGCTGCCCCAAAGATGTTTTTTAAATAGATTATCCATTTGATATATGAACTGATTTTGATGGACTGTTTGCAAGTAATATAAATATATCAGGTACAATATTAGAGCTGCATAGTCCCACTGTACCCTTGAACTGGCATGCAAGCTTTTTCATGAAGCAGAATGTACCTGCTGACCTCAGTATCAAGAATCATAATTGGCAACCCTTATTAAATGTTTGTTACACAGGTTTACGAAGTGAGAGGCCTGCTGTGTCCCCATTGGCTTCTGGATATTTTAATGGCCGTGGTTATCAAGAGTGCTTTTTAGCACTGGAACTTAACAAAATGGTTGTAAATTTTTCTTTCAAATGAAGACCTCACCATGGTTACCTGTGCCTCTGGCACCTTGAAGCTGCATTATTGTAATGTGCTCTGCATGGGACTACACCTTAAAACCATTTGAATTTTCAGCAAGTGCAGAATGAAGCTGCTTGTTTATTAAATGGTAGTCCCATCAGTTGCTCATTACATCTGTAAGGAAGACAGCCCCCAAACAGGAAAGTTAATCATGCTAAGCAAGGAACCAAGTGATGGCATATACCTATAAACAAATATACTGAAATTTTTGGAGCATCTTTGGTTTCTGTGGTTCAGAGCTGGTACCAGAAATTCTACCCTGTGGCATTTTAGAGGCAATTTATATTTTACCATGTCTCTGCTCCATTGGCTGCCAAATCCATCCCAAATTCAAAACAACGTCCTTATGCTCATCATAAAGACCTAATGGACTAGGACTTTTTCAGAGATGGCTTCAGTTTCTACACCCAGAATGCAAGGTGTTATCTACAGGAATAGTTTTGTTGTTGTTTCCAGAGTAACACTGGGAGGGGATGGAGGATGGATTTTCTTGATGATGTTGTTTTGTAGAATTTGCTTCCACCGGAGATCTGACTAAGCCAAAGTCACGCTTGCTTTATGGCACGTTGCCACAGACTCATCCCTTTATACTGGCTTTCCTGTCATTCGATACTGAAGTGCTCTTAACATTGCATTCTGAACACCACCTGGATTTGCCAATTTTGTCAAAGAAGCAGTTCCTGCCAAGAGAATGGAGAGGACAGTCTCATACCCTCTCCCTTCCCCAAATAGAGAACAGTTGTATTTCTAAATGATGCAAGGGGCATACCAGATGGGCCATTATGGGTGTCTTAGGAATGCATGTAATAATGATTACAATTAATAATTAACACAGGAGCTATACAGGCCCTTCCATTATTGCATTCCTTGAAATTGCCCAAACATCTCTGGCACAGGACCACCATAATACACAGTGTAATGTAAACTGAAAACCTATTAAACACTAGCCCAATTTGAAATGGGCTTAGTGATAAATGTGATGTTAATTCCCCTAAAGCTACCAAAGTGTACAAGTCAACTCCTATCCTTTTTCCTATCCTTTGAGAGCATTGCACAGCCACTGCAATTAAAAACAGCAGTGTGGAATGTACTATCCAGCACATTCCCTGAAGAGACTTTTCACTCATTACTGAATTAAGGAAGGCTATAGTGAGAGCATGAGAAACTTAATTGGCCAGCTGGGAATCTATGCAGTTTCAGGGAAACTCAAAGGCAACTACAGGGAATGTAAGAATTCAAAAGGTCCTGAAATGAGCAGACTGTTTTTAAGTCCACTGCGTTTTGAGAGAAAAAATAAAATCTTGATGAGCCTTTCAAACTATCTGGAAATGATTTTCTATCTAGCTATCTGTCTGATGCATATTATCCCATCATTCTGATTTTTCAGGGCAAAGAGATGTTGTTTTTTTTATTTAATTTTGTTTTACTTAAATTCCTGTGGTTACTTCTTTCTAAGCAGCTTTAACTTTACCACTGATGGATTCCCGGGTCCATGTTTACATCACCCAGATCCACTGAGGCTGTTGCCAAGTGCTGGGCGCTGTCCCCTGCACCTCAGAGGAAATTCATTTAAAGGAAGGGTTAGGAGGTGGCAGTGCCACTGTACTATTTTAACATTTTCAGAAGAGCAGAACAGTTCTACATTATGATTGGAGGTGTCATAGTGGAATGAGAGATCTAACAGATACCTATATATCAGTGTGTATGCACACTGTGGTGTGGCGCTTGATGAGGTGTCCGCTCGGCGCCCCTGGCTCCGGAGCTTCCCTAAGCATTCAGCCCTTGTCATAGCTTATAGCCCTGGCTGGGGCCCGTGGGGTCTTCACCCCTTCTCTGGGGAGAGGTTTGGCCGTCCTAGCTGCAGCTGGTGTCCGAGCCCACCCTCTACTTCGGACACCAGCCCAGGGATCCTGATGGCAGCAGCCTCCTGCTGCTGGCTCACGTAAATTGCTACAGTCTTTTCCCCGGGTTGCTTCCCCAAGCAGGGCTTTAGTAGCCACCCTCCTGGTAGTGGCAGCTTCTCCCTACTGTGGTTCTGTCTCCCTAGTCTACTCCTGCTTCTGGTTGTCGCTCTGCTTCCTTCAGCTCCTCACTCTCACAGCACTCTGACGGGAGCAAGAGCTTTTAATAGGTCTTGAGTGGGCCCTTAATTAGCCCCAGGTGATCTTGTAGCCTAAGGTTACAACTTCCCAGCTGGTCAGGAACAGGGCTCTGACCAATCTGAGGCTTACATATCTGCTTTCAGTGACTCTCTCATAGCCATTTGGCCATACCTTATCACGACATAGCTAATACAAAGAACACCTTTGATTGGCCTGTAAGAATACTTAGCATTATTCATAATTTGTAGTTTCAACACTGCTGTTATGCACAGCAAATGGTTTCCCGAGTGCACTTAAAGCACCTGGTGGCAGAAGCTGCTGAAGGCATCTGCTGAATCATTAAATCCTTAGGCCAGCAGCTTCTAGCCCAGGATCTCCCAAGTTTGGGGCTGCACAGGCCCTCTGCATCCTCTTAGAAAAGTGGGCTTTGAGACCACTTCCTCTTCTCACTGGCTTTCTGCCACCAAGTGGTTTCATAAGGGTATATACTTACAGAAGCCTGCACAGAAGCTTCCCTTTTGTGTTTGTTTTATTTACTTCAGAAATCAAAGAAGGGAAAAGTCACAACATGACTTTACTGACTTGAGCATTTTGACATGTGAGGGGCCATCCTAAATGGAATAAGGTTTTTTGCACTATTTACTACTGAGCAGCTGGGGAAAGTGCCATTACTCAGTGCATTAGAAGCTGTCCTGGGTAATAATTTACATCAACTAGGCCATCCAGTCAGCCATTGAAACTGATTAGGTGGGACTTCAGAACAACTAGTTAGTTACTCACTGTTTTAGGGGACAAAAAATAAATTCTTCTTCCACTCTTCTTGCTCAATTAGGAAATCTAATCTGTTTTTAGCTATTTCTGTTGCTACCCTTTTGGACATAAATCAAAGTCTGAGGCCTTGCAGTTTGTTTCCAGTAGGTGGAGAAATTGATGATAGAGTCTGGTATCTTTAATGCGGTATTATTTATTTACAAAGAATGTACAATGTTCTCTTGCTCTGAACACAGCAAGAATCAAACAGCAGAACAGCTCTAAGCCTTTGACAAGCATCACTCAGCCCAAAAGCACACTGCCTAGGCTTTTCTCAGGACCACACATTCAATGCTTGGTCAGGCTGTCTGGACCTTTGTTGCTGCCCTCTCCCTGTAACTATGTTTTGTAGTTCTGTGCATTTGTGTATTTTTTTTGCTATTTCTCTCTCACATGCAGACACACATTCTTCCAGCAAACAGTACCCAGCAAACAACCCCCTACACACACAATTAAAATTCCTGGTCAGATTCACATGTGCCTTTGTTTTGGATGATGACATCTGCCCTTGTTTTGGTTTCAGGCCCCTATTGTTCCTTACATGAATCCCAAAAGTAGGGTGGCTGTTACGCTAACCAGTTTCAATAAGGTTAAACCCTTACCAATAACCTTACCAGCAACAGGACAGTTATGTAACTAGTTATTGTTGGATGGAGTGAACAGATCATAGTAAAGCTATACAGATAATTTTCTTGTCCTTTCTTTATTGTTTTTCCTTCTCATTTAGGTTAGGGTTTTCAAAAGTACCTAAGAGAGTCAGGCACCCAACGTACATTGATATTCAGTCGGAATTAGGAAACTGAATTCTTTAGATGCTTTTGAAAATCTACCTCTTAACACCTTAGCTGAGTAAGAGAGAGCTTTAAATTCATTTTAAAATAAGGAGACCAAATGAACCAGAAGATTGAAGTCTTTGAGTATAAGGATACCCAATGAATTGTGTATAAGCAACATATTAAATTACTGTGCCTATGCACATGGATTATTATTATTATTATTATTTTAGTTTTATTCAGTGCCTAGCGAAAAGTATGTTCCCGTCTCCAGCAAACTTAAAATTTAAGAAGAGGGAGAGGAAAAAAGGCAAGTATTGGCTGAGTGTTTGTAGGGGAGACAGTAGAGAATGGGATGAAAAAGGTACATCAATAAAAAATATATAGTTGCTTTGACAGTTCATACAATTCTAGGTGGGCAGGGCACAGCAACAGAAATGGCTATAATTTGGGCACCTACCGGAGAGCAGCAAAAAAGAATGAGCAGAAGATGGGCAGCAGCACATAAGAGCTGGCATGGAGGAGAAGAAAGACGTATTTTCTTTGATTATTTTAATGTAAATATTTCCACTTTATTTTTTCCTTTGTCTTTCAAGATGATGTGATTTAGAGGATGAAAGCTGCTGCTTCCAGCCAAACCCCCAAAACAAATGTAGAAAGATGACAAATTAGCTGGAACTCTTAAGTCCTATGACTGACGGCCAAATTCAGAGTAATGAGTTAGACTGTTGAAACTTTAGTCTCCTTTACATTATCTTAGAACCTTTATGTATGCAATTAGATTCCATTTGACCCACCTCCATCTATTCTTCCTATGTATGCAGTAGCTTATGTTGGTGTAAATTGCATAAGAAGCCAAAATAAGAAATAGGAAGATTTAAAGTAGAGTGGAGGCTACTTTAGCTTACATTTCCTTCTGGATCCTCAGTGTTAAACTGAGTTAGACTTCTTTACACAATTTTAGAGTGGGTATAAGTAGATCTAATAGCTTGTCTACCATAGAAAATATCATCTTAAAATATAATATTGAGGGGTTGTGGTTCTTAAAACAATGTTAAACATGAAATCCTGTCTTTGTTGCAGTAAATGGGAGGTATAGATTTCATCATTAATATAGACACGGATTGTCATGTGTAAAGATTCTTCAGCCATTCATAATTAAACCTAGACTTAAGAATGGCCATCTGGCATGATGGGAAATACAAGTTGTGGTTGTCTATACCAAGTGCTACATCGAGTGCTAATACAATGTTGTTTTCTAGTCAAGCCTAAGGGAGACTGAGGGTAAGGGGCTATAATTTACACCACCTCTCACACCATGTCTAGTCCCCTGAAAGTCAAAATACAGTCACTGACTGGATGGAATGAATATATAAATTTGTGAATGTTGCCTTCTAATCACAGTGGTCACCAGCATGAAAGAAAACAGTTTTGATATTTGTTTGAATACCAAATAACAGCCATTGCTATCCCAGGAACATTGATAATTAATGATCTCGTAAATTCATGTGATATCTTCAAAATAGCAAACTCCTGTGATAGTAAGATTTTACAATTTTGCTTTCATAAGAAATGGTTGGAAAGCATGGAATGATGCAAGAAGAGGTCTGAAATTTTACCCAGTTTCACAGACTAGCCACATTTCATAATATTTCTTTTTCTTCCCTATATAAAATTCACTCATGCAAACTTTTCTGGTTGTGGTTTTATTAGAAATCATGGATTTAGGCTTTTGTATGTCAAAAATTATCTGAGGTTCATTAACGTTTCAGCATAACTGGGCCATGTGAATTTAGGCTGTTTATGTTTTGTGAGGGAAATCACAATCAACTGAAGGATTGAGACCCGAAACCAAGTAAAATTTGATTCTTCTGGTTGTTTCCTTGTCCAGTTTTAGATTGTACACACTTTTTGGTTTGGTTTTCAGTTTTAGGTAAAATACCAACAAAACAAAACACCTGGAAATCAACCTTACTATGGTTCACACAGCTCTAACAGTGCAACACATACTCCATGAACATTTTAACTCTTTCAGCTCTTCAGCAAAAGCTTTGCTTCTAGTAGCCAAATGGCTGCAACTCTTTCTCCAATATCCCTGTGCGTTCCCTGTCAAGTGGTTTCACTATCATTGAATTTGGGATTTAAAATAACATAAGGGTTACTGCAGGACATTAGCATCCATAAAATTGTTAGGTGGAACAGTTATCTGAGCAATAGTAGCATGGACTTGTGGCTTACCATCCATTATCTTTTTAAACACTTTGTCACATAAACAAGGATAAATTGGATGTGGACTTCATTTATGGTAAGATTGTAGTACACTGGAATAATTTAACTAATTTGTCAAATAGTCTGCTTGTGAGTTAATAATACTCTGCTGTATTGCCAACAATCGATGGAAGAAGAAAAATGCACTTATTGTTTGCAGCTGATAATTATGTACCTTATCTTTCTTAAGCATCTCTCTCATACTTTCCCTTCATCCTAATGAGACTCTCTGGTGGACAGCCTATGTTCAGGGTTTTCTTTAAAGTCAATTTAAGGATGATTTTCATTGCACATCCATTCTTTTATATGGTTCCTCTGAATGTACCATGCCCATAACTACTGCGTGTTTTCGGAACGTTAATAGCTGTTCTTGCTTTTGGCTGTAAAAGTTACCTCAGGCAAGCAGGTTGAAGGCTTGTAGGAGTGCTGGAGGGCAGCTAAGTGGACCAAGGGACAATTAGAAGACCAGGGAGGTCAAAGATTATCAGAGAAGTCACTGAATTTACAAATTAAGTATCCATACTGGTCACAGGAGCATCAAATTAGTGGAGGAAGAGCCAAGAAATCTGAGCCAACCTTCTGAGCCAGAGGTATTTCATAAGTAGCTCTGGTTTCAAATGGTTCTTAAATTTTCTAAAGTGTGGCTGAACTCTAAATGGAAGCAGATTTTGCCATTTTTTTCTTCCTTAAAACAAACAGTAATGGTGAGGAGATGTATCTTAAGGCCTCATTTGAAGCAGATCTTGCTGTACCATTTTTGCTGCTTTTAATCTTTCCATGAATGGTTACCTATCTAATCAACAGAACTCATTGTCACGAGGGATAAACTTTGACACAGGACAAATGTCCTCAGAAAAAACAGAAGAAAAAGTCTCTGCATAATAGATTTTGTTTTAACTTCTGGAACGTGTTTAGGGCCAAATTTTGAAAAGGGCATCTATTTAACTTTCTCTATTCTATATATGAAGTATAATTTTAAGGTGCACAAAAGATCCGCTTTTCAAAAGCAAGCCACAAACATTAACATGAAACACAGGATTCCACTGTGTAGCTCTGTGTCATTGTTATATCCACTCACTCATATAAAAAAACCATTGACTTATGTACACATGAAAATAATGCAGTCTACACATGGCAATGGTGACAAAAGGGAAGTCCACATTTTTTACGAGTGCCCCCCCTTTGCTCCAATCTTACAGCTAATAAACTCAGTGAACAAAATTCAAGTGTAGGTTAATGCACTCTGCAATCCCTCCCAAAACGTTTACTTCATCATTTACTGAACAATTTGTCAGTAATCATAGGGAAGGTGCCGTAAGTGAACTTTTGCCTAAGTTCAATAATATAAAGACACGTGGCAACAGGTTATAGAGTAAGGTGTCAGAATTGGGCTCATACTGCTTTGTTGTCAACATAGGGCCATATTCTGAGCTGTGTTTGGCTTCTTTTGCAGAGCAGGTGTCTGAGAAACTGGTTACAAAAGCTCACTGATTCCCTGCACTAACCACAGCATAGGTTAGAGCAATCTATGGGCAGATCTAGCTTCTGAACACTCACTGTGGTTCCCCACACCAACAGAATCTACAGCAGGTGACCTACAAGAGGCTTCCACTCCTATGTATCACCCGAGTAATGAAACAGGAGTGGAACAGGTTAGAGAATCATTCCTGCTGTATCAAATATATCTTTTACACTTCAGGCACTATTATAACATTTTTGGACAATGCTGTTTTAAGAATTCAGACTGAAGAACTCTTTAGAAGGAAAATGGATTCTTATTCTGCTGGGGATTTGCGACTGAGGAAAGTGTCTGTCAGACAAATCTCAAGCAGATTTTGATTGTCTCATATTACATTAAAGGAAAAAATGGGTATTGGTCCTTTAAATGTGTTTCATCTTTGAGTATCCTCCTAACTTAGCTTTCTCAGCTGGACTCCATTCATATTGGTGTACCACCAAAGTAGATTTGCTGTTTCTTCTTTGATGGTGTCTGTGCATTCCCGTTTGTGAGCTATGGCACCCTTGGTGTTGAACTATGGAACTGCCTCGTAAAACTGTGTAGGCTGTGTGACGGTGACATCATCATCCTGTTCTATATAAGGAAGCACATCAATTCTTTCACATCACTACAGACAGGAAATAGAATTCACCTTCATGTTCCAAGGCAAGACATTTATTTAGTCTGTCTTAATATATTCTTGTAAATTGCTACTTCAGATTAGTAAGAATATAGTAATGCACCTTCCATTCCATTGCCCTGGTACCCAGTCAAAAGGAAAATCAAGCTGGACAGAGCAGACATTATACTAATAACTCCAATACCAGCACTGCTATCCAGATCTCCTGCAGCTGGTCAGAACTGTATCCATTGACACTGAATCCAGAACTTGTGTCTCAACAACAAGGAAGGATTCTACCTTAGAGACCCTGAGTCACGGAGAAAAACCTGCTGACTAAGGTGGACCTTTTCTGATCTCAGAGGGTTCAATCCAGGAAGGGCTCCACCCTAAAATGCTATAAACAAAAACAGGAACTGTTTTCTATCTAGGCAACTGATAAAGGAGTTATTCCACATTGAGCTGTGATCCTTCCAGATTTAGAGTACCTTCTATACCTTAAATCTCAGGGTTTAGCCTTGGCATCCTTATTAAAGATCTGTGTGGTGACAATATCTGCTAATTTCATCTTCTCTCACTCTACAGTCTTAAGTTAATGGTTAATGGTAAATGTGATGTCCCAACTAAGTTGACAGGCTCTCCTTACAAGGGTCTTGGCCAAGTCCCTCTCAAATGTTTACCAATTATGTCCGTTAGGAGGCTTAGTGAGTTTAGTGCTTTGATGGCCATTTCACCGTAGACTGTGGTCCACAGAGACAATATCACTCATTCGGCCCCTCCCAACTGCACGCCTCAAATGGTCTCCTATTTCTAGCTATCTCAATATGTTTCCCGCTCCATGTTCTTCCTCAGACACTATTCCCACTCAGGGTAAATTCATCTTTACATCATAGATGTGCAGAGGCAGCTTGTTTTTTCCCTGGGATCAAAATCCTTTAGAAACTCTAACAGAATATGCATAGCATATGGGGAGAAATTCCCAGGAGAACCCATTACCAATCAGACTTTCACACTGGATTGGGAAATGTATTGTTGAATTTGGGTAGGAAACAAGTATCTCCTGGGTTAAAGACCTACTCCACTAGAATATTGCATCGTCAGTGGAATTCCTTAGATATGTTCCTCTGGTGAAGATTTGCCAACAAGCAACTTGGAGTTCAGTGCACATTTTCACCAGGCACCATGCTTCGGGATTGACAGTAAACTCTAAAGCTCATTTTGGGACAGTGGTATTACAGTCCATATTTAGCTAAGAACTCCACCCTCAACATCAACCTGGTGGAGCATTGCTTGCTAATCTCCCCAAATCAGCAATACACAGAGGTCTTTGAAGAAGAAACAGAGTATACTCACCAGTAACTATTTTTTATTTTCATTTGAGAGCCGCCTCTGAGGATTCGCATTATATGTCTAATTTTCCCCAGACCTTGGAGTCTTGTATAACTCCAGGACTCTGCAGTTAGGGAAAAGCAACTGAGGCAGTTTGGGGGGGGAACTCCCTTGTGTGGAATAGGATAATAAGGTCACCCTCATATGCACCTCTCAATGCACATGACATTTCAAGGCAGTTCTTCAACTCAGTGCCAGCGGTGCTATATCTCACAAGGGGAATGTACAGAAGGTGAATCTTGAAGATCAAGAGTTACTGGTAAGTAACCTCTCTCTATGCATCCCTGATCTGGCTTCACATTTACTTCTAAAAATGATTGCTCAGTCAAAAAGGTTGCATGCACATAGATGATTACTCTACCTACTTAAAATGCAGCAGGGGTATAAATAATTATGTAGATGTGTTAATATGGCAGAAAACCCCAATCACCAAGAATTAGTCTTCATTGTAGGGAATATCATATAACATTCCCCCACTGGTAAGCCTGATGTCAGATCAAAGGGTGGGTTATTGGGTTCCCTACATTTCCAACAAGTGGGTGAGAGGTAAGTATTCTGCTGGATGTCAAAGAATTTGGAAAGTCTCCATGCATCTTGGTAGATCTTCAGACGGGGAATCAGCATAGCTCCATTGAAGTCAATGGAACTAACTCTATTTACACAGCTGAGGACATGGCTTATCATCTTTAAGGTACATGAGTGATGCACATTCAAAAGCATTTTTACTTTGAGAATTAACTAATCCAGAATGAGTCCCTGGTTAGAAACTACATTTGATAATTATATTTATTCTGGCTCTATTCTAGTGCTGGTAATCACACCAAATTTCTTTGTTGTCCTAATTTGGGATTCTGGGGATAGATGCTACATTAGTAGTCACTCTGAATTGCAGCTGATGAAGGGGGGGGCGAGTTTCACTCTTCTCCCCCCCAATACACACACATAACCATCTGTGAATAACATGTTTCATGGCTGGAACCTGTAATCTATTCTTTTATTCCTGAGATCAAGTCTAAGGCCTTGATGTTTATCAAACCAGTAGGTTACAGTTCTGAGGAACATACAGCAGGATGTATTGTATCTGTGCCTCAGTGTGCTCCCTTTATTATGTGTGCTCCATCACATTTAGAATTGTCAGTTCGTTCATGGGGTAATAAATTAAAACACTTTGTTAGTGTTCTGCATGTAAATAGGGGCCCATGAAATAGCTCATTATAAATACCTGATACTGGAGGCTTAAATCATTATCATATAAACTGCCTCATTTTTAACATATTAAAATGAAACATATTTGCTTAGATAAAGTACTTCATATAAACTAAACCAGAAGGAATTTCAGAATAGGACACAGGGGGATAATATTGTATCTCTAAATGCCCTTCCTATTTATGAGTGTTCTTCAAACTGAGTCTATCAAAATGATCAATATCAAGACCTTTATCCAATAAGAACAAAATAATTAAGTAAACTAAAATTATAACTTTCTAAAATGTTAATGGCATTTCTTAGTCAATACAAACTTTCTTGCAAACTATAAAAGCTAATATTTAAAAACAAATAGGCAAAGGTAAGCACAGCATCATAAGAGTTGCTTTATTGATTGTAGTTGATTTCATAAGTGGAAAAAAACTCCCTTTGATTTCAGTGGAAGCCAGATCAAGCCCTAAAGCCCTAATTGGGTATTCATCAAACAAGATCCTGAGCATCCTCAAATAAATGGGGTTAAGGCTATTCAGCATTATGTAGAGGGTGCCCAGCTACTGTAAGTGTGAATGTTGTTGGTCAAGGGAAATTTAGGTCACACAGCACCTCACAGGATGGGAATTAGAATCCTGAGTATTTCAGCAGTTTAACAAAGAAAGGACTTGCAAGGCAAGGGGAAAGGACCTTTAACTTTAGAGGCTGTGCGATAGGGCTTAATCCCCATCAGTTGCAAGACTAGCAAATGCACCTAATTACTCATGCTTTGCACCTGTGGAGGTGAGTAGTTAATTGGCTCCTTGTCAGAGGGGGGGAGCTAGATCATAAGAAGTAGATTGAAGGAGTTCTGCTGGTGGAGAGAATGCAGAGGAGACAGGTGCCTCTCTATCAGAGAGGATCCCAGGCTAGGATTTAATGGAAGGATCAAGAGAGAAGCATGCCACAAGGGCAGGGTGGCTCATACAAGGAAGCCTTGAGACAGAGTTCGCAAGTAGAGAGGGAATAGTGCCGTAGCCCAAAGAGGCAAAATAATCATTCAGATTCATTTGGACTTGTTTGTGACACCCCAAAAGGAGGTTTAAACTTTCTGAGTTGGCTGGGGCGTGGAGCCACAGGATGCCTGGAGCCAGAGGCAGCAAGCCAGTGGGAGGCACTGGAGCTAATGTTACTGACAATATTACATGCAGATGTAAGGGGGTATACAAAAAGGGAGTGGGCTCTGCCACAGGCACCAGTAGTGGATCCTGATCCAACAAAGTACTTTGAGCAGGATCTCAAGCTCAATCTAAAGCTTCCATTCACTTCAGTAGATTTTGAATCAGGCCTTCATGATTGAGATGGGACTGTTTGTGTGCTTAAAGTTAAGCACATGCTTGAGAATTTTGCTGGTTCAGGGCCTTTTGCTTACAGGGAAAACTGAAGTAAAACAACTATTAAGAGATCCATCCTCTGTTACTTTCTTTCCTTCTATGCAGTGCACGTTTGTCTTTGTAATCCTAGTGATCCCGATGCCTTCCATGGTATCTGGAGGAAAGGGAAATGCTACTATGAAGGGAGGCAGTAATTGGGAGATCTGCATAAAGATGGTTCTTTCCAGGCACTAATCTACGAGGTCAGGTGGAGAATGATTCAAACCTCCATAATAAAGCTGTGCTCTGTTGTTAGGGTGACCAACTGACATGAGGGCAGTTTCAGGACAGCATGATCTCATTTGTGGGACATGGTGCGACACGACGAAATTAAAATAAATAAATCTCTTTAATGTAACCAAGAGCAGTCATTTCACTCCATAACAAAATAGCCCATTTCAGGAAGCTGTAGACAGTTAAAACAACACATTTAACTAAAATCTACATTCAGTAGCTAGCTGCTAGCTATCGATGTAGCTAGTTTGCTAGCAAGGTAAATGATCCTGTCCCGCAGCTGGCCCATGCCCCTTCCACCTGAGGCTCTGTCCCTTCCCACTTGGCCCTCCCCTTCCATGCCCCCCGTTCTCACCCACCAGCCAGTCCTGAGGCCCCCCCGAGCCTGACACAGAGCAGAGCTGCCCAGCTGGTTAGCCTGCAAGACTCCTAGCTCCATGCAGAGCAAAGCAGCCAGGCCGGGCAGTCTCCCATTCGACTCCATATTTTGAAGGGCAATGTGTAGTTGTTGAAGGATGCAGGGCAAAGGATCCAATTGTGGGACTGTCCCATGTTTTGCGGGACAGTTGGTCACCTTATCTATAATAGGTACTGTGCCTGAGGACCCTCACTTCAGTAAAGACAGTTTTTCTAAACCTATTAATGGAGTGGCTAGAGTGGGACTGTTCGTAGCTCTGGGAACTTCATCCTTTTCTTTCACAACCTTCTTCTGAGATAGTTGTGGCTGTGTTTCAGTGGTAGTTCTGCCTGGGTATGAAAAAAGATTAAGGGCAGCAGGACAGTGCCTGTGGTCAGTTTTTAACCCATTTGCAAATCAATGAAATCAGAGATTTCTCTTTTGTGGAGATGAGGGGGCTTGAGCCACTACCAATTGAAATCAATAGAAGAACTGTAATTGACTTCAGTTGGTACTGGAACATGTCCTGTGTGCACTATTAGGGGTATGTGTGTCTTCGAAAAAGACCCAAGCCACCTATGTATTTCACAGTTAACCGATGATGCAGGTGGCATGTTCCTTGTGCACCATCTCTTGGCGAAGCATGCTGTGACATACTGCACCCCCATGTGCGCCCTTATGGTGTGATTGTACGTCATTCACGTTCACCCTTCTAGAGTAACTGTGTACTGTTTAATGCAAGGTATGCCATGTAAGATGTTTTTGGAATGCTCATAGCATACTGATCATAATTGTTATAGTAATATGTCTGTAGAAATATCATGTGTATGGTTATGAAGCTTTGCTATGTAATCTTCCTCAAGTATGTGTCTCATGGCTTGAAGCACATTCAGGCAAAATGCTCCAAGAACAAAGAGGTAGTTCACGCCTCACTAAGGCATGCATAAAACAAACCAGCTCTTCCAGGAACAATAGACTAGCCTAAGCATCGATAAGGGGATGCTCATGTGTCTCAGGGCATGAAGGGAGCTATACACTGTCTCCTGAACCTGGAGAGTGGGAGCAAAGAAACATGTTAAAAATGAGAGATTTTGCAATCTCTCTCTCTTTTTTCCACTCCATCTGCGAGAAACACCAAGCAACTGAAGCATTATCCACAGGGGGAGGGCCTAGCTGGAGGTGGACCAGCCAGCCTGTATTGAGAAAATCATTTTACTGTAAAATTGCTGCAAGTGTTAAGCTTAGTTCAGAATGCAATTCTCCTTTTATTTACTTTTGATCAAATCTGAGCTGCTTTCCTCTGATTTAAAATCTTTCTGTACTTAATACATGTGGTTAAAGGTGAGTGGAGACTCCATTTGAAGTAACAAGATGGGTGCATATCAATTTCTTTGATAAATTGACAAACGGATTATGAGTTTACATTGTTCAGTGGGCATCACTGAACATTGTAAAATGGCAGTTGCAAAGCTTGCATCTGGGGCTGGGGTGTTAACTGGTGTCATATCATTGCATAATCCCATGAGTGCCTGGCTAGAGGCACTTACTCACTAAATTAGGATCAGCTTGGTTGTAGGAGGCTGTGCCTGGGCTGACCCAGGAGTAAGGGTTCTTATAGCAGAGCAAGTGCAAGATGGGTTCCAAAAGTGAGGGATTGGGGTGACACAGTAATATTTCAGTCCAGATTGCAGAAGGGAACATCACACACACTTCTCCAGGTCAATGTCAAATGGGTATGATCTAGTCCTTTCTGTTAAACTTGAGTTTTTCTGTTTAAAGGCAAAGAGGAACTAATGCTTGCATTTAAAGAGGAATAATTCAGAAGGTTTAGATGTCTGGGGAGCAGCATTCTTGCTTTGCAATACATATAAATGCTTTTACAAATATTTTTGTTTCCTGTTGCTAAAAACTATCATTCAAGTTAAGTCAGATCTACATTAGCAACAATAGTACACATGAGAGATTGGAAGTAGATAAATAACGGATCTGGTTGCTTTAATTTAACCTTTAAAATAATCATATTTTTCAAACTTTTTCATTTATTTTCTACTCCATTTTGACTCTTCTGTTTTCAAATAATTCAGCTATTTTTAAATATTGTATTACATATTCATTTTAGTGATAGTCTCACATAAGCATGTACTAATACAAAGAGACAGCTATTAGTCTTACTTATTTGCCTCAGTCAGGAGCACTTATCAAACATTAATAATAGATTTTTACATCTGGAATAAGGAGTCATTAGACAGAAATAAATGTATCCAAGAGAGGCACATATGCAATGCTAATTGACAACTGTGTACACAAAGAGCTGCCATTTATTTTATTACAGTCAAATATAACCTTTGTAAATGTCAGCTCTGTGTTCTGTTGACCAGCATTTTAATTTAGACATATTGTTCTTCCTTTCTTTAAAACCGTAAATATCATTTTATTCCCCTCTAACACTTTGTTAATTCACATTAGATGCCATTGCATATTTCATTATTCTTATGAAAGCAACAATCAGACTATGATTATTTTATGGGGGAGAGGATGGAAAAACAAAATGGAAAAAATTCCCCTTTAAAGTACTTCAGTAGAGCATGTATGGTGGACAAGGTCATACAAAAACCAGTATTTGTACAATTTATATGCCAAGTCCAAAAATAACCTAGTCAATAATGAAACAATTACGAAGATACTGAATTACTCTGTAAACAAAGGTGTAGTAAACATAGATGAGAAGAGTGACAAGTAGAATTATTTCACTAAACTAATTGTTTATTAGTGTTGTGAAAGGCTGAGATCGGGAAAGCAGGGGACATGAATTGGCTCAGGTTCACTCAGAACTAAAATTGCTGAAATCTTGTGGACTTTTCCTTAGTGCAAATAAGAAACTCAGGACCAGATTCCTGACTGCTTCACTCAGAGGGAATAGCCATCAAGGGTCCCCTCCCTGATTTTGAACCACCTGATCTTGGCACAAGATAGAAAGACAAAGCAGCAAATCTAATTTATATCAGGGAACGATCAGGCATAACTTCACTCTGACATGCCCGCTCCCTTCTTTGACTCCAACCTGTCATGTATGCCAGATAGGAGAGTGTTGCAGGGATGGAAGATGGTTCTAGTAGCAGTGTTCCCTGACTCAACTAGCCATTTCTGGCTGCTTTTATGTGGTGCACTGTGGACTCAATTTCCAAGACAATCTGCTCCTGAGGAAATATGAGAAACACTTCATGCATTTTACAACTCATTCAGCCAAAAAGAAAAAAGAATGGACCCTGTCTAACTGTCATTGACTTCAATGGGTGCTTAATTAATCTCTACAGTATTATCAAGGAGGTTGTTTCTACATACCTTGCACATGCAGTTTTTAGTGTTCAACGGATGCAGAGAAAGGCTCAAATTGTCATAGAACTGGTGCATATCTTTTTAAGTCCCTTCTGTGACTTCAGTGACAGAGTCATGTTGAGGTAATTTCTCCAAGGCTTTTATTAAAGTTGGTGGCTTCACACTGACAGCCTACTTCAAAGCTCATTGAGGTAACTCCAAAGGACTTGAATGGACTTTGTATCAGGCCCTTAGTCAGAACTAGGGCTCAATTTTAAGCAAGCAATTGGTTTCACTTGAAAAAAAAGTGCAAATTTATATTTTTATAGGTTGCATTGCATCAGATTTTTGCATAAAATTACATTTAATGTAAAATGTCACTAATAAAAAGAGTTTCAGAGAAAAGAATAATAATTTGACTTTTGTATAATAGCATTTACTAACTTTTCAAATTTAAGCAATTAAACCAAACGGTAGTACAATAACTGCTAGTTATTTTTCTCATTATGGCTTTCTTTGGCTGTTATTTGAAATAGCAAGAAATCAGTTGCAGTCCAGCTTTATGACCTTCCAGTTGGTTGCACTATCAGTTTTTATGTTCTTGCACTGCAGTGTTTGCAGTAAAATAAATTAATTTTTTTCAACATAATAAAGTTTCTAAAGACTGGTAGGTAATAAAATGATTGCCGTCTGTGCCTATTGCACATTGCTGCACATTCAGCCAGTCAGAGAGTTATAAGGTAGGATTTTCAAAATTTTGCATTCAAAATTTCTATTTTCTGAGCAGCTCTACTGTTGATTATTAGTGGGAGGTTTGTGAATGTAGGAGATAGAACCCTTGCAATAACTGGACCTAGGCTCTGGAACTCACTTTTGCAAGAAGAGTGCTGGAAAATCTTTCCCTTTTCAGAACTAAATGCAGAGCTCATTTCTTTGTCTTAGTTTTCACTCAGTAATTTTCACACATACACTGCGCATCATCCACTCACAGAGCCTATAAAATGTTTTTTTTATATTTGCTCATGTGAGTAAGTAAGCTGTTTCTCCTACAGGCTAGGTAAGAAAGAGAATATTAGTGTTATTTCTATTTTACAATACTCAAATATTTTAAAATAAAATGCTCAGTTATTGTGGAGATGAAGTGCAAATAAGTGCCTAACTAGACAGATGGACAGAAAGCCAGTATTAGAATAGATAACAGGTGTGAAAAATCACATTAGTAACTTTACTATTACTTTTAATTTTTTTAAATTTCACATATCCACTACCACTTTTAGTATTGGCCAGGAAAAAAACCAACTTGCTCTGTATTAGAGATGATCTTTCAATTTTACATTTAAATATTTATGAATTATTTTAGATTATAAATAGTTTGGAAAATGAGTGAATTCAAAACGTATTTTTAAAGTAAATACCTTCCCTGGCCATTTTAATTTCTATAAATTATTTCAATTAAAAATTCATTGCTAAATATTGTACTGTAAAATACTCTTCCACATATATAATGCCAGAGTCTATCCTGTGTACTGACATCATCTGGTGACCTGGGAGGTAAATGGGGCAGAATTTTGTTCATAGAATGTTTTTGTTGGGGGTGGGGAGGAGATTGTCAGTAAATGACTTTATGTTGGTGCTTCCGAAAATAAGGGAGCAATAGCACTGATCAGAACAGTACATGGTACTTTGTAAGGCACCGATCCCACAAAGATTCACACACGCTCTTAACTTGGGACCACTTATGTGAGAAAAGCTACGTATTTGTGTAAGTGTTCACAGAACTGAAGCTTGAGCTTACGTGCACAGGCTATTTTACTAGACCACGACTATGAAGGGATAATGAAACTAATTTTCTTTTTGACCTCTAAAGGACTACTTAAGTGCCGGTTTCCAGAGGTGAAAGGCTACTGCATTAATCTACTGCAACTCTCAGCCTTCTATGTTCCTTGTTTTATAGTTCAAAAGTTCTGTGTTGTATGAAGTGCTACTGGTGTGTGGGCCAGAGTCCACACTCTCAGTTCAAGAAGAATTCCCAGTGAAAGCAGTGGGAGATGATATTGCTAATAATAATTGCTTACATTTTACATGGATCCGGTTAAAGAATTTGCACAAAAAATGGATCCAGGGAATTTTTGTATCTTTTTCTATCAACATTTAGTAAAATTGTGGTATGTATATTTGAAATTTTTCATGGATTTCACCAGTGAATAACTCTTGATCTGCATATTGTTTGTGAACAACAAGTTGTGCATATTGACAATTATTTGTGCTGTGTCGGTTAGTCACAATACTCCTATTGTTGCTTTTCCCTGATTACTTAATTATGAAAATGATCCAGCAGAGCATGAACTGTAAATATTACAATCAAGTATTCAATTCATGTTATGATGCTTAATTACACTGGCCTCTACTAACTCAGGAGTGGGGGATCTTTAGTTGGACAGTCATGAAGAGGAAATCTGCACAGGCTTTCCAGCTTCAGGGTGCTTGGCTAGTTATTTGGACAGTGGCTGCCTATTGTTTACCATTAGGTTTTTAGGATGGATTTGTAGTAGCCCAGTTTTTGCTGGGTTACTCTGAGGGATTGTTCAAACCCTTTTGGCTTAAGTTAGTCGATTTAGAAAAGATAGGGCTTGTTTTTAAAACTAGTTTATAACATCAGGCTTTACTTCCTGGAGTGTCCAAGTCAAAAGCCACACAATATATTTTTTTCCCTATTTCTTAATTCTGTGATAAGCTCCATGTAATTGTGGTGTAGGTGCTGTGTATCTAAAAGGAGATGTCATTTCATTATTTGTGTACTCCACTTTTAAGGTATAGATAAGCTTTCCTGCTGCCCAGGAAGCTACTGTGTTGTGTTTCAGTTCGAAATATAGTATGTTATAGAGAAGTATATTATGCTCTGTGTTCTTTTGTTTTTCTGACTCTGAAGTCAGCTAGACTGAAAATACATATTTTGCTATTTGTGTAAGGAAAAACTAATTGTAATTGGACAATTTATGATGTTTTGGTTAATGATATCTAAATTTCTTCCTTTATGGAAATAACAATCTAGTATATTTTTAGTTTAGCCCTTTAATCCTTTGTTTCTGATGTATGCAACCATGATATTTAATGTTTTCGGCAAAAAAATATTCCAGTCTTGAACCAGTCTTCTGTAACTTTCTAATATCTATTAATAATTTCATAGCAGGATTGTGACAAGACAGAACACAGGGTGCTACATTAGGACTGATTAGACAAACCACTGCACAATTTCAATGTGATTGCATTTTATTTATACTTTTTAAAACAGCTTTATTCTCTCCCATACAACTTGCTTTATGGATAATCTTAGAAACCCTGGGTTAATTCTGGTATGTGGTGATGAAGTATAGCCAAGATCTACAATAGAAAATACCAAGGTTACAAATTTTGACCATAGAACTGAAAATTGCCAAAGTTCAGGATTAGAGGTGTTTCAGATTCTCCTGCACAGGAAATGTTGACAGTTTGGAGTTACCTTCAGTTCTGAATTGCCACAAAAAGCTGAAATATAAAAAAATTCCACAAAATGGAAAATTAGAAAAAGTTTCTAATCAGAACTGTCCAAGAGGAACACTTAGGTATTTTTGATCAAAACAAAATGATTTTACATTAAAATGGATCTCTCTTTTTGAAATGACACTTTCCAGGTGATAAATGTCATTTCATTTAGAAAGATCAATTCAAAATGTGATTTTCCATTTTGATTTTCGGATTGGAAAACTTAAAACCTAAATTTTCTTGTAGAAAACGTTTATTTTCATTGAATCTATCTTTTCTGGTGGGAAATATTTTGTGGGGAAAATTTTGACCAGCTCTGTTCAGGATGTTCAAATTTGAGATTTTTATTTGACCCCTGTCACTTATCTACAATTGCAGCATGGGTAGTTCTATCACCAAAAATTATGCATTACATTCTGTTTTTAGAATACAGCAGAAACAAAAAGATCAGCAAACCAAACATGAAGAGCCTCCTTCTGTGTTGGTTCTTCTCAATCCATTGCTGCATAATTTCATTATTATTTTTTGCTGCTGCCTCTTCTGCTATCATTCAGGCAGTTCTTGTTGAATACTATATTCCTTTGTACTTTTGTTTATTGTGACATCATATGCTCTATAATGAGTTTCTTGGTCTCCTTGGAGACTGGGAAAATGTGAAAATATTAAAAGCTTTCTCTTAAAGTAACTTAGTATATTTTGTGACTGATCTGGTGACGTTGTATAGTTCATTTTATCTTTGTTCATCAGAAACAGGAATTTAGGGCCTGTCCATTGATTGTAATGGGCTTTGGCTCAGGTCCTTAGTTATCAAAATGGGCTAAAATGTAATCTACTTCCATTAAAAATGGCATTAAACAAGTGCATAGTACTTTTACTACTGAAATATAGAAAGTGAGATTAGTGACAAGTGCAAGACACTAGAATCTAGGATTCCTGATTTCTCTCCCAGCTCTTCCACTGACTCATCATGTGATCTTGGGCAAATAACTTCTCTGTCTTTCTCTATAAAATGTTGTTAAAATATGATGGAGCAGATGGAGATAGAGCTCCCTCTTCTCTGACAAAAGCAGAAATCTTTGGGTTGGGAAAGCGATGCTTTCCCACAACTTTCCCTTCTCTTTGGCTGGCATGGGTGATGGCTTCCCCTTCTGTTTCAATCTACTTTAATCATAGGCAAATATTATTAAACCCAATCTCAGAGGGAGATTCTGAGTGTTAATTATTTTCAGTGTTGTTGTAGCAGCCATTTGGTCCTAGGATATTAGAGAGACAAGGTGGGTGAGGTAAAAACTGCTTCTGGATGAACTTCTGTTGGTGAGAAAGACAAGGTTCTGGCATACAATGAGCTCTTCTTCAGGCCTGGGAAAAGTACTCAGAGAATTACAGCGAAGTACAAGATGGAACAGACTGTTTAGCATAAATAGCTAACACAAATTCTAAGCTTATTCAGGGTGAAATGACCCATTAACACTCTGCTGTCCTAGGACTTTCTCCTTGGAGTATCTTCTGTGGTATTTGAGTGCCTGGCTACAAATAGCAAATTTCTTTTTATGTTGTATATCTATAAATTTAGTTCCCTATATCTATTAAAACTGAAAAGTTTTTTTTTCCTTCAGTTGAACATTAGCGAGTAAAGAGAAATATAATCTCAGGTAAGGCAATATGTTTAACTTGTTACTCTGCTTTTTGCCTTGACCTTATTAATATAGCCCAGATGTCCAGGAAAAGGACCCCTGAAATTAACAAAAAATGTTTGTTACTACAAAGTGTTACAATGAAAAGGGATATAATTTATAAGGAAAGCTTGTAATCAATTATGTTCTATGATTTTTCAGGGATATTTGTTTTTTAAATTTTTTTCTGTGATTTATGAAATAATGTGCTGTTGAAAGATGTTTTTAATTTGTTAGGAAGCATTTGTTGCAACAGGTGTTCTTAATAATAATAACTTGGATTAGAAATTCCTTTAGTTTATCAATCATGTAAACTGAGATATCATACAAAAATTCCACAAACCATGAGGTAAAGTGAGATATTGAAAAGAGAATGCATGGTGGGGTCAACCCTCTCTACAAAGGACTTCCATGAGAGTTAGATCAAGTGTAAAGTTTGGTTCGGGTAATTTTTCTCAGATTGGGCTATTTGGACAAATTTTGGGGGTTACATACATGTTATAGACATAAGACAGCAGAAACATGCTAACTGACATGGAGTCCTCAGTCTTGTACAGAAAAGTCAGAATACAAACTAGCAACCACCTTTGATGTAAAGAGGGCTGGGTTGTGGGCTGAGTTTTCCATCTTTTTCTCCATTTTTCCAACAGAGCTGTGCAAGTCCTCATGATGCCCCCTTCATATTGCACTCCTGAATAAGTCTCAGTCAGCATCCGTCCCCAAAGCAATTTCTCTTTCCATAATATCTAATAATCTTGACTGAGAGGTGGGGCACATGTTCATGCAGTAGTGAATGTGATGCTTAATACTACTATTACATGTAGATGCTCATGAATTATGATGCAAAGATTACTACTGTAGACTCATGCTCCTGTTTTATCAGTGAGAGTAGGAGATGGGTCATCTGAAGAAACAGCACCAATTATCTGATATATGCAATTGCACTGAAGAAAATGCCTCATTAACTGCTGTTCTGCCCAAATTAATAGCTGTTTGCCTTTGACCTCCTTTTTTGTCCTTTTTCTAAGAAGCGTAGTATAGAATACCAGCGACCTTGAAAAAGTGACCCTAATTAGCTGGTTTTGAGTCTGTCTTTCAAAGAAAGATTGCTGTTGACTTCATGGAACAACTTGCCAAGATTCACTCTGGACCAATCTCCACCTCCATGTGCTTTAAAGATTTAAATTTGCAAACTGTTCTTCATATTGTTGGTGAGAATTTTATTTTTGTCCATGAAGTTTGCATCTTTTGCATCTAAAAATATTCCTAACACTAAAACAAAAAAACATATGATAGGATACAAATTAAATTTTATTATAGAATGGCTGTCACACCGTCTGGAGTGGGTCATGACTAAGAATGCCCATCTCAGGGCAAACTCTCAAAAAGCAGAGCAGAGACCCCAAACTGGCTATATGTTCTATAATTGCCTTTCACTAACCCAAGAACAAATGTGATCTCCTGGCTCACTTAATAACTGTTTTACAGAGTCATGGAGTCACAGACAGTCCCCTTGGACAATCTGCTCTCTCTTGCCACCCAGGCAATCTGGATTTAGTGATACATGATCACTTACACCAAAAATCACAAAATATTCAGGCTGCTTCCAGTCCCAAGAAACCAGTCACTTACTCCAGATCAATGTGTACCTTGGCTCTCACACCAAAGAGAACTCTAGTAGCCAAACCTATAGTGAACTAATTAAGGATTCATTAACTAGGAAAAAATGTTGAACAGTTGTCTGCCACCAACTGGGCACGTATTGGTTATTCAGCTTCCTGAAGGTCTTCATGCCTTGAACATCGCTAATAAGAAAGCTGTGGTTTGGCTTGACTGGACTACATATGCCAAATAAAATAAATAACTAGAGAAACTAAATGAGAGTTATATATATTGGTTAAAGCAGGCAACATACATACCCAAATTAGTTCAGTCTATGCTTCCAAAAGGTGACAGAAATGTGATAATCTGTCAGCACTGAGTGTCTTTTTAGGGCTGACTCAGATTGACTGTGGGGATTTTTGCTTTTTGTTTCTTAGCTTCAGTCTTTGTAAATGGTCAATCAGCAAAGAGATGAAAAATTTTCGTGTCAGCTATCTTTATTTCATGCCTCCAGAATTCAAGCTGATGGAATGTGCTCTCTCTCACATAGCACCTTCATGGGTCTAAGAGGGCCATTTGGGTTGTGATATTCAACAGTGGCCCACTTAGTCTTGATATTTTTCTGGATGAGACAGGAGAGGTACCATTTCTCCTGTCTGGGTTTACAAGTTCAGAGCAGGCATTATGCAATTATAAAGCAAAACTTACATATTACCTTATAACGCAGGATACAGATATTACAAGTAAGATTAATGCATGCAGCAACTTACAAGCATTCCAGAGTCTAAACACTGAAAATGTAAAAAATAATAAGTTCACACCTATCTTAAACAATATAAACATATAGGTGAGCTGGTCTGGTTCCCAGCTATGAATTTGTCAGTGCTCAATTGGTCCCTGTTTTACCTGCATCACAGTAGCCACATTAAAAAACAAAACTAACAAATAACCCCCTCCTGATATTTATACTCTGTTACCACACAATGTGGGTAAATGTAGAGGGTTTTTTTATAATGGAGTCCACTGTACTTGATTTTCAGTGCTCTAAAAAATTTCACAAAGTAAGGACCCAATTCTACAAACTCTTACTTGAACAGTTTCCTTGAAATCAGCAAGGTTGCTGGCTTTTGGTCTAGTTAATGATCTTTTTCAGTCTGATATATAGCTTAGATTTCTGGAGAATTCCTTTTTGAAAGAACTAGGTTTGTTACAATGAGGCAGCTATAAAATTTGTCTAGAAATCAATCAGATGTTTGAGGCTTTATCCAGGACACAATCCGTAAATTACAATATATCAAAGTAAACCTCACAGATCAGAGTATTCTTTTATTAAGTTAAATTCATCTTTGGAATTTCTAAAACTAATCCATCACTGGCATCATCTTTCAGATCTCTTTATTGTACGCTCTGTTGTGTACAGTGGGATTAGATGGTCCCTAGTTTACAGTCAAAGCTCTCTGTCAATGGGAATTTAGTTTGACAGAGTACATCAAGCTCAATCCTCCAAAAGCTTTCTATTGGATGTTGTGGTTAGTACTGTGAGCAGTCCCAGCAGTGTTTCCAGGGTTAGACTCTTACAGTACTCTAGCTGGAGCTGGAAGGATAGTTTTGTAAATAGCAGCTACACTGCTATTAGACTCATAGACTCATAGGTCAGAAGGGACCAATATGATCAT
>ML675603.1:95104421-95325361 GCA_007922155.1 Mesoclemmys tuberculata | reverse complement strand
GCTTTTAGCCTTCCTCACTTTATCCCTACACGTTCTGACCTCACTATTTGTAGCATGCTATTTGTAGCATGCTAGATGGATGAGCTCTAGCGAGGGTATGTACTGAGCTGGAAATTACATGTCCTGCTCCAGCATAGGCATAAGTAAAGATGGCAAGATTTGACCCAGTCAGAACTGAATGCAAGAGGAAAGCACATTAGCCTACTTAGGTCGCTAAAGAGATTCCATGTATAGAACAGCACTTCAGTTTCCATAAATACAATTCTAGGTTACCCTGAGTTGAGCTTCTTCTGTTGCTGTGCATGATTTTTCTTTGATCGTTATTTCGCTCACATTTGCACAGCATCCCACTATTGATTTTCATTGTTCTCTGAGGCTTTCAGTCACAGACTGGTTTATTGGACTCTCTCTATAAATATATCTTCTAAATTCCTAGGCACCTTCACAATTTGCGCCTTCATTCTGATTACTGATTTTGGTGACTGGCATGAATTGCGGTGATGGGGAAAACGTCAGAAATGTCTATAGAATCTTAAAAGTTATTAATCTTATGCAGGAGCAGGGACTGCCAGTTTTGAAGAGCGTCAGGGTGGTAGACTTGTAGGGGAAGACCGTATATCCCAGGGAACTACCACCTGCTTTAAAAAGGGCAGAAAAATTAGACAAGTGGATTTCTCTCCCCTTACTCTCTCATACAACTCTTATGACTTTAATATTTTGGTGGCATCTTAAATACCTAGTGCCCTGTGAGATAATGTGCATCAGGGTGGAAGTTCCCTGGGACATACTGTCTTCCCCTACGAGTCTTAAAACTATCAGACGTTAATACAGAAACCATAAGAGTCTTAATTTTTATTTGATTTATTTATTCATACGGCTAGAAAATCACAGTTAAATCAGCCTGCTAGTAGCACTAACCTTTGTAGGACTTCTCGCTACATCTTTCTCAACCTCACTAACATATCAAATCTGTTCTTAAATATCTTACTGAAAGGACTGAGATAATGCCACCTTGTCTGACAAAGGCAACTCTATTTTCCTCTGGAAATTGGAAATGAACATGGATTACTGTATTTAACATTTCTAATTGTTTTGCAATACAAAACATTTGTATGAAAACTTCATAAGAAATATTCTATTGTATTCACATAGGGCTAAATTTGTGTCCTTTAGACACAGCACTTAAGGATCCTCACTTCCCCAGAGGCACGGCTTTTGGGAGATATGTCTCCTGAAGCTCACTGGATTATTTAAAACCACATATTAAATAAGGTAAACTCTACTTCCAATTCAAATAACTTGGGCCAAATTCATCAGCTGACTTCATGGGAATTACACTAGGGTGATTTGGCCCAGATCTGCATAACATTGTTGCTGTTACAATACACCAAAATGTGAACGACTTTATATGATGAATTAAGTCAAGTCAGAAAAATCAGCTCAGGGCTACAAGTTGACTCTGTGGAGTTATCTATATGTATCTGAGATCAGAATCTGTTCATAGATTTCTAAGATCCTTGTAAATGCCTTATTATTTAGCTGTCTTGCTAGCTGTGTATTAGCAGAGACTATCTGTGGTTTCAAAAGTCTGGTGTGAGCTTCATCTGCTTCACAGAGATCGTTACTATATGTCAGAAAAGTGCTGAAACTAGATGGATGAAAGGGAAACACAGCAGAAGTAATCATTTTGCTTGTTGTTTAATGAGGAATACTCAGTTAATATTAAGGAGGTTATTCCAAGAGAGTTTTAATAACTATAATTTGGAATACAAAGTAAAACTCCTTAGGCATTCAAATTATTCAATATGCGAATTCTACAGTATTTAACATTTAACATATGAAATGTTTCTACATCTGTCTGAAAATGAAGTCAGCCCACTTTCATGGTGTTAATCACTTTTATTGCATATATTACTTCACAGTATCCAATTTGTCACATAGAAGCCTTCATTTTACAGCATACAGTCTATGCAAACCAAAAAAGAACCCCTTATTGAAGGAGAAATGTATTAATTTCTATCAGTTTTAACTACCATGTAATTATCCTCTATAATACTGTCTGAAAGGTAAAAAATGATAAATGGCTGCAATAAAGAGACATCATACATGCAAAATGGAGGTTCTGCAGAGCTCATTCAACTTCCATTTTATCAGCAGTGTGTATCCGCCATGCAGTTTTATAGATGGGTTCTTAGCATAATTTAGATCAGTGGTTCTCAAACTTATCTGATTGCGCCCCCCCTTCTTTGTGTCTGTAGTAGTTTATGCCCCCCCCACAACACAAGTAAGGCATTGATTCAAACAGAGCCAACAATCCATTGCAATAAAATCAAAAGTACAACTGTGATTTTGTCAATGCCTAAAATTAAATGCGCACACCAGTCATAGCAAACGGATTAACCGACCAAAGGCAACGACGTAGTATAAGCTTCAAAGAAATCTGTCAAAATGCACAGTGCCATCTAGAATCAAATAAATAGCATCAGCTGTGGACCTGATATGTCGGGAGGAATCAGCTTTGCTAATTATGCTATGGATAAAATGAGCACAGTAAGGCTGGGTCTACATTGATGGCGGCAAATTCACTGCTGTCAGATCGATTGCTCTGGATCAACTGAGCAGTCTGTGTAGACCCTCTCAGTCGATCCAGCAATCGACACAGGAAAACCATCCCAGTAAGTGGCATAGCGCTGCATCGATGGGAACACTGTTCCCGTTGGCGCAGTGCAGTGTGGACGGCATGCAGAGCAGATGCAGCGACGACGACGGGAGATATGCAAGTGATTTACGTCACTTGCGTATCTCTCATCGACTGCTGCCGAATCCGGAAGGTAAGTGTAGACCAGGCCTACGTTTTTTTTCCCCTAACACATCTCATCCCACCCCCCAAAATACATTCCATGCCCACCACCCAGTTTGAGAACCTCTGATCTAGATGAATGGTTCAAATAACGTATCGTTCAAAGAGCTTGAAAAAAATGTTGGGTTTTTTTCTGTTTTTTTTTTTTAAATTTGGACACCAGTCTTAAAATTGTAGTGAGATTTGTATCTATGAAATTCTTCAAAACAACAAACAGGCACTCATTAAAAGTTTCTCTTCCTTATGCTAACACACTTAACCATTTATTATTTGCATGAAAAGTAAAATACCACCATAGTCACACACATATAGGTGGATGTTTTGTAAATGTTATGAACCATTTAAAGCAGAGATATGGTCTTGTTATTCATAAGTAGTTATGCTTGGAATCTTTTCCTCCTATGTAACTAGCAATGGAACATATCACCATCTTCACTTTCTGTATAATTTACAAGAAATTATAATTCATCCACATGACTTGCTTCAGTCATGTATTTGGGAAATGCAACAGATATTACTAAAAAGGATCATAGCTTTTACTAGGGAACATTGTTTTACTGAGCGGAAAAGCTTTTAGAAACGTACACAGTCAATGCTTACGGAAATTAACTAATACTAATCCAAGAAGGAATAATATTGACATTAGGCTGCACAATTTATGCAGAGCTCAGTTATGGCTTTGCTACAAACCCTGAGTCTCTCTATCTTAGGAATGTATACTATAATACATAGTATCTAAATGTTTCACAGTCTTCAATGTATTTATTCTCATACTGCTTCTGTGAGATAGGGAAGTGCAACTATGGCCATTTTTTACAGATGGGGAATGTAGACAGAGAGGAACTAAGAGACTTGCCCAAGGCCACCTAGGAAGTTTGTGGTGGATCAGGGAATTGCACTCAGGTCTCACAAATTCTAGGTTATTCCCCTAACCATTGGCCAATAAATCCTCAGTTCTTCCACTCTAGGTACTGGCCAGGAGCCAGATTATAATTCAGAGTCGCATGCTATTCCGTAACACCCAGTTCCAGGAGGGAAGTTACTGACACCAGCCCTACTCATGTTGCAAATTACTTCCTCCTCCATGCTGCCTCAGCTTTGTTTACTGATACATGTGAAGGCAGAGACAAGATTCCAGCCATTCTATACCCCTGCCCAACCACTCCTCCACCCATCCATGCAGGAAGCAGATTAAGTTACCCCACACAAGCTACTTTCTCATCATTGTTGATACCTCTGAAACACGTAGCTAATACAGAGGATTGGGTGGTTCCTTAAACTCCCTAACTCCAATGTGTGGATACATAGGTTAATTTGCAGTCTCAATCTCAAGGTATGTAGGTGGTTTTCCTCTCATAGCCACCTCTTTTACTTTACAAATTATGCTCCCAATCATGCCTTGTATTGTGAGTGGTAGCTTCAAGGGCATTATGCCTCTTGAAGCACAATACCTATACACTGCCATACCTCTTCTTCCTGCTGGCAAGGTGCCATGGCTCCTTCCCATCTGTCCCTCTCCTAGTCAGTCACTCATGTAATCCTGCTTCAGACAACAGATTGGTGGTCAAAAATCAAACAAACAAATATGATTTCCCAGCTGCATGGTTAATAATGCAAAGAAGGAAGTGCACATGTTCCCATCTCAGCTAGCGGCACAGAAAATAAAGTACAGTGTGATTTTAAAGTTGTGTTGGTGTGCATCTAACAACAGTAGTTTCGCTTCGTCATGAGCAATACCAACAGACAATCTAACCATATTTATCGATGTTGCATCAGAAAGTAGGAAGAAGTATTTGGTGCTTGAGTAAATTCTGTGGTGTTTTTCTCTTTAGAAACTGTTAATTTAAATACTGAGGCAAACAAAGGGACTGATTCTGCATCTTATGCTCATGAAAAGTTGGACCCACTGATGGTAATGGAATTACTCGTGTGAGTAATGGTCTGCAGGATTAGATTTACATTTTTTTGAGTGGCAAACAACAAGAAAAAGCATAACCTTTTCTACACAGAAATGATTCTGTGAGATACTGAACATCTGTTAAATGTGGAGTGCCCTCAAATCCTATTAACTTATACAGGAATTAAGGAAACTCAGCATCTACCAGGATCTAGCCCTCTGTTGGTAGTTCTTGTATTTTCTCTTCACAATAAACATTCATTGTGATCTTAATAGTGTGGTTTTTCTTCCTGTCCTGTTCCAGACAGTACAAAACACTGTCCCATTTGTAGGAGAAATCTCCAATTGTCTTCTGGAAGCTAAACATAATTTATTCCAGGGGCAGCAATTCTCCAATCGAGTTCAGCTGGGTGGCCTCTGCAGAAACTGCCTTTCCCACCCAGTAAATAAAGATGACCATTTACATCTGTCCTCTGATGCTTTGGATCAGCCAAGCATCCAACTTTGTAATTCCCATAGCTAAAGAAACGGCCCACTGAAATATCTCACACCAGAAATACTGGATCTTTGTGCATCCCTATAAAGTGTCTCAGTGTAAGTTTTTCAATCTGACATTTTCTTAAATGTTGCAAAATATTGTGGATATGTACTGTACAGAGCAGGAGAAGTGTAACCTCTTTGGACTTTGAAATATTATATCTGCATGAGATTAACAAAAGAGGTGTGTAAACGTATTCAATTATACTTTATAATTCTGCGAAGTATATTTCTATCCTCATTTCTGACTGCCAAGCAAGTGAATTCTTTTGAAGTAATTTAAATGTGCCTACTAACAGCTTGTTTTGTCCTGCCACTGTAGAGAAGCTGTTTAAGGCCTTGATTCAGACTTCAATACAGGTTTAAAGTATGTTTGCTTTTTGCTGAATCAAAATCTGTTTGAGTGACTTATTTCAGTTTCACTTAAACCTGTTTCTGATTTAAATCAATACAAACACAGTTTATAACCCTTTAACTGAAATATCTGCAGAGCCTATTGCACTAGTTTAACTAAATTGATGAACTTTAGGTAAACCCGTACAACTCTGCATGTACGGTGTCGGGCTTCATGGTGGTGTGGGACTTCTATTGAGTCATCTTGTTACCAGATGCTTAAATGGTTGCATGGGGTTACAATGTAATTATTACTGAATTATATCAGCAGGTGGCCTAGGTTAATTTAGGGTTACATAAAAGGGGCTAGAGCCTCTTGTTAAAGAGGTATTGCAAGGAAAAAGCTTGTGGAGGAAGTTTAGACTTAATTTTATGTCTATTTCCAATAAAGCAAAACTGTAGAGAGGGAGTAAACTTGGCCGATATAGAGTATGTCTATACTTTCTTCAAAGCACATTATGAACTCAACTGGCTTACTGATTAAAGTGAAATGTATTTTCTCTTATAATTCCAAAGGTTATTTTTAATGAAGTGTCTGGCTTAATTATGTATAAAGTGATTTTGAGTTAGGAAACCTTAGTCTATTTTATATCTCATCAAAATGATCAGGAGGCTGTTGGGTCTCACTTTAGCCACCTGACCAGCTTATAGAAAAATAATAATAATAAAAACAAGGTATTAAACCTGGAACTGTTCCATGTGTGACCTGTGGGACTTGTAGTACTTTCAGTTTGGCATTAGATGAGGTGAGCTGACTAAAAGGAAAATATAGGACCAATTATCTACTAAGGAAATCCATGCCCATAGCTAAATTTCTTGATAAAACTACTCAAATTTCTCTTAGGGAAAAGTCTTACAGAATTTAATATGGATAAAGCCAATAGTGTTCTATAGAAATTACTTTTACAGATCTGTAGAACTTGCTACAAAATTGTCCTTTTTATTATTTTGTTTTGTTTATTTTAGTCATATTGTAGAATTCTATAGAGGGAACACAATTCTCTATTCAATTATGTAAAATGGGTAAAAACAACTATAGAAAAGTATTTTCTTATTACAATTGAATGAGTTTTTTCTATAAAGGATGTTTTATGTTAAAAAAGAAAAAGAAAGAAAGGAACTCCAGTTTCATTAAGTTGGTAAATATTACAGATGGGGTTGGTAGAACGACCTATTAAGGTTGCCCAATGCTTCCCATTACAAGTTCCTGTTTTTTATTGCTCAGAACTTGTCAAACTTTAGACATTTGGGCTGAAATTTTTTGTACTGGGTGTCTGCTTCAGGTTGAATTTATTTTCAAACATTTCACCCAAAATGGTTCAGCTGCTTCTGAGAATGAGGCATGGGGAAAATATATATTATTTTCCCCATTTTAAAAATGTTGGTGACCTTTCAGAAGCTCTAGCACTCCCATGCTTTACAGCAGGCACTTGAAATTGAGCAATGGCCTTTGTGTCAGGGATGTGTTATTTTGCGATCCATGTAAAAAATCTGCTAAAATTGGGCTGTTAAAAGCCTTTGAAAAATCTCAGTTTGCACTTGCTTGATAGACTTGTTAGATTTTTAGCAACTAAATTCCCCAAAGTTTCCCATCTGCACTTGAAGTTGCTTGAACTCTGGCTTTCTGTGGGATAGGCTAGGTCCAGGCACCTGGTCCGAGAACTGCTGGTCTGCCTTATCTGTGCTTTCAGTTACTGCCCTGCTAGTGCCCAGGTAGTGTGGAGAAGAAAGCTGCTTGATCTGAATTCAGAGAGGACCTGCAGGGGAGAAACAAAGGGGAGTAGATTGGGACAAGGAGCTGGGAGGGTGGAGTGTCTGGTATTGAAGACTAGAAGTGGTGGGTAGAGTGAAACTGGGAGGAGGAGAGACTAGTATTTGCTTGGCAAGGACAGCAAATGACAGACAGTGGGGTGGGGTTGGGTAAGTATATTGATGGGGGGAGAGGAGACAGATCTGACAAGGAGGCAGGTTCCTCGGGGAGAACTGAGACTGTCCCAATCTCTGTGTCCAGCCAAGGAGCTGGTGGAGGCAAGGGAAGTGGATGCTGAAATTGGAAGAGTAGTTCAGGGAGGGAGACTGAACAGGGACCCAATATGGATGGAAAATGTGTCTGAGTGGGGGGTGACTGGAGAGTGTGGTTAGGGTAGGGGAAAAAGACAGGACTGAGGAGAACTAGAAGTGGCTGGACAAGGAGGCTTGGATCTAGGACTTGGGTATTGAGTGATAGAATTGCTGGCCAACGAGACTGAAATCAAGACAGAGAGGTCAGAGGGGTGAGGTTAGGACTGAGATGAGAAGCATGAGGAGTGACTGACTAGGTGAGGAGAGTGGAACCAAGATCAGGAGCCAGAGGTGGGGAAGACAGGACTGGAACAGGGCAGAATGGGTCATGGTTGGGAGGAATGGACAGAAGAGTCTGTACCCATTGGAGCACACTCCCCTCTACAGCCTGGAATGGAATCCTGAATCTCACACTTCCTCTGCTGTCAGCAAATATTTGTGAAACCCACTGGAAAAGTGTCCCATCCCCTTCTAGTATAGGTTCATATAAGGGATGGCAATCTACTTTTGCTGTTAATTCCTCCATTAGCTCAAGTGGCAGAGATCTGTGCAGTGGATCTAAAGGTTCCAAACCTGATGATGATCCTTCAGGTTGTCAGTAAGATACAATGTGGTGTAATTTCTGGTTTCTCAGTTTGCTTTTTTTAAAAACCTAAGATGTTACATGCAAAAATCTACATCAAGAGAATGTGATTAAGGTTGCAAAGTGTAGCCCCGAAAAGCTAGGAATTGCCAGAATTCAGTCCCTTATAATAGTGTGTCTACATAATGATATTATCTTAAATTGCATGATCATATACTATTTTTCCATAGGACACCTGCCTTATTCACTGGTCTGGAGATGAATCAGGGATGTTTACTGAAGGAGGCTGTTGTCTGTAGCACCTTGGCTTCATTTGTTGCAGAAGTTGAAAAATGGGTAGCAAATGAGGCAGGGCATTTCAGGAGGAGAAAGGTGGTCTCCTGGACAAGGCAGTTGAATGTTCCCCAGGAAAATTGGACTTTACCCATGCCTCTGTTACAGAGTTCATATGTGATGCTAGGCAAGTCACTTAAACCAAAGTTTTCAAAGGTGTTGTGCATTCCTAGTTGTGTGTTCCTCTTTTTCTGGGTGCCTGCACAGGCAACCTTAATTCTGGCTTTTCCTAACTTTGGGGTTCTTGATTTTGCAACCTTAACATTCTTTTAACATAGATTTTTGTGTATAAAGTGTTTAATATGTTTTGTGATAGAATTCAAAGTTACAAGCAGGGTCTGGGTCTCATGGTAGGCAAAATGCACAGGAAGACCACACACTCTGTCCCAGTACAGAATGCTTGACCGGTTTTTAGTGTGCAGAAATTTTAGTACAGTCATAGGTATAAGGATTTCTTTTAAGAATATATGAAGAACTGATGCATCATGGGTTGGAAATTATAAAATAGTCTGTGTCAGGAACCAGGCGTGGATGGTAAGGTTCAGTAATTACAGCCACAGGCAGTTGAGCCTGAGCGGTCAAGCCAGAATTGATAGCCAAGATTTAGAGTCAAGGGTCATGCCCAAGGCAATAGCTGGGAATTGGAGCCTCTGGTTAGGCCTGCAGTGACTAGATGTCCTGATTTTATAGGGACAGTCCCAATATTTAGGGCTTTTTCTTATATAGGTACTTATAACCACCCACACCATCCCGATTTTTCACACTTGCTATCTGGTCACACTAGTCAGGCCAAAGTCAATAGCCAGGAACTGGAGTGCAGGATTAAGAGGCAGGAGCAAAACAGAGTCTGTCTCAGCAACAGGTCAGGGCTGTTATATTGTACAGGAAACTTCCTGGTACTCCCTCCAGGTTTAAATAGTAGGTCTGGACCAATCAGAGATCATGGGAGGGGCTGCTCGATATCTCTACTGTGGTCAGCAAGTCCTGCAGTGACTGGTCTCCCAGGATATATGGTATTTGACCATAGTTCTGCCAAGGCTGCCTGGTGGTGGCATTGAAGTGCTGCCCGTACAGAGCTTCACAGAGCCAGGTTCAAGTCCCACAAATCTTCACACTGTGCACTTTACATAGCAGCTTCTAAGAATCTTTCAACCTTTGTGAGATACAAGTTGAGAGGTAATAGAGGTATAGAGAAATTAATGGTTTGGCCCTGCAAAGTGCTCCTAAAGATCCTTAGGGATCAATTAAATGAGTTGAAGGAGTACAGGACTTTTAGGAAAGCTCTCTGTATGTCACAGGTTTGGGTCCTAAGTGACTTGTCCAAAGTGATTGAAGGATTTTGTGAACTCAAGTCTCCTGATCTCCAGTCTTGTGCCACAACCACAAAATAATCCTTCAGTTATAGTTACAAATGAATTATAATAATTTCAATTATAATCTCCTCCCCCCCATGAAATAGTGTCTCTGTACAGTCTCAAATTAAACACTGGATTAAAATTCCTTTGTCACTGTCTCTAGGAAAGGTCTTCCCTGTCTAATTTGCTCAGCTCTTCACAAAGAAAACATGAGAAAGAGAAGTTCATGACAGTCATGAAAGAGAAGTTTAACAGAGTGTGTGTGGGAGGGGAGGGGTGTTTCAATACAAACAATACATTTAAAAAAAAGATGGCGGGGCCACCACATCCTTTGCTTTGTGGTCAGGATTAAATGGATGCTGCTGCTGAATGTACTTTGACATTGTCACAGTTGCTGTATTCAGTGCTTTGAATGCTTTTGAGATTTCCTGAGACGACTTTTCCAGCAACTTAAAGGAACGATAACATCCAAAAGCTAAGAAATCACTGAGTGCCAAATTCAGAGGTGATATGTGCGGTGCCGTAAATTGAACTATTTTACACTGCCTTTGACTCCTATACACTCAGACTTTTGAGGGATCATTTAGGCTCCGCTAAACCTACTTACACCACTCATTGCTATGCAAGGAGTCTGAGGGTATGTCTATACTGACGGAAGCAAAGTCACTGCCGTCAGATCGATCTTTCTGGATTGATTGAGCGGTCAGTGTAGACCCACTCAATCGATCAGGAAGTCGACACTGATAAACCACCCCCTCAGGTGGCATAGCACTGCATTGATGGAACACAGTTCCCGTTGGCGCAGTGCAGTGAAGGTAATGTGCACAAGGGGAACACAGCAGTTGATGGGAGTTACACAAGCTACTCTGCGTATAACTCCCATTGACTGCTCCATGTAAGTATAGACTACAGCTAAGGCTAAGTCTGTGCTATGAGCTAGAAGTGTGGTTCCCTTACCTGCATACACTTACTCACACTAGCTCTCATTGAGCTGGCAAGAGTATAACATATAAGTGTAGCCACTAATAGCATGGGAAACAGCACTGGTGGCTCATCTTTCCCATCCAAGTACATGCTCATGGATTTAGGTAGGTTTGTACTCAGCATGGCTAAGTACTGCCACTGCCTTTCAGTGAGAGCTAGTGCAAATATATGTACACGAAATGGGAATCCCATCTCTTGCTCATAGTGTAGATGTAGCCTAAGTTGGTGTAAATTGCATACCAAGGAGTTGGAGTGAGGCTTACTTTAACTAACAACTTACATAGAAACATAGAAAGGTGGGGCTTTCTCAACATCATCTAGTCCATCCTCCCTTTCTGAGGCAGGACCAAGTATACCTAGACCATCCTGACAAATATTTTTCTAACTTGTTCTTAAAAACCTCCCATGACTGATTCCACCTGCTGCTTTTCAACAATTTTCATGCTGTCCAACCTGTGAGTTGCACCAGCTTAGATTCCCAGCACTAAGCGTTTGATTACACTGCAGCTGAGAGGTGTAATTTCTAGCTTGGGTAGAGGTACATGCACTAAATGTCCTCAACCTAGCACCTAAAATGGCAGTGTGGCCACAGGGGCATAGGCAGTAGTTCAGGCTAGCCAAATGAGTATTTAACCAGGAGGTCAGGTTACCAGTTTGGTAAACGGGTATGAATCTAAGGGAATCTGAGTTGGGGGAAACAGGATGTAAACAGCTGTACAGACATGCCGAAGGGACTATGTATTGTAAATGGTACTAACTTAGACTCAATTCTGAATTTGGCCTGAAGTCTGAGGATAGATAGATTCTCCCAAATGCACACACCAACCTTATGACTACTAGAGTCAAAAAACACTTGTTATTTTAACATTTAGTCCAATTGTTTTCTTTCTTTAAGGAAACTAAATTATTTTTGTAACTAAATCTAAGTACCATAGTGTCTGGTGATTTAATCAAATTGTTCCAGTTGAGCAAATTGTGTTCAGGTCAGCCTCAGTGAGGCAGAAAGGGTAGTTGCAATCTAGTCCAGTCATAAAGGGTACCTCCAACTCGGATACAGAGAGGTATTTGTCAAGAGGTTGGAGGAGATAGAGTACATTAGATAGCTGGACTAGATAGAAGAGGTCTGATAAATTCATCAGGAAGTGCAGCCACGTTTAGGGCCAGACTAGAACTCCACTAGCAGCTGCAGGCAGACCTAGCTAGGAGGCCCAGCTTCCAGAATTATGCAGGTCAGCACAGACAATCTGACGGGACAGTAGCCAACACTTGACTAGGACCCGGTCAGTGGAACGTTTTACTGTATCCGAGCTTCTGCTTGTTAAACACAAAATGAAAAAGTAGATTGTCCCCGCTGTTTCAATTGCATATAGTGGTATTCTTTATATTTTGTTCTACCCTACTCTATAATTTACCTTTACTACAAAGCAGCTGCAGTTGAGCAGTAGGAGAAATATTGATGGTAGGGTTTCAGCTAGGGGTCAGGGATCCTGGGCCATGAGAGAATAAAAGAGCAGTAGGAACTAAAGATGTAAACAGGGAGGAGTGATACAAGAGAGGTGGGTGAGGTGCTAGGCCAGGGGATCCATGGATAATTCAAGCTGTACTGGGGCACTTTAGCCAGGAAAAAATTGCAGCTTTATGAAGTGGTAGGCTGTGATGAAGTGAAAATGAATACCTGTGGTGTCTGCTCAGTAGAATTGCCACAGTTACTCCAAAGGTAGCAGCCTAGTGAGAGAACAATGATCTTTATGATCTAAGATGCATCTATCTGATGCCTTGCTAAAATGACTCATAACCTTTCTTAAAAAACAAAGATGGCTTAATTAATGCCTATAAGAGACTTTGAGGTCCCTGGGTGACAGGTGTTAGAGAGCACAACAGCATTAATTATAATTAGGATATATTTTAGAGGGGAATAAAAAAATTAACACTGTTTATTGAATGCTGATGGTGCTAGATGTCACATCCATTTGTAGTAGGCACAAAGTCTTGGAATATAATGCATAGTGACTTTTGAATTTTGACATATCATAGAAACTTAGAATATTAGAGTTCATCTAGTCCAACCCCCTGGTCAAAGTAGGACTGTCCCCAGCTAAATCATCCCGGCGAGGGTTTTGTCAAGCCTCAGCTTAAAAACCTCTAAAGATGGAGATGCCACCACCTCCCTAGGTAACCCATTCCAATTCTTCACCACCCTCGTAGTGAAAAACTTTTTCCTAATGTGTAACCTAGACCTCCCCCACTGCAACTTGAGACCATTGCTCCTTGTTCTGTCATCTGCCACCACCGAAAACAGCCTAGCTCCATCCTCCCTGGAACCCCCTTTCAGGTGGTTAAAGGTTGCTATTAAATCCCCCCTCATTCTTCTCTTCTGCAGACTAAACAGACCTAGTTCTTTCAGCCTCTCCTCATAAGTCTTGTGCTCCAGCCCCCTAATCATTTTTGTTCCCTCCGCTGGACTCTCTCCAACTTGTCCACATCCTTTTTGTAGTGGGGGGGCCCAAAACTGGACACAATACTCCAAATGCGGCCTCACCAATGCCGAATAGAGGGGAATAATCACTTCCTGCGATCTGCTGGCAATGCTCTTACTAATGTAGCCCAATATGCCATTAGCCTTCTTGGCAACCAGGGCACACTGCTGACTCATATCCAGCTTCTTATCCACTGTAACCCCCAGATCCTTTTCTGCAGAACTGCTGCCTAGCTCGTTGGTCCCCAGTCTGTAGCTGTGCATGGGATTCTTCCATCCTAAGTACAGGACTCTACACTTGTCCTTGTTGAACCTCATCAGATTTCTTTTGGCCCAATTCTCCAATTTGTTTAGGTCCTTCTGTATCCTATCCCTCCCTTCCTGGGTATCTACCACTCCCCCTAGCTTAGTGTCATCTGCAAACTTGCTGAGGGTGCAATCTACCCCCTTTTCCAGATCATTAACAAAGATGTTGAACAAAACTGGCCCCAGGACCAACCCCTGGGGCACTCCACTTGTGACCGGCTGACAGTTAGACATGGAGCCATTGATCACTACTCGTTAAGTGCTTTTCTCTAGCCAATTCTCTATCCATTTTATAGTCCATTTATCCAACCTACCCATACTTTTTTAACTTGCTGATAAGAATACTGTGGGAGACCGTATCAAAAGCTTTGCTAAAGTCAAGGTATATCACGTCCACCGCTTTCCCCTCAACCACAGAACCAGTCACCTCTTCATAGAAAGCAATCAGGTTGGTCAGGCATGACTTTCCCTTGGTGAATCCATATTGACTGTTCCTGATCACCTTCCTCTCTTTTAAGTGCCTTAAAATGGATTCCTTGAGGACCTGCTCCATGATTTTTCCACGGACTGAGTTGAGGCTGACCGGTCTTAGTTACCTGGATCCTCTTCTTCTTTCTTGAAGATGGGCACTTTTTCTCTCTGTCTTGAAGATGAGCACTATATTTGATTTTTTCCAGTCATCAGGGACCTCCCGCAGTTGCCACGAGCTTTCAAAGATAATAGCCAATGGCTCTGAAATCACATCAGCTAACTACCTCAGCACCTTCGGGTGCATTGCATCTGGCCCCATGGACTTGTGTATGTCCAACCTTTCTACATAGTCTGGGACCTGTTCCTTCATCACTGAAGGATGTTCACCTCCTTCCCATTCTGTGCTGCCCAGTGCAGTAGTCTTGGAGCTGACCTTCTCTGTGAAGACAGACAAAAAAGGCATTGGGTACCTCAGCTTTCTCCACATCCTCTGTCACTAGGTTGCCTCCCCCATTCTGTAAGGGGCCCACACTTTCCTTAATCTTCCTCTTGTTGCTAACACACCTGTAGAAATCCTTCTTGTTCCCCTTCACATCCCTTGCTTGCTGCAACTCCAATTGCGCTTTGGCCTTCCTGATTTCATTCCTGCATTTTTGAGCAGTATTTTTATAATCCTCTCTAGTCATCTGACCAAGCTTCCACTTCTTGTAAGCTGCTTTTTTGTGTTTAAGCTCACCAATGACTTCTTTGTTAAGCCATGCTGGTCACCTACCACACTTGCTATTCTTTCTGCACATCGGGATGGTTTGTTCCTGTGCCCTCAATAAGGTTTCTTTAAAATATAGCCACCTCTTGGATTCCTTTCCCCCTCATATTAGCCTCCCAGGGGATCCTGCCCAACAGTTCCCTGAGGAAGTCAAAGTCTGCTTTTCTGAAGTCCATGGTCCATATCCTGCTGTTCTCCTCTCTTCCTTTTGTCAGGATCCTGAACTCGACCATCTCATGGTCACTGCTGCCTAGGTTATCACCCACTTCTACTTCCCCTACAAAATCTTCCCTGTTTGTGAACAGCAGGTCAAGAGCAGCACGGCCCCTAGTTGGTTGCTCCACCACTTGCACCAGGCAGTTTTCTGCGACACAGTCCAAAAACTTCCTGGATTGTTTGTGCTCTGCTGTGTTGCTCTTCTAGCAGATGTCAGGGTGATTGAAGTCCCCCATGAGAATCAGGTCCTGTGAACTGGAAACTTTCCCTAGTTGACTGAAGAAAGCCTCATCTACCTCATCCTCCTGGTCTGGTGTATGTATATACAATAGCTTCAGAATGGAGGAAAAGAAGCTAACCAAGACAGCCCCTGCTTAATTTCCCTTGCTGAAGATTAAGACGATTATTACTTGTCCTACTTTCAATGGAGATGGAGAAAAATTGATCACCATCCTTTTTATAACAGCTTTTAACATATTTGAAGACTGTTATCAGTCCCCCTTAAGTTTTCTTTTCTCAAGACTAAACATGGCCAGTTTTTTTACATTTCCTTTTAGGTCACATTTTCTAAACCTTTTATCATTTTTATTATATTATCCTTTTGTATCACATTGACTCCATATTAAATTTGTGATCCAGTATACCCCAGAGACTCTTAAACAATACTATCACCTACAAATGTGTTCACCATTTTGTAATCATGCATTTGATTTTTCCTTCTTCAGTGCAGTACTTTTCACTTGTTTTTAGTGCATTTCATCCTGTTGAATTCAGACCAATTCTCCAATTTGTCCAGGGCTTCTTGAATTCTAACTCTCTTCTCCAAAGTGCTTGCAATCCTACCTAGCTTAGTGTGATCCACCCATTTTATAAGCATCCTCTCCACTCCATTATCTAAGTCACTAATGAAACTATTGACTAGTACCGGACCTCTGTGGGACCCGACTAGATACACCCTCCCAGTTTGACAGCAAACCATTGATAATTACTCCTGGAGTATGGTCTTACAACCAATTGTGCAACCATTTTCTAATAATTTCATCTAGACCACATTTGCCTAGTTTGCTTATGAGAATGCCATGTGGGATTCTGTCAAAAGCCTTGCCATGCCTACCCCAAAGTGTTTATAATGTAAGACAAGTGACACACAACAGGGAAGGGAAAGGGGCTATATAATATTTTCATATACATACATATATTTTCATTTTAAATAATTATTAGAATCAGCTGGAGTAAATGTAAACTATCCTCATCTGCTCCTAGTCTAGCCATAACAAACTAACTGATTTATCATATGTAATGTAGTTGTAGCCATGTTGGTCCCAGGATATTAGCATTACTTTTGTTGGTGAGAGAGACAGGCTTTTGAGCTTAGTCAGACGAGGACCTGAAGAAGAGCCAATAGGTGTCAGGGCTAGGTACTGTTGGTGAAGTAGAGGTGATATTGTGGTGACTTGGTAAAAGACAAAAGCAGATGAATAAAAAGGGAAGGAGTGCTGGAGGACTTGAAGTTTGAGCCCGATGTGGTGAAACTGAGGGAGCAGTGAATGGATTTAGGATTCTTTGTTTCTTTAGCATTCTCTCAAAGACATGCCTTGCCTTAGCACTGGCCTGTCATTTCCCCCATTGGCACCTCTGGAAGCAATCACTGGTATGAAGTACTTCTCCTTACATTGCTGATACAATAACATGCGCAAGAGAGTATCAACCCACTGGCAGCAGTTTTTGTCCTTATATCAAGGCCATTTTAAAGAGTGTCAAAATAGGTCAACTAGTTTGACCTCTCTCCTGGTCTGTGAGATGAAATGAGTAACCAATCTTGAGACCACCTCCTCTGATGCTTGCAGAATAAGAGGAGGAAGAACCATTAACCCCTCTTTCCTGGACCCTCAAGCCAAAATTCCCATCCTCCCTTTATTGTTGTTGGTTGTTGTTCTAGTACAGTACACAGATCTGAGAATTGGGGAATACAGGAGGACAAGCTTCAAGTCCCTCACCTCCTGATATCAGAGGCCAGATTCTTTTCCTCCATCTTTATTGTTGTGGCTAATTGACCTGCTTCTCCCTTAAACAAAAACACAAACAAACCAAAAACCAACAACAAACCCTGGGTATTTCTAATGGGCAGGTGTTCTGTTTGTCGCATACCCCTAACTGTCCCCTCATTCTGCAGCAGCAGATCAAGAAAACTGTCCTGGTCTGATCCACTGGCCCTTTCCTGTGGGGATGAGAGGTGCATAACAGAATACTGGGCTTTGGTAAATACCCACCCACTAGCAGAAATACAGCAGTACAACTATCTGGCATGGCTAGGCTAAAAATGACACTAATATTTATGCTAGTCAACAAATATATTATACATACTCATATAATGATGATGGAGTCTCACATCGATGTTGACGTACAAGGATTCAGCATACATAAGCATGGCTATGCAGGCTGCTGTATCCTTGCTCTGTGCTAATTACATTTTTCACATAAGATGTTAATGCACCTTGCTTCAAAGCAGTTAATGGTGACAAGACAAATCTGCCTCCTCTTTTCTCTGCCTTGGGTGGTTGCCTCCTGGTTGCCGGGGTCAGCCTGAATTGCTTTCAAGTTTGACTTCAGTGTCTCTTGGTATCATTTGTACTGGCCACTATGAGAACATGTCTTGCTTTAGATGACCATTTTGGAGTTTGCCCCAAGATCCAGATGCTCAGAATAACGCAGCTGAACTTTTATGAGCATGCTTTGAATGCCAGACATCCAACAGTGATTAAGGATTTTGATGCTGGGAATCAATCTTGCCCCACCATTTGGCCCTGCAAATAGACCAAAAATAGCATAAATGGAACTGGTTAAGTTTCCAAATGTGATGGTAATATGTTGTCCATGCTTCACAACCATATAGAAACATTGTGTCTCATAGACATTTAGTTTAATGCTTATTTTGATGCTGCTATCAGTCCATAAGCAGTGTGACAGCATTCCAAATACAAAGCTGGCCAGGGCTATATGATGAGTAATCTCATCCGCAATTGTGGCATTCTATGACAGCATATTCCCTATGTAGCATAACTTCTTCATGGACTTGTGGGGAGTGTTGCTGATTTTAATAATTGTGTAGATGTGCATCCTGCATTACAGGTTGGTACAGTAATTCAGTTTTCTTTAGGCTTTATTGTAAAACCACAATAATTAACTGCACAAGTGAAATCATCAATTATAAATTGAATGGCATCAATCGTATGAGTAACCAGTGCACAGTCATCAGTAAATAAAAGCTCATTAATAAGTCAATCTGCCACTGTTGTGCAAGCATGGAATCACTGCAAGTTGTTCACCTCCCCATTATGTGAAACTGGTTAAATAGTCATCTATGTCATGAAATGCATCCATAAGCATAGCCGAAAAAGGATGGAAAACTGTGTGGGAGCGAGCACGCAACTTTGTTTGCTGCCATTGGTGATGGTCTGGTATCTTGTCATTTTCCACCACTCAGGCTATCATTTCATTATGGAAGGACCGAATGACAGAAATAAACTTTGCAGGGCATCCAAAGGAGAACACAAGTCACAAAAGAACAGACACACTCACAATTTACAGAGTAAAAAATCTTTAGCTATGTTGAGGAACATCATATAATGACCATTTTGCTCGTGGCACTTTTTTTTGCAGCTGTGATGATCATATCCATGGTGCCCGTCTAGACCAAAGTCCACCTGAAAGTCAGAGAGGTTGGTTTCTGCTTAGTGTATATAATAATGGCCAAAAACATAACTATCCCAAAACTATGTTTGGGAGGTTAACAGAAAATATAGATTAGGATGAAAAATATTCTCAGGGTCCAGAGTAGCTACTCAGCAATTCCACAGTCTCAGGGCCATAGTAGTTGTCATGGTCTTCTAAAAATGTCTTTTGACCAGTGGATCCACTGGCCATGTGCTCAATCCTCCTGATACCCAAATCATTCCTTGCACTGCTGTGTAAAAGGTCACTTAAAATCAGTGCTCCATGATGTGCTAAGAAACTGAAACTCTTCTGCATAGTTTCCATGCACTGGGACACCTCTTGCAACAGATTCTCTCCTTTCTCTTTTCAAAAGGAGTATTTGGCCATTACAGACAATTGGCATTCATTCACTTTGGTTTGTAGTTTCTCTGACAGCATGATAGTATTTATTTTTCTTCCTTTAACTACCATATAATTGCACATGCAGTAATAGATTGAGTACAGTGGGAGGAAGCAAGCCAAACCCTGCAATGTTATAATGCTGTGAACAATGAGCTGAGCTACTGATGATATGCTGTGTTTTTCTATGTGTCTATCTGCCTCAATAGGTTTCATAAGAATGCTTATCACCATGCTATCTGGGCAGCTGGGTGCCCCTAGTACATGTACAAACACCCACTAAAAAAAGAAGAAATAATAAAAGAATGCACATCATGAACCAAACATGTAGCTAAAACAACAAATGTATTTTTGCATTTCTATAATTTAAATCAGCCATGAGGATTTATTTTCCCAAATTTTGGGAAACGATTTACTCTCACGGTTAGATGTAGGAGTTACTAAGATAGGCCCTGACAGACCTCTAAAAATAACAGTGCTAGTGAGCACTACTTCAATTGTAATATTAATAAGTAAGTAATAATATAGTAATATCTTTGTGATCGAGAGTGAAATGGAACTGATTGTTCTAAATAAACTTAAACCAATTAAGTCTGACTCATACAATTCAGTGATGTGTTGTTTCACATTCAAATGGTTTAGACTTATACTGCATTCAAGAAAACAAAGCAAAGGAAACAGAAGGCCATGCAGTTAATTATTAGCTTTCTGGCATAATAAATGCTGGGAGGGCCAATGTAAATTAAGCATCATCCATCATATTTGAATTTCTCACATTGATACAAAGGTACATTACTGGATAAAGTGATGATTACCATTTAAAAAAGATAATTACCATTTCCAGTTAAAATGAATGCTATCATGGTATTTGCAGACTTCAAGTCCTTAGAATGTTAATTGTAATTAAAATATTTATTATATGTACATTCAGGCCAAGCAGGAAATAAGGAGGAAAATCTTTCTTTGCTTACCAGATCAAGGTAATTTGGACCAAGCGCATACATATAAATCTAGCCCCCGCTTTTGGTTGAGCAGTGACCATGTACAAAAGGATACCTGATTCACAAACCTTTCCTACAATCAAATCCACAACACCCAGATCAAAGAGGCAGGGCACGAAGGATATGAAATAAGATCTTTGATTCCTGAGATCTGCAGGCAATGGAGGATGTACTTGCAGTACTCTCTGACAGGGAGATTTTGTTCTTAGAACTCTTCTGCTAAAAAGATAAAATTGAGTCAAAGAGGAAAACTCCATAATGTGTATCTATGCATATGATTATCTGCAGTTCCAATTCAAGTTCCAGGGATTGACAGTTTTTTTTTGCTAGCACTTGGTCTAAACATGCCAACAGCACAATTAATGTTTGAATGTTTACAGCAAGATCCTGATCTCATTTGCACCAGTGTACGTGCAAAGTAACTCCACTGGAATGCATTAGTATATCTGAGGTTAAATATAGCCCTTGGTTTTGTTTTTAATTAACCTGATGAGTATTACTGCATATCACTTTTGTAATTTGCATAATGGGAGTCTGCATGCAAACCCAGTAACTTCAGTAGGATTGCACGCTTGTGAAACACAATTTGTTCAATATATTGATGAATTTCACAGGACATATAAAATGATACAAGTGATCCTGGTAGAAAGGCTGTTTCATTAATGGGACAGGGTTGATTTGTATGTATATCAGTCTCATTTACACTAAAGTCTGTTTGCAATGTAAAGGGGATTTAAAGTGGGAGTAAATTATATTTCAGAGTATATGTAATTTACTCCCACTTTAAATATGCTATAGCAATGGAAAGTGACCTTAGTGTAGTGGCCTTGTCTTCACTGTGTGCAAACTTTATGTTCAGTTTCACTTTTCAGTCATTCACATGCTGCTATTAATGCCACACAGTGAGGCAGCTACCATGCTCTTGAGCTGATGGGTAAACCATGGAGTAGTGTTTATCACATTCCCTCTCAGTTAATGCAGTGAATATGGACAGCTACAGTCACCCAGAAAAACTGGCATATGGTCCTCCAATTCATTGCCATTGCACATCTATTACTGTGTACTATCTTGCCATCTCCCTAAGCTCTGACGCCTCACCAGAAATAGGTAAAGGTCTAACTTCGTATCCCTCTACTCAGCATCCACAGTTCCACCCTGTTTGCAGTGCAGGGAGAAAATAAAGGGGCTCAATGTAAACTACCAGAGCATAGATCTGGTGGTGTCCTGGCAACCTGTCCATTTTACAATGAAATTAGTGGGGTTCTGAGCACCCAACGAGCATAGAAACCCATAGCAGTATGGAGTCCTCTGTGGAGCCAGGACAGGTGAGGGTTCCGAACTTGGATGTCTGTGAAGACTTACCCTCCAGCCATAGTGAGAGGGGTGGAAGAGGCAAAGGAGGAAGAGGTGGTTCTAGCCTCAGAGATGAGCTTGGCTCTGCTTCACAAGAGCTGTTCTCTTATACATCCCAGAAAAAGCACAATGTGGTGGAGGTTTCCTACAGCAGAGCACTCAGTATCTGAAGTTGATAAGATGGAGGCTGCTGTCTTTAATATTAGGAAGGATATTATGAAATATTTCGGTGGTATCAGCCTATAATCCTAGTGCTTCAGCTTCAGTTGTGAGCAGATGCAATGCAATTCCCCCTCTACCACATTTCCTCTCATACTGACCATACTGATGAAAATGGTGGAAAAGTGTGTGTGGTGGGGGTGGGAATGCACACTGAAACTCTACAGTGGCTAAATGCAGTAGCTGTTTTAAAGGAAAAAGCATTAATATACAAAGGCTAAAATGTAAATTTCCATAAAACTACCCTGAAAGCACTCAGTACCATCCCAAACCACCTGCATGTTAAAACACCCTGCCACTAGTGCAGAAGTCAGTTTACCGTTGAACTGATTTTTGTCCATGCCTGGAGAATAATAAAATAGAATTTTTCAATCTGTAAAAATTTCAGGCAGCCTCTGATATTCCTTCATAAGGCAAGTCTTCCTCTACTGCTGTTGTAACTTTCAATTTCATTCCAGTTACTTATCTGTTCATCTGGCACAAGATGCAGAGGGATTTCCTTGGCATAATTAGAAGGTTTCATCCCCATTGCCTGGAATAACTTCCTTTTTCTCTGAAGCAGCCAAATATTTTTTAAGTTTGAAGCAGCTTGAGAAGGGTGCAACGTAATCACCATTGCTGTGGTGTTTTCCAGTAATAGTCATTCCATCTCTCCCACACATTCCTTCCCTTCCTCCCCCCAGTGTTTTAGATATCTGGAAAAGTAAAACTGATTCAACATTTCTTTCCTTGGGATAACTCTTTTAGAAAAATTCTCAGACAGAAATTTCATGACGGGATGAGTAAGGAATGGGAATAGCATTCTTTGAGATGAAATTTGTTGTTTTTCCCTTGTGGCTGCATAGACAGAGAATAAAATTGTATGAATTGAAAGGCACCTTCCAGTTTTTTCCTTCTAGCTGTCAGGAACAAATGCAACACTATTAGACCAGAAGAGAAAGTGAAAATAGAACACCACTCTCACTGACAAGATGCTGAATTTGAAGGCAAAGTGACAGAGAATTAGGCATGACTTGATAATCGATCTAAAAAGCATATGGAGTCAAAGAAGATGTGAAGGAAGAATGACAAGGAACGTGAGGAGAAGTGAAGGAAGGAGGAGACTGAGGCTGAGGAGAAGCTAAGGAATGAGGAGAAGAAGCTCCTGCCAGAGTACCTTTGCCATGAAGTTGAGATGGGGGAGTGAGATGTTGAATTTTATAGGGATGTTTGAGTGACTATTTAGGGTCATAAGCCATGGTGGAGAACTGCCATGAACCATGAGCCACATGGAATTGCTTTCACATTTCTCATGTATTGAAAAATACACAGTCCAATTCCTGGGGTAGCCAATTAATGTGTGATGGAACCTCACACCATCAACAGTAGCAGCTTCAGTCCACACCTGATTTAATGCACTAGAAAGAGAACATGTATGGTAAAGATATGTACAGTCCTTATGAGTGACCAAGTTTTATCTAGTCTTATGCACACTCTTGCCAAGTTAGGGCAGCTGCTCTAACCATGCTTTTAGCATCAAATGAATTTCAGTAAAAGTGAAGAGAGAGAAGTCTTTATTTCTTTAATGCATGGATAAACACTATGTTTGAACACAAGGCAAGAGTCTCAGTGCACCACACAAATATTGTGTTTCAGTTTGAAGGCAGAAATCCTCTGACTGTCTTGTTTCCTTAGCATCAGTGTCTTACATGCGTATAGCATGATGAGGAAACCGGAGGCTGGAGCAATTTCATTTTATACTTCATAATAATATCTTTCCTTCTCCATATGTGGCTGAGGGTTACTAGAATAGTGGTTGTGAGTCCAATTGTATATCAGATCTCTAAGAGATGTTTAGCATACCTTGCCATTATACATCCCAGGTTTTTGAAGTGCTCAACTCACACTAGTGCCTCCTCAGGTTTGGGTATGAATATTATTGCCTTTTTAATAGACTTAAATGTCATCGTTGTCTTTGTCTTTTCATGGTATTTTTGATACAACTTCTATGCTTTCACTGCAACTCTTTCTAGCAATTTTTGCACCTCTTTGTGCCATGATCCAATCAGGTCAATATCAGTGGTGAAACACAGATGACTAATTTTTCATACACCAACACCCCTTGTAGGTTTGCATTGGTGGCTTTTTCTTAAGATTTCTTTAGGACAACAGTTGAAGACAGTCAATGATAGCATGCAGCCCTTTCTGACATCAACGTCATTACAAACCAACACCTTTGCTAATGTCTCACACAAACAATGAAGCTGTCATGCTTCCATAGAGATTTTGTCTTAGCCTTATTGCATTTTCATCAACTCCAGCCAGCTGCAGGATTCACCAAAGAGCTTTGGGCCAAATGTTATCAAATGCTTTAGGAAAGTCCATGTAGATGTGGATCACATTTCCCATTGTTCTCCAGCACTGTCTTGCATAGCACATGCAGAGTGAATAATTGCTCCACTCTGATTCTGTTGGGTTTAAACCCAACTTGTTCATCAGCCAGAAAGTTATTGCATACCACGGCACATAACAAGACAAAATACACAACACGTATGCTTGCAACTGCACATAGATAATGAGGATATAACAACAACCCTTGAACGTCTGGGGGTACACATTTTTAATGCCAAGGGGCATATTTTTACACCGCCCCTCCTATCACCAGATGTTTTGATGATCCCAATTATCATGGTGAAAATGGAATGTAGTCAAGGGTGAAAACCCAATGTAGGTAATTAGCATATATGATAATGAGTAAAGAGGTAATTAGGTGAAGGCTGTTTATGGAAGGTTATAAGAAGTCACTACATCAACAACACCTGACTCCGTGGGAGGTCTGCTGATCGGACTGAGGTTCCACTGACTTCCAGGCGGGGCCCCTGAAGAAAGCCGTTTTTGTATACAGCCGTCTGCGTGATTGTTTAGCTCTCTAGGTTTAGTGAGTGTGATATATTGTAGTTAATTTTAGGCTTTGTCTTCATCTAGTATATCTATAGAAAACCTTGCACATTAAACCTTATTGATCTGCAGATTGGGCATACCGTGTCCCACTGGTATTCACACTGCTCACTGAGTGTCCAGTATCAACAATGATGTTATTTATACCTGTGTAAAGTTACATTGGAGATGGTGTAGAATGGTTGCCTTTGACACCCACTAAACAGTCACTTTGCACAGGTGCAGGTCAGTGGAGATTCTGTTCCAATGAGCCTGATTCTTGTTTCGCAAAAGTGGAAACCAGAGGTAGCACTACTGAAGTAAGTGGATGTACACGAGTGTAAAAATTGGGAAAATGAGATAGAATCAGAGGCCTACAAGTCCTAATTCATTTGCCTATATTTAAATAGAGCAGACCTGCAAGGAAGGTTACAAAAAATGTAATCAGGTATTTCACTCAACAGATTTTTAGATGGAACAAAGGAAACAGCAATCAAAAGACCCAAGTTTATTTTATGAGTATACTGGCTAAAAGGATTGCTTTCTAGGAATTCACTTCATATGAGCAAGTCTTGTTTTTTGCTTCCTTTGTGATAAAAGATTGGTGCGATCAGTGTATCTAGGAACCAATTTGTCTATAAAAAAAATTACACATCCCCAAAATCATCTTGGATTGGACAAATACAGAGATGTTTTTTAAGGCACAGTTCCAATATTTTAAAAAGTTAAATATGAAAGTTGGTTTAGGAGAGAATTGTATGAGGGTGATTCAGAAGTATTAATGAAGGATGAGCAGATCTCATCTAACCATTTTGAGATCAATAAGGGACATTTGTCTCTCTTTACCTGTTTATTACGACAATCCACACAACTGTAAAAGGGGAAAGAGACAACTTAAGCTCCCCTACTGAAATAAAAGACCTGTGATTTTGTAAGCTTTAACCTTTACAATACTTCAGTTCAAATTTGCTTTCACTCTAAAGGTTTGAGTTGGAAAGGACAATGGATTTTTGACAGAAACTGCCTCAGTGATGATAGGGTAGAATTTGACATTTCCCTGTCCTAGTGGCATTCAAGTTGCTGTACCTTGTCATTCAAATCTTCCTGATTTTCCCTCAACTCTAACTTTTATTTATTCATTCTCTGAAAGTTGCTTAAAGTTTGAATGCCAAGGAGCAGAAGGACATAGCATGGCTTATCATATTGTCTGTTGGTGAATACTCATTGTGATCTCTAACTTTCAGTGGATGTACAATGAACCATAGAATAGGTACGATTGGCAGTGGCTTTCTACAAATACCTGTAATAATAGTTTTATCATAATAAAATGCTAAGCAGCTTCTAAAATGTCTATAATAGAGCTAGAAAAACTGACTTTTCTTTTCAGAATGGTAGCAGATTCCTCATTAACACACCCCATGGTTTTAAGATTGTGGGGGAGAAGGGACAGAAAGTAGTCCAATTATTTTTACACCTGCTTTTATTAAGTGTGAGCTATCCTTTTTAATTTAAATGCAGAAGGGCAAATCCTAAGCTAATTCAAAAATGTGTAGCCTCGTAGCTTTACTGACTTCAGTGTTATTTTACATCAGCTGAGGGTCAGGTCCATGGGGCTAAATTGTGGTTTGTAACTTTATTGAAAGCAGATTTAGTGCAGTGATCACCATTGAAATGCCAGACTTTACCAGTGTGCCCAGGGACCCTATGTGCCAACTGACAGAGGGCACAGGTTTGCGCATGGTTTCACAGGGATCACCTGAGTCAGATATCTACATAATAGTTCTCCAAAGAGTGCCATGTAAGGTCTGTACCAAGAGCCAGTAGCCCACTACTCACCATAATCATTGCAAAATATTTGTATGGATAATATTTAAGGGGTTATGTACTGTGGCAAACTGCCAACTTCCCCCGGGTGGGTCTCATGCTTTACCTTCTCGTCCTGAGACAGGGCACTCCCAGCTACTCCATCTCCCCTAGGTGTAGAGGAGCTTTGTCTCCAGGTCTGAGAGGGAACCTTCTTCTCCAGCCACCACAAGCCTTCTGGCAGTTTCCTCCTGGTTTGTTCCCTCCCTCTCCTTTAGGGAAGGCAGGGTTTAAATACACCTGGCCTGGACCTTCATTGGAGCCAGGTGACTCTAATCACCCTGCTGTGCTTGCCCTGCAGGCAGAGAAGAGGGTTTTTAACTCTTTAGGGCCCTCTGGCCTGATTTTATCACATATCCTCCCCCACACCCTCTGCTCAACTGTAGGGGGTTGGACTACTTGGGACGCACAATGGTGTACCTGTAACAGGCCATCAATTTGCCTCTCCCACCACGTCTTCCGCTGTTTCCCTGTTCCAGGAAACAGGGCCTGGGCAGACTCAGTGAACATGGGGGGGAGGAAGCCTCATGGAGGCCTCCCTTCTAATCTCTGGGTCACTACCTGTCGGGGAGTCTTCCCCAGGGAGTAGGGACCCAAACCCTGGGAAGTCCCTACCTATGAGAACCAGGTAGGAAAGTTTCAGGGCGATACCCACTGTTATCCTCACAGTTCTCCCCCAAATCCCAACCTGGACTGGAGTGGACGGATACCAATTGACCACTCTGTGCATGCAGGTTATTTGGGTGCATTTGGCCCGGAACAGCTGGTTCTGGCCCACCAGTTTCCCTGAGACCAGCATGATAGCACTCTCAGAGTCTACAAGGGGCATGGTCCTGATACCATTTACCTCTATTGGCCTTGTATATCTTTGGGGGGTCTCCGCCATCCCCACTGGGTAGACCAGGCTAAGAGGATTGGCACACTCCCCCAGCCCACATTGCATGGGCTTGTCCCTGTTGGGGCATTGGGCTGCTATATGCCCCAGTTCCCCTCATTAATAACACCTGTATCACAGTCGCAACAGTCCCCCCATCCTTTTGGGTGCCCGACTTCAAGCCAGAACCCCTCTCCTGGATTCCCCAATCCTCTTGGTGGGCTCAGGCTACTCTCCAGACCCCCTTCTCCCCAACATGGGTTTGCCTGCAGTCTTGGGAGTCTGGGCCTTTGGGCCGGGGTACAACCCCTTGCTCCAAAACCCATTTTCTCCGGCACTCCGTGAAAATCCACTTGCTGCCAACTGTTTCTCAACGAGGGTGGCCACGTCATCATATGAGGTGGGGTCAGTCCGGCTAACCTCTCCCTGCAGGTTGGGCGGCAGCCCCCTCATGAACCGGTCCAGAACAAGGGTCTCCATGACTCAGTCTACGCTGTGGACCTCCGGGCACAGCCATTTCTGCACCAGGTGAACCAGGTAAAAAAGCTGGGACCTCGGTGCCTGGCCTTCCTGGTACCTCCATTCATGGAACCTCTGAACCGGTGAGGCTGTCGTCATCCCCAACCTGACGAGAACCTCTGCCTTCAGCTGGGCGTAGTCCACAGCAGCTTCTGCTGCCTAATCATAATGGGCCTTCTGGGCCTCCCCCTGTAGGAACAGGGCAAGGATACTGGCCCACTGCTCTCAGGGACAGGCTTCCTGCTGGGCTGTCATCTTAAAGGCCAGCAGTAATGCCTCCACATCATCTCCCTGCATCATCTTCTGAAGGTAGTTGCCTGCCCGCATAGGCTGTGCCCCCTCTTGGCACCTGCCTCAGTCCAGTTGGACCCTCAGCTGGCCTACCACATCCTGCAGTAAGATGCAGTCCTGGGCAGCCTGGCTCATCAGCAGGTGGTGGGTTTCCTGCTGGAACCCCGTGGTTTGCACCAGGGCTTTCACCAGCTCCTCCATCTGGGGGGTGGTGTGGGCAAACCCGCCCTGGCTTAGTCCACTGCACAGAATCCTTCCCCTGACACCACGTGTGGCAACCTGCCAACTTCCTTCTGGTGATTCTCATGCTTTACCTTCTCTTCCTGGGACAGGACACCTCCAGCTACCCCATCTCTTCTGGATGTAGAGGAGTATTGTTCCTGGTATAGGAGGGAACCTTCTCCTCCAGCCACCACAGGCCTTCTGGCATCTTCCTCCTGGTTTGTTCCCTCCCCCTCCTTTAGGAAAGGCAGGATTTAAATACACCTGGCCTGGCCCTTCAATGGGGCCAGGTGCCTCTAATCGTTCTGCTGTGCTTTCTCTTCTGCCTGCAGAGAACAGGGTTTTTAACCCTTTAGGGCCTTCTGGCCTAACTTTATCACAGTACCTATACTAAAAATATGCTCTTAAAGTCATGCAGTTAAGATAGGTCACAAGAAGGTGACATACCTTAGCGATGGTCCTTTCAAGATGGACGTAACTGACATCTGTCTGGTGATTTGGGTATTGTGATTTGTAAGGCTATTTGTATACTTAGCCATGTGTGAACTGAGTGATTGTGAAATTTACAAAAGAGGAAGTCTACAGGAATTAACAGACTGCAAGAGGGTGTCCTGTTTATGGATAAAGACAAAGGATTGGTCTGAAATATCTTGCAGTACAAAGAGACACACTGAATCCTTCACCTCAGAGGCAAAATGACACTGTGCATGTCTCATGACACAAGGATCACAGCCAGCTTGTCTGTAAAGGGCTGCTGAGATTTTGAGTGAGCAACACTATACGAAATCATAGTTCCTTGTTAATTAAGTCTTGGCTCTAGAATGCATGTTACGATTTTATTTTCTATGTAACTGTTTCCAAGACTTCTAATTGATGCTACTTAAATCTCTGTGCATTGTTAAAAAAATCATATCTGATTTCACTATAAACAATTCTGAGTGCAGTGAGTTAAATGGAGCAGTGATGTGAGGTGAAACTGATAAACTGAGGTGAAAGGTTTATTTGGAAGCAGTGGATCAGTGAGTACCCAAAGGACCAGGTGTTGGACCACTCTAGAGAGAAGCTTAAGGATTGGAATGTGCCAATCACTAACCTATAGAACGACAGGGGATCTCTGAGGCCTGGAGGAGTTGCCCTTGTCTGGTGATATTGCGGAGCTAACCACACCAGGCACAGATAAGTCTTCTTCAAGCTAAAAGGTAAGCGATAACAAGGTGCTTCACATCCCTGGGTACCTCAGGAAGTTTCACACCCAGTAATTCCTACATGAGGGTATCTGAGATACTTTGGTATTTCCCTGTACGTGGAAAAGGGGGTAAAGAATGACTTTTTTTAAAGGGTTACTGCTGGCTGGCTGTGTTTACATCACTGCCCTGTGACTATCTCCCTGCTGAATAAATAGTACATTCAAAAAATTTTAACCATGAATTAATTTGAGGTTTTATGTTTGGCCATTTGGTAACAGATTACCAGACGGCTCTGTTCTTTCACAATTCCCCTCTTATTCTATACAAAAATTAGGCTCTTGGAGGAGACACATGGTGTGGTCTGTGGCACCATTAGTAACACATAACACTCTTATTTTCATCAGTCTGAGATGGTTTGTTTTCTTTGCTTTTCCAGATCCTGGCTGAAGTTGAGATATGGGCAGCAGTCAGGAAGGCAGACACTTAATACATATGTAAAGGCAGAAGTGATGATTGTGGGTTGAGAGAACTACATAGAAAAAAAATAGAATGTATTTCAGTGCTGTACATTAAGGGTTTTGTCTAACCTTGAGTTTATCAACTTTTCAGTCTTAGATATGTCTGGAGTCTTAGGTGGCATTAGTGGCCAAAAAGGGCCTTTTTCATTAGTGCCTGATTAGATATTTATTTACACCTTCTTTCCTGTAAAAACTTGTCACTATAATCCATCTTTTTGTGACTTCTAGATTAGAATATTACAATGCATTCCCCATGGGTCTATACATAAAAACAACTAATAAGCTATAACTGATTCAGAATGTGGCTGCTCATCTTTTAGGTAGTGTTAGAAAGAGGGAACACATCACACATTGCTCCAATATTTGTACTGGCTTCGTGTTCAGTTCCTGGTAATTCAAAGGGGTAACACTGATCTGTCTCTACAGAAATAATGTTAAGAAAGGATTATGGTTGCACAGCTAAGCACACAAAAGTCAGGAAAAGACAAAGTCAAGACCACACTTATAACCTTTACTCTGCTCTTTCTTCCATATTTATTACAATGAATTATTTAATTATACACTTGGGGGGGGGGACGGCGAGGAAAGGGAGGGCAGCGATATTAGATCCAAAACAGAAAGAAGCCTTCGCCTGTTATAAAGTCTGAATGAGAACACTTATAGCTTCTTCATGACAACATTAAATGGAAATAGCCTAAATGCAGAAGCTGCCTGACAGAAAGAGTCTATCGGCATGGTTTGAGAGACAGTGAAGGCCACACCTAACATCATCTCCTGTTTGGGTTTTGGGACATAATCCTGGTCACTCCCGTCTCCTCAGGAGACACTCAGTACAAAGGATAAAGCCACATAACAGGTGAGAGAACAAACTTTTTCCAAAATAAAAAGACCTCTTTTTATGTGGGATCCCAAGAGGATTTCCTGGAGGTCATGAATCCTTTCCATTCCCTGCAATGAAGTGGACTGTTAAGGTATTTTGAGGAGAAAGGAGTCATAGGTTGTGTCTGGTCAGCCCTTTGTCTTGCCTTAGCTCCCTTTGTCGTTGAGGAGAAAGGGGAAGGGTCCCACTCTAGAAGTTGGATTGGACCTGACTACCTGAAAAACCAACTCTCCACCAACTTTTTTGCCATCTATTGCAATTTTATCATAGATATTTTTCTTAAAAGCCCATGTCCTGGAGTCAAGAATCTCAGCTTTCATTTTAAAAAATTAAGTTTGTAGCCCTCATTCATATGAAAACAAGTTTGAAAATGTGATCTCCAAAGGTCCAAAACCACAGATTAAATTTAACAACTCATGGATTATTATTAGGGCCCTACCACATTCACGGTTCATTTTGACAAATTTCACGATCCTAGCATTTTTAAAATTTTGAATTTCATGGTTTCAGATATTTAAATATTAAATTTCCCAGTGATGTCACAAATCATGAATATATATATATATATTTGTGTGTGTGTGTGTGTGTGTGTGTGTGTGTGTGTGTGTGTGTGTGTATACATATATATCCAAAAGAGGGTGGCAAGGCTGTTGTGAAAGGGGTCAAGATATTACTTCTGTGCTACTTTCACAGCTGGGTGGCCGGAGAGCAGCAACTGCTGGCTAGGTGTCCAGCTCTGAAGGCAGCACCACCCCCAGCAGCAGTAAAGAAGGCAGGGTAGCAATAACCCCACACGCCTACTATAGCCAGATTTCATGGGGGAGACCATATTTCATGACCGTGAATATAGTAAGGCCCATTTATTATATTTTAATATCTTGGGATTTTTAAACCACTCTCATGATTTCTTGACTCCCGATTTAGCATTTTTATTCCTTAGGTTTGGCAATACTGCCTCACATTGTGGGAGTTGAAATGAGCAAGGATGTTCTTTTAGTCAATTTAGAGAGATAAACTTTCTGGGGCCCTCAGTTGTAGGTCTGTGCTTATGGAACAATCTCCCTCTGGACGTTCACTAATGCCCGTGTTTGTAAAAGGCTGCAAATAAGGCATGCTTTTGTAATTAGAGAGGGCAGTGACTAGATGTGAGAACCAGGCCACACTGAAGTTGAAAAAAATCTGATTGACTGCAGAGGAGCCCCACTTTCACCCTATGTTTCATTTGACTGGTTGATCTCTACTTAATCTTTGTAGTAGTGGTTTTCTAACCATGCAATTTACTACCATTTTATTTAGCTTTTACTGTTCTGGAGCTCCCAAATGCTCCACCAAGAAGTTCTATAGACATTTTGAGAGAGAAAAAATTAAATATAAATTCTTTGGAAAACTAACATACTACTCTAGCAATATGATAAAAAATCTTAGTTCATTCATTTTTGTCTTCCAAGAGAGCAGTATGCTCATTTTTATTCATTACACTACCAAAGAATAATATCCTAATTGAACATATTGATGGGTTCATTTTCTTTATTTGAATAATAATAAATTAAAAACTCATTTCTATGGCCATTAATATAAATTAAGGTAAATGTACTTTAAAATGCCTAATGACATATTAATACTTTGTGGTAGTTTTCTCTCCTTGATTATGTATGAACATTTTCTTTTATTTCAAATTTAATTAATTAATTCATTAGAAAAGGATTATTCTTTTATTGAAGACAAATATATTTGGCTTTAAAATGATTGCAGTATCCGATTATTTAAAGTTCTCCTCATACATTCTGCCTAACCTGCATTTTCACGTATAATGTAAATTGGATTCCCTGCAAAAAACAGAAAGCATTACTCATTCAAAGGTTTTATTCTTTTCTTTTTCCTATGAAAGGTTGATTCAAAATAATTTTCTTCCCTTGACAACTTGTTAAAATAAATTTTTACATCTATTTTACTGTCACATCTTTTACCGTATTCATCCTTGCTAGAAGTAGAAAATAGAATTTAGTCTGTATTAGCAAGGGAACAGTCAGAAATATTGTAACATGTGAAGTTATGCCTCTTATGATGCATATCACTATGTACCTCAATAATCAGCAGTATCTGTCACTGAAGATTATGGGTAAAATTCACAAAAGTACCTATGTGAGTTAGGCACTGTGGAGGAACCCAAACTCGGGGGTCCTTGCTTACACATCCGTTGCCCAGCGGATGGTCCAAATAAGCCAGACAGCAGTTTAGCAAAGTCAGGAGTTTATTCCTTACGTAAGGAAGGTGTCTCATATGCTAGGAGAGACATCGAGCATACATTTCTAAAAGCCTTTATAGCTCTTAACAAAGTCAATTTACGTCACAGTTTCCATAGTAAGAGTTTCACATAACCTCCGATACAGAAATTTCTTAGCTCAACAGTTTTAACTTACCCTATCTAGGAATAAGTTTCCCTTCACATTCCATTCCTGTCTACATCCTAGGCCAAATACCTTACCTTATTATTGCTAGCCATTCATGGTTAAACATCCTCAAAGCAGATTCCATCTCATGATCTGTCAGCCATTTCTACAGACTTGTTCTCCTGTTAAAATAGAGACTTATTTTTCTTTTCCTTCCACAGCACCTAACTCTCATAGACGTCAATGGGAGTTAGATGTCGCAGCTACTCAGGCACTATTGATAATCCAGTTTGGTACCTAATTGCATCTTTAGGTGATTAAATACTTTGGAAAATCTCTCTCTTAACTCCCATTGATTTGCAATGAAACTTAGGCTCCTAGATCTCTATTGAAAAATTTACCCTGAGTTTGAAATGAAAAAAGAAACAACTTTTCTCTTCATTTTCCAAATTAGATAAGAATTTGAGCTCACTTGACTTTTCAAAGTCTAGTAATTGTGCCTGTTTCTTCATTCCATAATATTCAACACTATCAGGAATATTTGTTCTCTTCATTAGTTTAGTTTTATAAAGGAAACTGGTATGGGATCTGTAGGAAAGTGAAAAAGAGGAAGAAGCTGGGAAAAATGCAATGCTGAACTGCAATGCACTGTAGTGACACACAAGCAACCTGTTCTCTTTCCACCACTGCAAATCTTAAGGAAAAAATTTCTATATCCACTCCACAGGAAGAGCTCCCTTTCCCAATTCAGTGGGGATCGTGTGAATGCAGTTGATTCTGCAAATAAATTATTTATTGATGTTTGTGACCCGGCCATGCCTCAGGTAGCCACCTGAAAATGCCAAGGTCAGGGCAGGCTGTAAAAGGAGAGCAGATTCTCCCAGCACTGGTGGGTGACACTGAAGTTAGACTTCCCAACCAGCCACAATCAGTGCTTCTGATTCCCCACACTGGTTATCAAGAAGCCAAAATAAAAATATATACAGCTCCCTTTACTGCATTTCAATCTCTGGCTCCCAGTCAGCCACTAGGTTCAGTAAAGAGATCAGTTATTTAAAACTCTATGCTCTTTACCAAAAAGGTTTCTTTTGACCCCAAAGGGTCAGCCACGGTACCAGATCAATATAAGTTTAGATCTTACCCAAAATACCATGCTGCAAGCCAATCTTTTAGTAACTAAAAGTAAAGGTTTATTGTAAAAAGAAACAAACTATAAGAGAAATGGTAAAGGATTGAATCAATCAGACAAATACAATTGATTTGAAAGTCCGTATATATATGGTGTCTAGTAGAATTGTGGAGTTTGCAGGTTTGCATAGTCCGGTGTACATCCAGGACTTGGATGGTCTCAGTCCTTTGTTTCACAGCTTCAGTTCAGTTAAATAATCAGAGATCCTGAATATACCTCAAGGGCCCACCTAATCCAGAACATGTCACAATGTTAGTCAAGGAGATCAAGAGAGGAATATTTGGCACTTTAGGAAGCAATTATATCATTACAAAAATCCCACAAACTGACAATGGACAAATGCATGACAACTATAGAATGTTTAGAGTCCTAAATTACTTCTTTAAGGTGCATAGTAGGGAAAATGTTACCACAGTATTTTTTCCAGACAAATGCTGCATTTTATTGAGTATGCCAGTAAGACATATCAGATCACAAAAATTCTCCATGTACCTGTCTCATCACTGCCGATAAGCACAATTAGTCTCATGGCATGACAAGTCATTGAGATCTGCCATACTACCATGAAAGACCCAAAGTCTCAATTTATAGATTATTAAAATAAATGAACTGGCTCCAGTAAAGCAAGAAAATAATTCCCTCTGGAAAAACTTAATATAATAAAACATCGGAGCTTTGATTTTTTTGGTTTGTGATATCACTAGAATCCTACAAAAGAATTATTTCCCTGCGTCTGATCTATTATTCTATATATTAACTGAGAAATTCTGTCATTTTGATAAACATCCTAAGGGTATTCAAAATAATAGCATGTGGAAATGTATCCAAAAATACTTGGCATCCTGCATAACTCGTTATTTGAGTTCAGCATCCTGATCAACATAGCATGAATTATGATCAATTTTAAGTGACCATTCATCATCTCACATTGATTGGCATACTAAATCTTTGACAGGATAACGAAGTTGTGGCCCATGCTAGTCATTGCCAAACTCTGTCTTTGACTGAAGATGCTTTTATCGGTATGAACAATCTGCCACAGCATTCAAAATATAGCAAATTATGTCAAGTCCTGTGACTCCTGTGCAAAGGTTTGCTCTATTTGTTGTTGCAGTAAGTGGAAGAAAGATTGTAAAGTGCAGAATGGAAGTGCCAGATTACTTTAATTTGCTTAATATTCAACATGTCCATGTGATGGAAATGGCAATGCTATCAAGGGAGATGACAAGATTAATATCCATACTGGAAATAAATAATTTCTATCCATCCAATATTCTATTGACTGCACTAGGCATTCTCTCCTCTGTTTGACTTTCTTTCCTGTCCTCTTTTTTTATAGTCAAACTTTTAATAATTATGTCTGCGATGCCAAGTATCCTGAGTGCAAGGTGTTTTAAGAGAGAGATACATGTTCCATTACCCACCACTGGCATCAGCATTGAACAATATTCTGACAATACTTATGCCTCTCAAAGTGTTTTATATTTGCTGAAAGGGGAAGTTCACCCGGATACTCACTTGAGAACATTACTTTGGTCATAGCACAAAGACTTAGGGCCCAATTCAGCAAAGCACTTACACTTGCTAAATTTTAAACACATGCTTAAATCCTGTTGAAGTCAACTGTTAACTAAGCACGCAGTTAAGTAGAAACTTAGCAGAACACAGGACCTTATGCAGTCTTTCTGCACTGCAGTGAATTTCATTCACACTGTATGTAAGTGTATATGTATGCATATATTTATATAATAAAACATTTTTTGTTTAAATTAAACTTAGAAGGTGATTTTATATTGGAAATGTTCAAAATGGGTCAATGTCTAGGAATAATTAAATACTTCGTATTGAAGAAGCACAATAAAATATGAAATATGACTTTTGCATAGATTTTTATTGTAAATCTTTATAGGTGTGAAAATGCCAAGTCCTATACAAGTCCCAGTGCATTCTCACACTACCATTCTCCACTACATTGAACTGGTAACCAAAGGGATCCGTCTCTGTAGAAATGCATATAGATTGACAGCTCATCCTCCCTTGGTACTAATTAAGGAATAAATGAACCTCTTCCAAAATAATGTGCTTCATCTACAGATTCTTTGATATATTTTTGTTATGAAAAAAGGAAACAAGCATTCATTACAAGAATTAAAAATTTGCAGAAGGACTTCATGAAGAATAAGTTGTAAAGAACCAGTTATATTGCCTCCTACTGGAGATAATCAGAGCTGCTTAAGTGTATGTCATAGACCTATTACTGTTACCATCTAAAGGAGATTCTCCCAGAGCTCAACTGCTTAGGAGTCTGTGTCCTATCCTTGTAATGCAGTGAAGTTCCAAGTGGCCATAGTATGCAGCCCAGTGATACTCAAGCAGTTCCTAGATAGCCCTGGTTCTTAACCTGAAAGATTTGTGTTCTTACAAATAGTCATCCTTTTTTGTTTTTATTTCCATGGTAACCATAAGGTGAAGTGCATAACAAACTGTCCTAATGTCCCTTCTAGCTATAGCCACCTGTTATAATGACCACACTAATAGCGGCCCGCTGGTGGTGGTTTTTAACATGTTCAGAGCCACTTTTCACATTTTTGGCAGTCCCTCAATGCAATTTGTTGCTTTCCTGAAAACTGAATCCTGTGGCCATGGCTTTTATAGATTCCCAAAGGACAGCCTGGGGCAGGGAGAGGAAGGGCTGTGAATAACCTGTGATATTTAAAAATGAAAACATCTTTCTGCTCAAGCTATTAGTTTAGATTTTCAAAGAGTACCTTATTAAGAATGTAGTGAAAGCTAAGATTCTACTTTACATTTATATATCCTTCCAATCAGGGGAATTATGGCCTCAAAGGCGAGTCCTGAGCATGTTTCACGGTACTTTCTATTACCAGCAAATTCCACATTTTATTTGCTTTGTACCATGTACTGTGTCCACACAACTGGCCAGTTCGCTAAATTGTGGTTATTCATCAACATTGCTAAAAACAGTACCAGTGGATCCAGTTGAAGTTACATTTTGTGACATTTTTAATATGGAAGTGAACCTATAACCAGCATTTTTGAAGAACTGCGACCTATCAGAAATAACAGATCTCTTTGGATCAGATGTGCTCCAAAATGCTCTCTTGATTTTTCCCAGAAATCCTTTCCAAAATAATTCTATGTAATGAATTACACAATACATATCAACTGTCAGGCATAATGTAAACAAACCTTTTTCATGTGAACTTTAAACAGTGACCATTTCTGTATCATATTATAGAGTCACAGGAGTGAGTGTAGATAGTGTCCAGATCAATGTATAACTACTGTATATCTGCTGTGTCATCCGCTTTGTTCACTAGAGACTCGTCAGAAAGTATTTTGTTTGTAAGGCAACAATTACAAATTATTACATAATGAACAATAAACCAGTGGAACTCATTGCTAGGGCATAGGACATAACTGAGGCTGAGAGTGTAGTAGGATTAAAAAAGCATTGAATTTCTTTTATAGATAATGAAAACACCAACAGTTGCATTAGACAGAATGAAAAACAAATGGGTATAAATCTTTGTGCATCAGGCCAAAACTATCCGCTAACTGAGCAAGGTAGGATGAATTTATTCAGTTATTCAGATTTATTCAGATTATTTCATAATTATTCATTATGGGGTTTCTTGCATCATCCTCCAAATATCTGGTTGTAGCCACTTTTGAAGTTTGAAGTTATGTATAGACCACTGATTTGACCCACTATGGCAATTTCTTTGTACCTAAAATGAAATACAGTGCATGTCTGTGTAACTTAGAAGTTTCTGATTTTACTAAGTATGTGGCAAGGACCATAATGTAATCCTGAATAGGGCTAGGCAATTTTTTCAGTGAAAAATGAGATTTGGCAACACCAAAACATTTTGTGAATTTGTGTCAGTTTTGCCAAATTATTTAAGTTAAAAAAATCCCCTAAAACAATACTAGTTAATTAATAAATAATAATTAAGAAGAGAAAATTGAAATGTTTTATTTTGAGATTTCAAAAACAAAATATTTTGATTTTCCTGTTTGAAGTGACTTTTCATTTCAAGATTTCCTTTGATTTAAATTTTTAAAGGTAAAATATTTAAAATGTTAAGTGTTTCAATTTTGTCAAAACTAAGTGTTTTGTTTGACCTGAAATTCAGTTTTAAATTTTTGTTTTGCCAATTAAAAAAACAAATTTTTTTCAGTTTAACCAAAACAATTTTTTTGATTTTTCAGAATTGCCAGTGAACTGAAAAATGCATTATTTGCACAGCTCTAGTCACAAATATAGTAGGAATACTAAAAATAATGAAAGAAGTCAAATCCCATAAATTAGAGTTCACCTAAATACTGCATTCCAGGGAGGAAGAATGTTGCTGTGGATAGTCCCCTTAAGTGACTACTGATTTTGGGTATTCAAATTTTGGGCCCTGATTTCCAGAGATTGCTGAGACACAACCTCTGAAAATGAGACCCTTTAATGTGTCCAAGTTGGGCACCCAGACTCACTAGTAATTTTGGAAAAACTTAACCAAGAGGCTTTTATATGTGACATTTATATTTTATTGTATTGGGCTTACTTGTCCCCACTCTAACATATTTGACTTTCTGTTTTTGATGTTTAGATGTCATAGATTGCTAATGTGTGAATCTTGTTAACATTTAAACTATTTTTCTCCTTGTGAATATATCAGTTTTTATATTAGGTCAGAGTCTGATACCCTTATTCAAACTGAAGTAGCACCTTATTTCCCATTAATTTCAGTGGGACTACTTGAAGAGTAAGGTGTGACAGATATGTCATTTCCTTGCAATATCCAGTACAAATCTAACTGAATTAATTTAAATCTTATTGAATTAAGTTTAAGTATCTCAGGAGTTCATTGTATTAAAAATGTAGATATGTATGAATTATTGTGGGATTGTATTTAATCTCTCAAGGGGGGAGACATAATTAATGTAAAACTTGGGAAGTGTTATGAGCTTCAAAGGTCTCTTTTAAACAATGGTGCCAGACAAGAATGAACTTTTAGTTATGTGAGTGTTCTAAGGAATATGTGAGAGGAGGGGAATGCAAGTTCCTACCACTGGACCCAACGTTTTTAAACTATACTCTGAGGAGAAACTTGTCTGCTGTTTTCTTGTTCTCAGGATCCCCAGATCAAAGGTCAAAACTACAGGAAGCAGTGAATCTCAGATTCATGGGTGTGCTTATACTGAGAAAAAAGCTGTCGTAAACTTGTGACCGCAAGGTGGGGTTTGCAGGACTGAGTCCTGCCATTAGCCCTTGTTGAAGTTGGGGTGATCTTCGTTAAGCTTAGTATGTGTGTAGGTTTTTTTATTGTTTTAATATGTTTTTTTCTATAAGGCTTTCGCCTTAAGAATATATATGCTTGATTAGAAAGGGCTGTGTGGTAACTTCCAACGGTGGAAAATTTATATTGCTTATAACCTCTGAGGAGAAAGCAAAGCAAGCCTGCTTAAGTAGTCTGGTTTGCTGGGGAGCTCTCAGAGATGCTGTGCAGCCTGGAAAACCTTGGTCAGGAAGGGGAGAGACCTCAATCTCCATCCAAGAGAGGTGATGGCTGGGGAGCCAGAAGCCGAATAATGGGTATGCTTGCTGGATCACGGAGGGGGAATAGTTGTATTTTCTCTGAACTATGACATATAAGTACTATTCAGTGTGAGTAACGTCTGGCCATTAGTTAAAGTAGGAAGAGTTCAGTAATTTTTCAGGACCAGTGTCAGCTTCTATTCTAAATGGAAGGTGCCCATCAATGTTCACATGGTATTCATTTTTTTTTTTACTTTCACTTGTTCCTAGTTAGGGTTTTGGATTTTTGTTTTCCTGAGACTGTCCCATTAATTTTGAGGCTGCACTTTTCAGGAAAAATTTTAATTGTTATGACTGTACTGGAAAGAAGTGGTCTCTGGAAAGAATCCTGCTGAAAAGCCTTCTTCACTAGATTCCATAACAGCTGGCTATTATCCAGCAAAAACACCACCAAAGATAAATATTGACTTTCTTTTAACCACCAAATAAAAATCAGCAAACAATAGAAACACAACCCCATTTCTCAACCCCCATCCTCAACAAGGCCATGATTGAAAGACCATTGAAGTCAACATTTGTCATTGGAACTGTCTCTAAGTGTCTCCATAAAACTGAAATTAATAAAATATAGATAAGTTGAAGGGTCATCCAGCGGTTAGAGCTTTAGTCTAGGAATTGGGAGACATATGTTCAGTTCCCTGTTCTGCCAGCTTTCTAGTGTGAGAGAGAGTTTGGGATAGATTTTAAGATATTTAGGCTCCTAGCTCCCATTAATTTTGTTGGGAATTAGGTGCCCTAAATACCTTTAAAAATCTAGTCCTTAGTCTTTCTGGCCAGGTCCTCAAATATATTTAAGCGCCTAATTTCTACTGAAGTCAATGGGAGATAGGTATCTAAATTTCTTTGACGATCTGGGTCTCTGCACCTCAGAATAATAGATTTTCCCTATCTCACAAGGGGTGTTGTGAGGATAAATACATAAAAAGATTACGAAGTACTCAGAGACTGTGGTAATAGATGTTGTATAAGTAGCTTAGCAAGATAGGTCCTATCCTATGGCTGTCACTCTGTCTGAAAACTTTGTTCTGTAGCTAGCCAGACTTTTCAAGATCTGTTAGACAGAATGCTTCTCTCTCTCCCACCACATACATTTATAGGGGCACCAACTTACTCAAATGGGCAGATAATTATGAAGTAACGAGTTAAATGTCCAACCCGCCCATGTAAGTTGGTCCTGTTACATTCATGTTCAAAGACACCCGAATTCTCCAACATAAATCTATTTTAAGCTGAATTATTTATAATTTATCATTGTAAGTGACTTTCTAAAATACATTATGAACAGTAGTCAAGCCACAAGTGTGGTAGATTTCAATATACTAATTTTTGCTTCTAATATGTCAATATATATATACCTCTCATTTTTTGTTATAAATTCATTTCTTCTCTTTTTTACATATATTCAGTGTTTTAAGATGTAGTATTTTCTCCAAATATTGTAATATTTTTACACAGGTTAGTTTTAAATGTATATTTGCAACTTCATCTTATCATCAACCTTGTGTATTCAGGCAAAGACTATTATTACTGCTTTCAATTTCTTTGCTACTTACTTAATAGCAGGTTTTACTTGATGTGACCTTTTACTTGATAAAAAGAAAATAGAGCATCAATAGATTGCTATCATCAATAGGATACAATTAACCAGGAGATGATTTAATGAAAGAATAATGTCAGAAGAACTGTAGTGGAAGAGCTATTTTAAGACATAGGGACAATTTTATGCAAAAAGCATATGCAGAATGTAGTGATTTCATTAACATAGTGCTTAGCAGTTGACAGCATCCTTGATTTTCTTCTTTTCTGTAATTTTATGCTTAAGTGATCATCGAGGTAAGCGATGTGGAACAGAGAAGTACTTCTTTTTCTTTGTCTCTAGAAGATGAAGTAAGGAATTTTAAGATTAACGGAAGTTTCAGTCACCTGCCTTCCAGAATTATTGCAGTCTCCAAATAATGGAAGTTCTGACCTTCATTAAATTCAGCATGATCTTTGTCCGTACTCTCTGTCTTGAGTCTATTCCATGCAATCAGAAACAGGTAAGAGAAACACAGTGAGCACTGATTTCTGTAGATGTTATTTTGTAAAATATTTGCCCTTGATTTTAAATTAAAAAGTTGGAAAAAAGAAAAACAATATCAGTGACACGAATGGAAAAAGTACCTGTATTGTTTGTTGGGAACTGTCTTAATGATGCACTAAGTCCTGAAACACATTACATATGTCTATCACTCTCTAAATTTTTTCCCTTCATTCAGTGTTTAGAAACATCCCAATCTTTGCAGCATCCATCTGATCTGCTGGATCAGGACTTTAATATCAGTTTGACAGTTTATTTTCCAAAGTTTCTTCTCCCTCTCTCTCTATCTATGCATGCACACACACAAAATAGAGCTGGTCAAATGATTTATTGCTTATGAATATTATAATTTAGCCCTTCATTTGGTCAGTGAATCATTTGCAAACCAATGTAAATCAGAAAAAAGTATTATCTTTGTTTAGACTATCTGTAAATTTGTAGAATTCCTGCTGAGGCTACAGGGGAATATTTACTTTTTAATTTTTTATTATTTGTAATATGTATTACAGAAGGGCCTGAAGGCCCTAATTGAAATTGGCATTCCATTGTAATAGGTACTGTATATAAATATTAAAAGGTTAAGAAAACGTCACCTATCAAGAAAGGTTTAAAAAAAAACAACAAGCATGTTTAGTCTTGAGAAAAGAAGACTAAAGGGGGACCTGATAACAGTCTTCAAATGTATTAAGGAATATTACAGAGAATTGTTATTAATTGTTCTCCAAGTTCCCAGAAGACATGACAAGAATTAATGGGCTTAATGTGTGGCAAGGATGATTTAGACTAGATTTGAGGAAACCTTTCTATCTATCAGGACATAGGTTTCCAAGGGAGATTGTGGAATCCCCATGACTGGACATTCATAAGAACAGGTAGTACAAACACCTGTCAGGGATGGTCAAAGTTTACGTGATGCTGCCTCAGTGCAGGGGGCTGGGTTTGATGACCTCTCAAGGCCCTTTCTGTCTCCACATGTCTATGATTCTATAAACATGATGAAATACAGCCCCCAAAAGCTTGCAGTGTAAAAAGACAGGATGGAGAAAGAGTGGGAGGGGAAACGGAGGTAGAGAAAGATTAAATGACTTGCCCAGGGTCATAAAGCAAGTCAATGGCACTGCTGGCATATGCTAATGCATGAACTCTGCCATCCTTATATAAGGTGCAGCTTGTATTTCCTGTCCCGCTGAGTCAGGCCAGCTGGTCTCGATGAGATCATGGGAAATAGGTGGATGCTAATGCTACTGGTAGTGCTAAACAAAGGAGAGAGAACCATTATAGATGTGTTAAATTGCAATAGATAGAAAAAAAAATCCAGTTAATGAGAATAAATATGCAGTAAAAACTATATCCGACAATAAAGATTAAAGCTGAAAATAAAGAAGCACATAAAATAATAAGCAAGGCTCGGGCACACATAAAGCACCCAAAGGCCTCAAACTTTGTACTTAATCTGTGTCCATTAAGCATTTTATGTACATGCAGAGGACCAATCACAGATTGGAAACCCACATGCTTTATAGGCTATAACTCCTTTAATTGGTACTCTTTAGGTCAAGAATCCTAAGTGGGGCAGTTCCAGAGAACCTTCCCTCATTGTCTTTTCATAGAACTTGTAGGTTGTTTCACATCTCCTATTCCCAAACAACCATCTAAAATCACTTAAGCTGCAGGAAAAAAAGATTTATTAGGAACAGAGTGAGGAAATCATGTTTATAAACAGACATTGTGCATAACATATCTAGTCTGAAACTTGGTAAAAGTTATTGTAGGGAAATACCATTCATGTCTTATACAGGATAAGCAATATCTCTCATTCTCTGAAGGTTAGTCTTTTTCCCAAGATTGTCCGTTTTCCCTCTGATTGTTTAGCCAGGCAGTCTGTTAGTGATGAAATTACTGATATAATATCTTGCTATCTCCTCCCCCTCCCCACTTTGTCTCCTCTAGTCTTTGAGTTATATTTCTCAGGTTGCTTTGATCTCCCCCTTCTATGAGTTCCCCACAAAGATTGCCTCAGAGGAGGATGTGGCAATCTGTTGTGAAAAGTGAATTCCATGTTTCTCAAAACCATTAAGGTTTTGATTAGCTGGTTTTGGACAAATAGCTTTGGTTCCTGTTTTCTTGTACCACTTCCACTCTCTCCTCCCTCCTCCCACCCCCCCCCCAACGCACATGTTGTCTACTTCTGGTCTTTATTTCAAACTAAGTATTCCCCCATTCCATAAGCCAACTGCACCTTGTTCTACCATAATAATCATGCTTTTGCATGTCCTAGCTGGAGGGGTCAACCGGAATTCAGCTCACTCTACTTTAAATGAAACAGATTCGCATATTCTTATAATGCTCTCAACCTTATTCTATTCTGTGTCAAGTCTGAATTGCTGATAGAGTCTTGTCAATCAGCCACACATGGCTAAGAAATATTTGCATTTTTCTGCTTTTCCAGGAAATATTCAGACGAAAGAGGCTGATAAATGGTTTAAACAGAGATGGGCAATATCTTCTGGGTTAGGCTCTATTTACATAAAGAAAGTTTTGCTTGTTACTTTAATAGCGTTCATTTTGAGATCCTGTGAAAAATCAGTTTCACACAAGAACACATATTTTGACATTACGTTGACATTTGCAAAATACCAATAACCATACCACTGACAGAGTAAAGATTAATTTAGAGCAAATTTCACTGTATTTTAAGCACTTTACTAAAGGAAGAAGGCACGGGCCCGAATTGTCCTCTGACTGTAGTTTTCTACTATTGTAACTTCACAGATGTCAGGTGAGATACTCTTGATTTATACTTATGTAAATTAGAAAAGAATGAAACCCACAGATTGGGCAATTTTTTTTATTATTAATTGTTCCGTTATGACCAACATATGTTACGCTATTGTTCAGCCATACTAATTTATGGTTTGGAGTAGAGTGACCCAGTTTTTTATTATGCCATTTTTTCTCTCTTTCCAATATTATTATTTTAAATTACAATATTCCTTTCTATTTGTTTCTATTTGTGGTCCACTGGGAAACAAAGACAGGATAATCCTACATAAATTTTTATCACATTAAGAGCCAGAGGCTCTATGTTAAAGCTGAATGTTCTAAATTCCTACCTGACCTGGAAGAAGAGCTTGTTAGTGAAGTGAAACAAATGTAAACTTAAAAAAAAAAGAAAAAGAAAAAAAGAGAGAGAGAAAATTTGATTATCAAATTTGCTTCTGGCAAAGTGAGCTTCTAATTTTCTTCTGATTCCCCCCTCCCTCCCTTGCTGGAAAAACCTGCAAAATGTGATAACCCATAATCCAAAAATTAATCTCCTTATTTACTCTTCCTGCAATCCACCTCTTCCTGAATATCTGTCTTTGTAAGAATTGCATATGTGGGATGTGTCAGGCTACAAAGCTGTTGATATTGAACAGGAAGTAATTCTGATTTTAAAAACCAAGGCATGAGATCGTGGATGTCAGATAAAATAAACCAATAGTTTATGCCACCAAGGTAGCCTGTTTAAGGAAACACCAAATATTTGCTTTAATCTTCTAAAGTTATTTTAAGTTTTTTCTACAGGACATTTGTCTAGATATGTCTAGACCTGAACAGATCTTTAAAAATAATGCTAACATCTGAATTATACCATGTTCAAGATTTGCAAAGCTAGTATTTACTATCCACTAGGAAAAGTAAACTTTCATGTTTTTGCATGTTTTGAAAGACTTACTGAAACTCTTGTATTTGTTATTAGCGAGAATAGCTTATGCTAACTATCACTGTAATGATTTGTGCATTACTCATTTCTTTTGTTCTGCAATTACTTTGTATCTCAGCTTGCCCAATTAACAGAAACATTATTGGATGAAAAAAAAATTGAGGAGGGTTACTTAAATGTAGTGAGCAGAGCATGCAAAAATATTTCTAATGGAATTAGAAAAACTGAAAATTTGAAGTTCTCCTTTGAGTTTGATTTTGCAAAACTGATTCAGTTTTGGGGAAAATGAAATTTTGGGACCATTTTAAAATGAAAATGAACAATTTTTTCTGAAAAGTATTCCTGTTTTCAAGAGTAAACCTCAAACTGCATGATATTTTGAAGTTTCATTCTGACATGGATCAAATTTTGTATAAAATGTGACATTTGAAATTTTTGAAAAAACCCCACCGTATTGCAAATATGTCAGAAAGGGAACAGTTTAGCCATGAAACAATTCAGAAAGAATTCTTTCTACTACCTTTCATGAAAAATAGTTTTACTGGGAACCCATTGTTAAAATTCTGCCAGCAAACTGGGAAGAGTCAACTGAATTGAGTTCCTTAACTCTGTGACAGTCCATTCCTCTTTAGATACTAATAAATCGTCTCTGTCAGTGATGGCTGATCTTTGAGGTTCATAAAATCCTTCTGAAGAGCAGAATTTTAACTTTAGAATAGTCTAGATGTGGGAAGTATGTGGCATTTTGAAAATAATTGTTAATGATGGATACAGCAGTGCTCCCTGTCTCTGCCCATACTTCAGAATATACAACTGGAATACTGTGCTAGAAGTATATTTTAAAAAAAAACATTTCCAGGAAATGCTCTGGATATTAATTTGTTCATCAAGTGGTGTTACCTCTTCATTGGAAATGATCATAGAAAGTTTTGTGTTATGTTTTGTTTTGTATGGAAAATTTCATATAGTTTTCCCATTGCCTCCCCACACATGTACCTCTCGTGTATGAAGTTAGCTTTCCTAAGTTTAGTACAACTATGGGAGAACATCTTTTTACCATGTGTGATCCAAGCAAGGTATGGGTTCAGGAGGAAAATGTGCAGGAGCTCATTAGTAGGGATGTATTAAACCCTCCAAATGTAGTTGGAAATAAGTTCATGTGATTTCTTGTGAGAAACAATTTGCAGGCACAGAACTTTTGGAAAGTTTTTGTTCAAACAACCCCCCCCCCACCTCTTGAATCTCATTACAAAAGAATAGACTGGAGTTTGGCTCAAAAGTTCCTGAGCAGTTTGCATTGGTTTGGTTTTTCACTTCCAGAAATGGAAGTATAACAAAACTGGGCAATAAGTAGCATGAGCCACATTGCACTTGTAAGGCACAGACTGTGACTAGAGGGGATGGAAAGCCACTATGCCCCTTGAGGAGCATTGGTGAGTATTCTTCCTCAGGCCTTAATTTAGCAAAGCACTTAAAGTGCTTACACTCATGCTTAGCTTTATCAACTGTTTATCTAAATAGTACTCGAGCTTAAAGCTGTAAGCTTTGTGCTTTGCTGATCTGGAGCCTCAGTGAGTCAGAATGTCCTCAGAGGTCCAAGGCATCCATCCATTGTGAGGTGGAGCTTACTCTGGCAGGCATTACTGCATAGGGAACAGTTGCAGGACAAAGCCTGATGCCAGGAACTCAGAACTGTGCATATAAGCTATAATTCTGTCTGGCTCTTATGCAGCCTGTTGTGGTTACAAGACTAGCTGCACCTCATCATCCTTTCTAGTCTCTCAGATATTCAGCCTTTTGCCAATACCTTTTTCAAGATGGTTCTCACAGTGCTTCCACTCTCCGATTGGGATCTATCCTATGTATACCAACCCCTTATCACCCAACAGGTCTGACTGGCTTTCAGGGATCTACATTTCCTCCTGTCAGGGACCCATGACCACTGATCAACAGCTTTCTTAAACATAATGTTTTTATTTAGCAGTTGTAACAAAGAATCTGAGAAAAAAAAGGTTATTAAAACAATAAACAGCCTGTACATACGTTAAATAGAGCTAACTGGGAAACAAGTTACTGGATGTATACCAGAGAGACTATACAAGCCTGCAACACCACAATTCTTCTAAAAACCTGATGTACATGGACTTTCAAATTGTATGTATTTGATTGCTTTAATCTTTTAACATTTCTCTTATTGTTTGTTTTCCTTTTTATAATAAACCTTTAGTTTTAGTTACTAAAGGATTGGCTGGCAGTATGGTATTTTGGGTAAGATCCAAACTTATAGTGAACTGGTACTGTGGCTAGTCCTTTGGGATCAGAGGGAATCTTCTGAGTAAGGAGTATAGAGTTTAAAAGACTCGTCTCTTTACTGCACCTAGTGGCAGTTTGGGAGCCAGAGACTGAAATGCAGTAAAGGGGGCTGTGTGTATTTGCACAGTGGCTTCCTGATAACCAGTGTGGGGGAATCAGAAGCACTGTTTGTGGCTGGTTGGGAAGTCTGACTTTAGTGTCACCCACCAGAGCTGGGAGAATTTACTCTCTTTTTACAGCCTGCTCTGACCCTGGCATTATCAGTGGGCTACCCTAGGCATGGATGGGTCACAAATACCATTAGGGCATTCACCTAGGCTGTAGGAAACTCACCTTTTTGTTCCTGCCCTGAATCAGGCAGAGCAGGAGCATGAACCTAGGTCTCACACATCACTTCCCTAACCACCAGGTTATTGAGAAATCCCTGTCTCTCTCTCTGTTTTTTGACAAAGTTTCCTTGAAATGGATAAATTTCTAAGAAAAACATTTTCTGGTTTGTCAAATCATTTTCTGACTTCCCCTCCCATCACCCCCAAAAAAAAGTTTTGTCAAAAAATTCCTGCTCAGCTCCAATATTTAGTCCAATCTAAATTTATGCTTCATCACAAACTAAGTTTGATAGGATTTCCTCATAAGTTACAGGAACAGACCTGAACTAAAAGTGAGCTTGTCTACACAGTACAGCAGGGTGTGATTTCTAAAGAGCACCAGTGTGGTGCACACCAGTTGGTCCATGTAGACCCTGCTGTTCCTTAGTTCCTTTTAGTTCATGCCTGCAGGGTCTACATGGGCCAGCTAGTGTGAAACACATTGGTACACTTTAGATATCACATTGTTTTAGTGTGAATTGCTGTGCTATGTAGACATGCCCCTACATTGTCCTAGCCATCCCAGGTACCTCTGTATGTCTGTCGGTCATTTCCTCTTGTTCAAAGGCTGGTTTAGATGGCCTCATGCAAGCTGGCTAGGACAATTAAGACAACTCTCTGGCACTTTCTCTTAAAGACTCTTAAGTGCTAGCTGTTAGGAAACTATTATAAAGGACCTCCTTCCTCTTTCCTTAGATGGATCAGCTCTGCTACTCAGTCAGATTGCAGGAGTGAAATATGCACTCCCAGTTTATGGTACAGACACACCATATTAGTGATTGACCTAGACACAGTATTAATAATAGCCAAGTCCTTCATATTTATCTCAAAGGCCATGAAAGGGAAAAAGACTCCTTTCAGTCCTCAACCACTGAATAACCAGACAGAATCCTATGGTCCTATTTGAACTGAAGTATAAAAAAATGGTGAAATAATTCTCAGTAGCGGAGGAAGGATGAAATGATGACATAACAAGATATTGCTGCCGTCAGCAAAGAGAAAATGTTTTCTTTTCTCAGACTCTTCATGCTACCTTACAAATAGAATCAATAACTTAATATATCTCACTCAGAAACCAAGAGAAAATGACATTTGCTGAGCTGTGTTGACTGTCTGGGTGAAATGGCCAACCAGGGACACAGGAGAAATACTATTAAATTTAGCCAAGATATCTATCATAAGGAACAAACGTAAGCAGGAGGAATGGACAGTTCACAGACATGAACCAAATTCAAGTGAGCCACTGCTTTGTCACAGATGAAGTTCTTCTATGAGCCAGATTTAGGACTATTATCAGCTAGCACAAATCAGTACGCTGTCACATCAGCTAAGGATTACGAATACACGTGTATTGCTCAAGTTGAACAGGTGAGTGGTGGAGTATGCAAACCCAACACAGGCCTGGTGAGCGTTAACGAACTACTCGGAGTTCAAGCAGTCCTGATCCTCCTCCTGGTCCCAGAGCTTATGTTCCTGAATCAGTTAGGCCCTTCTGAAGATGCCAATTTGAAGGGTTAATTTAAGGGGTGAGCCTGGGAATGAAATGCAGGGCAATCATACACTACGTATATTGAAGCCTGAGAATGTGAACATTTTTCCAGTCAGCCTGTTCTAAGAGGTACTGAACACCTCAAACTCTCATTGAAACAGCTAAAGGTTTGGGTGCTGGGATCAGTCAAGATCAAACCCAGTTTGAGGAAGTTATAGGGAAGAAAACAAACAAACAAAATGCATTGCAAGGGTTAAAAAGACATGTTATATTATTCATTCAGTGAATTCATTCTTACGTAATTAATATAAAAATTATGACCCTCTCCACTTCAGATATCTTGTCATTCAGGATTCCATTGTAATACATACCACAGAAAGTGTATGCAGTTTTACTGCAGCCATGTTGGTCCCAGGATATTAGAGACACAAAAGGAAAGTGAGGGAATATCTGTTATTGGACCAACTTCTTTGGGTGAAAGAGACAATCTTTCCTAGCTTGTCAGCTACACAGAGCTGAAGAAGAGCTCTGTGTAAGCTCAAAAACTTCTCTCTCACCAAAAGAAGTTGATTCAGTAAAAAATATTGACTCACCCCCTTGTCTTTCTAAAACCACGGAAATGAATGGGTACCCTAGATTTAGATTAGCAAAGAGAACTTTCAGCACCCACTTTAAAGAAGCAAGAAAACAAAATCAGACTATCAAGTTGAGCTGGTTGGGAATTTCAAAAGAATATTTTTCTGTTGAAAAATGCCCATTTGTTGAAACGGAAATATTTTGGTAGTAAAGATCAATTGTGATGAATTTCCTCTTTTGAAAAAATGTTTAATAAAAAGTTTTGAAAGGTCAACTTAAGCATTTTCAAAATAAAATATTTTATTTGAAATGGCTTTTGGTTTAAAAAAACAAAATTACAGTAAAAATGGAAATAATTAAAAAGGTCAAAATAGAAATGAAACATTTCAAAATTCCCAAAATAAAATGTTTCATTTGTTCTGAACTTAATTTTTTTTTCACGTTTGGTAAAAGAATTTCAGATTTTGATAGGAAACCTTTTCAGAACCTTTTATATTTTCTTTGGATAGGAAAACAAAATTCCAGCTGTGTTGTTGAGCTCACCAGTTATGAGGCTGGGGTAAAGATGAAGTCTCAAACTTTTGATGGTCAGTGTTATCTGCCTCCTCACCTGATACAAACAGAAAGTCAGCTGTCAGGTGAAGTACGTGCAGGAAAACAGCCTGATTAAAATGGGATGCCAGAAACCACAGAAATGCATTTGAAAATAAAAAGAAAACCTACCAGAATATGACAGACATTAAAAATGCAGAAATAGGGAAAACCAGTATAATCCAGACCATCTACCTTCATCAAAACAACTTGTCTGTTGTATTCTCAACTGCTTATTTGGTAGAGAAAAACAACAGCAAATTGTTTAAATTAAAGTAAAATTTTCTCTGTAGAAAACAGAGCTTTTTGCTAGCATTAATGCTTTTAACGGATTCCAGCCTCCTTCCTTCAATCATGTGTCTGCATGGTGTAAACATATATATAAACCAACTACAGTGCTTCTACCTCAAAGAAAAGCATTCTCTGAATTATAGCCAAAATTGATTCTGAGGGAGATCGGTAGAGAAGGAGTGTATATAACACAACTATGCCACACAATACACAGTAAAGACTTAATTGACTATTTGAAGACAGAAATCTTCCCAAGCCCCCAACTGTGGCTGTGGGTAAAAACACAGCTGGAAGTGTTTCATGGCTATTACTTGTTAAATTAGAAACAACAGCAATAATCTGCTTAAGGCTGGGATTTTCAAGGGAGTTTAAGGGCATTAGGAACGAGGGAATGGATTTATAAAGGAATTTAGGCATGGAGACACTGTGCATCATCAAGCCTAACTTTTATGTGTCTAGAAAATCACAGGGATTCACAAAGCCTGAGTTTGGTGCCTAGGTCCCTTGCCAATGAATGGGGATGGACAGGTGTCTCAGAATGGGATTCACAAAAATGATATACTAGGCGGCTCCTCACCTAAAGTAGCCACTGAGAGATGCCAAGCCTGAGAGTGGTGTGCTAAGATCTGCCTCAATCTCAGAGATAGGTGCTGAAGTCCTGTCTGAGGGGAGGCACTTCCCTCCACTTGGGATTCTTAGCTGCAGATCCTCTCTTGGGATTAGGTGCCTGTGCCTTTTTTGTGAAGAAGAGGAGGACATATAACTTTTAGGCCAGTGACTTTTTAAAATTATTTAGCCACAGTGGAACAGCTTCATCAGGAAACAGTGAGGGAGCTCTACTTCACCATAGCCTACATCCAAGTGGTTATGGAACTCACCTGAGACATGGGAGACCCTTATTCAAGCTTTTTCTCCCTCTCAGGTAAAGAGAGGACTCAAACTGGGGTTCTCCCACCTTCCTGGTGAGTACTTCAAATCCAGGCTAAAAGTTATGAACATGGTGTTATGTCATTCCCTTGCCCCCCCCATGGTCATTTTGTGTAAGCTCATCTATATGGTCCTCATCCAATAAGCATGTCTGAGCACATTTACCTGGTTAGGATCCACAGGTGAGTTATGTAGAGGACTGCCTGGCTTCCACTGATTCACGCATTGCTCTGGGATGTAAGCCTCCAGATATCCAGCATGAGGCTGCAGCACACATGCTCGGAGGAAGAAACATAGGCATCTAAGGAACTTTTAATGCAAAAATTCAAGTGTTGAATGAGTTGATGGGAATTAGGCACCTAAATACCTTTGAAGATCTGGACATACGTGTCCAAAGCCTGTTGAAATTCTGTGTGAATTAGACTCCTAACAGCCTTAGGATCCCTTCACAATCCCAGCCTTAAACACAATGGCCCTGATTCTGCAACTTGTTGCATGTGGCAGATGGCACTGCATAACTTTATATATAAATATATATAAAAAATTAATTGAACCTTTCCTATATCTTCCACACTTGATTGGAATCTCCATTAATTTGGGACTTACAGGACACAGTTAGTTCTGTTCAACCCCTGGCTAACGAGATTTATGTTCAGGTGACAGCATCTAGACCTTCCTCTTAGGCCTAATAGACTGGGGTATAAACCCAATTTATCAAATCCCATTTGAATGGAAAACGAGACATTTAACATACATTCTACTATTCACAAGGCCAGGAATATGGAATAGAGTATGGACATAGTATGTATGGACCAGTATGGACTAGACTGGGGCTCAATATACTTACCTACCTGGCATCATATCCACTTCTTGAAACTCTGCTCCAAAAATCAGCTCTGTTTTTCAAAGATTTAGTTAAAGTTCCCTTCCTCTGCTCCCAAGGCACTAAGGATTCATAAAGAATTAGCTAGGATAATATTAAGATAACAGTGTCATTTGTGCAAAGGAATTGAAACTCCATGACACCCAAATGCCGTTCCTTCAAAGACTTAAATAAACTTTATTGGAGACTGCTCACTCTATGTAAAGTTAAGCAAATGAATGTTTCTTTATAGGCCTTGGGCCTCACAGACTTTCCTTCATATCATGTCATGGCAGATGGGGGGGTTGCCACAGAACTGGCAGTGGGTTTGGTTCATGGAAACCTGTTCTATTCAAGACCAGCACAATCACACACAGGCCTTGTGCCTTTCCTGATGCTATTCTGGTGGAAACCCACTAATACTGCATAGTGGTTTGTATGTTTGATACTTAGTGGGTGTAGGAAAATCTAAATGTGTGTCATTTACATGTCAAGGGACAGAAAGAGTGCCATGGAGTAAGTAGGGAAAACAATTTAAAGGGAGATGTAAGAAAATGAACGCTAAAGAAGCAGTGCAACATGCTTCAATTCCCCCAGGTTATTGAACTCAGTGCAGGAATTTACTGGGTGAAATTCTACGAGCTGTGTTATGTAGGGTCGGATGAGATGATCATAAGGTCCCTACAGGTCTTAAAATCTATTAATTTAGAGCTTGTTACATTCTTCTTACAGATTCTTCTTTGGCAGATTTAAGGTGACACATTAGATTTAAAATGAAACTATACTTCAACAAATATTAGCTTAAATCCCAATTGTTCAAGGTAAAAAGGGATTAAGGGAAAACATGTTCTGCAGTGCTTTTTGCTGCTTCTCCCTTTGGAAGCATTGTAGATTCCAGTTAGAACCCAGAACCTGAGCACACGCCCATAGGGCCATGGCTTATTGCTGGCCACATTGGTGAGCACTTGGACCTGATCCAAAGCCTGTTGAAGTCAATAGCTAGACTCTGATTAGCTTTAATGGAATCAGATCCGAAGGGAATGTCTACACAGCAATTAAACACCCAGAGCTGGCCCAGGTTGGAGCTCAGGCTGGGGTGGTGTCTGAGGTGGTGGCGGTGGTCCCACAGCCCAGGCACCAGTCGAAGTCCAAATGTCAACAGAGCAATTTTTAGCCCAACAACCAGAGCCCCTCAAGCCTGAGTCAGCTGATTTGGCCAGTTTCAGCTGTGTTGTGGGTCCTTTATTCCAGTGTACACATACCCTAAACCCACACCTTGCGTGGTTGCTATTTGGAAGATTAGAAAGATGTTGCCTGTTGCTTTTACCCCTACAGCACAATTGTACAAAATGACACAATGTTGTCCAGAGTGCGACATTGAGAGAGACTGGCCCAGAAATAATACACACTATTGTAGTGATTTATTTCAAAATCACATCAGTGTTCAGGTTATTCAGAATGAAAAATAACAGTCTTGAAAAGCAGAACTCCTAACGTGCCATGGTCAGTGTTGTGCAAATTACTTTAAATCTACAATCTAACAAGCTGACTCTCACAATAATTATTTGTGTACTGTTTTGATGGAGGTTTTTGCTGAAGTTTGCTTTCTTAAATGTATTCTGTAACAGCATCTGAAGATGCAAGGAACAGTTAAGTGCAAATGCAGATTTATTGGAATTGGCAAGCTTTTTGACTGTGAAATAGTTAGCTCAAAAGCAAATCCTTTCTTCAGCATTATTGTCAATCAGTCAACAGGGGAAATGATCCAAGCCATTGTTTGCCTTAAATGAACATCTTTTAGAAGTGCATTGAAAAACAATTGGTTTTAAGAATTTCTGCTAGCATAAAACAGCATCCCTGAAACAATGTCACAACTATTCAGAACCACAATGGGCAATGAATAAAAGTAAGAAAAACGTGAAACAAGGCAGCATTTGAGTGATGAGTTAAGAAAACTTCTTTACGGGCTGATTATAAAAATGCATGTAGACTTTAACTTACAATAACAATCCTTATTACATCTGTCCCAAAATATGAACCAGATGTGAATTTCTCTAAATATCATTGCATAGTGCAATTTTCAGCCACTTCATCTTTTAAGTATGTTACTGGGAAAACTTTTAGTTACTGAATCAGAATAATCTGCTACATTTGCCAGCATAAAGGTTATTCAAATTAATTTTTAATGTAAGTGAATTTAGAACTGGAAAAAATAGTACTTTTTAGTTTTCTATATTTGAGTTCTTCTACATATTACAAATGATTTTTTTTTTAAATATACATAGACTTTAGAAAAATCTGGGACAAAGATTCATATGGTAAACTAATAAAAAAGTTTAAAAGATGTCATCCAGGTAAAAAAACATGGCTATATGGATACTGAAACTACAAATGTACCAAAAAGAGAGAGTAATCTTGAAAGCTATTTGGGAAATATTTTTCCCCATCTGTGAAAAATTTCAGTGAAACCCAGATTTTTGGAGGTTTTGTTGACAAACCAAAAATGGAAAGATTTTTGGTTTTCAGAAACTTTCATTTATTTTGTTTTGTTTTGTTTTTTGGATAAAAACAGCCATTTTTTCCTTTAGAGAAAACGACTTCTTTTACTGAGAAAACATTGAAGGACATTTTTTGATCAATTCATAATCTAGTGATCTAGCACAGAATTTCTCAATAAGTGGTCTGTGGGCCAGTGCCTGTCCCTGGGATCTCCCTGACAGAGTTTAGGAAGGCAGCAGCCGTCAGTTAACAGTGGCCAGATTCTGCCACTTTTACTTAAAATGAATAGTACCTCACTCTAATAACAGGCACACTTATTTCCATGTATAATATCCTCTCTGTGGGGCAGCCAGTACAGGGTGGTATTACTCACTCATAAACACAAAGCACCTGGACCCAGGCTTGCCCAAATTTTTTGGGTGTCCTGATCTACATTTTTGGTTAAAGCTCCTGTCTAATGTCAACTGAGATTCTGTACTATTAAATAATTTCATAAATTACCTTGACTAATAAGGGTCTGCACTTGTATGGAGTCTTTCAGTGTAGATTCCAAAGAGCTTAACCCATGTCCATAAACTATATTATGTCCATTATACAGATGGAGAAAGTGAGGCACAGGTATGTAAACTGACTTTTGTAGCTCATGCAATGAGTGATTATCGGGGTTGATAATGAACTTCAAGTATGCCCAGAACTTTATCCATATCATTGGACGATTGTGACACTCCAGAAAATAAAGTACATGTGAAGGGAGAATGAAAGAAAAGAGCACAAGATCTCACACTGTGTGAACCCAGGAGGCAATTATGGAAGAGTTGTCAGTGGAGGTGGGAGGCAGAAAATAATCAGGAGAAAAAAGAAGAGGTTCAGGTTTGAAGATAGTGTGTGTGTAATGGAATTGGGGCATCCCTGAGGAAACGGCACTAAATGCAGACAGAGGGGGAATAAAGAGTTTGAGGTCATAGTAGAACAGTATATTTGGGAGTCAGCATAGAAGTGGTTGAAATCATGAGAGGAGTAAAGTTCAGCAAAAGAGAGAGATTAGGTTGAGATAATATGGCCCCTGAGGGACACAGACACTTATCGGAATATGGTGTGTGTGTAGTGGGGGGAAAAGAGCTATTATGGGAGACACTGAAGGTGAGATTCTGGTAGGAAGAGAGCCAAAAGAGCATAGGTTAACAGAGGTTAATTGGTGACAGAAAAGAGAAGAGAGGTGGCAGCAGACAGAGGCTGCAGGTTGAGAACTGCCCTTTGATTTATTGGTAGTTTAGGATTCCCTTTCCTAATTGTTTGACTTTGAAAAAAACAGCAGCATATGTGAGTTCTAACCCTCTGGAAATCCAGCAGAACAAATTCATCCTATGGATTTTCAGTATACCTCTGTAAAACCTGCTACATTCTCCATATTTTATTCCATTGCCAATATATTATTGTTCCTGAAAGATGTTTTGGGCAAGAGGTTGACATTAAGTACCTGCAAGTGCAAATACAGGCTTTGGGAACAAGGGCCCTCAGAGCTAATATTTATTGGAGTTCCATAGGCTTCGACTTCCTAAGTAATTCAGCATACTTTCTTGTTTCAAGGTTCTGCCACATTTTAGACCTATGGTGGCAATGGAATCAGTCTGGCTTTGAAAAGGTCCTACCTTCCCCATTTGAGCCATATATTCAATTCTATAAATCAAAGTCATTTTCTGGGTAGCTATCTCTACGCAATTCCGTGCCAGCTACTAATGGCTACAGTAGTATTTCTAGAATGCCAAAACCAAGCTGGCTGGCTCAGCTTGGATTCCTGACACTGTATGCCTGCTCAGCTCACCACTTGCTCATTCCAGGCATAGATGGTGAAATGCAATGACAGGCACCACTTTAAGCCAATCTCATCTTGTTCTCTCTCTTGCTTTAACCATCTCATCAACCACTAATTCACCCCCTCCAGCATCTTCTCCCATCTTGTGATTTCTTTAACTGCCCTGCTTCCTTCCACTACAAGGTCCTTGGAGTTAAGCTATTTCTAATGAATCTCAGTGAGTCTGCCTCATAATTCAGTTGTTAGTGATGAAGCACACATTGCATACAGCAATAGGAAAATTGCCTTGATCACAAAAAAGAGGCAGTCTATTGTAATTGAGGTAGCAAATGTCCTGGAAAAATATGGGAAATAAATTGTGTACTCTTGTTAAAATGAGTCAATGAGTTATAGAAGTAATTTGATTATTTTTCTTCCTATTGTAACAGAGATCCTTTGATGTAACAAAGTAATAGCATACAAGGAACTAATTGATTAATTTAATTAGGAAGTGCCACAGACCTGGTTGAGTTTCCCCTATTGGACACTCCTGTGTGTTCTTTGCTTGCTGGAACTGGCAGAGTTTAGGCACTGTCCCTGGTTTAGGGCCTCTAGGTCTGCACTCCAGGTGCAGACCTCATTTCTGACACCCCTCTTTGCAGTGGGGACCCCATGACTCCAACTGCCCCCAGTTGCCTAGGCTCTGAACATAGTGTCTTCTCCCTAAGCCTTCCCAGCAGCTCGTGCATATTCCCCTGAATTCCCCAGAAGGTGTAAGCCTTCTGGTCCACAGTTCATCTCTTCAGGAGTATGCAATAGTAAAAGCTAACAGACACACAAACTTTACACAGGATTTTAAACACCATTGCTCTTTAATTAGTAGCATGAGACACACACAGGTATATACAAAATAATAAACACAGATATGAACAATTTCTCCATGTCAACAAGTGGTGGATTTCACATCTATACAGAGGCTGTCCCTGATGCAACAATTTTACAATAACTTCATAGCATCTACTAGACTTCAAAAGTTGCATACAGAGATTCTCCAAATCATCACAGTAGAGTTTTCAAAATGTATTCTAAAATTACTGTATGGCTTAGCTGAGAAAATATGTCAGCTGTCTGTGAAATCTGATGGAGAGATATTTGACTCTTCATGAGTCCTCATATTAGCCACCAAAGGTAGACTTTAAGAATGCATCTTGAATAAAAAGTTATAGGAAAAACAGAGAAGTAGTTTTCTGTCAACCTGGGAAGAGCATTTCCACTGTTGGCTTTGGAATTTGACCAAGTCACCAGAGTCATTCAAATGATTTGACTGACAAAGAATCTTTCCAAGAATGTACCAGATGGAATAACGTTGTTGACCTTCTGGATCTTTGTCTGATTGCTCTAGATATTCTAATTAGAAAAGCAACTGAAGAACCAGACAGACCCTGTGCTGCTGCTACAGAGTTAATGGTGAAACAGAATGGAGCCTTACATTTATTATCAGAAGTTTAATAATTTAACCTGCAGAAAAGCTAGTTGTTTACTGAGAACAGAACTTCAGACTTTTATCTAGTTCTAAGTGATTCTCACCCTTAATCTGAAAATTGGGTATTTTTATTAGGCAGAAGTCGAGGAATCATTCAGGCTGAACACTTCATTCATGACACCAACTGACATTTTAAAATGATGTCTCAGAGTCTAACAAGTTCTTCAATTTTGGCACAGGTACACTGTAGAGAGGTCACATATTGTTTAGAAAAGTTCATCCTCATTACGAGTGGATTTTAAAAAAATCAATAAAATTTTTTTGTAAAAATTTCATAGATGTCTGTTGATTTTTGAAAAAGAAAAAACAAATCCCCTTTGAGTGTGGTCCCTAAGTGTATTCCCCTGTGCATGTGCATGGGCTTCATGCTCCTGAAAACAGAAGATTTTTGCTAGCAGTGTCCATTTGTCTGTTCCTGTTCCCTTCTCCTCCTTGTGCTCCAAACTAAGGGCATAAGGAGCAGTGTGGACTGACGACCTATCCACTTCCTTTCTACTGCTCATGGTCTGAGACAGAATGCTTCAGTGTTCAAAATGTTTTTGACTTTCTTCAATAGTTTATCTGTAAATAACTGTAAATAGTCATTTTATTTTTTTCTATTTTTAGATAGGATAAGTTTAGGTCCTGTGATCCCACCATCTGTTTAACCCCCACTCCATATAGGGTGATTAGTATGCACAAGATCCTTGTATAATTGCTTCCCCCCCCTGTCCCTAGCACTACCCACTCAACGATGACCATCTAACATGCCTCTACTGCCTTGGGGAAGCTCATGTCCTCTTGAAGTGCAGCATTTGCCTAGACTTCCTTAGTAGAACTGTCAAGCCCATGAATAAAGCTGTGAAGATCTCTTTTGGATCACATGATGAGGCCCCTATGCTAAGCGGGCCTCCTTAACCACAGTTTGGCCCCTGTCACTGGCATTATTGGGGACCATGGGACCCTACATGCAGTATTCTGAGTTGAAAAGATCCCTTTGGGAATCATGACATCCATCTCCTCTGAGAAAATAACCTGAAGGAACCCATCAGAAACCAAGGGAAGAGAAAGAAGAACTCGAACTGACAGAGCCACTAGTTCTGTTGGGGCTGTCATTATCACCCCCTGATGAGGCAGTTGCATCAGCCTTGCCTTATTCATGGAAACTATCCAGATACCTCTGGAGAAAGTGCAAGAGTCACTTCATAAACTCCTGGACAATCTGTAGAGCGTGTGGCCTAAATAAGTGGCAGTTTCCATCAATTAAGCCAATTTAGAACTTTAGAATTTGGTCTGGCTTAGCCAAGACATATGTGCCTCCACTCCCAAAAAGGACAGAAAAAAATACTTTGTACCAACCAAGGGAACAGAATTTGTATTCACTCAGTCTGCCTCAAACTCCTTAGGAGTTACAGTACCCACTGAAAAAAGAAGGCAACATCAGTCAAGATCCACCCCTTCCAATAAGGATTAGCATTAGGACTTATTCAGGAGGAAGGTTTTCTCTTCAACTAATCTGAAGTTCCACATAGAATTTTGTCAGGCATTAGTGTATAAACACAATCTTCTTAATTATTCCAAATTTGACACAGAGGCCCACTGGTGGTTCACCACCTTGTATGAGTAACTCCTATCAGGCCTGACAATTCACTACACTTAACACATTGTTGTCATAGTATTCATCAATAAAGAATATTGTGTGAAGTATGAAATGAAAGCTGGTGACATATTGGTCATTAATATCCTCTTGCAGTGTTTGTGTTAATGCTATATGAAAAATTATATATAACTACTGACACTATGCTGTAAAATCTATAGTTAAATAAAGGGAGAAACTGGTTTTTCCATGCAGGAGGGAAGATAGTTATCTCTGTGAAGTATACATTAAGCATGGTAAAGCCAACACAAAGGGAGCACAACTTATGTATTAAGTCAACAGGAAAAAAAAGGTTGACAGGGGAATGTGAACTTAACATGGCACCAGCACTCCAAAGAATGAGCCCTGGTGGACAGGAGTCTTATTTGGAGTGCACTTCAAAAAGTTATATTTCAAAGTTTGACTGGATTATAAAAGGAAGGAAGAACCCCTTTGTTATCCAATTCACTGAAGAACACCTTTGGCAGAAGAGGGTGACTTGTGAAGAAACTGGTATTGGATTAATTAAAAACCTACAAAGTCTGCTGAAGGACAGTAAGGGTGAGACCCTACTTTAAACCAGGGCTGCAACATGTTCAGATTTAGTCTCTAGAAAGAAAGTTGTACTTTTGTTTTATTCATAACCATTTCTGTTTCCATTATTCTTATTCAACAGTCTCTTGAATCTTTGAATCTCTGTTCTTTTTTAGTCAATTTACATTTGTTGTCATCAGATATTACAATGCTGGGTTATCATAAAGGACCTGATCTTGAGCTGGCTTCCCTCCGCCTGACAACCTTGTATTTTGGTGGGCATCAAACTGATAAAGGACATGTTCAGAAGCAGTTCAGACCATCCTTAAAAGTAGTAGAAAGGAGTCCACTAAACAGTGCTACACAGTTGAGTGGAAAAGATTTTTGGTGTGGTGTCACCATTGCCAGATATCCCCAGAGGACTCTGAAATCCCCATCATATTGGAATATCATCTTTCCCTTTTCCTCCCTATGTAGAATTGTGGAATGGTTGTCCATCGGATGATAACAGGCACTGATAGCCACTATCTGAGAGCACGTTTTTTGAAAGGTCTGATCAGGACCTTCCCTCCCATCAAGAGGCATACTCTGACAGCAGACCTCAATTTGGTCCTTTCAGTTTAACAAGGTTTCCTTTTGAATCTCTGACCTCATGTCCTTTGTGACACCCTGAACCCCCATGGTCACCCTTGTAGTGTAATTGTGTATTGTTTAATGCAAAGTATGTCATGTAAGATGTTCTTGGAATGCTCATGATGTACTGAGCACTATTGTTATAATAATATATTTGTTCCAATGTTATGTGTATGGCTAGGGGGCGTCACTGTGTAATATTCCCAAAGATGTGTCCTCATGGCTAAAAACATATCCAGGAAAAACTCTTCAGAAGCAGAGGGGCAGTTCACACCTCAATAAGGTGTGTGTAGAACAAACCCAGTACAGCTTTCCATGAACAAAGGGGACTGGCTTGGGCATAAACAGGGGATTACCTAAAGTCACCTCTCTTCCCTGGGACAGCTTGGAACCATGATGAGGTAATGCTCCCTGACTCAGGACATGGATGAGTCCACATAAGAATGTAGTTTGTCACCTGATGCTAAGGGGGGCGCAAAGCCTCATGGGGGAGAAGGAACATTATAAAAAAGGGAGACGTTTGCCATGCTCTCTCTATCTCTTCCACCTCCACCTACAAACACCACCAAGCAACTGAAGTGCTGACCATAGGGGAGAGCCTGGCTGACAGGAAACCAGCCAGCCTGTGGTGAGAAACATCCAAGTTTGTAAGATAGCTGAAAGTGTTCAGCTTAGTTTCGAATGCGTTTCGCTTTTGTTTCTTCTTGACCAAATCTGACTTGATATCTTTTGACTTATAATCACTTAAAATTCTTCAGTAGTTAATACATTTGTTTGTTTGTTTTATCTAAAGCCGTGTGTTTGGTTTGAAGTGTGTGGGAGACTTCACTGGGAACAAGAAGTCTGGTGCATATCAATTTCTTTGTTAAATTGACGAACTCATATGAGCTTACACTATTCAGTGGTCAGCACTGAACTTTGTAAGATGGAGGTTCCTAGGGTTGCACTTGAGAGTAGTGGGTAATAGTCATTCTTCTGTAAAATCCAAAGAGTGGCTGACAAGAAGCACTCACTCAGTTAAGATGAACTTGCTTTCTGGTGTCTGTGGATGGACAATCCTCCGTAGGACGAAGTTTCTCTAAGACTTCACCTTAAGTTTACTCCGAAAGTAATCTAAGATTTCCATTTAAATCAGATAATTCACTTACCTGTCTTCTTCCCAAAACCACATCACCAGTAAGGACAGGAGATTTTCACCTCTAGATGTCCATTGGGCTTTAACATTCTACTTACAAAGAACAATTTTTTTTTAAATTGTCTAGATTCTTGGTCTCCTTTGTTGAGCAGATGACAGAAGAAGCTAGGGACTTTTCCAAGGACTTTCTAAGTGAATTTCAGGCTGCATTTCTGCTTTGTTGTGAGTTTAACAGACACCTCTTCTCCACAAAGTGTCAGAGCTCACTCAACTCCAGCAATGGTGAGAGCCTCACTTCAGGATGTTCCTCTAACAGAATTCTGTAAAGCAGCATCATGGAGTTCTGTCCATACTTTCCTGAGATATTGTTCCCAGGTGCAAGCTTCTGTAGCTGGCACCTCTTTTGGCACAGCAGTCCTCCAGTCATTGGTACCACAGAGGTCCTTGTCTCCTCCTCCTCAATGAATACTGCTTGCCAGCCCCACACAGTGGAAAACACATAGGGACTTTTACATGAGGAAGAGAGAGAGGTTACTTATTTTGGACAGTAACTGGAGTTCCTTGAGATTTGTGTTGCCTATCTGTATTCCACTACCCATCTTCATTCCCTTCTGCCCTGGATCCTTTACACACACTCTGTGATTCAGAAGGAACGGGGCAGGTGATACATCCACACTGTGCCTTAGGCCCTACGTTCAGAGCACAGGGAGGAGGAAGGTGCATGCACAGACTCAGGGACACTGCTGCAAATATCTTCTGGTTTCTGGTACATGGAGCACATGTGCACCTCCAGTGGAATAAAATAGGGGCCTCACAGCTCAAAGAACTCCAATCACTTTTTCAAAGTAAGTAACCTAGGGAGAAACCTCCCTTTTTCATTTCTCAAAACTACCTCATCAAATTTGTTTATAAAACTATTGTTTTTCAAAATCACCAGGTTTTTAAAATTGAAATGTTCTGACTTTGAAAGGTCCCAGCATGTGAATAGGGCTGACCAATTAAAAACATCAATAAAAAATGAAAATTATACTGGGGGGGAGGGGGAAGGAAGGAGGGGAAGACAAAGAAAAGTGTAATGTTTTGAAAAAAGGAAAAATTGGAAAATGAAAAAGGTTTTGTGAAAGTTTCTGTTTTCAAAAAGCTATCATATTTAGAGAAACAGCTCTGTTATGTTCCCCCTTATGCTAGGGAGCACATGGAGCACTTTGTGGATTTGTTGCACCATTCATCTGTTTGTGGATTCAATCTCAGTTTCAAAGTATGAATTCCCTCCCTCTCAATCCCAAATTTATACAATTAACTCCAAAGGGGTAATTAAGCCAGATCTAGAAATGGCCTTCCCACTGGGAGAGTAACAAAGGCCATGCAACTTACAGAAGACCTATCCTATTTTCTTGGATACTCTCGATGTTTTGTGGAAGAGCAACCAGCCAATATGAAGTCCATGAGTGGTCTTTTAGAAAAATATAGTTGAGTCCGAGATGTTTAATATCAAAGAAGGATCAAGTCAGATATAAACGGGAAATGGATCATTGAATTCCAAACAGCTTTCACCCTCATAATGGAGTTGACATGTGTTCCTATTTTGGCTTTATCCAGCTGGAAATTGCCATATATTCTGAACATAGATGAAAATCATAAAGGACTCAATAATGCCTTATAACAGTGGCAAGATTCTCTTCAAGTTAGTGTATATGTCAACACTGGGTCTTCAAGTGTGAAAGGAACTATTAAGTACATAAGTTACAATTTCAAACCATCAAAATGGGCAGTTCAGACAAGTTTCATGATTATCTCTATGCACCAACCCAATGACTTATATTGATTTCAGCTAACCTGGATGTCACTGCTGGCCTCTCTGACACAGTCAGATTTTTGCTTTAGCTACAAAGTTGGGAAACTAGAGATATGGATGAACTCTGAAAGAACTCATAGACCTTTCAGAAAGGATCCTGCCTAAGTAACAGAAAGCTCAGTTTGTGATTGGAATGAGCCAAACCCTGGTCTAGGCTGCATTATTTCCTTAAAGGCCTCTCCAAATAACATTTATCAAGTGCACAGATATCCCTGAAGCAGGAACTTCTGTCCTTGAGCTGCAAGGATTATGATAGTTCCCTGAATATTAAAATCCAGCAGATAGACCCGAAATACATCTTTTGCAAAATGTGTCACAGAGAAATTGCAGCCTTTATATTTTTAATTTAAATCATTTCAGGATTTTTGTCACTTACTTTAATAAACTTTTTAATATCGGTAAGTTGACGGGTTTTAATTTGTGAAGTTTGGTGTGTGTGTTTTTTAAGACAAATGCAACCAATTTAACTTAACACTAATAAAATTTAATTAATATTTACCTTGTAAACATATATGCCCCTCCCAAAAAAATCTAAAATTACAAGTTGAGTCAAATAGGAACCAGATTAATACATCTAAGCCATTGTGTTTCATTATCTAGAGCTACAGTCATATTTATAGAGGGCAGCTGACATATATGCACAAGAACAGCATAACATTTTGTAAATAAAGCAACATATAAATATAGTCTAGACCCTTGAATATTAGATGAAACTGTACATTTAATAGAAAGTACTGCACAGGGCATTACATAGTGTAAATAACATGCGTGGCTATTTGAACCTTGGTCACCGTCACAATAGAAATCAGGATGTTGTTACACGAGACATTATGACAGTACTTTCCAAAGCAGTCAAATATCGCAAATGAAATGAAAACTATGCTGGTCCCTCTCTTTATAGACACCACAGCGCCTGATTCCAAAGCAATGAAAGGGGACTTGCAACACTATTTGATTATGTTGCGAGTATATAAACAAATCACATAATAGAAAAGTTAGATTGGAAGGGACCATGAGTGGTTACTTAGTCCAGCCTCCTTTGCTAAGGCAGTACCAAGTAAACCTTGGACAAACATGTCAGGATTCCACAACCTCTCTTGATAACCTATTACAGTACGTAACTATCTCTGTCATTAGAAAGTTTTTTCCGGATATTTAACCTAAATCTCCCTTGCTGTAGATTAAGCCCATTACTTCTGTCCTACTTTCAGTGACAATGCAGAACAATTGATTAGCATCCTCTTTATAACAGCCCTTAACATATTTGAAGGCTGGTATCAGGTCCCCGCATCAGTCATCTTGTCTCAAGACTAAGCAGGCCCACTTTTTTAACATGTCCTCCAAGGTCAGGTTTTCTAAACCTCCCAGAACTTTTGTTGCTCTTCTTTGGACTCTCTCCAATGTCCACATCTTTCTTAAAGTGTGACATTGCAAACTGGATACAAGACTCCAGCTAAGGCCTTGCCAATAGAGCAAGACGATTACTGCCCATTTCTCATAAAGAGCACTCCTATTAATACGTCTCAGAATGATATTAACCTTTTTCAGCGGCGTCACATTGTTGGCTCATGTTCAATTTGTGATCCACTAACCCCAGATACATTCAGTATTACTGCTGCCCAGCCAGTTATCTCTCCTTTTATATTTGTGCATTTGGCTTTTCTTTCCTAAGTGTAGTAATTACACTGTGTTGATTTCAGACGAGTTCTCCAGTTTACCAAGTTCATTTTGACTTCTGAGCTTGTCCTCAAAAGTGCTTGCAAACCCTTCCATCTTGATGTGATCTGCAAATGTTATAACCACACTTTCCATTCCATTATCCAAGTTATTAAAGAACATATTGACAAGTACAGGACCTAAGACAGACATCTGTGGAACACAACTAGATACAACCTCCCATTTTGACAGTGAACCATTGATAACTACTTTTTTAATATGGTTTTTCAAGCAGTTGTGCACCCATTTTATAGTTATTTAATCTAGATCACATTTCTCCAGTTTGTTTATGAGACTGTCATGTGGGACAGGATCAAAAGCTTTACTGATATCAACATATATCATGTATACTGATTCCTCCTATCCATTAGGCCAGTAATTCTGTCAAAGAAGGAAATTAGGTTGGTTTTGCATGATTTGTTCTTCACAAATCCATGATGGTTATCACTTTTAACCCTATTATCCTCTAGGTGCTTACAAATTGATGATTTATAATTTGTTCCAATATCTTTCCAGGATCCAAGTTAGGCTGACTGGTCTGTAAGTCCCTGAGTCTTCTTTGTTTCTCTTTGCCCTTCTTCAGTACTCAGGGACCTCACTCATCCATCATGAGTTCTCAAAGATTATCGCTAATCATTCTGAGATTGCTTCAGCTAGTTCCTTACGTACCCTCAGTTGAATTTTGTCCTGCTGACTTCAATACATTTAACTTATTATTCTTTAACTGTTCTTTCCCTATTCTGTCTTGTGTTCCTTTCCCCTTGTTACCAATATTTTATTGTGTGTTATAACATGTGAACTTGAGAAATGAGTGACTGGAATGTATACTGCTCATCCCTCAAATTTGGCATTTCCTTTTTTTATTACTCTTTCATGAAATTTGACATTTATAAGGAAAATGCCAACTGCTCTTTCAGACACACAATAGGGTTCAGTGTTAGTGATTACTGTTTATAGTGATCATCTGGCTATATGGAAAATCCTAATTTCCCAAAAAACATTTCCTACTGTTTCCAGTGTGTTTGCCTGTCATTTACAGTGATCACAGAATATTTGGATTTCAGGATCAGATTAGAAATTTTAGCTTTTATTTTCTTTACTGTTTCCATTGGTAAAAAAGAATTTCAGACCTTTTTGAATACTTCCCTCTCAACTGCAGGCAAGAATGTTGCGGTCTGCATGAGTGGCAATAAGATCCAATCACAACCAGCTTGACCTGCCACTAAAATGCCTGACAGAATTTATTTTGTCCTGGCAAGATAGAGGTAATGTTTCTGTGCAAGTATCTGATTTTAAAAACTTTCACTGCTATATGGAGGTTTTATATATCTATCTATCTATATATATTCTGTGGCTATTATTTAAACAATGTGTTGCCCAAATTGATTTTTGCAACAGTTATGTAGTTATGCTTTTTTTTCCCAAGCTGAGAGGTCCTATTTTGAAAAGCAAAGTGTTGGTTCTGGGGAAATGGATATGATTTTCCTGTGCCTAGCGTAATCTATGTGAAAGCAGGGTGTATTTTCTTCAGTGCCAGTTTGCTATGGGAAGCATAAAAAATATGTTGCAAGCTAAAATCTTATCAATAAAAGCCAGTGTCTCCAATCTACATAATGATTTGGTTTGGGAGCTTGAGTTTAGAAGATATGCTTGGGTATAGAGAGCTCTCTAATTGGTGATCCATCAGAAGAGAAAATTCTTCCTTTCAAAGAATAAGTTACACATTCCCAGCTCAGTCGTAATTTTCTTTCCTTGAACACAAATTTTTTTGGGGGGAGGTGGTGATAAAAGGTAGACGTAACTCATTTTCCCTCTAACTTTTCCTTTCCTCACTAAATCACAGCCCTGTTGTAGGTGCTAGAGCCTAAAGTGGAGGGACTGCAGAAATGGGAATCTGCACTGATTTCAGCATGATAAACTGTGGAAAATCTATTTTGAAAATACTGCTACCATTGCACTGCCAGTGAGTATCCACCTACTACTTGAGAGCCATGAGGCGATCTAAGAACGGAATTGTTCCTTCAGCATTTCAACAACCATGTTGTTAAAATTATGTGCAGACTTTTCTGTACAGAAATCAGATGCAGCTGATATGTTTCTATGTAGAAAACCACATCCAAACCAGTAATTTAATGTGAACAACAATCTTGAAATCTCAATAGTTCATTGTGATGTGCACCCATCCCCGCATTAGTGTCCTTGGTTCCTCAAGCGTCCATCCTTCAATTTATCAACAGGCAATGCGTCTGATTAACAACTACATGTGGCCTGAGTCTGCATTTATTATGATGAGCTCTAATCCTCACCCTAAGAGAAGCTGCCCACAGACAATTACTATCAGCAAAAGGAGTAATGATTTTTGAAGTTATCTCTATAAATGACTCAGAATTGCTCATTCCCTAATTTCCTGTTACAATCAAAAAGTCAGATGTAATCTTGCACTGTGTGTTTGTGTTTTCCTAATAAATATCCGAAAGTGGCTAGATTCCAGATCTCCCTTCTTTGGTTAGTAGATTATATAAACCCGATAGAAGAAAAACAAAGATCTAGTGGTTATTGACAACTATATTCTGTGCTCAAATAGTGGATTTTACTTCTTGAGTTAATATTTAGGAAAAGCCTAAAATACTGATGTCAATTTTCTGTAAGTTCTAGTGATGCGTTCCCTCCGTGTAAGGTGGTTGATTATGCCTGATCTCAAGAATGAGATTCTCTGAACTGTATTGTAAACAACTGAAGATATTTTTATGGCATTTTATACTGATGCAGAGATCATGTGAGGTGGAGTCTTTTTTACTTGCTGAAGGTTTGTTCCAAATTAAATATAGGCAGATAAATAGAGTTAAAGATGTTCAAGCTATAGGAAATAGTTTCCTGAAATTAATGACAAGGATATGGAAACAAACAGGTGTCTTACCCTTACCATATGTGGAAAGTAGAGGGGAAGAAAAGGTTTAAGAAGTATTAAACTCAGGAACAAAGCTGAGACAATGAAAACCAGGAAATGGAGAAACACAGAAGAGGAAAGAACAAGAAGAAACAGGTAGGATTTTGTTTTCCACTTTCTATACTGGTGGAAGAAACTTAAATAACTTAAAAACATGGTATTTCATTCTGACCAAAAATTGAAATGCCCAGGTGCTCTCAGCTTCATAGAGGAAGAAATAATCCTCTAAGCAATCCCTGACATTTTTCAAACAGCTCAAAACAAAATAGCCAACAAAATTACTTTGGCCTTTGCAAGTTGCTAAAAAATGCTCTACATCAAACAGCAAGAGCCCTTTGACCTTCCCACTTGTAGCCAGTGTTTTTTGATAAAAGCCAGTGTGATCAAACTCAGTGAGTATCAAGAAAGACCTTTATAAGTCCATCAGAATCAGAATAAAATGGTCATATCTGTTTATAGTATTACACCACATAAGAAGCAGAGTTGAATTTATGTCATGGATCAGAGGCATATGATCAGCCCTTTCTTCCCCTGGCTCAAGTGAAAGGCTTAAAGCTGAACAGGGAAATGAAACGAGTGCCCATTGTCCCCTAATATTTGTCTTACCAACTGAACACCTGGTTAACCAGATACATCATAACATCCTGAAACAAAGTCTATATATAGATGGAATATTAGGAAAAAAACTACTTATAGATACATGATCTCACTAAACCACATACATCAGAACCAATTGCCTTTCAGATTATACAAGATTTCCTCAGCCCTTCTGGTTACCAAATGAAAAAGACAGAGGTGAAAATAATGAGAGGGCATCCTCCAACCTCCCCCTGGGAATCCAGAGTCTTGTATCTAGCCTATGAAATTTAGAGGGTTCTCAGTGATAACTCCACACATAAGATCGCAATAGGTCAAGAACTCAAAAGGATTTACATAGGTGATGTGTTCTGTTTCTACCAGGTAGAATTGGAATCTTTAAAATTAAATCATCTAAAATTCCTGTTCCTCTTCTGATATCTACCTCCAGCACTTTCAACAGGATTATTAGGCCATCTCATTGGTCTGGCTCTTTCTGTCTTTTTGAATCTCAACTTTCATTTAAAAAAAAAATTAACTTGCTAACCATCTCGGTTGCCAAAAAAAAAAAAAAGCTTCCAAAAATTAACTGAGTCTGACTGATGCAATGATCGTTTCCAGGGTCTGCAGAAAGCCTGAAACAATAACTCAAAGGTGTGAACTACTGTATGCATGTCTATGGGGTGTTACTTCATTTGCCTAATGATAATTTAAATGCCTATTCTTTGGCTGTGGTAGAAGCTGTTTCTCCCTTTGCTGGGAGTTGTCTACGGATTTAGGCAGAGATCACAGAGTTGAGTACATTGAAACATTTCATGTTTTCACAACCATAAGTGCAAGAAACATTTTTATAAATGAAAGCTGAGATTCTGATATCACATAGCTATGGAAGCTGGGGACCTATGTATATATCTGTGCCTTAATCCAGCCTTGAACCTCACTCTGGCAAAGCTATGTTTGCAGAGCATGATTATATTCTGAACATCTAAACAATCTTCTTCAAATGTTGCCTCAATCTGACTATCTCAGGTAGGCAAAGATTGGGAGAGCACCACTACATTTCTTCCCCTCCCCACCCAGCTGGAACTCTGCTAATTCCCAGTTAGATGTTTTCTGAGTCCATGATCTGGCGATGAAGTGCTTTTGTTGTATTTAGTAAAATATTGCCTCTTCCTTATGAGCCTGTGTGACATTCCCCCCTGCAATCTGGACTGGTGTATTGTTGTGTCACCCCAGTCCCTCACTCTTGGAACCCATTTAGCTCTTGCTCTGCTGTGTTAATTACCACTCCTGGGCAGTTCACACACTGCCTCCTGCAAGCAAGCTTCTCTCAAATCAGTGAGTGAGTGTTTTTGTACAGCAACTCATAGGATTGTCCAATAGAATGACTTCAGCAAACACCTCCGGTCCCAGATGCATCCCTAGTGCTGCCTTCTGAACAATGCAAGCTCATAATCAGTTTGTCAGTTTATTAAAGAAATTGATTTGAATCAGCCTTGTTACTTCAAATGGAGCCTTAACACACCTTAAACCACATGCACTGCTTTAGATAAAACAAACAAACAAATTTATTAAGTACAGAAGGTTTTAAGTGGTTATAAGTCAGAGAAAAGCAGGTCAGATTTGATCAAAAGTAAATAAAAGGCAAGTTACATTCTAAATTAAGCTTAACACTTTAATAAACCTTACGGTCTAAAATGCCTCCAGCCAGGCCCCCTCCCTGTGTTCAACACTTCAGTTGCTTTATGTTGTTTATAGATGGGAGCGGAAGAAAGAGAATGCAATTGCAAAATATCTCTCCTTTTTAACAAGTTTCTTCACCTCCCTCCCCAGGGTCAGGTGACGAATAGTGTCCATGTATGGCTCCCTCCATGCCCTGAGTCACATGAGCATCCCCTTATTGATGCTTATGCTACTCCACTGTTCTTGGAAGAGCTGGTTTGTTTTATGCATGCCTTAGTGAGGTGTGAACTACCTCTCTGCTCTTGGAGGGTTTCGCCTGAGTATACTTCAAGCTATGAGACACATACTTGAGGAAGATTACATAGCAAAGCTTTATAACCATACACATGATATTGCTACAGACATATTACTATAACAATTATGATCAGTATGCTTTGAGCATTCCAAAAACATCTTACATGGCATACCTTGGATTAAACAATACACAGTTACACTAGAAGGGTGAACATGAATGACGTACAATCACACCATAAGGGTGCAAATGGGGGTGAAGTATGTCACAGTGTGCTTCACCAAAAGGTGGTGAACAAAGAACGTGCCAGCTGCATCATCTGTTAACTATGAAACACATAGGTGGCTTGGGTCTTTTAGGAAGATGCACAAACTCCTAATAGTGCACACAGGGCATGTTCCAGTGCCAATTGAAGTCAATTACAGTTCTTCTATTGATTTCAGTTGGTAGTGGCTCAAGCCCCCAGACCTCCACAAAAGAGAAATCTCTGATTTCATTGATTTGCAAATGGGTTAAAAACTGACCACAGGCACTGTCCCCTGTCTTTTTCATCCCCAGGCAGAACTACTACTGAAACCTAGCCACAACAACTATCTCAGATAAAAGTTGTGAAAGAAAAGGAGGCAGTTCCAAGAGCTACTAACAGTCCCACTCTAGCCACACTCTTAATAGGTTTAGAAAAGCTGTCTTTACTGGGATGGGTGTCCTGAGGCACAGTACCTATAACAGATAGGGTGACCAACTGTCCCAGAAATTGTGGGACACTCCCACAATTGGATCCTTTGTCCTGCATCCTGCAATGAATACACATTGTCCTGCAAAATATGGAGTTGGGGGGGGTAATGCCCAGCCAGGCTGTTCTGCTCTGCTCTGCATGGAGCTAGGAGTCAGGGGGGCTGCCTGGCTGGGCTGCTCTGCTCCCCATCAGGTTCGGGGGGGTTCAGGGCTGGCTGGTGGATGAGCATGGGGGGCATGGAAGGGGCAGGGCCAGGTAGGAAGGGAAGGGGCCTCGGGTCAGGATTGCTTACCTTGCTAGCAGGCTAGCTATATTGATAGCTGGCAGCTAGTGACTGAATGTAGATTTTAGCTAGATGAGTTGTTTTAACTGTTACAGCTTCCCGAAATAGGCTATTTTGCTAGGAGGTGAAATAAGTGCTCTTGGTTACATTAAAGAGATTTATTTTTTTTAATTTCGCCATGTCCCACCATGTCCTGCAAATGAAGGATACATCTGTACTGCAATCACAGGGTGTGACTGCAGCCTGAAAAGACATACCTAAAATAGTTTAATCTAGCTAGCATGAATACTGGAGTCGTGAAGTCGTGGGAGTGTGTGTCGTCATGGGCTAGCTCTGAAAATAAAGCCCACCCAGAATCCTGGGTAATTAACAGCCCTTACTGAAGCATGCATTGCTATGGCATTACTACTATGGCTTTAATCTATTTATCTTAGGTATGTCTACTCAAACTGCAGTCACACCCTGTGCTGCAGTATAGACGTATTCTAAGTCAATGGGGGACTTTCCACTGGGTGTGGATATATGGGAGAGAGGGTAAAGTTTACACTTCCCAGCTTTGGAGCAATATTTTAAGCATCTTTTCCCCTTGTGTGCTTTTATTTTGCAAAGGGATGATGAAGCCTGAGGACTTTTATAAGAGTTCCATATAAAATGCTTCATTTTTGCAAGGAGCAGAGATGTACTGGGGCTTGAATGCCTGCTGTCCAAATCTATCCATTGGTAATACGAGGGGAAAAATCATAACAAATACTGTTGCCACTTTTCACTGGAAACTTCATCTGCTAAACGCTGATAAAAGTTTATTTGTATTCAACGGTTAATTTGGTATCCTTTTTCAAGAAAAACAATTGAAGTGTTTTCAGTATACTGCATTATATTACACTAGAGCATCTCAGGTGATAGAGTGCTTGGCTATATGTCAAGAGTCACAACTTTATTATGCCTCAGTGCAAAGTGACAGCATATTTTTTTTAAGTTCAATTTTTGATTTGATGCCAAACTTGCCTGCTGTTAATTTAGATAGGAAGTATCCCATCTGACATACAGCAGTGAATGTAAAAATGTATGTAATGAAAACACTACTTTCCAAAGTTTATTAGGAATTGACTCATCTGATTCTTTCTTCTTTAAGACCCTCTTCCTGTGTCTTTACTAATTGTATCAAAAAAAGAGCCTTCGCTACTTTCTTCCTTTTTCCCTTTGGTAGCTATAACTAATATTGATCCTATCCTCTTCTAATCTTACCCTTCACTTTCCCGGGTCCTTAGGCAAAATCTCTTTGAAGACATGACAAGATTTGTCCCATTGACTCCATTACCTAAGAGAACATTGTGGGATCTGACTATAAAGCCCCAATAGTTTAAAGAGGTATTTTGAAACTGATTAGTAACCATACTGAAGAATTTCTGCAGGTGAGATGGAATGATTCCAGAAGTTTTTTTTTCCATGAAAAGCAGTATTCATGAATGCTGATTTTAATTTTGAACATCTTTCTTTCAGTAATGTCAGTTCCTCATTGGTATACTATTTATGCTTAGATGGATGACTGGTCCAATTTATTATGGCAATTCCCATGTTTCTGTATAATAATTTTAAGATATTTAGGCAGTTGTTTGCCAGAGACAGTCAAGTGTAGCAGGCATGAACCCCTGGAACAATAAACAATGAATGAATAACATTCAGACAGATATCCAAAGACCAAAGAAGTATGCTTCCTTTTAATTAGGCCTTAAAAATGGAGAGTATGATACAAAAACAAACTCCCAATGAAGTCCTTTTGTACAGAAATGACATTATATATGACAAAGCTCTTCCTCAACCTCGCTGGGTCCAATGCTTCCCTCTAGTGGTAGATCAGGGAAATGCCTTGCCACTTAGTGTTCTTCCACCCTCTAGTGGTGGATGAGGGTAATACAGCCTCTCTAAGATGGCTGCTTCCTCCTGGCTCCCAGTCCTGTCTCTGGTTGTCATAGGCCCTTGCCTCTTCACTGGGGCTCTTGCCCCTCCAGCAAATGGCCAGTAGGGTTAGGCGGTCCCAGTCCCACTCACTTCGAGCCCCAACCCAGGGTCTATACAAGTAGCAGCCTCATGCTGTGGCTTCAGGAAAGCTGCTAGCTTCCCTGGATTACTTCCCTATGCCTCTTGACTTAATGTCTGTACCCTGCTTGAACAAGGGACCTTCCTGGCCCTCCTTGCCAGGGGAGATGCTTGACTTCTGACAGTCCCACTGGGCATGTGCTGAGTAGTGCTCAGTAGTGCTGAGCCAAATGTCCAGTTCAATCTTCCCCTTCTGGCAGGGCCTCTTCCCTTAGGACTCCAGGCCTGGGAAATGTCCTTTGCCCTCTTCAGGCACTGTTTTCCCTCCCACAGTCTTTGTACCTGCCAGGTTCTCTCTTGCCAGCATTCTGCTCCTTCTCTTAAACCGTCCTGATTTTTGACAGCATCTTACCTGCTCACAGTCTCTGGAAGCTCACCTCCCTCCCACAATTCCAGCCACACACTTTCTTTGGAGGGGAGGCTTTTAACAAGTCCTAGGCAGGACTTTGATTGGCTCCAGGGTTGTTAATTAACCTGGAGTAACCCCTGCCCATCTACCAGGGAAAAAGGGGCTTGCTGATCCTCGGGTTGATATAAAGGCATTCATGAACTCTCTGGTAGCCACCTGGTCTGACCCTGTCACATTTAATTATTCACATTTTGGGAACATCGGGAATGAAGCTTAGATTATTTCATTCTCAAAAGGGAAAGTGAAGAAAATAAGCTTTAAATTGCAATTTTTAACTACAGTTAGAGGAATAATAATAGAAAAATTCCCTACAAATAGTGGTTTGAGTTTTGAAATGAATTCACTGGGACCACAAGTACACCCCCTATTTTGTTTACTTTCCACATACATTCCAGTGAGCCAGTTGAATGTATATGTGTTAGAGGAAAAAGAATTTCTAGGGGAATTTAAATATTCATGCCATAAGCAGTAGCATTTTCATTCAATCAGAGATCAAAAGTAATACCATGTGACTTATTTCACCAACCACAGCAAATGCTTGAGATCAATCCATGGAGTAAAATATTGTAAAAAGTTACTCATTGAATAAATTTACATAATGAATAAATTAGAGGAAATCGAGAGCTGCTCATGGATATACCATGAGTGGAAGAGGAGGCTAAACTTGTCAAATAAATTTTTCACTGTCAATTATTCACTCAACCATACTTTAAACATAGTTAGTTCCATAAATCTGCATATAAGAAAAGTATACCTCATTTCAAAGAAATGTCATTCACAGCCTTTTCATTCTCCTTCTTGAATACACAGCTCTTTCCTCATGTCACAGCATTATTTAACCTGTCCTTACCTCCAGGACACCAAAAATGATTGGTTCAATTGAATTTGTGAGTGAGAATTTAGCTACATAAACAACAGTAAATAATGCGTAGTGATGGGCAAACCTGAAAAGGTTCTGTAGAGATAGGTATTCAAACGCTCCCAGGCTATTTTTTATTCAGACTCCAGTTTCTCTTTACTGAAGAAGGGTCCCCTGTGTATTTCAAAGGCAGAGACACTACAGATATCCCTGTGGTGGTTTCTGGCTTTTAAGTCTTTGAAATACAAGTGGGAGTCACATATATAAAAAAGAAAGTGATATTTTACATGTTTAAAAAAGCCTGCATTTAACTTTATCATTTTGTTTCAGTAACATGGTTTGGTGAAAACTTTATAATTTAAAAAATGTAAAATGGATTCAATTTTACCTTCTATTTAGTGAGCCCGAGCCCCACTCCTAAAACAAGCTTATTTAATATTGATTTAAAATCAGAATTGTAGTTCCTCAGAAATGTTGTGACAGCTGTCGGCTAAAGCAGTATTCTCAAATCAAAGAATTTCGTATCAGAATTCAGAGATTTGAGAATCAGAGAGACACACAAAAATAAGGAATTTATTTTTAACATATTGTCATCATTGGCAATCCCTCAAAGTCGAGGATGATTGTCTTTCATGGACTGTCCATTTCAAGTTATCTGTCAGACCACTGATGACTGATGAGGCCTATTCTAGAGCCATAGTCTCTGCCACATTGGAGACACGTATTTCCAAGCAGGGTCGATGGACTTGGGACGCTGGTTTGAGCCACGGCACGCTCTTTCTGTATCTCCTGTTTTTCCATTACATGTAGTTGCATCTGATTCTCCAGTGATAAGTTTCCTGCCTCAAATAATTCCTCCATTGTTGTCAAGCATGGGCTATACATTCCCACAAGTTGATATCAATGTTGCATTTCCTTATATTAGCCTTGAGGATGTCTCTGTAGCATTTTTTCTGCCCTCTTGTCGCACGTTTGCCTTAGCCGAGTTGAGAATAGAAAACTTGTTTTAGCAGTCTGGAATCAGACATCCAAACAACATGACCTGCCCAGCAAAGCTGATGATAGATAATCATTGCCATGATGCTCATGATATTGGCTTGTAAGAGGACACTGAGGTTATTGCGACTATAAGCCCATTTCATTTGAAGGATCTTACTCAAACAGCGTTAATGATACTTCTCTAAACATTACAATATGTATCAGCCCATTTAATCAGATACATTAAAACATATTGCAGTATACTTTTAATTAAATAAACAAAGATGAAAATTGTCATCTTTATCTCATATTTATTAATACAGAACCAGAAATACTTCCTGTAAATTAATGTTTGCCATATATATTAATTGGAAAATAAAAGGGAAAAAAAAAGAATGTACAGGGCTGAATTGCCATCTTCTTACCAAAACAAATATAATATGAGAGAACTTGTAATGAAAAATAAAGTCCTGGTCCTCCAAAGACTTATGGATGTACTTAACTTTATACATTGTCCCACGGAAGCCAAACTACAATTATTGCATAATACATACACACACACGCTTCTGCTACTTTTTAAATCCCATTTTCTAAGTGGATTAGTGGTTGTCCTTAATGGGCAGATAACACAGCAATCAATTCCTTTTAAATAGCATAAATCAGAATAAATAGATCTAAATCCGCTGATGAGCACTGTTAGAGGTTATATTATCACTCTTCTCAGTTCAGCCTGCTGTGTATTGTAACTAGAATAGAACAGAAAAGGGATTTTAGTTGAAATAGTCACTATACTATAGAGCAAGCCCTAGCACAATTAAGCTAACTTCCAAGGTCAATGGCAGCACCACATGGTGTCCCATTCTGCTCTCATGGAAAATTCTCTTACTGTTGTTCAGTTGCTGATCAAGGAATATCACTGGAATATATGCCTGGAGACTATATGAGCTATTTGTGAAAGAGACTTTAATAAAATAAAAATAAAAATAAAAATGGAAGACAGATCTCTAACAAGAAGAAGGTAAAAGCTGAGGGAAAAAAGGAAAGGGTGAAGATTTCACTTTTCAAAGCATTTCCAATTAGAACTGGACTTGTGCTACTACATTAAGTGCTGGACTTCAAATCCCCAAGCGTTCAGCAATGTTTGGATCCAAGGCTTTAATCTGATCCGTTATCAAGTTAGATTTCAACTGCACATTTCGTATCAGAAGTCAGAATCCTCCTCTTTCTGAAGTCCTCTAGAATTTAAAATAAATTATTTCTGTAGAAGTTTTGATCCATCTTATAGAATTTTTGCATCCTTGAATTCTATTGGTGGTTAAAAATACCAAAGAAAGTGATAATTTTATTTCAGTTCTGAATGTTATAAGAGTGATTTGTACAGGTCCCTATTAAATTTCTATAGAATTTTATTGATTTGATTGATAGAGGACTTTTCCATAAGGGCAAATCCAGGTATGTATGGTATCAGGATATTAGGATATCAGGATACCTGTATGGTATCAGGATATTAGTTCAGATCCATGGATAGTTTTAATCTTTTGTAAAATTTTTTTCCTCAAAGAAAACCTTAAAACCTTTCCTTGAAGAACAAGCTAGAACAATCAATTGTACAGATGCAGCAATAGCATAGCAATGTAAGGATATATCATCTGAAAGCTGCTAAAAAGAGGCCCCATTTTCTACTATAGTATATTATAATTGTACATAATTTCAGTAGTTTAAATTAATTCACTCATCATTACACCTAAGTATAAAGCAGCCATTTCAAAACAGACAAAGAAATGCCATAATGATGAAGCCAGGGGGGCATTGTTGTGCTGCTGTCAAGTTATGAAGTGTGTCAGCCATCTAAAGCTTTAAAAGGTATTGTTAAAATTCAAAAGAATTAAGTCATTACATCTAATGCCTCTTTGAAAGGTCTCAATTCTCTTTTTCTTTTTCCTTTTGTGTGGTTTTTTTTTGGGGGGGGAGGGGAGGCTTTAATTTGTAGAGAGTAGTCATTAGGGATCATCTTTCAATGAGCAGGTCTTAATTCTGACTAATGTGTGCTTACTGTGCTGTATTGTATTGCATTATATGTCTTGAAGTTTTTTGGTACAGCCTTCCTAAAGTGGGACTATCCCTTCTGAGCCATAATATGGTAATATGCATATATACTCCCGCTGTACAGATTTAAAATGTTTCCTTGCTTATTTTTCAAGTCTAATGGAATATCTCCCAATAAAGCAGACTTAAAATCAGTGTAAATCAGATATGGAAAATGAATGTCTTCTATTTTTTCCATGAATAAGACAAATAGAGGGGTGAATACATTTCATTCTAGCTTGTAATGAATTTACTGTTGATATGCACCCACCTCCTTTTGTGTGTAGTTTATAAAAATGTTCAGATAATGGAATTTTAATGGTACAAATGTTCACAGTAACCAAATTTTAAATTAATGTATGCAAGAATTCATGCTGAAAGTGCTCAGAGATTCATACAATCAGGGAACAGAAATAACACTACAGGATTTTTAAGATCAATCACAACTAAGCAAAACAGCTCAACTATTAGGCATGCTCATGACCACTCCATAAAGAATAACATCCAAAAGTATATTTATCAGTTACATTTAAATATCCAATACATTTGAGCTAATCAGCTCTTACGCAAGCAGAAAGACAGTCTTGTCTACATAGTAACTGGAACTGAAATAACTGAACTATTTGTAATTCTCACCTTTTCAGTGTATTTCAGTGTAAGCCTTCAGAAAAACAGTACTGTATTTTGGTATAATTTAGTCAGTAAAAATAAATAAATAAAGTCAGAAGGGATCAACCTTGCTCCACAGAGTACAGGCAGACACACAGGATGGTTCCTTTCTTTGAGGGTATAGTGGTGCTCTTCCCCTCCAAATCCATAGGACTGGGAGACTGCCCCCATTCCAGACATATCTAAATCCATCCAAATAGACAGGAATTGTCTATGTAAACTGACCTTCCCAGGTGTTTCTTTGGGCTGGAGGTGATCTGTCCCAGTGTAACTCACTTATGTTCCATAAGTATCAGAACAAATGATCAAGATGAGAAATGGTACTTACAACATTGGACAAGTTTACAGGTATAGGAAGGACCTTGAAAAGACCTTATAGCTGGAATTATCAAATCTTTACTTATAATAATCACAACAGTACATGGCTGTCCTGTTTCATTCTTGCTATTGCTATGTAGTACATTTGCAATATTAATTCACCGCCAATCATTAACTGAATTTGGTCTTTTTTCCTGTTTGCTCATTGTCAATGAACAGATCATGAAATTCTCAAATGTATTCTTTATTTGAAGATTTTTGTGAACATGTTTAGCAAATAGTTCTTTGAAAATACAGCAAGAATTACAGGTATTCACAGACATGGCTTGTTAACAGTACATAAATATTGATTCTGTTTCCTGACTGGATGAATTACATAGCAAACACAATGCAAACTGAATTTTGCAAATTAATATACAATTATCCAACTACTGCACGTGAACGGTTTAGTTACACGAGTCATCTAACAAGGGAACAGAAACAATATCACAGGACTAATGTAGCTAAGCAAACACAGTGCAAAGTGTGAATTACAAATGGCAAATTTCACAATCAGATATACAAGTCAGCAATGGCATTATTGTTCAAAATTCACTTTTTACAAGTATTAATGCCAGTAAGGCTCAAATTCTCAAATGTCCATGGAAAGTAAACAAGAAAGAATAACAAGTATAATATAATTGGCATTTTCATTTGAATATGTTGCATATCTTTTTTCATATGATGTGCTCATTGTTCCTATGCAGCTCCTAGGAGCCAAAACAAGATTACATAAGCTGATTGATATAATGCAAGTAGAGAATAAAGTACACAAGGAGCTGATATTTACTAATGAATAATGATACTCTATATTCGTAACCCAGAAAGATTATACTATCCAAACTCAATTTAACTGCATTAAGAAATGTGTCATCATCAGGGTACAGAATAAACAAGCCAAAGTCATAAATACAACCAATATTGTGTGTCTTTTTTTCAATTCCACTTTACTAAATTGATTTTCAAATGATCTTCCCAAAGACTGTAGTATTTAGGCCTCCTAATAGCTACAAAATTAAAAGATCTCATTAAATTTAGCCTATAGCCATAAACAGACACATCAAATTACTATTACTAGAGATGAGCTCAGCGTTCAGAACTGGAATAGAGCTGCATCCAAAGTTCAGGGATGTTTTGACTCAGTGTTTTAGCTCAGAAATTGTGACTGTGTCAGGTTCTAGTTTACTGCATGGAGGGGAGGTGCTGAGCTGTTCTGCTGACTTGTCCTGGCAGCCAGAGCCACTGTGTTTCATTAGCAGTAACTAAGTCATATAAGGCAAAGGAAAGGCAAGGAGTGGTACAAGAATTAACCTCCATCTCACGGAAAGTCCAGGTAAGATTTGCATTTGTTTGTTACTTAAGTTAAGGCAAGAAAAACCGAGGAAGGGCACAAGAGGAGTGCGAGACAATAATGGGGAGCATGTTTGTGTGTGGGAAGCAGGACGAGGATTAGAGCAGGCATTAACTGTTACAGACAGTAGAGATAGACTTGAGTTATGAAACTCAGATTTGGATATGAGCGTTCTCAAAATGTTGTGGGAAGGTTTCAGAACTGGTGGTGTAATCTAGGTCCATCTCTCAATATGACACACTAGATATTATGTTCATATCATTATGGGACACAAATAAAGTCATCTCAATGAAAATCTTCTTAGACATTAATACCTACATAAACTAACCAATATTCCCAAAATTATCCTTACTCAGACTGTAATCAATCATAAAGGAGGTTTCAGATTTGCTCATGTCTTGACAGATTTCTCCTCTGCCTACTACAATGGAACTGCATTACTAAACAGCTGAGACTCACATTAGGGTAATATTAAAAGGAAAGGAAGCTGTTAAAAGATGGACAGATGTGATGAGCACATTCCTTAGAATCAGGGAGCTTCAGACTGAGACTGCCTAGCATTGACCAAGTCACAACAACAACAAAAAACCCTTTGAAAAGTACAGAGGAAAAATGCTATGTACATTTTCCATAGGGGTAGCCATGTTAGTCTGTATGCAGCAAAAAGTTCTACAGGACTCTCGTTGCTTTTGCTATGTACAATACAATATCCTTTCCCTATGCAATTTCTAGCTCAGTGACACACACAGAGAGGTACATACAATATATAGTAACTAACACAAAAGAAAACAAAAAATGACTTTTAGCAAGCAAAAGCGTGAGAGCCCCATTTCCACTCATTCACCCCCATGAGTCCCATGCCCATAAACAGAGTGCTAGGTTAGCTGCTTCATGCAAAACGTCCCCCTACCCGAGAATTTGGGAGATGATAAAACTGCTCCTATTTCCTGGAAAGGCCTGTGGCATGAGAAAAAGGACCCAAGTCCCCATAATATGTCAGAATTTTTCAAATCAGGAGAACAATAAAACTAGTAGAACCGAGTAGACAGATGCTCAGTTCCTTACCTAAACCCTGGACCTGAATACCCCAAACTTTGGAAAGGTCAGTTTTGGCTCCAAACTTTGCAGATGGCTCTTCTTCTGTGAGCCATACAGAAATCCTGGCTCCACACTTTTCCTAAATTAGTGGATGTTTGGATCCAGGGTTTTGATTCAGGCCTATCCCTAAATGTAAACAGTATATCATGTGAGTTGAGGTTATTGGAATATCTACATTCTGAAAAACCTGCAATCAGACATGCTTATCAAAATTATGGAATTGGGTCTTAATACTTACATACCAGACAACCAAGGAAGAGAATTTATGGCTAAAATCGAAAAGTCTACAACTGACTTATGAATCTGACCCACATGGCAACAAAAGTGGAATGTATGTTTTTGTGCGTGCGCACGCACACACACACCCCTTAAGCAAGTCATCTCACTTCTATGTGCCTTAGTTTCCCTATCTATAGATACTGACCTAATTTGTAAAGCACTTTGAGATCTACTGATGAAAATGGAAAAATAAGAGCTAAGTGTTATCTATAAAAATTGTCCAGTAAGTGAGAAAGAGAGAGAGAGTGAGTGTGTGTGAGAGAGTGAGTGAGAGCAGTAGTAAAACTGCATATGATTTATTGGTCTTACATGAAACCATGCCGGAGATGAAAAAGGACCAAGTACATATTTACATAAAATTTGGGAAGGTGAAAACAATTATTTTGATGAGGTGATAGTGGGAGTCCAAGAAAAACAATGTCTAACGCTAAGAATACAGAACTATTGAATATCTCTTCTCTTCTCTTGTCCTCTCACATTATGATTTGATCTGATCTATTCCAGGATTTCTAACTCCAAGGAAAGGTCTAAGCTCAATGGATTTTGAGAGCTCTGTGAATTGCTGAAAATCTAATATTTTAAAAAAATAAGAAGTAATCCCTAAATAAAAGATTAGATTAATGATATTAAATGCATGGTGGAACTGTGTTGACAGGGCTCCCAGGAGTGGATGCTGCCTCTGGAAATTCTGTAAAATGGTCTGAATTCACAGTGTAGAGGACAATTGCCTAAGTTATCACAATCTCAAGTTAGATTAACTTCTGAGCATCTGTGAGGTTGCTGGGGAGGTAAGATGCATAGCCTCACAACAGCAACCTAACCTACCTCTACTTCCTCCTGCAGTCCATGTCGGCATGTCCTGAACTCTTTGGAGATACTTCTGAAGTGTCCTCAGAAGAGGGCGATGGTGTCATTCTGCCAAATGTGCACTCTGTTAGAGAAAAATAAAGAGATCTATGCAGGGAGGGGCCACATGGGCAAATCTGGAACTAATGGTTTGCTTTATGTAAATTGTATTGGTGCTCGGATACTTTGGACATGTGCATTAGGAAGAAAAAGAGGTCACTAAAATAAAAAGAATTTTAAAAAGGCCAATCATCTTCACAAAGTTCTTTTAAGTTACATTGGAAAAGTGGCATGAAGTGAAATTCAGCATTCTCACACCTTACTTTTTATTAGAAACAACAATGCTGCCCAAAGAATGTGTAAGTTTAATTCAGTATAACTGATAGCCAGATTTTTAAATAAAAACAGAATTGAATTTAAAGCTTGGGATTGCTGATGAAAGAAAGAACTAAGCGTTGTACAATGATCTTGTTCTACCAGCCATTCTTTTGAACATTTCTTTTCTCGTATTGATTACCAGGAGCCAGATATTGCCATCTGCTAAGTTCAATCAATGAGACTATCTGTGGAGTAAGTTACTAATCACCATGAATAAAGGTAGCAGCATGTGACCCTACATTACAGACTGATTTTATGAGCTGTTCAGCACACTCAACGTGCACTGAATGATGATAATTAAGAATGCTTACTGCTTTGCAGGATGTGTGCAGAACGTGGCAGGACTGACCCTTTATCTCATACACTGCAAAATATAATACCTCAAAGGAAGTGGTAGACAGAGTTTGAACCAAAACCCCAGGTATGAACACATGATTTTTGGATCCAGAGCCAAACTTGGAAGAACAGGATTAGCTCAACTAATAAATTATTTATAATATTAAAAGGATCAAGAATAAAGAAAATATATACAAATTCATATAGTGTTGTTTAGGGGTTCAAGCCTTCTTGCATTAAAGTCAAAGGGAGATTTCCAGTGACTTTAGTGGAAATAACAGCAGGACCCCCATTAAGTGGACCATACCAAAACCACATAAGAAATATTAACTACTAATCGAACAGAACTAGGTTCTTGATGGAATTTCTTACAAAAAGTACATTCGAGTTATTTTAAAAAAAATATCCCTTAAACTATAAATGTGATGCAAAATATGATAATAAATCTCAGAACAGGTTATTACGGTTGTCAGTATCGATCTGTAGGAGTAAAAATTGCTATATTACATGTTGTAAAACTTTTTCATATCCCAGGAAAATATTACATTAAAACTATAATAAACTGCAATAGTTTAATCACTTGGCAAGTGATTTGACTCCTTCTGTTCAATTTATAGTATCTTTTCAGCAGTGCCTGCTTCATAAAATGTGAATATTACTGATTCAACTTTGATAGCTTTTGTAGGGACGATAGTGGAATAGCATAATTTATGCAATTACTCTTTTTAACTCTTTTTTTCTCCCTAGGTAGATTAATTTTTAATCTTTCACAGTCTTTTAGGTTATCACTTACTTGTCAAATTCACCATTTCCAATTTTTAAACTAATAAAGTATCTCTTAACTTAATATTTCATAGGATAAGCAAAAGAAAAAAGTTCCAATTTTAATATTTCTATTCTTGCCATAATTAAAAGTCTTTTGAATACAAGTTTACAGAATCTGAGTGTCTCTAAGATTACATATCTGTTTCAAGTCTAGTTTTATGGCACTGCATTCTTTATTTTTAATTAAGTTTTTTATTGAATTTTCCATATAAGAGTAACAAACAAACAATAAAATGTGAATTATACATGAGCTGAAAAATTGTACATTAGTCAAAAATAAAAAGAACTTATATTTGTCCCATATACATTTTTCCCCCTTCAGATTACAGATATTACCCCTACCACAGCATAGAGCTGACTTTCCCACAGCATAAATATTAGGGCTTGGTTTCTTTTCCATATTCATATGATAGGAAAGGAGAAAACAGGGTTGGTGTACATATAACTCCATTCAGATTTACTTAAAATATTCCATAATAACACGATCAATACAAAACAGAACAAAGCAAGAACAGACGAAACAAAACTAGATCAAATAAAATCAGGCCACCCCTGAGATACAAGAGTTAAAGAGGATTAAAATATCCCACCCTGACAGGAGGTATTTCTGATTAAGCATAATTCATATTGTTCACAGGATATGAGAGTAACATAAAAATAACATCTAGCTCTGATCGAAAATTTTTCTTCAGAAAAATTTCTTTGAAAATTTTCTATTTTTTTCCATAAAACAATTCAAACCAACCAACTAGCTAAACAACAAAATAATTTTGAATCTGTTCAAAATATATATATAAAAAAATGTTGTTTAAATTTTAAAGAAAAAGGAGGGGTCAATTTGGCCTCCTCCTTTTCTCTCCCTTATTAGCACTTTTTTTCCCACTGGTAAAGGCAGGGGGGAGTAAAAGAGAGAGAAAGAGGGGGGAACATTAAATATTTTCATTTCACTGTATTTTTTTCAAATCATTTTTGGTTTGAATTGATCAGTCAAATAAAATAATTCCAATTTTTCAATCAGCCCTCATCAGATTTCAGTGTTACAGTATCAGGCTACAAATAAGTCAGTGTAAAGGAAGGAAGGTTATATTTTCGTGCACGTGAAGTTTGCTTTTCTGTATATATGAGACTATCTCAGACTTTGCAATGTACATTTTTTTTTGTATAAAATCAATTCAAGCACAAGAGAGGGAGAAGACACAATACCTAGGGATGATGCAAAAAAACAACTAGTTGTGCTGCAGACACCTATGGCCTGATTTCCAAAAGTGCTGAACTCCCAGCTGTTCCTATTTTTCTCCAGGGAGGCTGTTAGCTGCTTAGCATTTTTTAAAATGAGGACACGTATTTAGTTGCCTCAAAACTGATGTTTTGGATCCTAACTATATTTTTGAAAAATTAGGGCCCAGTCTCAAATCCACAAAAGTATTTTGTAAAGGAATGGGGTGACTCCGCACCTTCATAAAGGAATTAGGTGACATCAGACCTTTGAAGATCTGGGCTCCAGTGATGTTATTTTGGTGTTATTTACTGCAATGTAGTAAAAAATAAGAGCTCAGGCCTGCATACATCTCTCTACTGAATCTCTGCCCCTGTGATATTTTTCACTCAAACCAGAAGAATGCAACACAAATGGTAATGATCCTTGCCCAGACACACAGCTGCCTCTGCTGTGGCATTTAATAAAATAAAAGGAAGGAAGGAAGAAAACATATTACATAATTACATCACTCGAGTTAGTCAGCCATGTTCACTTGAGTAATAGAATCATGAAGAACTTAGAAGAAAATCCCTGTTGTGCTTACCCTAATGGGGAAAAACATCACTGTTCACTATACGCCCTATTTTGATCACTTCACTCAATAAATAGTAATAATAAAGTAAAAAATATATACTGGGGCTAGTTCTCCTGTCATACATTCATACGCTGATCCAACTCAATTGCTGTTGCTGAAATTACTTTTGATTTATACAAGTGTGATGGAAGGAAGAATTAGGATGAGAATCCCTTAAGCCTAATTCTCCACTATTGTACCTCTAACACCACCCTTTTTAAAATCTGCTTTAATATTGGAATTTAGAGCAGCAGGATTTTGAATTAAGGGTGTCAGCACCCAGTAACCAGCCCACAACAGAAATATTTTAAGTGTTTTTGTTTGGTAGACACTAATTCGGATAATAGTAGATCACAGGTTATATAGGTAAACTCTAGAAACATATCAAGCCTGGCTTAACTTTAAGGGCAGCTAGGAATTTAAGCTTCTCCCCTCTTTTAAAATGTTTCTGGATCCCTCTCCAATGCTGCCAAACCTGTCAAGCAAGTCTAAATACTAAAAGTATGCAAGCTCTGACATTTATAAAGGTGAACACGTAGACCTTCCTCTAGAGTTGGCTCTGTCCCGTACTCCTGCTACTGTTGCTGCAAATTCTGGTGTCAGTTTTGACAGCAGTATTGATGATGGCTGTGTGATGACAGCTGATGATGAGGGGCTAGAGCAAAAATGGCAATCTAGTCCTGAGTCCTGTATCACCGTACTATTTGAACTCTACTGACTCAAATGTTGGGGACATATATATTATAACTGAATAAAAACTATGGCTGTGACTCAGGTTTGTAAATTATACGCTATTGCTGTACATGACAGCAAGATAATTAAAACTCCTCTTTCCCAAAGCCTAATGTCATGTCTGAATAATGTTTCCAATATTATTCTATGGGAAATCTGATCATAATCTAATTATTAGACTAAACCCAACTCTACTGACCCTCTTTCTCCCCTCCCCCAAAGCAAACCTAACTCTACGTTAAAATACCATCCAGTTAAATAGTGAGCTTAACCTAAGTTAAAACCAGAAAGGACTTGGTTCTCATTTACATTTAGTGTACACTGATTTAATCAGAATCAAGCTCCAAGAGTCAGGAATGTAAAAGCAATCATGACATCCTATATATTTCATATGATATAGTTTACAGTTTAAATAGTAATATATAAAACTACACATTTCATGAGTAAAGTGGCTATATGTGCAATGCAGCTGAAATAATGTTGCAGCAGGAATTTACTGATTTCTGGTGAGTTTTACTATGCAATTCTAATGTTGCATAAATAGCATTTGTTTACACTTGATCTCCTTGGTTTTCATTGTAAGGGAAGAAGGAAAAAATTGCATGTACTTAATAATGGTAGCATGTAAATAGTCCCAGTCAGGAGCCTAGTCCCTCATGCTAGACTGCACCAGCAGACCTCTGCATCTGCCTAGAACACCATTAACTTTACTGGGTTTTCAGGTGTGCACAAGAGCTTGTGTATGTGGATCTGCTTGAAAAATAGGGGATCTGATTTTGAAAGGTAAACCTAACTAAAATTAATGTAATGGGCATGGGGGGTTTCTTTCTTTGGGTGGAGGTTCTTTTGCACTACATTGTGCTAGCTATGTATTCACAACAGAATATGGTAAGTGTTTTCGGACAGGATCTAAGCGGACCTAAAGCAGCACAGCTCCATTGACGTCCGTGGAGCTACAGTGATCCCCCCTGGCTGCTGATTAGGCTCTTTATTATCAAATGAAACTATAGAATTAGCAGAGCATTGTAAAACGGTAGCAAAAGTTGCAGAGCGCCCTTAAAAGAGAAGGATTTATGACTCTGACATTACTTTGAACTGAATTTTTCTTCTGTCTCTAATATTCAAGCCATTATTTTGAGAAGTTTTCCATGTCTTTCAATGGCACACTTTCATCTTCTTTCATATATATTACCCTAACAGTACTGAAGACCAGTAACCTCATGCCCCTGTCAGATAAGACAGAGAAAATAAACCATAACATCCCAAAGTAGGTAAGAATTTCACAAGATTCTTCTAATGCCTTAGAAAAAAATATGCATTAAGCATGCTAAAACCCAATTCTTTCCAGTCATTTATTGTTATATAAATAATGGGTACATATAAAAACACCATTCATCATAACCACCTGGTTCCTATTAACTTACCCTGGCTTCAGCATTGTGCTCCCCCCCATCATGCTGTTCAGCTGGAAACCATTTAAATTTGGCAGCAAGCAGCTCTTGCAACCTTAACATTGTTATGTTGCACCTGGCTTTTGTAGTTCCCTCTATTTTAGCTGGTAAGTTTTAAGCTTTTTTTTTAGATTCTGCCTTTGTTTTCCTTAGGTTGCTGTTCCTGGTGATATGGTATATTCTCTTACTTATAATACATATTAATTTTGAAGTTTATACCAAAAATCAGGCAAAAGTGCTTATGCTTACTGTGGGGTTTATGTATGCCCGGTTTTAAATATCAGATGTCATTTGTTTTTGCTAGTATTCTGCTCAAAAGAAACCACTCAGAATTTTTTATGACAGGAAAGGTGCACTTTCTTCCACTCTCCCATAACGCAAATGTTTGTGACAGGATTTTAACATTGCATGGAAAATTTCTACCTACAGATGAACTTTTAAGGGAGTTATAAGTATGTAAAAAGAGGGTGTTATAATGGAAAGGGATTTTCAGCCTTAAGTGTAACAGGTGCTACCAGACACTCATTATAATTTTCTGTTTTCAGTGATGTAAATCCACTGTCTGTGACATAAACAGTATTCATATGTGATATTTAGTAAACAGTCAGTGACAATCTAGAAGAAATATCATCTGTCTTCTAAAATGGGGTTGCTAGTTTACACACAATATATGCAATTTACCTCAGATATGTATCTTCATATCTCTGGATCTAAATGGTAATTAACAATTTGATAGTTTACACACAGTATGTGCAATTTACCTCTGATATCTATCTTCATATCCCTGGATTTAAATGGTAATTAACAATTTGAGGTTCAGGTCACCTATCTCAGTATTTTACATTACCACAGATTGTGTAAAGCCTACAAGATGTGGCTCTATCAGTAGAGGCTAGTATATATGAGTTATAGAGACTCTGCCAATAGATCCTCTACACAAAAAAGTTCTTATCATACATGTCTCTGTCCTTTATTCATGCACAATTTTTTAACACTAATCTAATCCAACAAGAAGAAAAATTACCTTAACTGGGAAGCATACAATGATTATTCTTGCAATTTTTGACTGAGGAAAGTTTGTGTAATAAAAGAAAAGAATAATCAGCTTTAAAACTAAATTAAACAGAAACCATTTGTTCCTTAACCATAGCTATTCATTTTGTTTAAAGTGTCATATTTCCAAGGAAACACTAGGGTAAATTATAAATGAAAGAAAAACACAAAATATGTTTTCTGGCTATAACCCAGCTTGATGGCAGAATGTATTATTGGGATGTGTCACTCTGTTTACCATTTTGAAAGCAAAAATGAAAGTCAATTAATTACCACTGGATTTGAACTGTATGCAGTGTGTGGGTTTTCCTTGCAGAATAACTGTTAAATATGCTTACATAAGACATTTGGTTCACTGTTGAAAGACCGTGGGGTTGTGTGATTTTTAAATTTCTTAAAGCATTGTATGTCTGTCTCTGTCTCTGTCTCAGAGCCACATATATAGTGCATCTCAATGTTTCTTTGGACATCACACTTAAGAAACTTGCATTGCTTGGTGACAGAGGAGAGGTTATTTTTCAACCATGGGTCTGGACTTTAGGGACCTACTGTCCACTGTACTTATTAATCTTTGATATAAAGTAACAAACAATGGCCTTAATATGCTGAGTGCTGTGTACAGGGGCTAAGATCCAAACAAATGTATGGAGGGTAGGAGAGAGGGATATAATCAAATTTGTACAAGCCAAGATTTTTCAAGTGACTACTGATTTTGAATCTCTATGTGTCTCTGAAAATGAGGGCTCTTTAAAAGTATCTCATGCTAGATGCCCCAAATTATTCATCAATTGAAAACTTTGGCCACAGTTCTCGATACACATTTACATTTTTTTAGTATTGTAATTGTAAAAAAAAAATATAGAAGTGTTGATAATTTGTGATTTTCTCATGATGATGGCTGTCTTATTTAGAGCTTCAACCCTAAGAGTCATGTAAATATATGAGAATCTGCTATAGCTTTCCAAAGTAATTTTCTTGCTGTCATAGTTGCAGAGAAAAGTATGAAAAGTACATAGAGAATCTAAACTGTAGTAGTGTTGTTTTTTTTCCTCATGGATTTTTGAGCATTTTGGTGGACAGCCCTGGCATGGGATTTCCCAAAATACCCTTCAGACCCTTGCTCAACCCACCACTCAGCTTAACCGTTTGAATATTGGAGAATTGGGTGTATAAGTATTAGGGAGGTGAAGAGGAGGAAGCAAGCATAATGAAGATAAGATTATCAATATTGTAATCACCTCATCTTCACTCCTGAGATTTCTGGTTGGTTGGACAGGAAGAAAAGAGCAAATCTTAGAAATATCATAGAAAGAGAATAGACAAGATATGGAAACTGCCTGGGAGTGTGCGGTGAAGAGAAAAAGGTGTTGAAGATGAACCTTAGATCAATGGTTCTCAAAGAGGGGGTACACAGACGTCTTCCAGGAGGTACATCAACTCATCTAGAAAGTCACTTAGTTTTACACACAAAGTGCTAGTGAAGTCAATACAAACTAAAATTTCCTACAGACAATAACTTGTTTATATTGCTATATATACTATACACTGAAATGTAAGTACAATATTTATATTCCAATTGATTGATTTTATAATTGTATGATAAAAATGAAAAAGTAAGCAATCTTTCAGTAATAGTGTGTTGTGACACTTGTATTTTTATGTCTGATTTTGTAAGCAAGTAGTTTTTAAGTGAGGTGAAACTGGGGGGGGGCGGTACGCAAAACAAAGCAGGATCCTGAAAGGGGGACAGTAGTCTAGAAAAGTTGAGAGCCAGTGCCTTAGGTTACTGGAGGAGAAAGATGATGGTGGTGTCAGCAGTGACAGAGAATGGGGGCAATGGAGAGCATTTCGGGAGAAATATCAGTTCAGTTTTTCCCATGTTCCGTTTAAGTTGGTGGTGAAATAGCCCACAAGAAATGTCAGGAAGACGTAATGAAATGCAGGCTTGACAGAGGGAGGCAGGTTTTCAAGTCATTCCCAGCAGGTAAGCTAATAAAGCCTTTATGCTTCCTTAAGAAATAACTGTCTTCTCCTTGCAGCCCCCACCCCAAAAAAAAAGTGGGAGGGGGGGAAATAAGTGTGTTGCCTGATACTACTTCTATCACCTCTGTAAATCTATCTCATACATGAGACCTATTTGTTTTAATGACATTTGAGGCTTATGAGTCTCAGATAGTTAATTTAAATTTCTTGCTCTTTCAACGTTGTGGTAGTCTCACAATTGAAGTTTTCTGAACGCGTTTGCTGAACGTTCTTGTCCTGACCCATAAGACACGCGCTTTCCCAGGGCGTCTCAAATTTTTGAAAGGCCTGAAACCCAATAGTGCAGGAGGAAGATTCATTGACTTTCCTGTCTTCCAATCACTCTTCAGTTCCTGATATTAAATCCTTCTCTGATGAATTTTGCACTTGCACCCAGATCCTCAAAGCCTCACTCCTTCTAAAATCCATATGCATTAGATGCCTAAATACCTTATAGGATCTGAACCTTAGTGAATTTGTACATGTGGCTTTAACATTAAGATCAAAGCATATCTCTTATTTCATGAATATGTAAATACACTTTATAAATAGCTTCATTGCCTTAAAATTAGTCCTCATTCTCTGCCTCATCTCCTACTCACTCCTTACAGCTGTCTGCTCCAGCCTTGCACATTCAGGGCCCAGACACCTACTGCTCTATTCTCCAGTCCTATCAAAACATCTCGCTAAGGAAGTTCTAGCTTTCAGCCACTATTTAGGAGTAACATGGAGACAACCAGTGAGGCACTTTACTTGTGCAACACTTGTGTGTAGTGTTCTATCAGATTGTCAATTTGTATGTTGCCATGATGAATGAGTCTTAAGAAGGGATGTGAAATGAGGAGAGGAATTCTTTATCCTTCCCTATCAGTCTCTTAGTGAATACCTCACTACCTGCTGGTAGATCGATTGGTAAATGGATCATGTCTTTGTTGAGAGCCCTTTCAAGAGCATATCAGAGGTTATACTTGGAAATTTTTGTCATCGGTACAGGTCCTTGGGTTTTGATTCAGTTTATGATAATTTGAATTAGATAAGATTAACTAGAAAACCACTGGTTTCTGAAAACGAATGGGTTCTGCTGAAGGACCATAACTATCCTAGGTACTAAACTGGCAAAGAGCTAAACACATTCTTAATATTAAGCACTGTTAGTAGTCCCAAAGAAATCATTCGGACTGTCAAGGTGCATAAAGTGTAGCATGAGTGTAAGACTTTGTGGAATTCGGTTCCTAGATGCAACATTTACAGCTGAACAAAATACTTACCGTTTTAATGCACCTTTTTTACATTTTTTAAGGGCATGCACTTTAAGCTGCATGATTGTTGATGGCCTCTACTTTTTCTTTGTATGTTGTTAATCATTGGTTTAGTCAATTGCTTGACCACATTTTGATTTGCTGTGAAATATACTCATATTCATATTTGCTATGAAATATACTCGAGACCAGTCAGTCAGGTTTATTGCAATAAGTCAATAATAATATAGTATAGGAAAAAGATTTGATATTCCAGTCTCCACAAAGCCATCTCATGCAGCTTTGTTACATTCACCTTATGCAAAATCCATCTTTTTATACCTTACCTGCTTAAGTATTTTAGAAGTCATTTGAAACAAGATTTAACCAACTGGCATTCGACTTTGTTTTGCTGGTATCCTAGTATACTCCTTATCTCTTTGTTCTGAACATATGCCTTCAAGGTACCAAAAGTCATGAAGGCATCTCCTTAGGTTTTATGCTAGGGTAGAACAATTATATATTTTGTTCTCTTCCCTTGGTACGTTCCAGTATATGCTTGAATGAATAATGCCTATCTGTTTCTATGGTAAAATAATCTTATATTCTGATCCTAACAACTTTCCTATCTACTTAAGCCATAGTTTACTTCAGCTAATGCAAGGTGTAATGAGATATTTAGCATAAGTGCACAGGATCATAATAAAAATATAGGGAAATTTAAGCTATATAACTGCTCTAATATTTGTCCTTAATGCTGTTTTGCTTTATATATTAATATACATGGTGCAGATAATACATATTAATATGATTAAATGTTAGCCAGCATGTATTGCTTTACAGTGTGATGCTTAATTGCTGTTGTCTGAACGCCAAAAGAAAAAAAAGATTTGACAAAAGGTTGTATCAGTCATTCAGCTGAGAATTTGTTGTGTGTGTATTTGTACTGTGGTTCCTGAAATCTCTATATTTACAGCTGTGCTGAAACTACTTTACACATTAGACACTTGTATGGCAACAAGCATGTGATAATTAGATAATTAGTGGCTGGTAAACTGTCAAGTTTTTGGGTCTGATTCTGAACTTTACTCAGTTTATTCTCGTGTGTGGGATTACTGCATTGACAACGGAGGCATTTATTTGTGTGCATGTGCATGCACTTGCATGCACATGTGTATGTTTGAGAGAGAAAGCGTTAACTTCAGTTAAGGATTCAGTTAGGCCATCCTTCATTTGTAAAAAGGACTTGTTCTGAATGGATTTAAATAGGCCTTTGTAGAAAACAGAATTTACATTCTATGGGAAATTCTAATATTTCAACGTTTTGTTTCCATCCCAAATGATGGATGAAAAGTAAAAAAAAAAAAAAATCCATTTCTTTTTCAGAACAAAGAGTTCTAAAATGTTTTGATTTGGATATGTCAAAATACTTCATTTTGACTTTTTCAGTTCAAACAAAATGTCTGTTAGACCCAAAATGTTGAGTTTTGAAAGGTCAATTTGAAATTAAAAAAACCACAATTTTGAATTGGCATTTCAAGTTAATGATGTGTTTAGTTGACATGTTAAAATGAAATGTGTTGGTTTTAATCAACATTAAAAAATTTAATATTTTAGTTTGCTTGGAAAAGTCACTTCAGAATATGGTTTCTTCAAAATTTATATCTTCCTGAAATTTTTCCACACTTTTTGATGCAGGAGGAAAAATGAGTTTTTTCAATGAGCCCTAGTTTTAAAATGCCTAGTTTTAAAATGGCTGGCATCAGATCATTATGCTTATTGAATAGGTTGATTACTAAGATCACAATCCTATAATTATGCGAGTAAGTTTTCTCAGGTGAAGACCCAGTGTGAAAGCCACCTAAGTTAAATTCATACCCGAGTGCTTGAAAACTTTGCTCCTCATACATGGTAAAAAGTTGATCCAACTGGAATTTTGTTATTGACTTCAATGGCGTCTGGATTTCACCCTTTAAGTAGATTGATCGTTGCTTCTGTTTGGCTTTTCTAAATCATAGTACAAAAGTTTCAAGTTTACTTAACGTGAATTTTTTGGCAATCTGCAAATTCTGGTGCAGCTTTTGATGCAAAAGCACAGACGTGTATGGACTTCAAGTTAAACAATATTGTATAAGCAAAAAGAGCCCCACAAGTGAGAAGCATTTAAAACTTGATAAGTTGTAGAATGGAATAGTTTTAAAGATTTGCCCTTTATTCAGAACTGATGGGCACAAACATGGAAACATGTATTTTTGCATTTTTTTTAAAAAAAAAAACCAAAAAACTGAGAACAAAACGAAAAAATGACTTTGAAAAAATGTTTCCTTTTTTGGGAAACCTTATTTGTCCATTCCTTATTTTTTTTCCCTCGGAGACTTTTGGTCAAGGGCTGAGGAAAGGGCTGGTTGATGGTAGTTGAATAGAATTATAAGCAGTGTTAATATTTTGGATATTCCAGTCTCTGTGGTAATGGTTGGGTTAATATGTTTTGTTATGCAAGTGTTTTTCTATTTTGTTTATAAATATTCTACTTAGCTTCCTACTGTATTGAGTTTCTGGGTGGGCCCTGTAGAAACCGAAATACGTAAATAAATGAATGTTGGGATGGACCCTTTTCTTATCCACATTTGGGCAGAAACCAGATCATGGCATTTTTTTAAAAAAATGCCAAACATGGATAAAAGGGTAAGTGGCTCCTGAAATAGGAACCTAGGGTGTAGTAATAGATACCTTATCTCTTGCCCAGGTTTTTTTTCCTGTCTTCCTTTTGTCTAATGTGTGTTCATCTTAGCCAGCCAAGACAATTCTCAAACCTTTGCTGTGAAACAGTGAAATGTTAACAATGATACCTTAATTTTCTGACCCTGGTAGACATTTGCTAGTTCATGGAGTGACTAATAAGGATGTTTACTGCTTAGTCTGAACTGACGGCTTCCAGCAATTAAATTTCAAGTGGAAGAAGACTCCTAGACTTTAAGTCCAGAATGAACCATCATGATCATCTAGTCTGAGCTCCTGCACACGGCCCACTTCTGTAATAGACCCATAACCTCGGGCTGAGTTACTGACGTCCCTAAATTATGATTTAAAGTCTTCAAGTTACAGAGAATCAATCATTTACTCTAGTTTAAACCTGCTGGTGACCCAGGTCCCAAGCTGCAGAGGAAGGTGAAAACCCTTTTCCCCTAAGTCTTTGCCAATCAGACCTAGGGGAAAATTCCTTCTTAACCCCAAATATGGTGATCAGTTAGAGCCTGAGCATGTTAAGACCCAACCAGACAGACACCTGGGAAAGAATTCTCTAGTAACTTAGAACCCTTCACATCAAGTGTCCTATGGTTGGCCACTGCAGATATTTGCTACTAGCAGTAGCAGGTTAACTACATGCCATTGTAGGTTGTCTCGGCTTACCATCCCCTCCAGAAACTTATCAAGCTCAGTCTGGAGGACACTTAAGTTTTTTTGCCCTACGCCCTTGGAAAACTGTTCCAGAACTTCACTCCTCAGATGGTTAGAAACTTTTGCCAAATTCAAGCCTAAACTTGTTACTGGTCAGTTAATATCCATTTTCTCTTGTATCAACATTGGCACTTACCTGGGAAAGGGAGGAGTTATTTAAGTTATTTAGCCCTCTAATATGTTTATGGAGAGCAATCATATCTCCCCTCAGCCTTTTGTTCGATTAAGCTAAACAAACCAATTTATTTGAGTCTCCTCTCATAAGATAGGATTTCCATTCATCTGATCATCCTGGTAGATCTTCTTCACACCGGTCCAGTTTGAATTAATCTATTTTAAGCATGGGAGACCTGAATTACACAGAGTATTCCAGCTGAGGTCACACCAATGCCTTGTATAATGGTTCTAACACATCCCTGTTTCTACTGGAAATAAATTGCCTAATGCATCTTAAGTCTGCATTAGCATTTTTCAAGGCCACATCATATTGGTGGTTCATAGTTCTCATGTGATCAATCAGTACACCCAGGTGCTGACCAAAGGAGAGAGCCTGGCTGAAGGGAAACCAGCCAGCCTCTGATGAGAATCACTGAAGTTTGTAAGGTTGCTGAAAATGGTAAGCTTAGTTTAGAACGTTTTGTTTCTCTCAAGCAAATCTGACTTGTTATGCTTTGACTTATAATCACTTAAAATATTTGTGGTTAATAAATTTGTTTTTGTTTTACCTAAGGCAACACATTTGGTTTCAAGTGTGTTGGGAACTCCACTGGGAATAACAAGGCTGGTGCATGTTAATTGTTTTGTTAAATTGATAAATGTATGTGAGTGTGCATAACTGCCAAAATGTGGGTAGCTAGAATCACTCACTTAGTTGGGTGCAGTTTACATGTTGGAGATTGTGCATGAACAGGTCAGGACTGGGGGCTCTCACAGCAGAGCAAAGTAAGACAGGCTCCAGGAGTGGGGGATTGCCATTATGCAGCAATATACCAGTCCAGATTGCACTAGAGGAACTTTACACCAGGATATTAGGGAGACAAAGTGGGTATAGTAATATCCTTTATTGGACAAACTTCTTTTGGTGAAAGAGAGAGAAGCTTGATATTTTAGACACAGAAAGGAGGTCCATTTATGAATTTGACAGTGTGCAGGTTAGATTTTAAAACATAAATCTAACAAAATAGGTTTGTCAATAAATTAGAATCCAATAGGATAACCCTGTTATATTGAGTCCAGGACTCAACTGGTATTGAGTACTAGTTTAATGCTGGGTTCTTTTTGGGTCAACTTTTAACTTGAACTTTCAACATCCTGACAGCTCATTTCATTTAAAATGTCACATTTAGTCAACCACCTAGGCTTAAATAGCTAGCTCTCAGTAAGGGGTCTCATTAGAATAACCAGAGCTCTGGGTCAAGACTCCTGGAAAGCTTTCACACCATGGAAACTGCAGCTTAATTTTTTTTTAAATTGTGCTATTGCATCTAAATGAAATATTTCACACTATTTTATCTGAATGTTCTTGAACTGTAAATGAATCAAAATGTTTCCCCAACTAACTAAATTAAATGTTGCTTTCAAGAAAAGTGAAGTAGTGGAAACCTGCTCCTGAAATTTTATTTTTATTTATTTATTTAATTTTGAAAAAGGGAATTCAACATTAGTGTCATACATCTAATTTAGATGTGGAGAATATGGAGAAAGCAATAATAATAATTATAGCAGAGCTGGTATGCTTCATGTAATCCAAGGTTGCCTAATAGTTCCCATTCAGAAGATCCTTTGTTCAGCTGATAATAATTTTGCCAAACTTTAATCATTTGGTCTGAAATTTTTCTTGCTGGGTATCTGCTTCAGAGAGTTTGTGTGGGTGGGGTTTTTTTTAAAAGTTTCAGCTAAAACGGTTCAGTTATTTCTGAGAATGAGATTAGGGGAAAATAGCAAAGAGGCCCAGCAAATAGAATTTTGTGAGTGAGTTCTCCAGGTGAAGGAGGGTCAACTGTATGACTTTAGGGGTGAGTTTGTGGTCTGTTAGTTTGTTGTGTGCTTGCTGAGTGTCTACTTGATGGAAGTTTATAATGTGATCTGTTTAGGGAGCTGTGTGCTGAGACTAGTGACCTACTAGGCAAGACTGAGAACTTCTGAAAAAGGATCTATCCTGCCATCCTAATTCCAAATCCCTTTAGGATCCTTTGACAAGGGAGAGGAGCTAATTTGGGGAGAATAGGGGGCTAAAAAGTCAGCTCCTAAGCAACCAGAACAGCAAGCAAACAGGTGTTTGCAAGGGAGTTTAGAGAGGGAATGGGAGAGCTAGATGTAACAAATTAACATTCTGTAAACTTAAATCAATAATAACCCCTCCCCCTAAAAATGAAGAACAAACAAATAAAAACCCTGCAAGAGAAATAGTAATATAGACAGAAGTCCAGCAGCAGAGTGGGGGCTGTTCAGTTTATTGCACTGAATGCACAGAACCTGTTAAGTAGATCTGCAGTGTCTCAGTGCATGGATAAGACAATGGTATTTGAAGGAGGGATTTCAATTTATTATGAACTGGGTAACTTTTGGGGAAAGAAGGAGTCTAGTGGAGGGATGGGCTCCACTTAAACCAAAATGAAACCAGACTGCTGGCACATAAAATTGAAAAGGTCATAGAGGAGTTTTTAAAAAAAGCTGGGGGAAGGCTAACTGGTTTGGAGGTGCACATTGTTTGGACAGAGAGCTCTTGGGGAGGATTTATTAAAGGGAATACTCTGTCCTAGTAAAGAAGAGAGGCTAGAAGTTGATAAAGTACAGGTAGCAACTAGAGAGAGAGTCAAATTAAAGAGTCTCTTTCAGCTACTTCACATGAAGGCAGAGGACTAAATAGTGACAAATTGTATAAGGGCTTTCATACCAGTGCTAGAGGTCTAAATACTAAAATGGATGAACTTAAGTGTTTTGGTATTAAATGAGGATATTGATATAACACATCACAGGAACTTGGTGGAACAATTAAAATCTAGGGGGAAATGGTAATACCAGGGTACAAAATACATTGGAATGACAGAGTAGGTTGCACTGGTGGGGGAGTGGCACTGTATGTGTAAGGATGTATAGAGTCAAATATAGTAAAAATTTTAAATCAATCAAATTGTACCATTGATTCTTTTATATATAGAAATGCCATGCTTGAATAATAAGTGTACGGCAGTAAGGACATCCTTATAGGGGAAAAACACGAAAAAAACCCACCTTAGCAGCATTTAACTTCCAAAAGGGGAACTGCACAAAAATTAGGAAACTAGTTAAACAGATATTAAAAGGAAGAGTCCCAAATGTTTTTAAAATACTATAATAGAAGCTCAAACTAAATGTATAGGCCAAATAAACAACAAATGGCTAAACAACAGAGTAAAAGAGGAAGATTGGGCAAAAAGGCGCCCTTCAAAATTGGAAGTCAATCCCTGCTGAGGAAAATAAAAAGGAGAATAAACTCTGGCAAGATAAGTGTAAAATAAATTAAATAGTAATATGCCACTTGGCTTGGCAACCATCCAAGGGGTTCTGAAGGAATTCAAATATGATATTGCATATTTGTATGTACCCTGTCACTTACATCAACCTCTGTACCAGATGACTGGTGGATAGCTCAATGATTGCTGATTTTCAAAGAAGGCTCCGAAAGGGATCCTGCTAATTACAGGCCAGTAAACCAATCTGCAATATTAGGCAAACTGGTTGAAACTATAATAAAGAACAGAATTATCAGACTTCTAAATGAATACACTATGTTGGGAAAGAGTCAACATGGTTTTTGTGAAGGGAAATCATAACTCACCATCCATTGCAATTCTCTGAGGTTGTCAACAAGCATTTGGATAAAGGCAATCCAGTGCATATAGTGCACTTGTACTTTCATAAAGCTTGTGACAAGGTCCCACACCAAAGGCTCTTAAACAGAGTAAGTAGTCATGGGAATAGTGGGAAGGTCCTCTCATGGATCAGGAATGGGATAAAAGATAGGAAACAAAAAGTAAGAATAAATGGTCTGTTTTCACAGTTGGAGGGAGGTAAATAGTGGGATCCTTCAGGGACCTGTGCTGTTCAACATTTTCATAAGTGATCTGGAAAAGGGGGTGTAAACTGAGATGGCAAAATTTGCAGATGTCCCAAAATAACTCAAAATAGCTGTAAATAGCTGACTCGGAAGAGTTTCCCAAATTGGGAGATCCTTTCGTAACAGGCCAAAAAATTGCAGATTAAATTCACTGTTGATAAGTGCAAAGTAATGCAGACTGGAAAATCTAATCCTAACTATATATGAAGAATGATGGGGTCTAAAGTAGCTGTCAGAACTCAAAAAAGAGCTTTGAATCATCGTGGATAGCTGTCTGAAAATATCTGCTCAATGTGCAATGGCAATCAAAAATGCCAACCATGTGTGGAACCATTAAGAGAGAGAGACTGTCAAGTGCCTAAGCTGTTTCTCACAAGTAAAGCAGTAGCATGCGCTTAACTAAAAACACTAGGGTGGAGTGGAGGGGGCAGAATCGCTTATACCCTTTAGCTCAGTTTAAGGTTCTCAGCCGGGATGTGGTGGATCCTAGTTCATTTCTCCCTACACCCCACTTGATAAAGAAAAGGGATTTGAGCAGGGTTTTCCCAACACTCAGATTAGTGCCCCAACCATTGGACTATAATCATTCTCTCTCCCTCTTGGGCCCAATGCATATTTAATTTTTTATACAAAGTGGAATGGCTTCAACAGGAAAGATTGGGTGTCCCATATCAGAATATCCCATAGCCCAGGGCACAGGACAGAACCTGTAACACATTCACCAGTGGGTTATGTTCATAGCTGTAGTGGTGTTTTATACTCACTGTGCACATGGGTTAATAACTTCACAACAAGCACATAAATGGAAAAGGAGACAGTTAGTTCTGTCAATCATTTGAATGCCTAGGCAGGACAAACGGGTTACTTCTCTCTCTGTGACCATCCTAAACTGCAGGATTCTGTATATGCATTCAATAATACTCAAAAAGCTGAATTCTTTCCTACCTTTGAATATATGCAAGAAATTACTCTCGGTGTGGCCTTCGCACATGAAAACCCCATTGAGAACTATAAATGATGGTGGGGGGAGGAAAAGGGCATTTGGAAAGCCAGATTTGATCCATAGAGTTGAATGATCACTGCTGGTAGTGGGCAATAAAACTGAATTCCACTATGGGAGTAGAGAGTGAAGAGCAGGGGATGGTAAACAGAGACACTGAGGAAATCAAGCGGGATGAGGGGGTGAGGGGGCGGTATGCAATAAGTCTAACTCTAAAGTTTGTTCCCTTAGAAGTACATAGATTCAAACATACACTCTGAACCTTTTAAAATGGAGCTAAAGGCCACTGTATCAGAAAGCTTCTGCTGAATTCTGATTAATGGATTTGCTTCTGTTGCTTCCCACTAGGCAGAGTCAGCTGCTCCCTTTGTGCTGTGCAATATGAAGGAGCTATGAAAAAACTTCATTTTGGAATGAACTAGAGTTGTGACTACACTGAAATTAGTTGGCAGTTGCTTGTTGTGTTACACGGAGTGCCCTGAATTAAACTGCTTACAAGGTACTGAAGTACCTGATTATGTGGCCATATACACTATCTCCTAATCCTTGTGGAAATAGGATGTGTATCACTTGATTAGGGCTGATGGAATTATTTGAAGTAAACAATTTGTTCCTTAAATGTAGCCCTTTCTACTGTTCATGAAATATTGTCATCAAAATTATTACTGTTTCCCTGCATATCTGGATTCTTCGGATTTATTCAACAGCTGATTTATATGAACGTATTTCAACCTATAGATTACTCATGAGTTGTTCATGACAAGTGTTGCTTCAAGTATTTGGTGCTCACAATTTAAACTTCAAATTCTTTTGATGGGATACATGGGTCAATTGTACATTTGTTTCTTGATTTGATCAGTAAATTTTAGAATCAGATTGCCTAACTTTAAAAATATCTCCCCGACATGTTCCAGCAAAGGACGTTTAAGAGTCTCTGTTGTTCATTAGGATGTGTAATTTCATTTATGCTGATGGGAGTTCTGACTGTGCACTGACAGCAGAGTCAATTCCACAAAATCGCTCCCAATAATTAAATAAATCATACCAAAATGTGTCAGTTTCCTAAAGAAAAGACTGAATCCAGTATATTTGTGTCAAATTTGTATATGTTGTGTGAGGTGGCTAGACTGTCATTAACATTTGAAGATAAATATTATGATATTGTATTCGTATTTGGGCAATTGAATGTTAAGGCTTTCATCCTATTTGGTTTATTTGGAGAAGGGAAGCAGGAGAGAGGTTTGACATACCAAAGGATTTTCATTTTTCAAAATATGCTTAGAAAGGTTTGATAACTTTAAAACAAGTTGATAAATTTTGTTTTTTATCTGCCAAAATGCAAGTTCTGGAAGATTTTATGTATTTAATTAATCTTTTTAGTCCTCAGACATAGATTAGCCACACAACTGTTAATTTGGGGTTTTTGTTAGGCCTAAGCACCTGTAGGGTGTCCCAGCAAACAACTGAGTGTTAACTGAATGTTAACATCTCACTGTGAAAACACTAGGAGTGGAGATTGTAAAATAATTTTCATCAGTCTCTGATGACTGAATCATGTATTTGTCACTTGTTTTCTTGGATATTTTTCCCCAGCAGGAAATGAGTTCTTTAACCTGACTTAAAAATGCTTTAGCATAGATTTATTTCTGCATGAATTGTAGGGATTTAGAAAATAAGGGCTAATCTACAGTACAAAATTTTTGCTGACATAGCTATGCTGGCTCGGAGTGTAGAAAAAATCAACCCCCCCTCCTCCAGGTGACATAGCAGTGCCAACAAAATCCCCAGTGTAGATGCAACTATGCTGACAGAGAAGTGCTTTTCTTGGCATAGCTCATGTCATTCCAGGAGATGGTTTTACAATGCTGGCAGAACTCCTTCTGTTGGCATAGTCTGTCTCCACTAGGGGGCTCTGCCAGCATAGATATGTCAACATAGGAGCTAGTGTAGACAGCCTAAAATGTACTCTAATCCATACAGTTGGCTAGTCTGAAGAGCCATGATCTCATTAGTATCACTATGCATAATGTATTCAATAACTACTACTTTCTGTTCAATCTGTTTGGTCATGTAGTAGGTGTAATTCCATCTGTTTGAATAAGCAGCTGAAGTGGAGATATTTTTTTTTTTTTTACTTTGCTGGATTCAGGTAAGAGTCTCATGAAAAGCTTTCTTAGAGCGATTAAAATGGGTGTAAAAAAATCATCCTTATCAGTGTCTGTTGTGTCAGCAAGGCATATTTGTCCCAGAAGCCAGGATCTAAAAAAAGGAACTCAAGCTCCCTGGTAGTCTTTGCTATTTTTAAAGATTGAGGACTTCAAGTGTATTTTATTTGTGACTTGTAACAGTGAAGACAAAACATGTGATGGGTGCATTACCAGGAAATGCCAGTGATGCCACTGTGAAGGGGAGGAAGCTACTCTGTGGTTGATAGGAATGATTGCTCCATGTGGATTGGCTGAAGACAGACTGCTACCAACTATTAACAAGGCGGAACGACCTATAATATTTTTGGAAGGTGTAATGGTAAAGAACATGGGTGAGATGGAGACGTGTAGAGGTCACGTCTCAAAATTCTGAATTTATCTTCAGGAAACAAGGAATGGAGGATATAAAAAGAGGCAGCATGAAAGAAGTGAGATGTGTGTGAGGGGGGTACAATGGGATGGGGAAACAAAGCTAGAGCATGGGGGCAAATCCAGGTGAGGAGTTGGAGGAGCAGGCTGGCAGGAGAACAGAAGCAGCAATTTTGAGTTGGGCAGGGGAGGTGACCTGCTGATGGTGGTGGTGATTCATTACGTGGATTGCAGCTTCAGAGCACTGCCATAGAAATGTGTATGTATACAGTGATCCCTCCCTATCTGAGTGTCAAAGTGCCTATTAGCATGGCTGTGACACCCATATCGCCCTCAGCATGTTCTAGCAGCTGTACAGGTTGAGGAAGAAAAGGGAAGATCAGGGCCATGATCCTCACCCTAGCTATACCAAGCCACACCCCTTCTGGGCCCATAAATTCTGCTTGCAGCACATTCAGGCAGTGCTGGCTGTCAAATGATGGCTGTCTCCTCAACGGGAGCATTAGAATAGGAATAGGAAAGGAGCCTCTGTGTGACCTCCCTTCTCCATTGCACCTGTATTAGGGAAGCTACCATTTTTAGGGAAAGGATTCAAAGCTTCTGACTTACCACCTTTTACTTCTATGTAGAGGGGACTGATGTCAGCTAGTACAATAAGAACCAATCCAAATGGTTTGTGTGGGGGAGAAACTCACCCCACTTCAGAATAACCACCAATAGTTCAGTTATTAGGGTACTCTACCTGAGAGAGAGAAGACCCAAGTTCACATTCCTGCTCAGGAATAGTGACAGGAACCTTCCACATCCCAGGGGAGGGTTCTATCCATTGGCTATTCTGGGGTTGTCTCTCTCACAACTAGCAATTCCATCCTGGGAGTGAAATCTTCTTGATGAAAGTCTGGTCATAAATGGCACGATTCTGTACAAAATTTTAGTTTTGAAAAATTGCTATTTGGATGAAAAAAATTCTAAAATATTCCCAACCAGCTCTTACAGATAGCGTGAAAAATAAGCACATCTATAAATTATTCAGCTGACTACAGCAAATGGCAACATCTTTAGTCTTCATATGCAATAATTAATTTCCCCTTGATTCTGTGAAGGAACGATAATGCATAAGTACACAGTTTTATTGCAAACCTTTACCTTTTCTAGCCGATTATCAACAAAGCATTAAGTAAAGGACAAATATGGGGAGTCCTGTTACACTCAGGGTTTTTAAATATTATGTTGTTGTTCTGCAAATAGATTTTACTGAGGAGAAAATGAAATTTCATCAGTTTTCTGTTCTATAATTAGAACTGAGGACCAGGCACGTACACAACTAAATTCAGGCAACTGAGAATAGTGTTAGAAAGTTGTGACAGGTGACTTGACACACAGTCTGAATTTTGGTGCAGACCTACTTTTGCTTTTGGTGTGTCAAATCTTTGGAAGAACATATGTACAACAATCAGATCAGGAAAAACTCATTAGTAGTATTTGATATGTTAGCTCTATTCTTTCTGCTGTAGAAATTTCACTGTAATAACTTAACTACAATATGACACTTCATGTTTACAGAAAGACTGAACCTTTTAATAGTTACTTTCAATTACATGAAACAGCTATTGTTAATTTATGTTCTAATATAGAATCTGATATTTTCAAATCTTGGCACCTGAAGTTAGACTCCTAAATCCATAGTTAGGCACCTAAATAAAAGTGGCTTGTGTTTTTCAAAAGCACTGAACACTTGCCCCTTTCATTTACTTCAGCGAGATTGGTGAGGAGTGCTGACTCCGCTAGTCATGTAGTCTTCAATAAAAGAGACGATAGCAACTGTTTCCCAGAGGATCTGTACTGTCATGACAATGTATAAAGTTCCCAGGTAGCTCAGGTCTTCAACAACTAGCATGCCACCTGGAAGTGAACAGGAATCCCTTGGAAAGATTTGAACAAAGTCATTATTGCAGAGATTGTCTAAGACACATACTCCAGTTGGGTGCCTAATTTCTAACCAGCTCTAGTAAAATCCCTGTAAAAGAGGAGATAAAACTCCAGGTGTCCTCCAAGCCCTTTCTTCTGTAACCTTACTGTCTTATAGTTTCAAATCTGGGAGAACACTCAAACTGAGTGAACACTCAAACTGGCTACTAAGGGTAGCCTTATCATTTGAAGAAGGCTTTTTTAGTTGACTTCATGTGTGTTTTTTAAAACTTTCTATCTAAGTTTCTCTAAGAACACCCTTCTCCAAGGTAGCTGAACACTTTGTTTGTATTTATGAACCTAGCTGCCCTACTGAGAGATGAGACCTATCAGTGGTCATAAGCCACGGAGACCTCCAAATACAAGATATCAAAAGAATGTGGTGAGCAATGGACAAAAATTAGAGCAACCCTTAGTGAGCTCATCCTAATGGAAGGAAATTCAAATGTGAAAAGGACAGTGAAAGCCAGAATGAGGAAGTTGCAAACTACTCCTTTGCAGCTCCCATCTGAGACCAGAGACTGCTGGTCAGAGAGAAGGAGTCAGCTCCAAAAGGAAAACACATCATTAGCTTAGGTGTCTCACTTGACGATTCTCTTAGAATGCAACCAGTGTTAGGGGAAGTGAGGGACAAGAAGGTGTGGGTGGGGCAAAACATATCTGCCTGCACTAACATAGTTCTCTTCCACAAAGGGCTGGTGTCCTATTGTATGTAGTCAGATGTACTATATGGGCTAACAGTATTAACATAATTCAGTCGCTGTTCAACATTATATGGTGTTAAACAAGATCCATGGTTTAGTACACAGAGCTCTCAGCCTACTTAGTACCATGGCAAACATTCCATTAAAAATAATTTTAACCTTTTGTTAAAGATGCAGAAAAGAAGAGAAAATTGTTAAAGCATTTGAAATGCAAAGTATTAAATAAGGCTTTCACTTTGCCAATATTCCTTGTTCTCATTCTATTGAGCTGAAGAGAGTTTTTAGGAGGAAAAAACTGTCTGACAGTGTTGATACTGGCCACTTAGTGATCAGTGTGATTACCAGTGAGACATGGAACATCCAATTTGCAGATCAATAAGGTTTAATGTGCCCGGTTTTCTATAGATATACTAGTTCAAGATAAAACCTAAAATTAACTACAATATATCACACTCACGAAGTCTGGAGAGCTAAGCAGTTACTCAGAATGCTGTATACAAGAATGGTTCTTCACGAGCCCCACCAGGGAGCCTCTGGTCCAACTAGCAGCACCTCCCACGGAGTCAGGTATTAATGGAGCAAGCCCCTTTGTCTAAGTAATGTCTTCTTATATCCTTCCATAAACAACTTTCACCTAATTACCTCTCTACTCATGATCATATATGCTAATTACCTACATTGGATTTCACCCTTAACAACGTTCCATTCTCACCATAATAATTGGGGTCATCAAAACAACATCTGGTGACAGGAAGGGCGATGTAAAAATATGCCCCTTGGCATTAAAAACGCGTACCCCCAGACGTTCAAGGGTGTTGTTCCTATCCTCATTATCTATGTGCAATTGCAAGCATACGTGTTGTGTATTTTGTCATGTTATGTGCCATGGTATGCAGTAACTTTCTGGCTGAAGAACAAGTTGGGTTTAAACATTTATTCACTCTGCATGTGCTATGCAAGACAGTGCTGGAGAACAATGGGAAATGTTGTCCACATCTAGATGGACTTTCCTAAAGCATTTGATAACATTTGGCCAAAAGCTCTTTGGTGAATCCTGCAGCTGGCTAGAGTTGAAGAAAATGCAATAAGGCTAAGACAAAATCTCTATGGAAGCATGACGGCTTCAATGTTTGTGTGAGACATTAGTAAAGGTGTTTGGTTTGTAATGATGTTGGTGTCAGAAAGGGCTGCATGCTATCATTGACTGTCTTCAACTGTTGTCTTAAAGAAATCTTAAGAAAAAGCCACCGATGGAAACCTACAGGGGGTGTTGGTGTATGAAAAATTAGTCATCTGTGCTTCACCATTGATATTGATGTGATTGGATCATGGCACAAAGAGGTACAAAAATTGCCAAAAAAAGAGTAGCAGTGAAGGCAGAGAAGTATCAAAAATACCATGAAAAGACAAAGACATTTAATTCTATTAAAAAAGTAATAATATTCATACCCAAATCTGAGAAGGCACTAGTGTGAGTTGAGCCCTTGGCAAAGAAACTGTGTACCCCCAAACAGTCAAGGATAACTTGTTATACCCATCACCTTTATCTGTGTGCAGCTGCAAGCATACATGTTTTTATTTTGTGTTATGTTCTGTCGTATGCAGAAACTGAGACCATCTGCAAGGTTACTCAGTAGTCCTATTCATCTCTGCCAACCAGAAGATGTCATGCTACAGGGGTCAGGATAGCCAAGAAAGCAACTGAAGCTATGCTAGGCCTGTAGGACAGTGATCAAGCAACTCATATGGTACTGGGCCTCCAACAGACAGTCTCTTACATGATATGAAAGATAACTGTCTTTTTTGGGAAAAGAGAAGTTAGTTGAGATGGGCTGGAGGTTTCATCGCTGTTGTAGTCTGATCCTGTTCGTAGAAGACAAAACAAGACAAACTATCTCAAAAGGAGAGAGAGAGAAGAATAGCAGATATAGAAAATGCAACTTCTATCTCTCTGGTGTTGACTCTCATTTGCAACCTCTCTATGGGAAAAATACAGGCCCAGCATAGAGTTTGCCTGGAAAACTTGTACCAGCATTGAGATGTTCAGGGCATTCCTTTTAGCTGTCTCTTTCTGGTCACAGGTTTACTGCAGTGGTGCAAAATATGCAGTCTTGGCTGGCTAAGTCAAACTTTTATTAGACGGAAGGGAAAAGGAGAGGGATGGAAAAGAAAAGAAATAAGGTAGGGATGGAAAGGAACACAAGGGCAGGATAGAGACACATAATCTGACATCCCAGGTTGTATTCAGGATTCATCCAGAGACTGTAAGGGAAAGAAAAGAAGTTAGCTGAGATGGGCTGGACATGTTGTTGTTAAAGTCCAATCCCATTTCATCCCAATAGTGTGTTGGTATTCAGCTGGAACTGATAGAGGTGGCAATGTCATCTGGATCCCTCTCTCTGGCCCTGTGTGGTCAGGACATTGCTCAGGATCAGGATAACAAAGACCCAGAGTTCCAGGAGATATAGGTATGACAGCTGTGTTGTGAAGCTCACTCTAGTAGCCAATTTTTCTCCCCAAAGTCATTTTCTCTAAGGAGTCTCAAGGAAGTGATGGGTGGAATAGCCCATCCCCTCATTATTTCGTGACTTCTTTGGTCCAGTTTCTGACACACCAATTTTGGTTCACTGATTTCTTCTTTACCATGAATAATCTTAACACAGATCCTGAGTTATATCAGTAGGCCTTTTTGTTTGGACTAATTCAGTCTTTGTCTCCCTTCTGTACCTTTTCCCATCAACATTTTTTTTATAGGTTATTGTCATTTTATCAACTTTCACTCACTCCTTACAGTTGAAAGCTCACAATTAGAGTACATTGGTAGGTCCAATTATCACAACAACCCTCAAGGCCACTCCAGAGGCTACCATCTCCAAGCAAGGAATCTGGCTTCTATTGATTTCCCAGTAGTAACAGAAGAGGTGGAAGTGATGGAAGAGTTTGTGTCAAATGAACCTAGGTTAAAAAAATCAAAGAATTTTCTGATATCTGTGTATGTCCTCAGCTCTTTACCTGCAACATACTTTGCTAGTGAAAATTGTGAATGACTATCCTTAATCTTAAGCTATGTCTTCACTGTTTCGCAATTTGGTTTTATGGGTGTGCAAATTGCAGTGCACACCAAAGTGCTGGGTTGTAACTCCCCCATGTAGATACTTCGGGCACAAACCAGTTCACATTAATATTATCCTGCGTGAAGGTGTCAAGTCCATTTGAAAATTAAATATTTTATTTTCCTTTCTCTGCATGTGATACGGATTCTGTCAGGTGAAAGGAAGGTTGAGTGCAAGGTGAGGAAGGATGAGCAACTGTAATAGGAGACAGGAAGATGAATTTCATCAGTGACATGAAAAATTATTTGAAAGGAAGAGGTTTCTCTCAGTTACAGGAAAAAGCGAGGGAAAAATGTATATGACAACAGCTGTTGGAGGCTACAATATGGTGCTTAGATTGCTCAATATATCACATGAATTACTGGTTGCAGATCAGGTCCATCAAAATTGTTTGGTAACCTGTCAGCCACCTTGCATGTTTTTTTAATAATGAGTTTATGCTTAGCTATTTTTGAGTAAGGATGACTGAACTTGAAAACATCTCACTACTGCCTGATCAGATTTACGATGGACTTGCATAGGATCTTAATATCATTTATTTTGCCCATGCTCAAATGAAAGAGTCTATTGCAGCTAAAATCTGAAAAACTGGAACAGACACACTTCAGCAATTCCTGCATAAAACACATTAGTAAAACATTTATCAGTTTCCCATAGCATTTGTACAATCTACATGCAAATTACTTTAGAGCACTTTTAACTCATTAAAGGGACTTTACATAAAAGTTCTCTTTTTATAATTTGTTAATTAATGATGTTCTCTTGAAGGAGATTAATATTCTGCCTCCAGTTGTAAACATGGTGTGTTTTGATATTTTCTCTGGATAACTAAGATGAAGAGAAATCAGCACTGCCTATACCAAGGGAATGTATTTTGTATTATATCAGAGAAATAACAGATACAGTACTTTGCCTGATTTCACCCCAAATGTTTGTGGTTCTAAATGTTTGATGTATTGGATTTTTTTTGTTATAGGAACTGTAAGTAAATATATTTCTGGAAAGGGTTTGTACACTGGGAGCACATCAGTTCTGCTATTTTGTTTAATTTTAAAACAGATTTAACTTCTAATTCTTTAACCATTATATTAGCAATTCATCAGTTTTTACAGTGCCTGGGAAATTCTGGCTCATCCCAGGGCTTTAAACTCATATATATATATATATGTGAGAGAGAGAGGGGCAAAGTCATAGGAAGACAACTATGTGAATGTTGTGTAAAAGTTATTTATTATGAGATGCTGTCATGCAGACTGGATTGGGGGGGGCATTTGTGTTGTTTGACATCAGTATGTCAAAATCCTAGTGATTCATGTGAGACATACCATGTCAGGTGCTGTTAGAAAGGTTATAATGTGCTGAGCAAGAAGATAATATTTGTGTTCATGTGTAATATGTGGGAGGAAAGTTATGGAGATCTCTGATATACCTGTATTTCAAACTGTGCTGTAGAAGACACACTCCAGACAGAGAGGCCGCAGGACAATAGCCCGCTTAATGGCCCATCAAGACCTTTACAGAAGCCAAAGGCCCAGGAAGAAACTAAAGGCATACTTGAAGAGTTCCCAGGATTGGCCCATGTGACTCTGGACTCCATTTGCGTTCCTGTAAAGTTCCACAAGCCACATGGCCAGTGACAGAGGGTATATAAGATCAAACCACAGAAACCATTTTGTCTTTGTTCCTGTCCAGCTGCGGACACACCTCTGGAACAACACACTTTGCGACTGAACTGAAGGACTTACATCCAGTACCTGGGTGGGTCTATACCAGAGGGACTATACAAGCCTGCAATTCCACAATTGTTCTAGAAACCTGATGTATATGGACTTTCAAATCATTTGTATATATCTGATTGCTTTAAGCCTTTAACACTTCTCTTATTGTTTATTTTTCTCTTTATTAATAAACTTTTAGTTTTAGTTACTAAAGGATTGGCTGGCAGCGTGGTATTTTGGGTAAGATCCAAACTTATAGTGAACTGGTGCTGTGGTTGATCCTTTGGGATTCGAGGGAATCTTTTAGTAAAGAGCATAGAGTTTAAATAACTGGTCTCTTTACTGGACCTAGTGTCAGTTTGGGAGCCAGAGACTGAAATGCAGTAAAGGGGGCTGTGTGTATTTGCACAGTGGCTTCTTGATAACCTGTGTGGGGGAATCAGAAGCACTGTTTGTGGCTGATTGGGAAGTCTGACTGCAGTGTCACCCACCAGTGCTGGGAGAATTCGCTTTCCTTTTACAGCCTGCCCTGACCCTGGCAGTGTGCTACCCTGGGCACGGACGGGTCACAGATGCAGGTAGAAGAAAATCCAAAATCACTTATTTAAGCTAAGAGAAAGCTAGAAAACTTTAACTCAGTCCATTCTCCTCTCAGCTGGCTTCTCAGGATTTGTTCCAGTGTCTTCCACCTAGAAACAGTGCAGGAAGAATTGTCCTGAATGTATGTATAAACTCAAAACAAGCCTCAACCAAACCTTTTCAGAGATTTGGGAGAAGAGCTGGGCAAATAACAGATTTCTTGGTTTCCAGGCAGTTCCAAAGAATCAAAAATTTTAATTTGGGTGGAACTGAAATTTTTCAGAATATTAAGAAAATTAAGCAACTAAAAATAAATAAAAATGTGTTGTCAAACTAAATATTTTGTTCAATCTGAAAAAATAAATGTTTTCTTTCCAGGCATTTAAACCTCCTTTTTAAAGTAAAATCAACTAATTAGATTCAGAAAAGTGGAGAAGCAGGGATTCAAATCCACAGAGCAGGAATTTAAACATCCCATGTAAATATTCTAGCCACTGAGCTATAGGGTATAAGGACACCATCAGCATGAATGTAGCTCAGAAATTTGTTTTTGTCCAAAATTATTCTAAAAATTCAACACAAATTTGAAAATAGGCTTTAGATTCATAGGAAGCATGGATTGGGACAAAAATTCTGTCTGGGCCAGTGCAAAAAGTTCAGTAGGGATCTAATACCAGTGAGTCTTGTGCAAATGAAAGAATGGAAATGCAGTTTCTCTACCCTAGGATAATGACTGCTTCCCAGAGGAGATTTTGTATCTAAGAAGAGCTAACGTGCCAAAAAATGATTGTATTCTTGCCCAGTTAGGGCTTCAGAGAGGAATCCAGTGATTTCCTAGCATAAACCTCTTCCGCATTCTGGTGGTTGCGTAGTTCTTACCCTTCTCCTCTGTGAACATCTACTCATGTTGTCTCCTTCTGTGTTCCTTTCTCTTCTTTGTTCCTCTGAGAACTTGGGCTCCCTCCGCCATCCCTTTTAGTTGTAGCTAGGGGGGAAAAAAAGGGGAACTGAAGAGGTGAAATCTATTATCTTAATAAGATAAAGCTCCCCCCCGCCATTGATGTGAGGTTCATAACGTGGCCTGTTTCTGCTACTGTTGCATTTAGAAGTATCTTACTTCACAAATGGGACTATTCATGAAATAAGGCCCAGTCAGAGTAAAATGTTGCACAGTATGATCCATAGAGAATAGGTTAGTCCTCTCCTACCTCCATCCCCACTCTATGGCCTTATATGCTAAAGAAATTTGGCATGGTTTCCTGAGCACAAATAACACAGCACACATTCACATAAAAATGCTACCACTGGTGCACAGAATATCAATCACCATTTAGATTAGATTGGTTTTGAGTGGGGCTAACTTGTGTGGCCTTCTTCACTACGTCAATTTGCTAGTGAAAATGGGAAGTGCTGGTGTGATAGCATGGTTACTTGCTCTCTTGGTTATATAGCCGTGGAAGGGAGATGAGATGGCCCAGGGGATAGGGTAATTGTGTACAACTGAGGAAACTTTGGTTCAATTCCCACCTTTGCTGAATCTGTGTGACCTAGGACAAATCAATTACTCTGCTGGCCTCAACTGTAAATTGGGGCTAATGGCTTCCTCCTTACAGGTGTGCTGCAAGGATAAAATTCCATTACCAATGGAGAGGCACTCTGCTGTAGGTCAGACAAGTGTCTAAATAAAAAGGGACAATTTGGTCCTTAAAAACAAAAGGTAAAGTCAAAATACACAGGATGCACAACATGGGTGAAAGCAGGCTATCTTATCTTGTTGAATTATGTACCTTTTGCGTGCTTCATCTCACAAACTTAATGACACATTAAACTTTTTATGTTTTATATCATACACATTCACTCACAAAGGAAAAATGTTCCAACAGCAATACAGAAGTCAATGAAAAGAAAGTGTAAGCAGTCTCTAAACTATTAGCTTCATTCTCAAGCATAACTTTTCTTTCTTTTTTCTACTGAGGCCCAGACTATTTTTTAAAATGAAATAACTGTCAGAGGCTGAGTGCAAATACTCTCGCTGTTGCATGCTAGGGAGTTGAATATCACTGAGAACTCCCAGAAAGTCCTTTCTTAAAAGGACACCACGTATTCATGTATTATCTCAGGGACATTAATATTGATATTGTTCCCCATGTTTGTTGATAACTAAAGGAAACCGTTTGAAAATATAATCAGCCATATACTGAAAGCATGCTTATGACGCACTGGGTGACTGTAAATAATGGTTTCATGAAACTGTTAAAATACAATTGACATTCTGAATCAATTAAAATATCTGTCAACAAATTCATTAAATTAAGTCTTCTACTGGAGTAATACATTTATTATGCTTCTATTGTATACATATTGGTCTCTTATTCAATCTTGAATTTAGCAGATAAAAGTTTTCATGAAACACAGGAAGAAAACTGTACAATATTTGTTGCATCTATGCTTTAATGATGGCTTAAATTATGACTTTGTCACTAGTCCTGGGCAAGGGGTAGTTTGTAGCTGCACAACCCATGGACCAGACAAGGAACCGTTTGACACTCTACTCCCCATTTTGTCCAGGGAGGAAGGAATCTGTACCAGCCCTATTTAGGCTGAAAATTACTTTAATTGCCCCACTAGTTCAGTTGCACTGTCTGCAACTTAAGGGTAGAACCAAGTCTCTACCAGTTCCCTGCAGTTGCCTCCCACTCCTGATGCACAAGCGTACGAGGATGGGAATATTTGTTCCTGGGAAACTGCTTCTTTCCAGTTCTGCTGTTCTACGTGAGTTTAACAAGTGGCTCCTACTCTGAATCAATGCCACTAAAACAATTACAAAACAAAAGTGTGTAAAAGATCTCCCCAGATTCCACCACGGAGTTCATCACACTTGCTATGCTGCTGCAAGTAGAGCTTGGTGAATAACTGATTTGTCAGTGAGTGGGCAATTTTTAAAAAGTGTCTTTAAAAAAAAATTGTTTTGGATAAGCCCCAAAATGAAAATTTTCAGCCAATTGAGAAGCTTAAAAACAAGTCAAACAAAACATTTCTGTAAAACCCAATGTTCTGTTTCAGTAAGGACTATTTTTACATGGCATAAAATGAGAAGTCTTTTCAGACCAATCAAAATGTTCATTTAAAAAAATGTCAAAAGGAAACATTTTGATGTTCTTTGGATTTTGGGTATTTTTTAAACAAATAATTTGGTGAAACCAGCATGAATTTGTGAAATATTTTGCTGTTACTGAATCTGCGTGTTTTTGCTGAAAACGTTTCTGCCAGATTGCCCCCAGCTCTTGCTGCCTTGTTACAGGCAAGAGGAGAGCTGTAGTCAGGACTGGATCGTGTTAGGGCTGATATAGGGAGCTGTGCGGAAGAAGGTGTTTGCAGTGCTCATCAAGTAGTTTTATTGGTTCTATAAAAGCCAGGAGCTATGCTATATATTCTTGAGTACCATGGATGTGCTCTTTATTAATTATTCACATAACTGATAAGTCCCACAAAAGATGTTGAAACCCCAGAAGCCCAACAAGATAAATCTGTGTTGCTTTTTAATGACCGCTCCCATTATTATCTCTCATATAGTCAGCTCTGTTCTGTCCCCCACTACTTGCTGCTTTTTATTTCCCATATAACACACAGACACCCGCGTTTGTTGAAACAGCCACCACACACCCTTTTACTGAGTGTGATGCTGAGGGACAGCTGGAGCCTCTGGACAAGAACTGTCCCTCTGCTCCTTAAGGGAGCTCTTAAGTGTGAAAAGGAGCTGTTATGCTGGATGACCAATCTAGGAAAGAGGGAGGACATGGATCAAGGGGAGAAGGGTTTTCAGAGGAGCTCTAAAGTGGATCAGTTGCCAATTGTGCAGGGATCAAATGTGAAGGCAGCAGTAGTTCCTGCCAGAGATCAAAGGAGATGCTCTTCTGTCGTAACTCAGAATAAGAGTTCCCTGAGGCAGGGACAGCCAGCCAGTGCAGACTTGTTGACGGAGGAACCATATACCCTCAAACCTGAGTCTAGGACAAATTCCCCAGCTGGGCCTCTGAATGGCAGTGAAAACAAATTAGGGAACTCTAAACAATTTCATAAAATGTTTCTGTTGATCCAAATCTGCATTTTGTATTGGGAAAATGCTGTTTCTGAAAAGTTTCACTGAGCTCACTTTGTAGCGAGCTAGCTAATCTGAAATCTGCTTTGTAATTACTTTCTTGAGTTTCTTTTTCCTTAAAAATATTAGGAAAGAGGGTTTTTAAAAGCCCTCTGTGTTCCTGCAGGCATAGGCATGTTTCTGATAAGCACCACGCACGTGGCTCTCTAATTTGCATAGTTGCACAGTTTTCAGTACCATATAAGCAACATGGTAGTGTTTACAAGAACTGCACCAGGGCTTCCGAGGAGTCTGTCAAGGAGTGAATTAGGCACCGTGTTGTCAGTTCTCACTATTTGATTGGGCGTCTTGTGATATTTGGTGTTTTTCTTCAAGTTCCAACTCCTGGAGTCATAGGAGTACGAGAATCTCCCCTTTCAGATTTTCCTTTCCTGTTTTTAAAGGAAGGTATTAGCCCTCATGATTGTGGAATAAAGCTTGAAAGCTTTTAATGCTTTTTATTGCTCACACTAAGCCAGAAAGGCACTAGTGTTCATGTGAATGCCCACTCCCATCATTCTCCCTTTTCTGAGTATGAAACTGAGGGCAGTTAGAGCAAGAACCACAAACCGTGCTGCTCAAAAACTAGAGGGCAAATCAAGATGCCAAATTCATTATTTTAAACTAATTTCCTGGTGTTTTGAGGTCCTGATTCATTGTTTGGCAGTACTGTGGGCGCCTCCCTGTCCAGAATGTTGTGGAAGTTAGAGGATTTCTCTCAGGACTCTCCTCTGTGGAGTAAAATCCTCGGCATAGGCCCAGTGTCCTCCTTCACAACTGTGAGAAAAGCCTTCATATATGCTGCCCAGGAGAGCTGGTTGGGAAATAGTCAGAATAATTTCCCAATGGAAAATTTAACTGGAAATTTTATTTTTTTTCCATCAGGAAAACCAAACTGACAGTTCTCTGGCTGCCCATGGGGAAGCCGGAGCTGAGAGGTGATGGGAGGCTGAACGTTTCCCAGATCTCTGCTTCTCCAGCTGTGGGGCTGGAAGCCTCTTGGCAATTTCATTTTCTGTTGTGTGGAGAAAGTGACAAGAACCTTCTGGCCCCATTTTGACAAACTGAAAAATCCCATGTAGGTCCCCCCCAGAAGTAACTTTTTTTCTCCCCGGAAGTCCCTGCTGGTGGGGAAAAAAGTGCATTTTTGACTATATCTTAATTTAGTGTAACTTTTTTTTCAGAAACTTTTTTTTTTTTTTTTTTTCCAGGAAGAATCTCCCCCCTTCCCCCTTTTCTGTCCAGCTCATTTCTTCAGGCATATATTCAAATTTCCTGCTCTTTGGAGGCCCTCAGTCAATTGTGCGCTTCAAAGCTACTGTCCCAAATGCTCGCAACGCATTCAGATAAAACCCAGCCTTATGAATTTTTTTGATTCAACTCAGCTGTTTAATCCCAAACACTTTTATCTCTTGCGTTGAGAATAAATTACTGTATGTTCTCTCATTTTTTTATCAACCCTTGATTTTTATAAGTCTTAAGTGTCCCCTTCCTAAAATTGCAGTTCTCTTTATATATATATATATATAAAAACTAATACATATATGGCCTTATATAGGGGGATTGTTCATTCTGGTTCAGGGTTATAGTGTCCTAGAAGCTTATCTATCATTCTTTTCATATTAGCCAGCAATGCTTGAGCCTTCTCCAATAGACTGTGTTTTATAGAGGCTTCAAAAGTTTGGCAAATGATGTTGTTGTTCTGAAGTTCCAAACCTATCCTTTCATCATACTCGCTTTTCCGCCACAGGCTTATTTATTTTTAGGGGGAGGGAGGCGGGGAGAAATAAAATGCAGCACTCAGGGTACCCACTGAGACAAAATGTTCTGCTTTCATAGTAAAGAGCTTTTTTAAAAAATGTTTATTTTTCTGTAAAGTTACACTAATGAAGCTACAAAGACAGATCTACACCTTCTCTGCTCCACACATTTCAGTTGCCCTTGGGTAAATGCCAGACTGGATTTTAGGATAAAGTTATCTTTCATATTAAAAAAACAAGTATATCAAATTTCCTATACAGCTTCTGTTTTTAATTAAAAAAAAATTAAGCATAGCAATGTCCCGTTAGCACTCGTTAAAGCAGCCAGCATTTCAAGTCATTGGGGGGAAAAGCAACACACTCCTCTCCATGGTTAGCAGGGTGGGAACATGTGCATTTAAAAATTGAATTATTAAAATAAATTTAAACCAAAAGTTATACATAGTAGAAGAAGGTGGTAGTGACATCTTTATATTTATGTTGTATGGTTTCTATTGCAAAATAGATGGGAAGGAAACAATTTAAGACTATGCTCTTACGCTCCCCGAACCATCAGAATTGGCCAGCTGTGAAGGGGAGAACACTATCTATGTATAGACTTAATTTCCCCAGTCACCTTAGTGCCATGCAAGAGGAATTTGCTGTATTTCACATTACCCTACAAGAACACAGGCCCTATGATTGTATGTGGCACTTTTCGCAAGAGACCCTCTTTGCACACCTGTGTCAAGGCCTGGGCACAAGTCTGTCCGTTATGTAAGTGGTAAGAAGTAGCTCTCAGTTGTCAGTTAAATTGTGCAGAGAAACACCATAAATAATGCATGTTAGCCCTTCAATAAGTGCCTCTATTGTTTGTGTGCAGTAGTGCTGATAATACATGAGCTTTTCATCATCCACTTTCTGGTCTGTTACTACATTAAAGGTATTATTTCCAGCACAATGAATACCATTACACCCATGATCCAATGCCGGTGTATGGGTTATACTTGGGTGGGGGGGGGAGGAGAACTATTTATAAACTTGGCTGACACATTTGTGAATATAAAAGTTCCAGCAGGAGGAAAGATAATGACTATCCAGATGCAAAACATGCAGTATTATGTACATATTATGTACTGGCTTTCATTATGATCTGTTCTTTGCTTCAGTTATTAGTTTTGAGAAGCAGTTTGTTTTGAGAAGGCAATTTTCATGTAGAAATGAAAAAGGAAAATATTTTTGGATTGTGATAACATACAAGCGCACAGTAAATGACTGAGTTTCTTTATAAATGAAAAGGCTTTTGAAAGTGTACATTATTCTTGTTTTAGTAGTGGTTGCTATGGACAGGTTGTTTTTTTTTCTTTTGGTCTTTCTTTTTGTGAGCTGCAGTCTATTCCTTGAGCTAAATATAGAACACTCGTCAGATACTGTAACTCTAGAGTTTCCTTCTGAAGTCACATTTATAAATCTATTTTCACTCTTACTCTCAGGAACACAACAGCCAGAACATTGTAACTTAGTCCGTGAATGCTACCAGAAAAGTAGTTAGGCTGGAATTTTCAAAAAGAATTAAAGGATTTAGGCACCTAAATACCCTTGAATTTCAATGGCACCAAATTTCTTTTGCCCCCTTTAAAATTCCCAGCATTAGTCTATAGTCAGCTTTGAAAATTTTCAGCTATTCTTAAAAAAAAGTGTCTCAGTATAGAAACCTTCTTAGATTTTGATATCCTAAAAAAACCTGTTCCATAACTTAGGCAAATACTGGTGCCATAATGAATATTCAATTAGCCCCTAAAAGTCCTGTTCCTACAAAAAAAAAACCCGGAGATGGTCCCTGCACCCAAGGTGAAACGAATTGAAGTCACTGGTGTTCCATGCAGGTGAATTGCTGTGTGGCTCTCAATTTCTCAAAAGACATAGGGCCCTATCAAATTCGCAGCTGTGAAAATGTGCATCATTATGAAATCTGGTCTTGTGTACTTTATCCACAGACTTCATGGGCGGAGACCAGAGGTCCTACCACAAAAAGGGGTTCCAAGGTTGAGGTGGGGGTAGCAGTATTGGTGCTTGAGAGCCGGACAGCTGAACAGCAGTGGCTGTTGACCAGGCACCCAGAGCTCTGAAGGCAGGGCCACCCCTAGCAACGATGCAGAAGTAAGGGTGGCAATACTACTGCCCGCTACAATAAGCTTGCAACCCCCCCCCCCTTTTGGGTCAGGACCCCATGGTTATAACGTTGTGAAATTTCAGATTTAAAGATCAGAAATCATGAATTTTAAAATTATTTAAAAAATCCTGTGACCATGACATTTATCAAAATGGACTGTGAATTTGGTAGGGCCCTGTTTATAGAAGTGGATTTCTGAACTCCCTTGGCCCATGGAAGGAAAAAATACATATATATTCTGAAACAACCTTAAGCAGGGTTCTTCCTGCAAAATATAAATGAAGATTACACTTTGGCATAGATGGTTACTTTGATTTTGTGTGTGTACTCGTCTGAGAGTTTGAAAGGCACTCAAAGGCGCTATATGATAAAATATTTAGCAGTTTGATTTTTGAGATAATTTCTTTCCGTTTTTCCAGTAAATTCTTGTGAATGATAGACATCACTGTCGTAATTTAATGAGGGGAAAAAACAACAGCAGCATATTTTATAGCAATCCCAATGTAAAATATTTAAGTGCTCAGGAGTTGCCGAGAACTGAGGTGACAAGGCATTTACAGCTCTGATCCATGGTGCATTTAGCAGAGCTATAGGATATAAAGCCAGACTAGAACACTTAAAGCTGTTTAATGCTAACTGCTAAATGACAAATTACTGTTTCAATCTTTCAAAGGATTGTGATAACTGCTGGGTATGAATGGTGTGTGTGTGTGTGTGTGTGTGTGTGTGTGTGTGTGTGTGTGATTTTCTGATGGTGATGTTTAAGTATCAAGTGGCATAGTCAAAAATGACCAGTGTAAATACTGTTGACTAACTGAATTACATTTTAATCATTTTTGGTGATGGTTCTTTAATCCCAGGCATCAACTGATGTTCAAACATATTTGGCTTTAATTGGCAATGCACTATCTTGTCATTATATCAGAAGGTTAGGGTTGTTTCCAAATAATAATTTAATTGCTAATTAATTAATATTTGAGCTGTTTATATATAAAAGTAAAGATTCATGACATCAGCAACTGCTCAAAAATATGGCATGTCAGAATTATAGTCACATAGCAAATGTCTTGTCTGGACATGAATATGTTACATCATTATAATAAACTGAGTGCTTAAAAACACATTTTAACGGAATTTGCTAGAGTATGTTTGTTTTGCATTGCTGTTTTGATCCAGAAAAAGAAAAACAGATTGCCAATGAAATGAAAAGTAAGAAACCTAAATCAATAAAGTAGCAAAATGTGGGAAAATTGATACTGCAATTCCCAGTCAACAACTCACAGTTGCTTGTGCTGCATTTTCTCCTTAGGCAAACGGAGAAAGTAAAATAGAGTCAAAAGAATAACTAGGGACTCATTCTCCTCACTTCCTGTTATGTAAGATTCAGGAGTTAAGTTCAGCTAAGTGCTTAAGCATGTGCTTAACTTTAAATACATGGAATTGTCCCATTGTCTTAAATGGGACAACCCCTGTGCTTCCAGTTAACACATGATTAAGTACTGGGGTTTAAATAAACTGTAACTCCAATTTCAGTCCATGTGATGGTAGAATCAGACCCTATGTTTCTTAACTGAGCCAGAGCACAATTGTCCCTAGGTGCTGCAAGTGCAGCTCTACTTGTTAATTAAGGCCTTCATTCATCAAGATGATCTGTGTGGGCAGACTCCTGCTTCTGCATGGAGCTCCCGTGTACTGCAGCAAAGCTCCAGACAAGTGCAGGGATCCACCCACACAGATGGACTTGCAGGATTGGTATGTAGAAAATTGAGATTGCCCTGGGAACACGCCACTTTTTTGTGGCTATTGCTTGGCAACAAAATTGAAGTCTTTTAATTTTATCTCTTTTGCCCTAGGTACCCCACTTCTGGCTGCAGACCTACCAAGTGGGAACTGATGATTGTTTGCCACGAAGTGAGGCCTAGCAGCCTAGAAGTGGGTGTTCAGCAGCAGGTGCAGGAATCTATCATTCAGCTCAAACCCATACTGGGAACACTGAGTAGAAGTGTGCTGGCTACCTTTATGGAAGGGATAGCAGAAGACATAAAGCGGTAAGGTCAGAGAGGGAAGTTGCTGAGCCCAGCTGCCAGACAGGTAAAACTGTCACAAGCAATGTGAGATCAGTAGCACAAAAGGAATCAGAGGAGCAGTTTCAGGCACCATATGTTGTCCGTACGTTTATATTGTAACCATGTCCCTAGTGGTGGCCTCCTTTATCAAGCATGTACAGGGGATGACCTATCCCGGAATCTGCTGTTAGCACCAATTTCCTCTGAATTTTCCTCAACCTGGTGGTGGAATTTACACAGCTGTCATGTGTTTGTTTCCATAATGGTTGTGGATGGGTCATGCCCTTTCAAAAGGTCACCATATGTGGTGACCTAACAGTGCTATCAGCTGAGTTTAGTACAACAGTCCTTAGAGCATGCAAGCTACTAACTGCTAGCAAGAGAGACTTAGAGATGTACCAGTTTGAATGTCTGTGTTTAATGTCCATTAGATTATTGATCCCTTTACCTGTCCCTGGGTGACACCTCTGTAGGTCGCTCCCTGGATTACTTGGGTTTTGCTTGTCAGTACTGATGTCTTTGTGAGACTGCCTTCGGCAAGATCGAATGCTCTGAGGAGAATTGGAGGATGATCCCAGCCTACAAAAACTGCAAGAATGGCAGACGAGGAGTTAGTTCTGAGTCACATCACCAGTATGTAGCCACTTAACTCTTTCAGTTTGTGACTAGAAGGTTATTTCTACGCGAGGAAGTACAGGCTGTGGCCCAGGTTTTGCCATTTTTTATCTTTGTGAGCTATATATAATCTCCTATGTGATTCAGCTGGACTTTGTGATATTCTGATACCGAACAGCCATGTCTCGGGCTTCTATGTCTGTGCATGAGCACAGAAAATTTGCACATTCACCGAAACGGAATAAACGGAAGTGTTCGTATGTTATGTGGACACTATTATGTATGTGGTGGCAGCAGCTCCCCCTGTGCATGCAGACAACCCTCCTGGCAGCACCTACTGCTCTCTCTGGGAAAAAGCTAGCCGTGTTGGCGAGTACTCACTATATATTGGGATGCTTCCCCATGGGGAGTGTCACTCCTATGCAGCGTAGTGTCCGTGGTGGTTGTGGATGTGGCATACAGATGCAATCAGACATTATTTTCTTGTGGCAAGTTTTAATCCTACTTTACCCTGTTTGTGGTGCCTGACCTTAATGATCATATACGTAAACTGAAGATGCATTTGCTACTCTCAATCACTGGCTGTAAGCCTCACCACCGGCTGGGGTCAGGAGGCCTGTTGTCTGCATACAGAGTCTCTCTGCTGGGTTAATCCAGTGATGAGCCAATGGTAATCTCCAGAGCCAGGGATGGGTTTAGTGGAGACTGATGTGAAAAGCTTATTCAAGAGTCTTATTTACTTTTCATTGTTTTAGCCTCCTTTTTCAGCAGCTGTTACCCATGTCTTTGTTCTCTTTTTGTTCTTAACTTTCATCTGACAGCCCTCTTCTTCAGGGTGTTACTACTAGGTGAGGCTTTCTGTTGGAGTCATTTTCTGAACCTCTGGGAATCGTGGCCTAACCCAATACATGGAGGCGCTCAGCAGGAGTAATGAATTCAGAATGGTGGCCTGAGTGCAAGAATTTACAGGTTTTTATGGGCAGCAATACTTTTAAGTTAGTCACTGATTAGCAGTAGCCATATACTAATAGTCTACATTTTAGTGTTGTTTTGCCTTCTTAATAACAGCTAGTAAACAGTAATGAAGACCACTTGTGGCATTATGTTAAACAATCTCATGAAATCTACAGAGATCCATCTCCTATTTCCTTATTTTAAATTGTTCTTTCATTCTGTGCAGTGCCTCATTTGCACTCGGGCGGGAGAAAGAAAATGTAGGCTGCTTTCGTCCCACATATTGACACTTAAATGGCACCTTGTGAGAGTAACAACATACTGAAATAACAGACTCAACAGACCTTACCAAGATGGGAGGCCAGGCTGACTTTGAAAGAGTGAAACTGAATTATACTTTCCAACAGCTTGTCAGTGCTTTGTGATAATCTGAGGGAGAAAGAAGACATGTTTAATGACCTTAACAGATCACTTCTAACATGAAGGTAAAAGGCACCCTTGGGTCCCTCACCCAAGATGTGAGACATGGAGTGCCCTTTCTGAGCTGCAGAGAAAATGTAGGTGGCTGGCTGGGTGAAAGATAGCTTTCTCTCTCCAGTACTAGAAGCCGAGATGACTTACAGGCTTCTGCTCATTTAGGAAGTGTCTTTTGACTTGTTAAATTGTCCAGTTTCAGACCCTCCCTCCTTACCCATTGGTTGTAGTGCGGTGAGGGAATACTGAGGAAGAAGTAACTTAAGGGAAAGAGGACTGAGAAGGAGGGAATTGTTGATGTTGGAGAACAAGGAAGAGGAGGAGAAGGTCAAGAGGAGAGGAGGTGGATGCTTGACTTGCGCACATGACCAAAAAAGATATTAAACAATCTAGGTCTTTTTGATTTTTCTGTTGGTTCCCTTTCCTCCTTCCTTCTTTGCCCATCTTTAGGTTGTGTAACATTGAACACAATGTGCAAGTCTGCTTTCTTGCATGGTTATTGTAGTATACAGTGGAAGTGTGTCTTTAAGATTAGTTGCAATTACCAGGTGACTTCCTATTGTAAGGGGTCTCTCACATGATGCAAGCACACAGGGTCTGAAAGTAAGATACTTTCAGCTGCCTGACCATGTTAGTAAGCAGAATAGGTATATTGTGTGTGCCTGAGATCTCTACTAAATAGAGTAGTCCAGAGAGGCTCAGACAGTGAGCATGGTCTCAAACACTGCACTACAATTAATGCACTTTTTTTTTCAGAATCTAACTCTGATCTTCAACTAAAGAGGACTTGTAAGCAGAGCTGGTTGAAATTTTTTTTTAATACATTTTTTGTTGGAAAATGCCAATTTTGTCAAAACTGTTTTTTGTCGTTCCCCCCCTTCCCCCATGAAACATACCAGTTTTGACACAACTTTTATCAGGAAGGTGTCTCACATTCAGGATGGAATTTCTGGTCAAAGCAAAAAGAGCTAAAATAACCAGGAATAGCTAGTAGCCCAGTGGTTAAGGCACTCACTTGACAAGTGGGAGGTACTGCTTCAAGTTCTTTCTCTGCCTCATTCAGAGAATCTCCTACATTCTAGGCAAATGCCCCAACCACCACTCTGCCTATTTTGGTATGGGTCCCTCTCTCTTGTTCACAAAGATTTGAAAACCTCTGTTTCATCCCAATGTGGAAAAGGGGAAAAAATTACATCTCAAAGATTTTCACGGGATAGAAAAATCATTCCCTGTCCAGCTCTACTTCTAGTCTCCCAGAGTGCCGTCTGGTTCCTCCAAATAATATTTTAGATTGTAAATCTTCAAGGCATGGACAATGCTTTCATGTCTGTGAAATGCCTAACAATTTTTGGGTACTCAAAATTGTTGTTAATGTTCATATATTAATATCCAAACTTTTATCACATATGGGTCATTTGCCATGTAAAAATATTTCAGTAATAAAGGAGTAATATAGATAAATCCTTATAATAAGAAACCCCTGCAGCCAGAGAAATAATAAGAATCTCAGGACACACACAAGGAAAGAAGAAGTAAAAGGTGAGAAATGACTGAAAAATTTCAGTTTATACTTTTTGTTGCAAAAGGGCTTTTTGAGACATTTTAAAAAAAAAAAAAAAAAAAAAGTTTAATCTTGTTGCTGAAATTGAGTTTTCCTGAAAATTGAAAATGTTTGTTACCTGCAGCAGAAACTGAAGTTTTCGGTTTTAAACTGGAAAAGTTTGACCCTTTTTAATAAAAGCTTTAAAATAATCATTTTGGTTGAAATTTTTCAAAGGGAAAAAATATCCATTCTCAATCAGTACTAGATCAGATCCACAAATTCTTGTGATGCCTTTTATTAAATAGTTTAAGCTCAAGTTTCAAAAAACAATTTGGTTTTTGGGGTAGTGGATCCTCCTCATTCAGTTTTTCATAGCAAGGTTTCACAGATGAACTAAAACTAATTTTCAATTTGTCATGCTTCACTGCACATAAGGATTATTCCCCTGAAATTTGACAAATCAGAACTTCAGGGGAGGAGGGGAGAAATGGGGTAGGAAGATATGGTGGATATGGAAGATATCTACATCTATGTACATATATATCCCCCCATCACTGAAGTATATACAAATTAACATTTAAAACTTGTAAAGGGCCTTAGATTAAAAAAAAAAACCAAAACATTACCTCAGTATTTCCAGTATTCCTAGATATTTTATTCCCTATAAGTAAAAGTAAATACAGGGAATATTTTGAATACTGAGATAATAATATTTAAGGTAAAATGGAAAGTTTCCAAGTGTGAGCAGCGTGTACGTGTATAATCTGAACTCTCCCTTACATTTTTGGGTGGGGTAGGAAGTTATCATAGGAGTCTAGCGGAGTCACTTGACGCATGCTTTTGAGGTAATCTTTTTGTTCTGCAATACCGTTGTCCTTGTCAGGCACAGTGAGGAATTTACATCTTCTTTAGAAGAGAAAGTGGTTTGCTGCAGATTTTGAAGGTCCCAAAATTGCATACAGAATGGAACTGTTCAGAAGTAGTTTATGGCTATTGGGGATCTAATTATTTGTTATGATAAAGAGATTCTACACAGGTTCTAGAGAGGAATTAAATGTGACTTAATTTTGAAACAGTAAGTTTTGAAGAATTAAGCATGAATCATTAAATTCTGAGAAATGAATGAAACTGAGTCAGACTCCAGGTATCAAAAAACCTCAATATAATACATAGCAATTCTTCTATAAATACTCATCTGCTGCAGCTAACTGCAAAGACTGCCAGCCATAAAAAGACACGTTGTCATAAATACAAGTTCTTGGCATAGACCATAGCATCTTTCAGAATGTGAGACCTGGAATATACAAGAAAATTAGGTCAGTTTAGTTACGTTGATCAGGGGGGTGAATTTTTCCATATCCCCCAGAGGAGGGGTCGGCAACCTTACCACGGCTGAAGAGCCACATGTGGCTCCGGAGTCGCGGGTTGCCGACCCCTGCCTCAGAGTGATGTTGTTAAACCAACCTGAGTTCCTGTGTAGGCAGTGCTAGGTCAAAAGAAGACCTAGCTACAGCTTCTCACAGAGGTGGATTATCTATGCCCATGGAAGAACCCTTCCCATGTGCATAGGTAATGTCTACATTGAAGTGCTATAGGGATGCAGCTGTGCTGCTGTAATTATTTTAAGTGTAGACAAGCCCTAAGGCTTGTTTAATTTTTTTAAAATAACTTCAAAAATTAGTAATTTGAGATTAAGAGAAATTTTCCTGTTTTCATCAAATAAAACTTTCCAGAGATGACCATTTTTAACACCCAATGTACACACTAGACTTCTTACTTTTATAATACTCTGCTTTGAATAAGCTTTGAATAAGCCAGTGAATTAGCTCTTCCTGCACTTCTACGGAAACAATCCGATGCCTGCTATACCAAAGCAAAAGAGCAGATGGGAAAGTGAGGAGGCAGATAGATCATATTAATAAGGTTCAAATTCATTATGGGGGGGACTAAAAACTGTCAAAAATTAACATTATCAGCAACAGACTGATAGTCTAGAACTAGAAGCAGAATCTGTACAACCAAACTCTAATACCTGAATATCAGTTTTTAGCTGTCAATAGTCTGTTGTTTCCTGTGGTGTGGTGGAATGATCCCTACACAAACAGTTGGATCTGAAAGCCTTATAATCAGTGGGCTAAAATAAAAATAAAAAACGGTGCTTTTGTACTTAAGAGTATTGTAATATGTTGTGTACTTCAGGGTGTTTATTTGTATAGTCAATTTTCTGTATAAGTTTTCTTTGCAAATTCTATTAAACTTCTAATGATTTGATGATGATCCTTTAGTACCTGAACCTTAACGTAAGCAAAATAACAAGGGGAAAACAGCCTATTACACAGCACTAATGAAGCACAACTGGAAGTGTTTTTATTTTTGAACCACTATCTTTAAACCTCAGAAGACAACATTAGATTGATTTCCTTCCAGCTCTTTATTTTTGTGTGTCATCCTGAGGCTCTCCGTATCTTTTGAGTAATGCTCCCACAGCCAGCCACTCAAAAACCGATCCTCTTTACATGTGTTCCTGCGGTGGTTTATGGCATTTGAGGAATACCAAGTAAAATTGTCTGGCAAACTTATTTCACTGAATCATTGGGGGAAAGGAGCTGAGGCAATTTCAATCACCCTAGCAACTGTTTGAAACCTCACTGCAAGTTAAGAACCATTCGTGCAGACTATCACCTGTTAATAAGGAAAGTCTATAATAAAAAAATATTATGATTCCTCAATTTGATATCCATTTTAGGCATGATCTTGAAGCCCTTACAGTGGGACCAAATTCTCACTGAACTCACCGAAAGCCAATGGCCTGTTTCTCCACAACCGAAAATCTTCTTTGCACCAAATAAGCATCTTTAGCTTGCACTGGAGTTTGGTAGCTTGAGAGATCAGTGAGTTCCCTTCATTGTATCTAATTGGAGCTGAGAGATTGTCAGGAATCTCCCCCCATGGGAACATAATCCTATTGTAGTGTGTGTATATATAGAGAATGAGCAGTTCATGGTTGTTAGTGAAATGCACAACAAAGTACTTCCTGTACAATGACTCCCAAAAATCTTTCTTGACTGATAACAGCTCATGTAGACCCCCTCATTTTGTATGTGTAGTTGGAATTATGTTGTCCAGTGTGCATTACTTTGCACATATCCACACTGAATGCCATTTTGTAACGAAGCCACCTGGTTTTGTGAATCCCTTTTGTAACTCTTGGGAGTCAGCACTGGATTTAACTATACTGAGTTACTTGTATCATCTGCAAATTTTTCCATCTCACCCCCTTTTCCAGATCATTTACGGGTATGTTGAATAGCACAGATCCTGGTACAGATTCTTGGGGGACAGTACTACCTCTCTCCAGCTGTGAAAACTGACCATTTATTTTTACCCTTTGTTTACTACTTTTACCAATTATTGTTCCATGAGTGGATCTTCCCTCTTATCCCATGACTCCTTACTTTGCTTAAGAACCTTTCATGTGGGACATTGTCAAAGGCTTTCTGAAAGTCCAAGTACACAATAGCAACTGGATCATGCTTTTCCATATGTGTGTTTGACACCCCCCCCCTCAAAGAATTCTAATAGATTGGTAAAGCATGATTTCCCTTCCCAAAAGCCATGTTGATTTTCCCCCAACATTTTATGCTCATCTATGTGTTTCGTAAAGTTTCAACCAGTATGCCTGGTACTGAAGTTAGGCTTATTCGCCTATAATTGCCAGGATTGCCTCTGAAGCCTTTTTTAAAAATCAGTATTACACTATGAAAAGCTCCCGAGGGGTGGCTGTGTTATTCTGTATATAGCAAAAATAATGAGTCCTGTAGCACTTTAAAGACAAACAAATTTAATTTCTACAAGCATAAGCTTTTGTGGGTTGCAACCCACTTTGTCAGATGCAAGGAATAGAAATCAGATAGGGGGTATATATGTACATCCAAGGATAAGGAACAACAATGGAGAGGGTAGGTGTTAGCCAAGTCTATTAAGTTAGAGTAGATGACGTCTATTTGCAACCATTGATTAGAAGGTGAGAATGTGTGAACAGTGACAATTTATTTCTTGTAATTCAGACCCAGTTTGATTGTGTCAAGTTTGCATACGAGTTCCAGCTCTGCAGTTTCTCTCTGAAGTCTTCAAAAACAGACTTCAGCAAGAATATGTGATGCTAGTTAAATCAATCTTCTCATTTAATGCCCAAGCACTCAAGTTCACCCATTTTAGTAGTTATTTAGACTTCTATCATTTTGTGTGCAAGCCGTTATAAAATTCTCAATATTTAGTTGTCTGCCTCCATGTGACGTAATTAAATGGAGCTCTTTTTTGTTTGGCTGTTTCTCTTCAGTTCCTACCAGTACTTCATTAATTTCTATCCTCTCCTTCTTACTAGAAGATAGAGTATCTCCTTTTAATAAATCTTTCCATAAGAGATGTCTTTCTGAACTGTGTGCTACTCCCTACCTGTCAGCTTTCCCCCAATCCTCAGTTAAAAACTCCTCTACTATCTTTTTAATTTTACATGCCAGCAGTCTGGCTCCATTTTGGTTTAGGTGGAGCCCATCCTTCCTCTATAGGCTTCTCTTTTCCAAAAAGGTCCCCATTTCCTAAGGAACTCAAATACCTCCTCCGAACATTATTGAGACTGTGCAGTTCTGCCTGTCTAACTGCTCCTGCTCATGGAACTGGAAACATTTTAGAGAGAGAAATCATCCAATGCCTAAATAATTCAATCTTTTAGCCATCACCTTCTACTTCTTCATTGAGTCTAACTACCCTCTGCATCAGCTGCCTCAGTTCAGAGCCAGTTTATGCAGGAGCAAAGAAATAAAGCATCCATTCTTTTGCATAGGCCTTTGGATTTGGCCCATAAAGAGACTGTGTTGTTTTTTCTCTCTAGAGTTCGATGGGAAAGTATTTCTCTGTCCTTCAAGAGTTTGGGGTTTTGAATTTGTTCTTGTTTGAAACAGGACAAGAATTTTTTGCAAATCAATTATCTGGAGGAGAAAAATAGAGGGTATGGGGGAGGGGGGACCAGATCAATGGAAACATTTTGTTTTGAAAACTTCAAAGCATTTAATTTCAATGTTTACCTTTCAAAACTTTAGAAACATTTTTAGTATAAATTAATAAAATTTTGAAATGGTCCATTTTGAATAAAAAAACAAGCTTTTTTATTCTGATTTTTGTAATGTTTTCACCCACTTGACACTGGTATAAATGACAATGCAAGGTGTAGGGCAACAGAAAATTAGGAGTTTTCAGTGGAAAATGTTCGACTAAGGGATAGATTTTCAAAAACACAACTAGCAGTTCAAATGTGTTCATAGATTTTCAATGGCAAAGAGTTAGGCACCTATCTCTAAGCCTTTAAATATAAAGGGGTAATCAAAAACAGATCTGGATTCTCTGATTCATTTTCATTTTTAAAAATTCTTATAGCAGTTTCTTAAATTGAGCTGTAATCCATAGTTATGATTGCTTAGATAATCTACGTGGTATTGCTTTTCCTCCAAGCTTGAATAAGTGCGCAAGTGCTTCCAGCAAAAATACTGCAAGTCACTTTAAAAGTCACTTTCTGTAGACACAGTTGAACTTGACTGAGTTTAAATATGAAGACACATTTGTGGGCTTTTTGTTTTTTGTGTGTGTCTGCCATTTATCCACTTTGGATTACTACACTTCAATCACTATTTAATAAAACAAAACAAAAATACCCTCCTGAAAAACTACTGAATGCTTTTCTTTTGACAGATGTTTAAATGTTTTTTGTAATTGTCATATGGAGAATTTGAACTGTACAGGACTGATCTGAGATTTAATAATATTTGTAATGACATAACCAAGAGGGAAGTGAAAAATGGCTTTGCTCATAAACTGAGACATTTTTTGCTTCTAAGTGGTGAGTATCTTTAATTGTATCAAATTGAAATAGGGCTGCAGCTACAATAAGATTGGTTAATGAAGCTCAACTGATTATTCTACAGTTTTCTTAATAACATTATTATTTAAACATAAATCCTTTGTGTATATTGTGGGGCATACAGTAATGCAACTAATTTCCTTTCTCTTCTGTGCACTGCATCTTGATTTTTGCACTTTGCGTGAGATTAAAGGTCACAATGCCAGAGTGAAGAGAATGGTATAAATGCCTCGTTTATATTAAATTAATAGCTTTTTAAGTTGGAAGGGGGACCATTATAATTTTCTGCCCTGACCTTCTGTATAACAGAGGCCATAGACTTTCATCTAGTAATTCCTGCATCAAGGTCATAACCTCTGGTTGAGCTAGGGCACATCTTTTAGAAAGACATCAGATACTAATTTGAAGATTTCATGTGATAGAGAATCCACCACCTCCCTAAGTAAATTGTTCTCGTGTTCATTACCGTACGTGGACTTTACTTTTAGTTTGAATTTGTTTAGCTTCTGTATGTGTGTATATATAATGTACATGTAGCTGGGAGTATATGTATGTATTATATAATGTAATATATAGAATTGTGTGGTTCAAGGACTGTGTAATAGACAGTTCTGGTGATTTTTTCTACTCACCCTACTTGCCTCTCTACATCTGACTATTTTTGTTCATATCTCCTTTTGGAAGGGGATAGGAGTATTTATGCTGTACCTGTGTGACAGGGGAGTATGGATCTGAAAATTTTGGGGTATGTAGAGAAATATCCTAATGTTTGGATATTTATTCAGATATGATCTCATCTGATTTGAGCCCTGTGTTTTGGTCTGAAAATGTTCTGCTTATGCAAAACATCTGTGTATTATTGATAGCCAGTATAAGGAATGAGGGAATTGTGAGGTACTTTTTAAAATAAATATACTATGCCCCTCAAGTTCTCTTTGATATTAACCTGCCTTGTTTCCAGGAGTTAACAGGAAGGAATCTGTTAAGGGAGAAGATAAGGGGAAATTAAACAGTGGCTAAGATAAGACACCTGGGGTAAACAGCTTCAAAGGAGTTAAGAAAACAATTGATGAGGCACTGATTGGGAAGCAGATTCCTATCTGCCTGCATTTAGGCTGGCATGCTTTACTCTTCTCCAGGCTGGCCACTGAAGATCAAAGGGGATTCTAAACCTTAAAAATGCTAACCTCAGGAAGGAGAGTTTGAGTGGCTTGTCAGCAGACTGAGGCTAACACCCAAACTGACTGAGCCTTGGTCTACACTATACATTTATGTCTCTATAACTGTCACTCAGAAGTGTGGAAAATCCAGCCTCTTCCCTGGTATAGACAGTTTTTCCTGTTAAAATAGCTATCGCCTCTCAAGGAGGTGGAGTACCTATGTTGATGGGAGAAGCTCTCCCATTGGTATAGGTAACATCTTCACTCTTCAGTACAGTGGTGAAGCTGCAGTGGTGAAGATAAGCCCTGAGATACTGGGACAGCAGAAAGCAGGCTACCTCTTCCAACCCTGGGAGGGAAGTAAGGTGGAGCTCCCTTAGCTATGGATTAGAGAGGTCAAGTAAGGAAATAGTCCTTTATTTATCCAGGCCCTTTATTTTTACTTTCTTCTCTGAATGCCATGTGCCTCTGGGTGAAAGCATAAATAATGTCATTTTAATGAAGAAATTGTATTTGAGTCACTTAAACCAGTTGCTGTCACAGGCTTTTGGAGGAAAAGGGCTTACAAGTGCCACACACAGTTGGATCTGTCAAATTAACACATTGGTAACAGATGTTGCAGCCCAGACATATAGTCCAAGTGGTCAGACCCTACACTTCTACCCAGAAAGGGGAGACAGTAGCAAAGCCCGTCTCCAAAGGGATGTACTTGAGAGAGACTAACAGGATCTACAGTGCAGCTTGCCCTGTAACCATGACACTAGGGCTTTAAAATCTGTTTGCTCTGCTCATTCTTCTAACAATGATTAACACACTTAAATTGTTTCTGTTGATTGCTCTAAAGTGCAATGGCTTACAAATGCCACACAATTTGCCCCAATTTCAATGGTTCACTGGAAAATTTTAGCATCTAATTTGAAGCCACTCATTAATTCGGCTCTATATTCATCATGGAAATTTTCTTCTCCCTCCTCATGGATTAGCCAATAAAATCACTTATCTGGTGATAGTCACGATCCTTACCTGGCAGACTCCATCCTTAAATTCTACATATGACTCTGAAAAAGTCCATTATCTACCTCAGTGGCATGACTGAAATTAGCGTATTGTCAAGAACATGATATTCAGGAATAGAACTGAGAAAACAATGCCTTTTTTAATGTTAACAAGTGACTAGTAGGCTACAGCACTTTACAAGTTATATGACACTTCCTTTCAATTTTTCTGAGCCAACTTCATATTGATAAAAAATGTATCCTAGCTATGGGGCTTAGCAAGTGACATCTATTCTCCTTGGAAGATTTAACTTCAAAGAGTATTATTACAATGTTTTTTTTCCTCTTTGCAATTGTCACACATTTGTTTGACATAACCATAATAAGCTAACAGAAACTTCATAAGAAATTTCTTATGAGGAAAACAATGGGCAAACTTATTTCCAGTAGCTTGTTTGGTTTCTTTCCCTTGTTATTGTGCAGAACTTGCAAATTTACTTGAATTTCAGTTTACCCATTCAGCTGATACCTGGAAATTTTAAATGCTTTAGTTAAATCCAAAAGTACAAACAAAAATCAACAAACTTGCATCCACTAAAGATATAGGTGTAAATCCTCAACTGACCTTATCTTAAAGTCTGCACGAAAGGTAGTTAGGAAGATAACTGTATGCCATTCTTGTTTCTTTGATCTGGGACCTGCTAGCTGACCTAACACAGAGAAGCCAAAGTGCTCCTCTAAGGTGTGGTCTCATAGCTATCACTTAGCTAGTTGAGGAATGAGTGGTGTTCTCTGTATTCCTCTCTTGCCCTTAACATATCATATTCACTCTCCCCATGACTTTATTCTATGTGGAGGGTTCCAGAGAGTTAGCCGTGTTAGTCTGTTTTTAGCAAAACAGCGAGGGTTCTGTGGCCCCTTAAAGACTAACACATTTATGTGGGCATAAACGTTATTCAATGAAGTGGGTTTCTGCCCATGGAAAACTTATGCCCACATAAATGTGTTAGTCTTTAAGGTGCCATAGGACTTTCATTGTTATGTGGAGGGTGGAGACCATGTTGCACTAAGCCAACATTAGGCTCTCTGAAGATTCCACTGCACTGGAGGGATCTTCAGCAGCTGGCTTCAGGCATTGTGTGTCGCCTTTCTGCTGCTGGGATGACACAAAGCACTCTTAATCCGAACCTGGACTCTTGCTCATACGGTTCAAATATATTTAAAATTAGAGCTGGCTGAATATAGGAACCAGATTTCCTAGAAACTGATTTTTTTTGTTATTATTATTTTTTAATGTTCAAAATATCCTGACTAGTTCTATTCAAAATTGAGTTATTTTGAAAATTTGAGCATGGTAAACTCAAAAGTGGTGGAAGAAAAGAAAAGGCAAAGAAGGAAGAAAAAAAATTTCATAACTATATGTGAAATTAAATTCTGCCCCTTGCTCACCCCTAATGAGCATGTTGTAGCACAGGGAGCACAATGTGGAAATAAAGGCCAGATTTAGCACGCTCAACTGGAGATGGATCTGAATAGGAAAGTCAAAAGCCAAACTTTCCGAAGTTTGGAACTAGGTTTTAGTTTAATCTAATCTCTATGCATGCGACATTGTTATTCAGCAACTAGGGCCATTAGATAATGGGGTGGGGAGAGTTCCCGAACAAATTATTCATGGAAAAATGCAAAGCTTAATTGGATACATTATTCACAATGAATAATTCAATCAACTCTTATATGCACCTACTTTGCTTTCCATGATTTGTAAGTGGTGCAAAATTCATTAAATTTATTGCTCTTTTTTGAGGGTAGGTGGTCAAATTTACTTGACAACATGCCATTGCTGAGGTTTGGTTTCCTGGTTTGCCTCTCATTCTGCTATAGTCCTCATTCTGCCTTTAATGCTCAGGCACTTTCTCCCATTCGCTTCTGTTGGTCTCTTCTTCAGCTCACTGCCTTAGATCAATCTCCCTTCCAAGTGGATGTCAGCTTTCCTTTGAATTGCATCCGAAGTTCTTCTAACATTAATTTCTTGATCATCCCACAGCAGTAACATCCCCCCACACACCATGGTACATTCAGTATGGTCCAATCCAAAGTGGCATGGAGTCAAAACGGGCAATCTTTCAATTGACTTCAGCGAGCTTTGAATCAATCCTGTTAGCACCATAGAAGTTTCCATTTTTTCTCAACTGATACATTTAAGGTTGAACTTTCATATGTTCTTGAACCCTTCGGGCAGGAATTGTCTTCTGTGTCCAGCTTCCAGTGTAATGGGGTCCACGTCTTGATTTAGCCTTTGTATACTAACATCATATAAAACTTTCCCAACATTAACAATGTTGCCTATATTTAGAAACAAAGCAGTCATTCTAATGAAGGTTTTATTCATAAAATCATTTGTAGCTGTGGAGTCTTTTCTGTTCTCTTCCTCCTCCATTTCATTCCTCTTTTCTCCCTGCTTTTCCTCTTCTTATACCACTTACCCCACCCATTGTTATCCCATGAGTGACAAGATTTTGAATGGTACTGCTCCTGAATGACAGCAGTATAATGACAAGGTAGCTCTCTCTGCTTATCTCCTACTTATTCCTCAGTGCGGTCTGTGACAACAGCAGTAAATCTCCATTTCCCGTCACTTCATTCTCGTAAATTTCCAACATAGATACCAAAATGGAGAACAGGTATAATTTTAAAGGGCTAATAATGAACAGGCATACCAGGCAACATCTGTCTTTGGTATAAGACCACTGAAGTCATTAGAAGTACGCCATGGATTAATTTGGCCCACAGGTTATTAAGAGATTTTAATTTTAAAACATGGAATACTAAAACTGAGAAGATGGGGGGGAAAATATGCCAATACATTCTAGTTAATTATGCAGAACTCCCTTATGGAGGGTATGATTACAATACAAACTTTAACTCACCAAAAACAAATCCCTGAAAAGTCGATAGCACTGATTCTATGTTGATTAATCCTCAGAAGACAGAGTAACCCACAGACAGGGCAAAATTTTACAGTCTTGACTCAGCCAACATTGTAAGTGAAGTCCATGGGGTATCTCTGGAGTAAAGAACTACAAAATTTGGTCCATTGAAACGTCCATTATTGGCAGAAATTTGAGTATTATGATCAAATCCTCAGATAATTGAAGTCAATGGAGCTATGCCAATTTATGCCAACAGAGAATTTGGCTCTGTAAATATATTTGGTAGGGTAAATAAAAGCTTTAAGTATTTACCGATAATACATTGTTGTTTTTAAGTGATGATAAAACAATGGAATATATATATTGTCATTTTTGGCACCTTTGTCAAATCAAAGAGACAAGAACAGAACTAATGTGTGTGGGGAAAAATAAATAATCCGCCTAAATTCCACTGTAAGTGTCTTCTTTCTTTCTTGATGCATCCTATTCTTACCTACTTTGGCCCATGTCATTGCACCTGGTGCTAGGAGTCAACCATCAAACCAGCCTTCAGGCGGCTTTTTCATGAGGTCCCAAAAGATAAGATGTTCATCAAAAGATAAAATACAATAATTACCAAAAAACCTCACTGTGTCTCAAATAAATGTTTCCAGCCCCACAAAAGCCTAAGGACATTTGCATTTTGCTTTTTTATCACAGAGACTTTACAAGACCTTTGCCTGACCTGTCTTCTCAGGACTTTCACAGACATAGTCAACTTTAATATATTGCTCACATACTTTGTAGCCAACTTTCTCCCTGGCAGTTGCTAACTGCCTATCTGTGCCTCTCTTAATTATTTCTAGCTTGGCCTGCTTCTCCCCAAAGGTGGTGGCTTACAGAAGGTGACAGACCAGTTTCGTGAGATAGGAAACATGTGCCCTCCTTGGGCAACCAACTCCTCTAATTTATAAAAACATAAACAGAAAGGGTAAAGTGCAGAAAACAAAAATGTATTGATAAGAAGAGAATGACTAATGGTCTGGCTTCACTCCTACCTCATCTGCATCATATTCACACAAAAAGGAGAGAGGAAGAGATACCTGGAACAGGGATTAAAGGGCATATATTTGTTCAGATTCTAGGAATGGGGAGGGAATAGAGCTCCAATAGAGCTTCCAAAAGGAAGAAGAGGGAATGATAAAATCTTTTCTCTATCTTAAAATTCCATTAAAAATCTTCCTTCCCCAGCATAGATAAAAGGGACAATGGGAGAAGACAGATGGATTGCTCTGTTACAACCAGTTATCTTCTTAAGGGTGATAATCTGGCCCCAGTGAAGACAGTGGATGATTTGCCATTGACTTCAGTGTAGTCAGAATCTCATTCTTAGTGTAAATTAGGGCTTGTTGCAGAACCCTGGAAAATCAAATGAAATATTGGCATTGACTATAATGTGTGCTCAATCAGGCTCTGAGATTTTAACTCCCACAAGGGACCATGTTGTTTTATACATCTGTAAAGTGCCTTAAACACCAATAAATAAATGGATTGTGATGGTTAATTTATTTGGTGAACACAGTATAAATACTTAGAGGAGAGAGAAATAGATCTCTTCTGCTCTTTACTATACATTTACCCAAATTTAGAGAGAGAGCGAAAGGTGGTATAAGGTAAACCACCTGCTACTAAATGAGTCTTTCTTACACTAAGTTTACTAGTGTGTACGGAAATCCCTGTTGGCATTATTTACACATCAAGGGTCCAATCTTCATTAATGGACCTACATCAGGCTAGGCCTGCTAAGCATCTGGCCCCAAGGAACCAGCAGCAGGTTTCAGAATGAGTCGATTAAAGGTAAGTGGAGGAATAAGGCCTATTGATAAGATTTGTATAAAGTTTACTAGGTTTGTTTCCATTCTTTAAATAACTTCAGAAGAAAACTATTGTGCCCCTTAGTTTTGTGGCTTAAAAATGTGCAAACAGGAGTAAAGTTATTCCGTCCTGGAAAGCTAGTCTTATGAACAACATACCGCAGACCTTGTTACTGTCTGCTTCTCTTTATCAATATGAAGTCAAGGCAATAGCAAGTGAGTGAATCTGCATTTGATGAAGTGGCATAACTCGCATGCAATGTATAATACTAGATATAGCCTCAGCATATTCAGGGTTGTCATCACTAAAAGCAGCATGTGGTCACTTTTCATAGCAATAAACAGGCATATAAAATGGCATGTACATGATGTGGGTTAATGTCTGTAGTTTTTACTTCATTAAATGTATATCAAAATAAGCACAATTTGCATAATATACTTTAATTGCTGAAAATATAATGAAGCGTACTTTTGCTCAAACTTTTTTATAAAGCTTTTAAATATATATTCACGCACAGAAATGTGGAATAATTTTACACTATGTTGTGAGATGTTTGAAAATTCACCCTTGTTCATATCTGAGGTAAATTTTGTGTTTGATTATAGTTATCTAGCTTTCTGTTTCATCTGCCTGAATTTTAGATAGGTATGGCTATATATTAAATTTCACTTTTTTTATAAAATACCGTTATAGAATCCCATCTCTGCACACATCCTTTAAATTAAAAATCATCACATAATCTGACACCTGAACTGTGTGTTTTTAGGACACACTGATTGTTATGCAGCTACAGTTGTGTCTGTCTGTTTCTGTGCATGCATTCGACCCCCAATTTAATCCAAATCTAAATTTATCTTCTCAAAATTCTTATCTTCCCAAAATCCCACTTAGCTCTGGAAATAAGTCTTCCCATCTCATGCTTGGTTATTTAGTAGATCTAGTCAGAAAAAGGATTTTTCATCCTGTGAAAAAATTTGAGACTTTGAATTTTTTCATTCCAAATTCTGGTGTGAAGCCAAAATTATAAAATTTGTTTATAAAACAAAATTCTGGTTTATATCATTATAATATGACTATTACTAATATAATTATAATTATAAATGTAAATTATACATATTTAAAAATCACTATAGGATTTCATTTAAGGTCAATCAAAATATTGTTTTAATAAATGCAAAATGTTTGTTTTTTACTGTAATCCATTTAAAATTTCTGTTATGTAAAAAAGTACATTTCCAAATGGAAAATAGTTTGAAATGGAAAGTTTTCTTTCAAAAAATGTCAAAACAGGTTATCAATGTTTCAAAAAACTAAATTTCATCAAAATAATATGATTTAGTGGAAAATTTTGGATTAGCTGAATTGACATTTCCTGATGCAAAACTGTTTTTTAATTAAAAATTTCCAAGCAGCTCTAGTATTTAGGTAGCTTCTCAGTCTCTGTGGTTCAGTCTGCACAGTAATATGCAGCAGCAACTCCCATTGAAGTCAATGGAAGCTGGGGGTGTCATCTCTTCTAAAATGGGGCTATTTAAGTAACTGTAGAGCATTTCCTGTAGATGGAGAGCTATCAAAGGTATTGTCCCATTTCCACTCTACTGGAGCACCTCACAATCTCTAATTAATTTATCCTCATGAAGGATATACCATTACCCCCATTTTACAGATGTGAGGCAAAGAGAAACCAAGTGATTACCTGAGCTCCCCAGAAAGCTTGTGGAAGAGCAAGGAGCTGAACCTCTGTATTCTGCATCCTAACTTAGTGCCATAAACCACTGGATCAAATGTGATGAACAGCCCGTTTGTGACAATACTCTTCAACAAATTATCCAGATGAGTCCATTTCAAATGGCAAATAGTGTAAGAGAAACAGCTTTGTGGGGAAAAAAAATTAAAACAAAGCTAAATAATTTTTCAAGTACTTAAGTACTCCTGAAACTTATGTCCTTATTTATATCAGATTTATGAAATATCACAAAGAAAAATATAAAATTCTCCTATAAAGACACATTTTTGTCACTAGATTTAATGGGAAGATTATAGGCAGAAGACTGATTATGTAACATTGTTGCTTATTGTTTCACATTTTACATCTGCCACAAGGAAGCAAGACAGTATGAAATAAATGAATCTTCTAGTACATACTGAAAAATAGCTACAAATATTTCATTAATGTGCATCACAGTACAATGATACAGGAAACCAATATCACACTGACTATAAAGCAGATGCCACAGCAGCTTACACTTTGCCCTCCTGTTCTTTTTAACAAAATATTTCCATGTAGTTGTTTGTTTGAATATAACTTCCAAGTTAAAAAAAAAAAAAAATGCTCTCATGATTTCCATCCAAATTGAAGGCCAATTTTACAGTTGGATAGACTTTTAAAAGCCCCATTTATTTTAATAACAGCCATCTGAAAGCAGATCCTAACCCTTACAGAACCTGGCTTGCTTCAAATTGTAGTAGGTAAAACAAATGAATGGGGGCTAATAATTTCCAGGGTTAATCCTGTTCATAGCACTGATTTGCTCTGTCCTTGGACGAATCACATAACCTTCATGTGCATTAGTAAAAAGCCAAATCGCATTTAAGAGACAGATGATTTATCTAAACTGAACTGCTCCTTGCATACATGATTTTATTTATTTATTTATAAGCAAAGTCTGTAACAAAACTTCCTAAGTAAACATAGAGTGCATAAAATACAAGAACTGTGGGAAAATTTCAGAGAAAAACTTTAAAAGTTGGTTGGTTTGGGGGTTTGTAGGAAACCAAAAGCTTGACACAGGCTCTTATCAGAGTGTGTGGATCCTTCAAATGACCTTGGGCTGAGGTTTCTAGAGATCTCCAAGTATACTTGTGGGTGCAAAACTCCTTGGTTTTTGCATGATTTTGAGTTGACCTGTAACCAGTCAAAATGTGGTGGTTTCAGTTGTTTGGTTTACATTCAATTGAAGCTAGTGACCCAAATCCTTGAATCTCAACTCACCTGAATGCTAAGAAAGTAAGAGTCAGGTCTCAATCTGAAATCTCTGGCCGTTTTAAAATAAAAATTCAAATGATCTCTTAAGGGGGGGACAAATCCAAGCAATGTAAACCCGGATGAAGTTGCACACCCTGGTATCACAGATCTTTTTTTTTCCCCCTGGGCTCACAAGTGTATTAATTTGATAAAACCTCTTGTCTAATATCAGGAAGCAATATGCACATACTGCAAGTTTCATTAAGCAGTTTGCGTTCTGAAAATCAAAATACCTGTAAATGTTGCTTTATAGCTGATGTCATCTTATGGTGGTAAATAAGCGGTATTGTTTTAATTATGTCAGAAAGCTGACCACTGATTCATGTAAGGAGACAGATGCTGTTGTTCGTTTATTTTTATATTGTATTAATCTTTAAAGAACTTGGATTCTGTAATCTTTCCCATGTTGACCTACTTGTACTGAAACTTAGTCATGGGAAGTCAGTAAATGGGCCCCTGTTCAGCAAAGTACTTAAGCCTTTGTGTAACTTTCAGCATATTCGTAATGCTATAAGCCTATTTTTTGTGCTTAACATTACATAGGGACTTGGGTAACTTAATGAATCAGGGCCTTCAGTAGGGCTCAGTTCTGGAATGTAATGAGCAGCTCTGCAAAGAGCTAGGCTCCCCCAGTTCCTATTGATGTCAGTGGGAGTTTAGGGTGCCTTGCATCTCATGGAAACTGTCAACACTTTGTGGGATGAATTCTTCTCTGAGCAATGACATAGGTAATGTTGGCAGAACACAATGCTTCATGAATAGCTGCTGTAGAAGGGAATTGTACCTTTATGTGGCTGTTGTCAGCAAGTGTCCAGTTAAAATATCAGTCAGGTGCTAGACAGAAATTCTATTTGTAGATAAATGGAGTAGGAATGTTTTGGCGCCAGGGCCTTTGAGCTCTCACCCAACATTCCTTAAGGAGAAAGGCAAGAGCCCTTAAGTGGAAAATAATTCCTCAGAGTATAATGGTTATGGCGATGTCCAGAAGAATGCCTTCTAAGGGCACTACTATTACTAATTGATTGATTTTACAAAAATGGAACTCTTTCACAATGACTGTTAGGTTACTTACTGATGGAGTAAGATGACATTCTCTGCAGAGGCCTAGCACAAGGCCAACATCACTTGAGTCTTTCTGAAGTCCTCACGTAGAGCTGAAATGAAATTTAAATGAAGCATAAACTTTGTTCTGCCCCTATGCATATTACCGTTGAATTTCACTTTTAGGCCTCGATACTACAACGCTTATGAAAGCACTCAACTTGAAGCCAAATACATGCATAAATGTTTGCAATATTTGATCTTAGACTATAGTTTCAGTATCTTACTATTAATTTATTAACAGCTTCTTTTGGGGGGGGCAAGTATAAGCATTTATTTCTAAAGAAATCACAGTGAACTTTGTTACCAGATTTGCCTGTCACCTTGGGGTATGCTCATTTATTAGGGTTACCTTCCTGGAAGAGGGTGTATGTGATTCTATTAAAGTACTGCTTGTGTTACTTTTGTGTTCATAGGGCTATAAGTCCCCTCCCAATGGAGTTATCCTGCAGGACCTAAGGTTTTCAGGGCTGGGTTCCTCCAGCCCCCTATTCAAATAAACCTCCCACATGTATGTACGTACACACACACACACACACACACACACACACACACACACACACACACACACACACACACACACACACACACACACACACACACACACACACACTCTCTCCAGATTAACCAAGTGCATCTGAGCAGACCGGGCTATCAGCACTCTCAGCTGACCCCTTATACGTCCCTGAACTCAGCAGGCTGGGTGACACAGCACTGTCAGAGGCCCTTAAACGCCCCTTTTCACCGCACCAGAATAGAGCACACTACTGAGCAGGCTGGGTGCAACAGCACTTTCAGCTGTCCCTCTTATATGCCCCTGGACTCCGTAGGCTAGGCAGAACAGCACTTTTCAGTTGTCTCCCCCCATCACTCTACAACTGTTCTAGCAGTAACCCCCCTGATGAGCAAACCCCACAGGATTTTGGGCACTCCAGGGATCTTTGGCTTAGGTAAAAGAAGCATTGCTGCAGAGCAAGACAGGGAAGCCAAGAACACAAAGGAGTAAATGAGGTTTGGAAAGAGAGACACTGGCAACCAGCTTGATTATAACAGTTTATTGCCAGGTATAGAAAACTCATGATACTAATAGTGATGCCATACAAGAAGAGAAAAACAATCAAACACTTACAATACTACACAATTACAGTTACAAAAGGAGAGTGGGGGTGGTCTCCGCACTCCATGCAGCTCCGAGGTTCCCATGAGAGAGGCTGTTCAGCTTAAGGTCTGGAGCACTTGAGAAAGGCAGAACTCCAACATGATCAGTCAGGAAAAGCGAAAGTTCCAGTGGATCTGGTGCTCCATTTGGATCCAGGCATCAGAACAGGGGTTTGAACTTGAGTAGGGGTTTTTGTAGAACCAGGTTTGTTTGAGTAAACAATGTCTCAAGGAAGTATCCCAGAGTGGTTTTCTTTATGCGGGGCAATAAGAGCTGATCCCTCCTGGCTATGGGCAGTGTTTCTTGAGGGAGCTCACAATGTAATCAGGCAGATTCAGTACTTTGCATATCAGTAACTAGAATGGTCTGATAACTGTGGAGCTGGATGCATGTAGGTGTGGGTTCATTTACATCAAGGGCAGAGATCTCCCATCATGCAGTGCGTCCCTGCTTTGCCATTCCCGGAGTTCAGTGCAGTCCCTGCTTTGGAGTTTGATTCTCCATGCTAATTCTTGTTCCATCTTTGATGTAGATGCCTCTTTTTTACATCTTCCATGTAGATGAGGCTATGGGAGTTGTCTTAATCCTATCACCCTTGTTTGGAGGGTTTTAGGTGTCTCACAGCCTTTTCATTGCTTTTGGTTTCTGGTTCAAGCAGAGGATGGGGGGGGGGAGAATTCAGGTGAGCCAGAGAGAGTAGGGGTTTTGTGCCCTGGTTCCCCAAGAACAGAGAGCTGCCAGGTAACAACTTACATGGTTTGATCCTAGTGCATATGTGATAATTTAGCTGTCTTGTGTGTGTTTGCATGAATATTTGTGCAAAGATTTGTGATTATTGGGAATGCTTTTGTTGCAAATTTTCTTGGGCAATGTTCATTGTAGCTCTTTCTTTATAAATCTTGCAATACCTGGAGACTAGGGCTGATGGCAAATGCCCAGATCTTCAAAGGTGTTTAGGTTTTTATTCAAGGATATGGGACTGAAGTGTTTAGCAAATGAAATTTTGACAGGAAATGGGGTAAGCAAATCAGTAAAATTTTTATTCTGACCTGCTTTAATGTAGGTATGTCCATAAAATTCTTTCATTGCTAAATTCATTTATTGCTAAACATTTCCTGTATTTCTAATAACCTGGATGTACATAGAATAATACAGAACTTTACATTCGTAGGCCAGGTTGGAACACTTATTGTGGCCTATTTTTTGGCTCATCCTTAGTTTTTAGTTTCATGGCTTATGCTGTAATACTTCTTGTTCTCCTGATGTAAGACTGCCTGAGGCAGTCCTGGGGGCATCAGTATAGACTCCATTTCTTTTGTTTGGATTAAAGAACATCAGTGCAGACTTAATGTTCAATCTATGCTCCAGCACACTTCATTTGGGCTCACATTCTGCTCCCTGTGTCCACTCAGTTTGGCCTGTGATAGAGTCCACAGAGATACAGTCTTTTCTGCCAATCTGAGAGGGAACTCGTCCAGTTAGGCAATTGAAAGCAATGGACAAGACTCCCATTAAGTTTTGTGGGCTTTGAATCAGGCCCTTAGTTAATAACTATTGGATGTTATATATCTTTCTCTTAGGTCAAATTTTCCAAGCCTTGTAGTTTTTGTCCTCAGTTTACTCTCCTATTGGATAATTTTCATTGGGTTATGATTTCTCTTACTGAGAAGATTTTTTTCCTTTGTTTGCGGCAATCCATATTGCTGAATTCTTTGTTGTGCTTTAATTAAGCTAATGTTTTTGCTTAACAGAGGTTTGGCTAATATTGTTGTTGATTATAAACCATCATGCATTCTAGGCCTTCAATAATGTTTGGAACTTTTCAAGTGGTGAAGTGGTCTCTAACGGTAATCTCTGAAAACAAAATTTACTCATGAGAGTATTAGATGTGGACATCTTGGCATTCTCACAGTCAGGCTTAAGCTGTCTGAAGCCATGTGAAACTTCTAGCTTTGAAATACAGCAGATTTACAACAGTAAATATACAACAGTATACCTGATGAGAAGAAAATAGTAATTATGGATGTTGTCTTTTTATCTTCACTTCATATCATTAGGATTCTCTCTCCTCCCCCCTATTCTTCCTGACAAATCCCATTGCAATAACGTGGCTAATGTTCCAAAGTTTGATTTAAGCTAAATATACTACCACGTTCTTGATGTAAATCTTCCCCAACTGATATTAGTATTCTTTGTGTTGGGCCTATTTCTGCTTATTCAATGTGATTGATTTTATATTTTTATGATGGGATGCCAGATCTTTACATCCATAATTGATGTTTGTATGTCAAAACTTTGTATAGACAATTTTTGAAAATGCGGATCTAGATGTATAGGCAATTGCATCTTAGTAAAATTATTGTGTTAATTGTGATGCGGTTTATTTCAGAATGTGTGCACACAATCAGTAAAGTTGGATCTCAGAGTTTCCGAGTGAAGTATTTCTTAGGTGCAGAGCTGCCACCTTCAAGTTATAGCCACATAAACAAAAAAGGGCCTTACAATAAGGTGGTTTAATTTTTGACATTAAAGATATAATAGTCCATTAAAGTAATACAAATATACATTTCTTAGACTATTATAAAACACAGCAATTCATCTAAGTTGCTTCATGCTTTCCCTATGTATACATCCTCTATATTTCAGAATGATAGCTCAGAGTCCACTCTTGTATGCAGAAGTTGGAAAATTAACTAATTGCTATGAGAACTCATTTTGTGAAATCCTGGCCCCTTCCAAAGTCAATGGAAGTTTTGCCACTGACGACACTGGGGTTAGGATTTCACCCTAGGACTTTGGAACAGCTGTTTTTATAGCTGGGCCAGGTTATTTGGGAGCTAATTAACCAGGACAAACATCCATTCAGTTTGGTTGTGATCAACAGAGCTAGCTGTACTTCATGAAAGAACCTTAAATCTCAATTACATAGGAAAAATCAGTGGCATTGTTGTACTGCTATAGCTATATAAGTATTAACTCCCAATGTGGACACTCATATGGAATTATAGGGGCCATTTTTTGGTTTAACTTAATTTTCAATCCACTGAGCTTCCCAATAAGTGTTCACTTGGGGAGTTACGCTGGTATAACGGTAGCTGTATGATTATACCAGTTTAGTAACCCCGGTAAATTTCCCTGTATGGACAAGTCTTTAGTTCATTTATCTGGGAAAAACACTGAAAAAAATGAATAGACCCAGGACTTCATAAACTCTGTATATTCTATTTAGTAAGATAAAGGTAACCAAATTACCTACTATCTTCTGAATGCCCCATGTGGAATTCAATAGACGCTTGATATCTGTAAAAGTGCCAACCTGAGATCTGAGCCAGAGCACTTGGAGGGTTACAGGAGGAGTGAGGAATTAAGACATTTTTGGAGTATCTCTGTGGAGTTGGGGAAGGTTGCGTTTCATGAAGATTTGTTTATCTTTGCTTCTGAAGTATTTTTTTGTGGAAGGTGATCCCCCTCCACACTCGCACCCCGGTTCCCAGTTACTCCCAGTAACAGGAAAAGTTCCTGTACTACGTCGAAATGGAGGGTTCGTGGTTTTAGATCTTAGTGGTGAGAGGATGCAGATGGACAAGGCAGTAAAAAGCTGGTTATTCAGTTACAAGCATGCATTTGAGTCAGGTGCTTACCACAATCAGGGAGGGGAAGCCCACTTCTCTCCCGATAAGCATCTGCCCAGAAGCAGACCTGACAAGTAGCACCCCATGCACAGGGTCTAGTGCGAGCTTCAATTTCCTTATGTTATCCTTGCCATGATATAGTTCAGTTCGATTTCCTTATTGGTCAGCTTTTAATCCATTCCAGGATTGGACATTGACCCTTACCTTTTCTTACACTATTGGTGCATGTTTGGCATCCAATTAAATTACAAGTGGTGGTTAGTGGTTTATAACTTGAGCTGCTTTCAAACTGCTTTATACAAGTTTTGTGGTTAGCTCACTTCTGCTTTAGCTCGAGTTCATATCTAGGTCAGAGGGCCGAGTCTTGCTACTTAGCCTGTATCCGCATTACAATTGTCTTCTGGTACCCTACATTTCCCATCCACTTTAGCATCTATATGGTGTCTCCCTGTAAAATATTCACAATAACAAAGAACTGCATATTATCTGGGGATGGTTATACGGACACACTTTCATGCTCCATGGCTTTCCTTTGCAGCAGATGTACAAATATATCACCCTAGGATCCTTGTTAGATCTAGAATCATCAAGCGGAAGTGGTATGTGGTATTTTGGAGCAGTAGCTGTATGGCCCTCCTTTTTCTATTTCAGGTGTAATTCAGACATAGGGGAAATTAAGATCACAGGGGAGGAGAGGAGGCCATCTCTGTGAGGGTTCATCATTGACATAGTACATCAGAAACAAGAATCAATGACTACACAAAACCATGTTGCTGTGACTACTCAATAGGATACAAGTTTTTCCACTAGAGAAATGATAATGTGCCAGAGAATCATAGCTAGAGGCAACAGAGTATTCAGAGAGTGTCTCTGAACATATGTACATATGCAAAAGTCAAATGTCTGGTGTGCAAGCGGAAATTTTGGTGGCTTCATTCCTAACAGTGGTGGATGAGAAACAACACAGCTGTTAGTGATACAGAATGTTCCTGTAGCATTTAGCCAACTACCCTGACTATGCACAGGGCTGGCAATCTCCTTCTGATCACACTGGTGCAAGTGCTAGACACCTCTGCCACCTATAAATGCTTCAGTATCATTAATTGAATAGGCGTTTGTTGAATAACTGGTAAGACATCTGCATTTGGGTTGATTCCGCTACTATTTGTGGGCTATCTGCCTCAGTGAGCATTGCAAGGTGAGTAAGCATTGTACCAAGGGAAGGACTGATAACTGAACACATGAGAAGATTTCCTGTCTGTAGATGAGAATCTAAAGGATATGCAACAAACCCTGATCCTTTTTCTCAGTTTGTGAATTCTCTTTCTCCAACTTTAACCTGGTCTCTTTCAGCACTACCCATCTGTCCCCTCCCTGTTGCTTGCCACCTGGTCCTCTTGTGACTTCTAGTCCATCAATGGAAATCATTTATGTTCTGCCCTCAGCCCTGTCTTCCATGCTGTTTTCTAATCTTTCTTTCATTGGCAATCATTGATCCTCTCCATGATTTACTCTCCTCTACCTTCAGCACTTTTGCCCCTGCTTCTATTGCAACATCCACCCTGCCAATTTCTATCCCTGGCTCTCCTTCACCATTCACTTCCTCTGCTTCTTCTCTCAAAGTGTGGAGTGTCTCTGCCGGAAACCCTGTGATCATGTTGACTATATCTGCATTACAGATTTGTTCTTTCTTCCTTCGGTCCTGTTGTCCTCCTAGCTAAACTACTCTATTTCTCTGTTCTACCTGAATTCCATACCCACAATCCCAGTGACTTTTTTGCCATCTTTGACTCCCTGCTCAAACCCTCCCCATTGTCTGCCTCTGCTTCTCTCAATGCCAAGGATTTTGCTAATTTCAAAATGCTGTTACAAAGATAATTTCCCTGTACTGTTGCTTTAAGCATGTCACCCATAACTTTTCACCTCTCCTTTGGCTCTCCCATATCCATATCAAATAAGCTAGTTGTCTTCACTTTCAAGGTTCACAGCCTATCGCCTTGCTACCTATTTTTCATGTGCTATCAAGATATTTCCTGTCTCTGTTTTGCCAGCGATGCCAGGCTTCATCTGCTATTTGTTAAATATTCAAACACCCACCTTCATGCTTATTCCCAGGCTGCCCCTTATCATGGGAGGAGCTTCCTATAAACATCCACAAAGCTACCTCTTTGTCCTCTTTCAATTCCTTTTTAAAACTCTTCTTTGACATGAGGCCTATGAAAAAATTGACAATGTCTAGGCTATTGGTGTGCAGAGAGCACTGCCTATTGTGGTGAGCAATATTGTCTGTTGGCTTCCTTGTACTTGTCTGCATGTATCCACCTGTTGTCTCATCTTACACACAACTTGAAAACTCTTTGTCAAGGTATTTTTTTGTTCTGTGTTGGTAAAAGCATGCAGCACAATGAGGTCCAGTGTCATGACAGGGTTTCCTAGGCTCTACAAATTATAAATAAACCCTGCAGATAACCGAGAAAACAATGTCCCAATGGCTTATGCACATACAAGAAATAAGGCAAAAAATAGCGAGACACCAGAGAGCAACTGTTCAACAGAACACATACAGTAAAATACAACAAAAATAGAAGGAAAAGTTACTACTTTGGATGAATAGCAGTAAGTTGGGGAGTGGGAATGGATGAAATGTCTTTCCAAATCTCCAGCAGATAGTTGTTCAATGGCTCAGAAGAAAAGAATAAACTGGTATTTAAATCAATGGAGTTTCATATGGTATGAAGGTGGAGTTTACCCCAGAGTTTGTATATAGCATCTGTGCCAGATAGTTATCTTGGCTACATGAGACAGAACGGTGTTTGCTTGGAAATCTGTTATGGGCCTATTGAGTGTGGCCAACCCATATGTATCTGAACACCAGTTATGAGGTAATTTGTATTTTGTAATTGGTGAATGTGATGTTGGAATTAACCCTGAAACTTCAGTTAATGTGTTTCATAGGTTGCATAAGTGCTCTGTAGTTCCATTTTCCTGTATTACTTAATTTATATTTGTTCCTGTGGAATGAACACAAAACATTACAAAATCATAAACATGAAAGTCAAGTACAAAGCAAATATATTAAAATACATACGTAGAACCCAGGTAAGTGTCAAATATATTGTACATCTTCAATTCACATGACTACAATAATAATTATGTAATAGATTTTTCCCATTTTTTTTTCAAACACTTGTGATATCTTTCTATTTAGGAATAGAGATGGATGAAATTTTTTGACCAAACTTTTTTCCAGTGAAAAATGCAGATTTGGTGATGACAAAACATTTTGTGAATTAATGTAGAATTTAGTTTTTCTAAAAGAAACAAAAAAGGGATTGACATGGGTATAAGTACACTCCCTGCATTCTTAGTTTTGAAACAAAATATTTGAATTTTCAATTCAAAATAATTTTTCGTCTTGAAATTTCCTTTTAATTTTAACCCCAAATAGAACAGTCTGAGGTGTTAAAGTGAAAGAGTTTTGTATCTTATGAAAGTGGATATCTTGCAGTTGCCTACTCCAAACGTAGTCCAGTCCTTTATTCCATATGGTGCATATCTAGCTAACATATAAAGTAAAACTTTTTTTATATGCGACTTTGCACCTATTATAGACCGGGCAAGTTATGTCTGCAAATACGTTAGCCAATTGTGGTCAACCCTAGAGGTGAACTTAGAGTTAACTACAACCAGCCAACGTGATTTTAAACCCAACCATTCTTCCTACTTTACGTATGCCCTATGTGTATGGAATTATGTATCCTTAAGACATCTGTAATTCTATTCAACCGAGACCATAAGTTACGAACTAGAAATGAAGAAGTGAATCAGATTTAGGCCTAAGATAAAGTTCAGAGCTGAAATTGAGTGATCCCAAACAAACTCCCACTTATGGCCAAAACATCAGAGCAAAATTTGGGATATACAATAATGCAGATGAGGATGATTTGCAAGACATACATACAGTTAGGCTGATACATTTTCATAGAGTTCAAGATCCCAGGAAGCTACAGTTGAGCATGCAGATTACTCCATTTATTGATGAAGGGTAGTTGACTGACTGCTAAGAATTAGGCCTCTAGAGTTTACATTCTCATTCTGACCTTCTCTCCTAAGGCTAAACTCAATTCCAGTCACTACAGTGCAACAGTTTTGGTTTCCAAGTAACAGTTGTTTCCAGGTTAGGATTTACAACATTTCAATGCAGTTGGTTTACCTTCAGGGTAGAATCAATGTAGGGCAGTTTAAACTCCACAGTGCTTGTTATGCATTGGATATGGGTTGCATCCTTAAGGCTAGCATTTCAGACTGAACATTAACAGTATATAATTTCCTTTCCTATTAGCACCATATTTTTTTGTATTTCATAAAAATTTATACTCTCATACGTAGAACCGTATACTGCCTTGGTTTTTTAACCATAAATTGTCATCTTTTGAGACGGGTGAAATTTTCATGTTAAACAGATTTTAGAGATTCAATTCTATACTTGACAGAAAAACATAAATATCGTTCCATATACGGTAAACCCAAGATCTCTGGAATTAGTTAATTAAGCTGTATCAAGTGTTTTCAACATGCTTAATTACTTTTCATTCAGCCAAGACAGACTGGTCTACATTACACCTGTTTTAAGCAGGTGGAATTCCTTATTTCAGTGGATTTTACCTATTTACACCAGGCCTAAATGTGGTCCACAGCTTACACAGGAAAACAATAAATGCAACTAGAAGAATATGCATGACTGATAAAGGAAAAATATTCTTGGTTGAAATATTTAATGGGGGGTCTTGTGGCCCTTCCTCCCCTCCCCCCCACATTACAGTAGTATCTGGTCTTTTGCAGAATTTATTTACTGTCATACAGTCCGGAAGGAACTCAAAGCCATTTCTTGAGCCCTTTGATGACATTATGTAGAAATAATTAGGGTTTGTATGTTCGGTCAACTGAACATCATGAGAAGGCCTGATCTGGGATCCTTGAGCACACAACAGCCAATGGAAGTTGGGGGAGGGCAGGATCAGAGCCACACAAAACTGAGCTTCGTTTTTTCTAAAAGTTTGTTCAACCTAAAGAAAAACAAGAGATTGAATGTGTATCCAAGTTTATCTAGGTTATTTCATAGGGGAAATATCACTGAAGGTGGCCATTATTCAAAGCGGTATGTGTGAGTACAGATAGTAGGTGAATATTACATTTACAAATACAAGCACCAGAAATGTTTGCAGACTCATCTAATAGAAGAACAAATGATGGTCTGATACTGGGATGCAATCGCAACGAAGTTTTAAATTTTGGATAACGATTCAGATATTGCTCAGCTAAATTCATAGAACAAATTAAAAGAAATTGCATTTCTGAAACAGCATAAGCTATATTCAATAAAAAAATATTTGTTCCGTTGTACTGATTATCACTTTTAAAACGGCTTAAGACAATAGTTGCATTTATTAAAATAGTTTTTAAAAATTGAACAACTCTTCTCATTTTTGCATTTTTTTTGTACCTATGCAAGGAGAATCAGGTAGCCAGTCGTGTTGTCAGTGGAGTTTTCTGTTCATCTGTCACCCTGTCCATGAACCCTTTATTCTGTGCCTTTCAAGGTGTATAATTTTTAGTCTTTCAATAATATAATATGTCAGAGTGAATTAGGCTGTATTGATGTTTATATCATGACACACCTGTTCAAAATATAGTGACATAGTCAGTACCTTTGTAATTTATTGGTTCATTCATTTTCACTCATTTATATGCACAACATCTGTTCTAAAGGGTTTGTCCTTCAGAAAAGGTACCATACCTACAAAAGGTATTGTACATCCAGCTGTTCCATATCACCCCACTCATTCATCTGCCATGTAAACATTGTGACGATAATAATATAGTCACAGATTAGACTATAATAACAATCAGAATAACTCTAATAGGAGTCACTATAGAATTTGATTATATGTTTAGGGGTGACACTTATAGTTAGAACTAAATACTATTTATAGGTTATATGAGCATGCATGTCATTCAGGGCCTATTCATGAAACCCTTTCCTGAGCAATAAATCCCACTGAAGTTAAGGGAAGTTCTGTTTGAATAACACCTGCAGGCCAACGCCTGCAGTATCTTACCATGTATGAACATATGGCCCATATTAGGGTTGGATCTTGTTCACGCTGACTTTAATAGGAGTTTTGTCAATGATGCCAAAGTAAGGAGTGAAACACAGTAATTTCTACTTGAAAAGGAATGAGACAAGAATACTTCTTTGATACAATGCAGTTTTTCCTATTTAGCAGGCAGAGTAATTTCTCTTAGGCTTCCAGCATAAACCTCCTTTTAAGCAACATGATATCTCTTTTGTGGCTTCAATTATGTAGCATTTATTTGCTGCACAGCCTTTCTCTGCAATAAACATCCTTCAGAATAATTTTCTAGCTACATTTTACAGTGGACTACGCTGTTGATAGCATGAACTCTATGGGACTTAATCATTTCCTATATACTGAGTGTGTAAAAAGATATTTTCCCTATATGGGCAAGTAAAGATCATTACACTCATTTTTATCTACAAAAGAACACTCACCTAATCCACTCACAATGCCATGTTTATTTTGGAATGACTTGAAAAAATACATCTTTGGAAGAATGCCCCTAAGATTCTCCAGCAACTTAATTATATTTTGAGGACTGGTCTAAAAACCCAGGAACTCTTTAAATTCTGGAAGGAACTGTTTTTCAAAGGGATATCTCAGACCTCTCTTGATTAAAGAGCATCTATAACTCCCAAAGTACTGAAGAAATATAAAAACCAGATCTATTTACTCCAAACCACACTAAAATAATGCGGTGCCATTGCTAATCCCTTATCCACCCAGGTGACAAATCTGAACACACTGCAAGCCAACTCCCTCAATGACAAATGTAGACCACGTTATCTATTGTTTAGTTCAGGTCACTTGGATGGTTAAACTAGTTATAAATTTTAAAGCCTTAAAGAAAATTAGGAACCTGTTTTTATGTTATAACCCTATTAAACTATATGCAAATCTAAACGTTATAACCTTATTAAACTATACGCAAATTAAATGCAAACAGAGAGACAGTTAATAAATGAGGAAAAAGGGGGATTTATCTACTGAGGGGTCAGTACCAGTACCATCGATTAAAGGGAGACAAAATGAAAGACAGAGAAAGAGAAAATGGCATTAACGCAGCACTACTGAAGCTAATTTGCTGTTAGTAGTAAAGATTTTTATTTTTAATGTCACTGATGAAGAGAAGGCCAGAATCAAAGACCAGAAAAGAGATGTCGATTTCCACATTATGATGGATGCAGATAATAGAAATGAATGCTTTACCCAACATTGCTGTCTCTAGTTTACCTAGCTTGCTGTGAACAGGACAGGTGAAGGGTTGAGGCTGTGGGAGGAAGAGAGCACAGTAAGGTCATATATACTGGATTTTCAACATTCAGCTTGGATTTCCTTGCTTCTGTGACATGGCAAATGGTTTTCAGTGTGTTGTGCAAGGATTTGGCAGCATGCTTCTTTGTCAATATCAGTGGCGTTATGCAACTAACCCCTCCCCCATCAATAAACATTGTCCTCAAAGCTGATTGTGCAGAGTGCAAAAGCATCTTCTGCTTCCCCTGAAATTAATAGGAGCCAAGGGTGGTCAGCATTTCACCAGACTGAGCCTGTACATATTTGTTCATACACACAGAATTTGTGTGCTTGTAATGCTTGCTCTTGCCTTTCCATATGTAGTCTTCCCTGAGTGTTTTTCAGCCTTCTTCATAAAAATAGTATGAACTTAATACATTCAATTGTTGATGGTGAGTGATACTACAATAAGTCCCTTTTGTGCTGTATGTCGCTTTTTAATTCTGCTCTGCACCCTTACATTTCTGCAAAGTCTATCTGTATGTAGGGATAGCTGCCACTGTGTGTGGCAGAGCTGATGGGGTATCTTGAAGAGGATGAACACTTGATGCTCTTTCTCAGAGATTTTACTTTTGTTCTTTCCCATAATCATGAATAAGTCATTCACAGGTAACTTTGATTGTGCTTCCTATTGGGAAAAACCAAGCAATTGCACACAGATACCTCAATATTTGTTTTCAGACCTGTAATTTTGTATTTGTGCCCCACAATTTACATACCACAAAATCCTCATACAAAGTTGTGGTAACTATATACACTTACGCTCCTCCTACAACCTAAATTTAAGTAATTAAGATAAGTAAATAATTTTTAAATAGCAGTGCAGTACCATGCTGTGATTGATTCTGCAGTCCTTTTTCAAGCTCAACTCCCATGGAAACGTCAAGGGTTGCATAGTCAAGGGAGAATCTAGCCATCTGCTCTTTAAAAACAATCTAGAGAACTAGGAATGTTTAGGTAGAGTCCATATATTTGCTAACATTTATTAAATTGTTTGCTGATACTTTGTAAAATGTTTGGGAATTTCAAATCTAATTGACTAGGTATATGTGACAGCACCTTTAAAGAAAAAAAATTGTTGTTGATCACTAAAGTGTTGTCTGCTTCTTAAACCATAGGAAATTGCTATTTATAATATACTGCTGTGAATCTGTCTTTATTTAGATTACAGCTAATTTAGGGTCAGCATCAGTCATGTGAATACTTTCTGGTCTCTCAGTGGACCAAAGACAAAAAATGAAAAGACTAAAACTTTATTGATTGATCTTCAGACACTCTTAGAAAGTACTAAAATGAAAAGAGTAAAGGATTGTTGAGCTCATGTTTTTAGTCCGCTTGGCTATGCTTCATCTCAAGGTAAAAAAGAGAGATGTATTGATGTATCCTTAAGATCTACTCTTGGACAAAGCAGTTTCTGCACCTTTAAAGGAAGGAAGTGAAAATGCTTTTTTGCATTTCATCAAGGATTTCCTAATCCTTTCATATCTGTAACTGTTTTTCCTGGCATGCAGTTCATTGCCAGTAAGAGATAAGGAGAACCACAGGCACCAAGGTGTTAAAAAGCATATAAAGCTTTTTTAAGAGCTGAAGGAAAAAAAATCAAAACATCATCATTTAAAAAGCCTTTTAAGTTATTTTCTTAGTCCTTTCTGTTCCCTCGCGGTACTGCTGAGATGGGAGTAGAAACAGGCATATCTGGGCCAGAGTGAAAGGCTGAGCAAAGAGAAGAAAAGGAGTTTTGTGGCGTCTTCACCAAGAAGTGTTGCATAGGGTTTGGGTCCCATCTCATGGGAGTGGAAAGCAACAGGGAATCTATTATTCTCAGTAGAATATTTTCTTGGGGTGAAAGCAGGTGTCCAGGCTAGAGTTGATGGTGCTTTGTTTCCAGGAGGTTTTAGGGGAGGATTCATAAGTGAGGACCATTGGATTCACAGGGTATGCCTGTGTGTGTTTAAACTTCATGGGGTTTAAAGGTCTTGCTTCCTGTTTCTGCCAGCAAGCAGGAAACCCTTCATCTTCTGGCAGAAAATGCAGCTAAAACTCCAGGAACATGATGGTATGGACCTTTTCCTTCCTATAGTTCTCTCAACTGGAGGGGAGGAGTCGGGGTTCAGTAAGACTGCGATAAAAGATTCTGAGCAAAATTCTGCAACCCCAGTCAGGCAAATACCTTGCTGAAGTCAGGTCAGATTTGGCCATTTTTCTGATCACTCTTTTTGTAATCACCTCTTCCGAAGTGAAAGGGAGAAATTTCTTTGAAGTGGGAGAAATGTGGTTGTGAACTAGCAAAAGAGTAACAGAGTCATACTTGCCTGGTGGGTTTTATTTCATTTAAGATGATGTGTATAATCCATACTGTTGACCACATGCATGATAAGTGTATTTGAATTAGTAGATTTAGTTAGTCTTACAAGTGTAACTATTTCATCTGTATTTACATGCCTGCTTATGTTTGAAAAATGGTAATTGTAAAATAAGATGTCTTTTTTGGCAAGCCAACAAGACAGGAAGTATGGTCCAGTGATTAGGGCACCAACCTGGGTTTTGGGAGACCTGGATTAAATTCCCTGCTGCACCACAGGCTTTCTGTTTGACTTTTGGGCAAGTCATTTGAACTCTTGGTTGCCTAGCTTTAAAATGGGACTAATAGTACTTCCCGACCTCACAGGGATGTAGTGAGAAGCGCTATGCAAGTAACTGTTGTTTTGTGGGGTTTTTTGGTTTACTGGCAGTTCCATAAATGTGGGGTGGGAATTGTTTCAGAGCAAATGAAACATTTAATTCAACTGTAAATGAAAAGATTAATTTTATGATTGAGCTTTTTAAAGTTATTTTTAATCACATTAAGTTGTCTGGAATGGCTCGTGAGTGAGACTGTTAAAAATCAGGGCACAACTCGCAAATTGATTGTTCTATAACTAGATCTCACAAACTGAGTATCCGGTCTGAACGCCTCAAGTACTATGATCTACACAAGGCACTTATGTCGATATAACTACATCGTTCAGTGATGTCAGTTATGCGGACCTAACCCTGGTGCATATAAAAGGCTTCTTCCATTGACATAGTCACATCTCCCTGAGAGATGTGGCTATTTATGCTGATGGGAGAAGCTCTCGCATTGGTGTAGGTAGTGTCTTCACTAAATGGTAGAGTGGCAAAACTGCAGTGCTGGAAGTGTAGACTAGTCTAATAACCACCTTAACATGGAGTCAGAACAGTCCACTTGGATACTCCAGTCTATCTTGCAACTCGGGCAATCCTGCCTTTGTGATAGACGGTCTCTTACCCCAAAAATTACAACAACATTCAGGTTATTCCCATTCCCAAATGATCAGTCACTTACTCCAGGTCATGTGCATACTAGATTTCTCACGAAAGACAATGCTTGTAACCAGTCCTATAATAAAGTAACTTAAAATGTGTTAACTAAAAAAAAAGAATTATTTACCATGTTGAAGCAGTAAATATACACACACAAAATGAATTATAATCTTAGGTTTCAAAATGTAATAGAAGCTCCTGTAATGTGCTAACTCTGTATGTCCTCAGCTCTGCTCTGAATAACCAGAGATCACTTGCTTATGCTTAGAAGTCTTTGCTCTCTCCTAGAAATCCAAGCAGCATAATGATACAGTTCCTTCTAGTCAGATATTTTTATTCTCTTCCTCCAGAGTTCACATTGATTGGATGAGGGTTTGTGCACTTTCCTTCTCATGGGTATCTGGGAGCAATCAGCAAGTATGTCTGGTGTCTATAGTCCTCCTTCAGTTAGGCAGATGATGACACCTCTTATGTTGAACTAGAATTTGGCACTTGGTAATGTGACTTGGAGTTCCAGTTTCATAGCAAACAATTTTATAATAAATCAAAATTTATAATAAATTTGATTCTATATCGTGTGTGTGTGTGTGTGTGTGTGTGTGTATAATATATATATATATATATATAAAATATATATATTATACACACACTACTTTTATAAAAAGTCAAACACTTAAATATTACCTTATAACCTGGGATGCAGATATTATAAGTAAGATAATGGAATGTTTGTGCAAAATGTTTCACCCAACTCTTCCCTCCCCAGATTTTGTTTAGCTCCGGTTGTGAGGATAACTACATTAAAGATAGTGAGGTGCTCAAATATTATGGTGATCAGGAGCATATAAGTATCTTAGACAGAGAGTCTGAGCTGAGGCTACCACACATACCACAAAGGATGGCCTTTTGGCAGTTTGGGTTTCAGTGAGGCTACTTACATAGACAAAAGGCGCAGTATCAGCTAAACATTTCTTTAAAAAAGAACAAATAATCCACTAGTGCCAATGGCTATTGTTAAGCAAAAGTAGAGATGTTGCTATTCTCTTCATAATTTGGGTGCCCTGTTAACCCAAGTTAGATATTTTCACAGACCATGTTAGCATCTACCCAGGAGAAGCACCATGCAATTTGCTGCATTTGTACCTTGTTTCCTTCTGTGAGATCATACTACCTCAAGATTTTTAGTGGCCTTAAATGTTCTTGCCGAGCTTTGTTATAGAAATTTCATGAGATACTTTAATTGTATTGTTTTATGTACTTTTCTCTTATGTACTATTATTTTTAGACGTTATTACATTAAGTATAATTAAAAATACATTGCAAGTTTGTTTATTTGATATCTGCAACTTGTATAAAGGTTCAGATGTGAAGAGAATACTTTTATCTGATTTCAACTATGACAGTTCTGTAAATACGTTAAAAATTTGTGCTTCATGACATGAGTTATATTTGTCTGGAAGGGGGAGAGGTGTGTGCATGTGAGCACACAGAAGGAAATTCTCTGAGCAGAAATTTTATTTAGCAAACTCTTCCAATTTTATATAGCTTTACTTGGTTTGACCCAGTGTAATTGCACTGTTCTGAGTAGAACTGCTGATATCGGCAGTAACTCATTAAATGTTCCCTTCACTTTGTTTTTTTCAGAAGTATTTTAATTTCATTTGTTTCTAATCACAGTAGCTGAGACTTGAACTCTGACCAGGAGGAAAGGGCATGCTGTCTACTGCTGGAAATCTTTTTGTTCTCAAATCCAAGAAGCCTCTTGAGAAGTTGCATGTTAACATGTCCATGTTCTAATCAGCATTAGGTTGATTGGATTGGCCTTGACCTACCTTAATGAATTCCTTGACTGAAGTCCTATTGTAATGAATATAGTAGAGCCTTTAACACTTTAATGTACATGCAAAAATATATCATAAAGGTTGTTTTTGAAACATAGTCACTTTGGGTAAAACTACTGCATCTGGACAGCAGTGCATTTGGTATTCTGTGGAGCTATTGCATGGCAGGGGGATCACAAGGTAGCTTTCTGCTTGGCAGAGGCATAACCCATGTCTTAGTTCATTTGACACAGTGGGTGTTAAGTTCCTGATGCAACTTGTCCATGCCATTTTGGTGGCCTCAAGGCACTTTTTTGCAGGTGTTGCTCAATGTCCTGCATTTCATTCTCTTGCCAACAAAACAATTCCTCATCTTGACATCAAGAGGTCAGGATAAAAGACTTTCCTAATGGATTAATTAGAATATACTGTACCTGAAATGCTTCTACAGTCTGTAGCCTCATGTGGTGTATATAAGAATGGCCATAGTGGATTAGACCCATGAACAATGTACCCCAATATCCTGTTTTCTGACTATAATCAATGTCAGATGCTTCAAGGGAATGAACAGAACAGGGCAATTATCGAGTGATCCATCCCATTTCATCCAGACCCAGCCTCAGGCAGTCGGAGACTGAGGGACTTCCAGGGCATGAGGTTGTATCTCTGACAACCTTGGATAATAGCCATTAATAGACATATCCTGTATGGGAAATTAGCATATCAAATATGAAAAGAAGGAACCCTTCTATATTTGAATTAAAAAGAAAAAAGGCGAAGGGACAGCAAAATTGCAATGGTTGTTACTTTCTCCTTGACAGTTTGTGTAGAATAATTTGGGCTCAATTTCTAATCTTCTGTTTAAATTCCTTGAGTCTGTATTAGAGCTGGTCAAAATACATTTTGGTTTCTTTTAATTTTCCATTTTTTTATTGAAAACAAATTAGGTTTCATTTTCAGGTTCTCTTTCCTTCCTCATCTCACTTTTTAGTGACAAAAGGGGAAAAAAGGAAAAGTAAAAAAATTTTCCAAAACAAAAAACAATTAAAACATCAGTTGTTTGAAAACCTTCAAAACGCAAATGTTTTTGGAATTTTTTAAAAAATTGGTGAATAGTTTTTTGTTTTGTTTTGTTTTTTAAGCCAGTTCTCGATAAAGCTAAGATGCCAAACTGAAGACTTTTCCATACCTCAATTAAAGATTAATCCAGTCTAGCTCATTAGTTCATATTCTCTGGAACTTTGGGGCTGTTCAGGTCTAGGCAAGCCAAATATTGCACCTGGATCCTTGCTCTAAAGTGGTCCAAACCAAAATGTTCAATCTAAACATTGTGCAAGTTCAGATTTAAATTCACATTTAAGCTTTGCAACTCGGATGTCTCTCCTGTTTAATCCGTTGTTACTCTGATCAGTTGACTCATAGTTTATGCTGTAATATTTGGTTGTTGATGATACTGGTAGTGTAGAGAACCAAACCTATGTTATTTTCATGGCATTCACACTGAGAAGTTACGTAAAAACATAAATACTCTTGCTCAAAGGTTGCAATATAATGTGTCTTTATTTCTTAGAATTCCAAATGAACATACAAGAACCCAAAATCAAGAAGAGACAAATCAGGATGCTCCCTTAGACACCTTATTCTAGACCAGTTGTCTGCAGACTGACTTTTGATAGACATAGTCTACGTGTTTCTCTACTGAGCCCCCTATCCTGCAAGCTGGACCAGGAAAACCACCAGACAATTTGAAATGAGAGCTTATAATGTTAACATGGTTTTGAATACAATTGCAATCTAGAGAAGATGTGCTTCTGAGCTCCCACTCATGCAAATGGTTTAGACCTAGTGCAGACTATGAATGACATTATTGTAGATTTATTTTCTCTGGTCAACTATTGAACATACATTCAGTTATGTATTATTTTCTCTCTTTCAATGACGTTTACAGCTTCAAAAAAAGGGAAGAACATGGACTATTTTTGATGCTGGATACTCACCAGTCAATTTCCAGTTCACGAACATTTCTTCATATGTTGTAAATCATGACTGACTAACTTTTTACCCACATTAGACGGATAATGAAAACCATGAGCTAAATTAATTTTTTTTTTAAATTAAGTCATTGTTTTTAACTGCAGCTTATACATTTGTTATATTTTAATTATAACCAATTCTCTCTATGCAATGTTGGCCTAGTAGACAATGAGTGTGTTTTCTAGCAATTTATCCTTTTTATAAGAGGTTTCAAAGGGTGTCTGAAGTTAGTAGCAAGAAAGCAGTAAACTAACAATTGAGAAAATCATGGTAAGGGTAAGCTATAATATATTCTAAAGGACGCTTTTGGCAATGTTGTGATATACGCTCAGCTGAAAACAACTCTCTTGCAGCTAGAAGTAAATTCAGATTGCAAGAACTGGATCCAGAATTGTTGTGAACATTCAGTTGATTGAACACTTATATGGAGCAGGTAATACAGCGGATATTTTTTCTTCCAGCACATCTCGGATATAAAACATGCAGCAGTACCTCAAAGGACATATAAAAAGTCAGTCTTTCAGAAATGGTAGAGGAAAGAGAACATTTTTTTCCTCAGGTACTGTCTTCCACATATATTATATATCACTGCTAGGCGTACAGTGAAATGTTTATCTTTTGATGCTAAGGAACGAGGGACTTTTACATCAAAGTATACAAACACTTTTCATTACTAGCCAAGCTCAGTGCAGTACAGAAAGATCTTTTTTGACCTCGCTGAAAATGAGGTTTTGGCTACATTACAGAGTTTACAGGATCACAGCTGTGCTGAAGCAGCTGTGACCCCGTAAACTCTCTGTGTAGCTGCTCTGAGCTGACAGAAGAGCCCCCATGAGTGGTGGTAGCTATGTTGGTGGGAGAAGCTCTTAAGTTGCCATAAGTTATGTTTCTCAGGGGCAGCTAATTCATACAGCTGAGCGAAATAATCTGTCAATTTACACTGTAGTGTAGCCAGAGCCTGTATTCCACAGGTGGGAGTGCTCTGTAATACAAACACTGGTTACTTTTTTCAGATGCTAATTGCATAATAAAAGCATATCACCACTGTCAGTCTTTGCTAAGGACAGAGCTATGGGAAAAAGAAAAACAGACTCAAAGAAGCAATCCTTTTTCATAGTTATGACAAGCTTAATTCTCATTGTATACAAATGTAGGTCAGAAGTAATTTCATTTATGTTCATTGGAATTACACTGGTGTAAAATGAGATTGAGGCCCAACTGGATCTAGTAGGTGCTTACAGACATGTTCAACTGCACTACCATAGTAATGAGACGTGCTTTCAGAGAGAGATGATCATGTAAAGACTTTGGATTTGTCTATAATGCTCTGCAGTTCAAACTCCAGGGTGTGAATAGCAGTGTGCACCAAAGTTCTGTGCCTTTATTCCCCCATGTGGGTGCTGCAGATAAGAACTAAAAGATTCCTAGTTTACATTAACATAATCCTGGTCAACTGTGGTTGATGCCATGAACAGAGATGAAGGGAGAGATCATCTGGGGTGTCTGTGGCCCATTTTTGTTCACCGTTTTTATATCTTTTCCTCCTTTCTGAGAATCCTCTCCATCTGGGGTTTCGGAGACAGAAAGTCAATTCTGTAGGATGGGAAATTCCAGCTGTTTCTTTGTTGAGATGTAAATTTCTTCCTCATGCCCTTTTTGCTGCCAAAGAATGGCCAATTAATCATGTGATAGTCCATATGATTTTTTTGACACCTGGCTGAGGCATCAGTTTGCCTTTTCTCTTTAAGGAACTGCTTTGTGCCTGCTTTTCTAAACTTGGAATGTGTCTTAGCAATCTTACACAGTAGAATTTTATAACTTTATATACAATGTTGCCACACACTTTATCAGGACAATAATGTTCAGCACATTAGGAGTTTTCAAATGATATCTCACAAGATTTACTTTGTACAAAATCCATTATAATTCTGTAAAAAGGGGTGAACATAGAGGTACAGACTGTCACAATGGGTGCAGATGATTCCTAGTCATAGACTCATAGAAGATTAGGCTTGGAAGACTTTGGTAGGTCATCTAGTCCAACCCCCTACTCAAAGCAGGACCAACCCCAAGTAAATCATCCCAGCCAGAGCTTTGTCAAGCCACACCTTAAAAATCTCTAAGGATGGATATTCCACCACTTCTCTATGTAACCCATTCCAGTGCTTCACAACACTCCTGGTGAAAACATTTTTCCTAATATCCAACCTCCCCCACTGAACTTGCCATCTACTACCACTAAAAACCACCTGTTCCATTCTCCCTGGAACCCCCTTTCAGGTAATTAAAGGCTACTATCATATCCCCCCCCTCATGCTTCTCTTCTGCAGGCTAAACAAGCCTAGTTCCCTCAGCCTCTCCTTATAAGTCATGTGTTCCAGCCCCCTAATCACTTTTGTTGCTCTCTGCTGGACTCTCTCCTAGTTGTCTATATCCTTTCTGTAGTGGAGGGCCCAAAACTGGACACAGTAGTCCAAATGAGGCCTCACCTGTGCCGAATAGAAGGGAATAATGACTTCCCTCTATCTGCTGGCAAAGTTCCTTCTAATGCAGCCCAATATACCATTAGCCTTCTTGGCAGCAAGGGCACACTGTTGACTCATATCCAGCTTCTTGTGCACTGTAACCCCCACGTCTTTTTCTGCCGAACTGCTGCCTAGCCATTCGATCCCCAGTCTGTAGCAATGCATGGGATTCTTCCATCCTAAGTGAAGAACTCTGCCCTTGTCTTTGTTGAACCTCATCAGATTTCCTTTGGCCCAATCCTCCAATTTGATTAGGTCTCCCTGTATCCTATCCCTGCCCTCCAGCATATCTACCACTCCCCTCATCTTAGTGTCATCTGCAAACTTGCTGAGGATGCAATCCACACCATCCTCCAGATCATTAATGAAGATGTTGAACAAAACTGGCCCCAGCACCAACTCCTGGGGCACTCCATTTGTTACCGATGGCCAACTAGACATTGAGCCATTGATCACTACTCATAGAGCCTGATGATCTAGCCAGCTTTCTATCCACCTTATAGTCCATTCATCCAACCCATACTTCTTTAATTTGCTGATGATGGTACAGTGGGAGACAGCAGAAAAAGCTTTGCTAAAATTTGTATCTGATGGGCTCCCTTCCAAGTATTTTGCTGTCTCGCATAAGCTATGATATTCAATCTATAAAGCTTAATTCAGCCATGTGTGGGGACCTTTTGATATCTTGAGCAGTGTTGTGGAATGACTAGGGTGTTTTGTCCCTCTCCCCCTAATAACATGGTGATATCTTATCTTCTGTTAATAGAACTTAAGAAAAAAGGTTTGTCTTGTTAAATGAAAATCATTACTGATTTTCTTGGTGTTCTGTAAATGATGGATGCTATATTTTCTACAATTAGTCATATTTTGTTTTAACTAATGTTGATCATATATGTAAACAACCAAATTAGGCTTAGCTGAGTTATATACTCAGTACATAAAACCGATAACAGAATGCGTACGAAGCACAAAATGTGACAAAGGTAGATATTTTTGCTCATATACCATCCTACATTTATATACAATAACTAGCAAGAATGTTGGAAAATGTTTACTATTTCATGTTAAAGTGAGGTCCTTTTATGTCAAGGCATACAGACTCTTTTTATCATCAGCCAAGTGAAAAGCTGAATTAAAGAAGTTTTTTGACCTTGTCAAAAATTAATAAGTGGTAGTGCTCCAAAAAACAAGGTTTGCCATCTCTCCAATCACTGTTGATCTGTCTAGAATTTATATTACCAATGTCATCAAGAAAACACATTCTAACTGGAGGAAAATAGGGGAAAAAAAGTGTTAAATGATCTATTGTGTATTGCCCTCCTGTGTATTGCTGTTGAAATATGTTTTACCAAAATTTTATTTTTATTATCTCATATCTTATCCTTAAGATGATGCATGATTTCTGCCATCAGTATAAACTCATGAAGCTTAAGGAAGCAGGTGAATTCAAGAATGAATGGTATGCTATTTGAGAACTTGAACAAGGCACTTTAATATCCAAAGTATTCTAATTAGTTTTTAAAGTAACAGAAAATTGGCAACGTGTATCTGCCTTTTTTAACTTAAAAAATCTAGAGGTATTAAGTTTTAAGAATGAACTTTCTTGTCTGTGGTTTTAAAGTGTAAAAGGTCAAAACTGCAGTAGAAATAATCACTTTAAATGATAAAATGCACACAAGAAAAGTTACCAGTAAACCCTATCAATATTGCTTATGTGGAACTTTTTCATTATTATGGAAATGCGAATATAATAAGAAAGATGAGTGCTTACAGTGAAAAGATTTGTCATCAGCAGAAAGAGCTTTGCTGAGTAGAATCTGGTATTTGCAATGACAGTGGAAGCTCTGCTTCTGACATGTTGGCTAGTTGCCAAATATGACATCACAATCAGGTGGATCTTTATCACCACCTGTAATCTATCCAGAGTACATTCTAAGCATAAGTATCCCTTGGAAATGACTGGAAGAAGGCATTGCACAGGAGAATGAATAGGACTCGTGTTAATAAAAGATCCCAAACCCTGCAACCTCAGCTGGTCAGAAATGTTCTGATAGAAAGTCATGTAGTTGAGAATGAAACATTTTGCAAAAATGTGTCAATTTCAACAAAATTTCATGGGGGGAGACCTGGGGTAGCCTGAACAAAATATTTCAGTTTTTTCTTAAATGACTTTTTTGTTTCACTTTTTAAAAATTGCATAAATATAAACTTTTTAGGAAGTCTAAATCAGAACAAAATATTTAGATTTTGTTGAAACCGAACACTTCAATTGACTTGTTCAATTGACTCCTCTCCCCCCCCTTTTTTTTAATTCTATTTTGGAATGGAAAAAATTGAAAAATGGAATTTCCTTCAAAATGGAAAATCTGTTTCCCCACATAGTTCTACCTGCCTGTCTTTCCTCACTTCAGTAGATGAGTTTGCATCACCCATTCAGGTAGTCCTACTGAAGCCATTGAGATGACTTGTGTGTTGAAATTTGGTACTTCCTTATTTAGAAGGCTGAGTTCATCAAACCACTATTTTATATTAGCTAGTTTGATAAACATGAAAAAAGTCTTCTGTGTTTGAGCTCCTTCATGCAGAGATGTTAAATTCTGGATCTAGAGTGTATACATACACAGCTGAGTTATCAAGGGCATTGCTTGCCTTGTGGACAATATTTTGGACATCTATTTTTATGGAACACTCAGTCATAGCTTGAAAAAAATACAAAACATATGCATAATTATAATTCTGTGGAGCAGTGTTCTGGATTCACACAGCATTTTTTACCACATCCGTGGCTGCTGTTGGAATTTTTATTTGTTCCCCTAGAAAAAGCTGAGGAAATGCCTGAACACTTACTAATTCAGAGAAAAAAATGTGATAAACCTTCTTCAAATTCTAAAGACCTCCTCATTTCCTTCCCTGCCAGTGGAAATTTTATCCCCCTTCAATTAGGGGCTTTTGTGCTCTTTAACTGCACTCATTTCTGTGTTCCATTTGTGATTCCTTCTGCTTTAAATGGCTCCCTGTCAAGCTGCCAAACTCCTGTGGTGAAAACAGAATTACATATCCCGTCAATGCACTTGCACCTCCAACGTAATAATGTCCAGTGAAATTTCTTGAGATCAGTTTCTGGGCATAGTACAGTACATAGTACATTGTTACCCTAAACTTTGGAACCCATGAGATCCTATAATGGCTCAAGTATACTAATGGACCAATCCCAAGCCTCAATTCTATAAGCAGGTAATAGAAAGTGGTTTGCCCTAGGATATTAACAAGAGTTTACCAGGGGTTTCCATTAAATCATTGGAAAACTCCCTAGACCCACCTGCTTTGGTATACCCTTGGGAAGACACAGGTACAGCCTTCCCCTCAAAGGACTGAAACTTGGACAATAATTTCTTCAAAAACAAAATATTTCTTTATTAAATGCTAATACTAATACAATTGGATTCTTAAATCAACAATCAACCCAATGCAAAAAAATGAAATAAGCCACTTGAGACAATACAGAACACCATAGACCTAAGATGGAGCAAAATCAAATATAACAAATCATAACAATGTAATGCACAACACATCATAACACAATATAACATTTCCTTAGCACATATTGTAATGTAATGTTACAAATACTTAGTGTGACACAGTATAGCAGACATGCAATATTGCAACATATAGTGCACAGAGAGAAAAACACTTCATACATATGTATAAAGCCTTAATACAATGTTGTAAAAGAAAGCCAAACCTATTAAAATGTAACACCCAGATTCCTTTTACATATATATAAAATAACATTACGATAATACACATTCAATAACATTACATTCTATGAATGTTGATCAGGCAATAATAGAATGGGTGGGGTAAAAGGCCATTTAGATACAAGCATTGGCTTTATTTAGTCATACCTATAAATTCCTTATCCTGAAAAGAGTTGTACTTACTTTCCTCCTTCTTGATCAAAACCCTCTGATCCATTTCAGGGATCCTTCTGCTCTGTCAAACTGCGGCTGCTATCTTCTGTTGTCTTCCCCTCTTTTGGCCATCAAACCACCCATACCTGTCAGCTCTCTGCCCATATGATTTTCTGACCCTTTCTGATTGGTTGCTTTCTTAAGGTCAATCAACAGCATTTCCCCACTCACGGGTGATATGTTCAACCAATCAGCTGTCCGATATGCTAATGAGCTCTACTTGTTTACTTCAAACTTGAACCTTCTTTAGATCCTCCTTCCTACCTACTGACCCCTCCCTGCAGGTATTAGAGGTAACCTTTATTTCACTCCAGTCTACCTTTCTGCTGTTGGTCAGTTTCTTAACACCTTCATTTTGTTTCTCTCTCTCTCTCTCAGCATTACATCATCAACCACCATTTTAGATTTCTAGCTAAAACTTGCTCTAAACTGATCATTTACCACTTTTCAAAAGCCTTAAGCTTAAAACTATCTATATTCCTATTTATGCCTAATCATTCTGATTCTGCTACCATCTTTGTTGTTTAAATCAAGAGCAGGTAAAATACACAATGTTTTTCTCTCTCTCTCTGCCAGCCTTTTCAGCTGTGTGGCTAAATTCTGTCTCTGTTGCTGATCTTCTTACATGAACTAGAGCAGCTTAAAAATCTCTTGTATCACAGTGTATGGAATGATGTACATGGATATTGAGAATACTGAGTCAAATAAGCTTGAAACAAATCATAATCTTCTAGGATATTAAGGAAAACGGGTCATCTCTCACATTTTGGCAAGTAGAAATACTATGTTGCATAATGCTGAAGAATATCTTACAGCTCTTTACATCTCACAGGATACCAAAGCACTTCAGAAGCAATACTAGCTAGTAAGTATGGAGTTATCTGATTATTTCTAAGAATTTAACATATTTTGGTCTGTTACATTATGGACCAACTTTTCTGTTGGTTTAAATTGGCACAACTCCATTGTGATCAATAACGCTCCATCAGATAATTTGACCTATATTTCTGCAAGATTCGTTCACAATCTATTAATTAAAAATGTAGAAACTCACTCTACTCCATTTTTCAGTGGTTTGTGGCAGATTACCTTAAAATGTCTATGAAAAGAAATGTATATAGAATTCTACGGATTATAATGAAATGTATAGTTCCCAGTTTACATCAGATATATAGCAAACCACACAAAGCAGTTAGCCATTATGTGCATTGCAACTATAACAATTCAGAAGATATATAATCAATTACAAACTACAGATCCTTATTATAGGGAATGTTGTGAATACAGATGAAGACATAAAAGGCCATTACAGGAAATCTTCTGAGGCATGGGGCCACTCATCTGGGAACAACACTGCCATTCTTTCCTTAGCAGTCTTCGCAGATGAACAGAAACATTTCTCTTTGATACAGTGAGCCTGTATGCAAATCATAGGTAAATCAGCTGGATATTTATTTTAAGGGCATGAGTCTTAGTATGCCATAAGAAGAGTATATAAATGGTGTATGCACCTGGTGATCTTTTTTTTTTCTCCCCCTTAGGAGCCAGATGACCAAACACTTTCAGAAAAGTTTACTTTGCTTATGGATTTTCTCCATAGAATTCCTCATATCTTGATAGCCAGAATGTAAGTAATGTGGAGGGCTTTTTTCCCCCAAAAAGAACAGGCCAGAACAGCAGATGGATGAACAAAGAAGTATGGAAGCTTACATTCTATTTTCAAATTTCATACTTTGTCCAATTACAGTTGAAACTGAAGACATATCCTCCATATGTGATGACATTTAGATAGTTAGAATCTATTTATAAAAGTGTGGAATGTGGACAGAAGCTTGAGGTTAATGACTATGAAAAATGCCAGAGGATTATTGATGACCACAAGTGCTCATGCATAACATACCACTTTGATCTATCTGGAGAGGCAAGAGAGAAGAGGAAAATAGAAACAGAGACACGGATCCTTAAAGGTTTTTGGGTGCCTAAATCCCATTGAAATAAAAAAACTGGACATGCATTAATGGCTCAACATTGGGAGGGAAAAAATCAAGTACTGTTGATGATGCAAAATTTGGCCTTTGCCATTTCACCACAATCTGGTTTGAAGTGAACAGGACAAGCTCTTGGGACATGAGTCTTGGAGCTTTTCTTGAGTGATTGTATACCTGACCTACTCCATAATGAATAGTGCCTCTAAAATGTTCTACTTTGTCTATGGCAAAAAAAAAAAAATGGGGGGGGACAAAATTGTGCTGCCTTTACTCATGTTGGGTGCACTTTACTTGGCAGATAGCCCCACTGGATTCAAAGGAGCTGTTTGCAAAATAAGATACTGCTCAATGAGGATAAAGGTGGCACAGTCTGGCTCTTTGGGAACAATGCCTGTAGTGAATAATTTCACTGTAATTAGAGTCACGTTTTGAATGAAATATTTTGCCATTGGAATCCATCAAATTGTAAAAATCAATTAGCTCTAGACTCCAAGGGCTTTTCCCTTTCCTAACCCCTGCAATAGTCACAGCCCAGGGGTGCATTTTGATTTTGCCCACCTATAGATACATTTTTTTTTTGTAAATGGAGCCCCTGGGCAGGGAGAGCTGCAGCTCCCCTTCTGATGATACAACATGACATGTTATGTGCAGCTATCCACTGACCATTGCTTCTCGTTTCTAATTTACGTTTGCACAGGACAAAATTATTTTATAGAAAGATTTTCACTGTACATTTTAGAGTGCTCTCATCTTTTTGTGTGTGTGGGGTGGGGAGGGGGAAGGGAGGTGGAAGAGAGAAAAATAAAGTTAAATCAATCAAGTTGCTAACACTTTAGCTCCTAAAGCAACATGCACCAGTGAGTAGATTTTTCACATTACATTCCCAGTAGGGACTTCACATCTTGTAAATGTTTCAGTTTAACAGGTATAAAAAAGTGAACCCTATTCTTCTCTACAGAACAAAACTGTCTCTCAGGTGGCTTACAAGCTGGTTTGATCTCTTTATTCTGCACATAAAATGAGTTTAAGGAACACTAACCATTCCCAGATGCAGCTGTTTCTCTAACCTGGCACTGAGCGGGAGAACACCTATGTATTCAGCATCTTTTTTAACTCTTTAGAGTCTGGTTACTACTTTTTCCTGTGAAGATGGAACAAACTTTCTTTTTCTTTCTCAGTTCATTAGGGTTTCCTAACATAACATTCCTAACACCTGCATTTAGCATCATCCATCTATGCTCAAAACTGGATTGGGACAAGGTACGAATTCATCTCTCAGGAACCAGGCTACTGCTTCTAGTTCATCAGGGGTACCTTGTGATTCTTCTGACAGCATTCACTGTCTCATGGCCTTTCTTCCTATACTCAGCTCCACAACAAAATAATCAGAATGATCAGTCAAGAGTCCAACAAATAAGGTGACCAGAGAACAAGAGTGAAAATTGGGATGGGAGTGCCTATTTAAGAAAAAACCCTGAATATTGAGACTATCCCTATAACATAGGGACATCCTACTAACAAGTGAATCAAATGACCCCAGATAACTTCAGATTCATTGCAGAAAACGGATGAGGGTCACAAGGTTCCTCAGAATTAAAAAAAAAAAAATCAGGCGTAACCTAGAACATAGTCAAGAATTACCCCAGCAGTTCTTTAATACCACCTCAACTTCAAAGTGGTATTAAAAATATATCTCTGAGATTCTTAACAAAGCCTCCAGGAGGCGAGATGATATTTCTAAGGTGAAAATTAATTATTAAAACAAAAGCCTAAACTCTTCCAGTACCTCTTTATACCCCATACAAGTGGAGAGAATGTAAAAAATTTGTATGTGAAATTTTTGCCTGTCATCTTTAAAAGTAACAGTAATATTATTACAATGTGTGAGCTGAGACATAAGACAGAAAAAGGTGTTCATTTTAAAAGCTGGAATCGAGCAATTAGCTGGTAAGGATGTGTCATGCCTTACAATAAAAGTCAAATGGCAGTAAAATACTTCACCACTAAAAGGATCACCAAGTGGCAAAGACCACACACAAAACCAAGCTTCTATGCCATCTGCACTACTGTGATTTCCTAAGCTAACTTAATCGTAAAAATGCTAGGGACGACAAGGGCCTGATGCTCTACTTGTCATAATCCTATTATGTTGTTACAAGTGTGTTGACTTCAGTGACACTGATGAGGTATGTGGGAGTAATGCACTGGAGAATCAAGCCTTGTATCTCCAAATAAATCTCCAGTCGCATTATGATTCAAGATTTCTCATCAGGTAAAATGCAAAACAAAGCAACAAAACCTTAACCCATCTTTGGCCATTAAACCATCAGAAATTTTCCCTCACTGCCCTTAGGTCACTGACAGAAGCAGCAGACACACCTTAATTAGCCACTCCTAGCTCAGCCCTTATCTCTTATCTAACTCTTAAAGGTCCCTGTTGTAACCCAATCTAGCCTATAAACAGGCTATGCTACAGACAGCACCAACATGCAAGACTCTGTCAGCTGCTTCTCTAGAAGTCACACTGTGATTACTCAGCCAACTACTGGTACAGATCTCTATGCCATGCTGCTCTTTACTGGCATCTCTCTACTCCACTGCAGTTTCGTCTTCTGCTTCAACTCCCACTTAGCACCCTACAAAAGCAGAGAACACTGCATTATGCTCCACATGCTACTGATAGCATACTCCATCAACCTGGGAACCACAGCCACTCTTTGCTCAAATCCCGGTTTCTTTAGGTGCAGCCATCAGAACCCATGCTCCACCATGATATCCCATTCAAAATCTCCAGCAACCACTACAGAACATTGGTTGGAGGATATTAGAAGGTGGACAAATAAATTTAAAACTGTAAAATCATAAACAAAATTAACTAAATACACCCCACAAACTACTTGGAGCTCAAATGTAGTTATTTTGCTATCACAGGAAATTGTCCAAGGTTTAACTTATGTATCAGACATGTCTTTAGTAATCACAAAGTCGTGTCAGAATGTGTTATAAACCTTCAAAATGCAATAGTATGTTTGTTTTGCAGCAGCTGTGAAGCAGTATACCATTCCAATTCCTTTCCCAGAAATAAGGCTCTTTGAACAAGCAAATTATAGGGTTCTTTCATCATTGTATCATGGGTCGCTTACCAGTATTACATATCTTAAAAGAAACAATTGTTAAAACAGTCATCAAAGTCTGACTGAAATTCTGACAGTTTCAATAATTCAGCAGATTTCCATTATCATTTACAAAGGCTGTGATTCACTATCAAGTGTTAGAGAATGAAGAAAGGATTAAATTATTTTAAAACACCCCACGATTTTGGAAAGGATATAGAAGTCCTCATGCTTTACAGCATGAGATAAGGAAAAAATATGCCTGCTGATAGGTTATTTAATAACTAAAGAATTTTTTTTTACATCATCTTCTGAAGTATCTAGGTACTATTGGTGGCAAAACGCCAGACTAGATTGACCACTGTCTTTTCTGGTAGAGGTATTACTATATTTTTTATTATAATGTTTGAGTATCTCAAACATACATAAATTGTGCGCAGCTGCAATTTACAATCCTGCAGATTGGTTGTGAGTCAAAGTTTGCTTAATTTAAGGTATACAATTTACAATATTACCTCATTTTGTTTCTAATTTCTCCTAAGCAGACAGACAAGGTTTGTTTGAATAGTCGCTACCATCTGGCTAGTCTTTCTGAGTCATATTTGGAATTCCAGCTTTGAAGAGATTTGGTTTGATGTGGCAGCTGCATGTCGAAGAGGAGATGTCATGCAAGCAGTTTGAGATGTGAATCTGGACAGAGAAACCTATTATTATATTGGTACTATTTCCTGCAGTCTTGGAAACATATAACTAATTTGAGCGAAAATTAGTTGAAATCAATCTCGGTACAATTCTGTGTTATGTGGAGTCTTTGTGCAGCAGCAATAAGCACCACAGGGTAGTCTAGCCATTCTAGCAGTTAAAGAGCAAGGGATAACTAGTGAGAGTTCAGTCTGTAGACTTCACTGTGAGGAAATATTGTGGCCTTAATTAGCCCCAGGGTTCACCAGCTTCCACTGTTGTCAGGTGAAGAATGTTGTGGCCATGCAAGCACTCTCAACCCGGCAGCCAGCACAAACTCAAAAAAGAGCAGTGCTAGTTGGCATAAATAGGGCAAATGAGACATGCACTGATTCAGCATGTTTCCCAAGCAGCCCAGAACCCAACCCTGACGGAAAGCTTCAGTTCCTATGTAGCTTGCCCTTCCCTGGGAGGGACAAAACCTTCTCAGAGCACTTCACTATAGGGAAGGACGAGTAATGAAAGCCTTATGTATGGACGTATTCAGTGGAGTCCTGTCTCTTCTATAGCTTGTGAACAACATTATGCCTGTAATTAAGACACTTTACTTCCTACCTGAATGTAGTGAATTGCATCTCTTCCATCACCCCTCTTTAGCCAGCAGGTAGCATGTAATAGTGATTAAACTCATTTGAGCTTGAGATGGACTTTTCTCTATTGTCAGCTTCTTAATATCATGCACATTCTATATCTTGTCTGCCTGCTATGGTCCTCTTATAACATGTTGATCTTGGTCTTTATTGGGGGGGGAAAGAACCTTTTTAACTGTTTGCCATTTGAATATGGACTATTTTTAACTAAAAGTATACACATGTACATTGGTGCAAATAATTTCAAGGGTGTTCATAAAGTACTATATCCTATTCTACACACCTGTTTTATTGTTTCTACTCTTACAATAAAAGGCACCTTCTCCCTTTCCGGAGAGCATGATGAACTGCGTTCACTCTCCCTTTTTAGTCCTTCAGGGCAAATTATGAAACTATTTTCTGTGCTCCAAATATAAGGACATCCCAATCATTTCCACCTGTGCTTTCTCAGAATCTGAGTGGCTCAGCTAGTCTTTCACATTGAAAGCATAGATGTGTCAGTACCTAGAACACTCTTTTAACTTGCAGTTATTTCATAGCACAGTTGGTGTTTGAGGTCTGGGATTGTGCAAATTGGCGGCTGCCCAAATTCAAATCTTTACTTTTTCCTCTCATGCACTCCCATTGAGGTTTATGCATTTCAGTGTTTCTGCTGGAGGGCGAGTATAACTCAGCAACTGATTCTGCCACCCTTAACTCTTGCTGAGTATTTCCTGGCTCCGTAAGAGGTCCAAAGAGGGTGGAAGGTATAAATTAACATGAGTCAAGAGGACAGAATAGGACCCTCAGTTATTCAAACTGAATTTCCTTTCTCTTCACAGGAAAAGACTCTGGCTTCCAGGATCAGACCTGTGTTCCTCTTCAATCATGTACATGAGTGAGTGCAATTTATGGGACAAGGATTTGGTATACTTATTAGATCATGGGACTGGAGAAAAAAAATCCTTGGTTTTATTCCCAGTCCTGCCCCTTACTTACTGATGTGGAGCATATCAATTAATCTTTTTCCTCATGGTTATTTGCTGAACATACTGGGCTCATTAGTGGTAATTAATGATAATGTTTATAAAAGATTTTTAGGTCCCCAGGCGAAAGGTCTAGAAAAGTATACAATAACATTAGTATTTCAGTCAGTCATTTAATTTTTATCCATGGAAATATTTTGGCATGGGAAAAACGTTCTATCTGAGCTAGCATTTGGACAAATGAATGTATTTGAGCACACACCCAGACTTTGACACCCTCACCTTTTGGATTTCCATTAAGTCAGAATATGATTAATTACAAAGGCTGTACGAAAGTTGTGATTGATTTTATTTGGTTCAAAAGTTGTGGACACAATTAAAGGTGTGGGCTCATGCTGAAGTTGCAGTTCAAAGCATTCAGCCTACCTTCTAAAGCAGGGCAGCAACAGAGAAGAGACACCATGTGTCCCACTTAGCTCTTGAAGGCAAACATGGCAGAGAGGGGCAGTTGAGCCAAATTGAATGACAGTACAATCCTGTGTGCCAGCTCAATGCCACTCACTCAAATTTGGGCTGACCATCCCTATGTGATAGAGGAAGAGCCAGGTCGAAATTGAATGAGTGATGTTGCAAGCTGATACAGGTTTCAACAGCACTCAAATTTGTGACAACCATAAAAAATTTGTGAGTTAAGTTTTCATTTCTGAAACAAAATTGCTGCCCCTGATTTATAGCATTATTAATTACTGTATTAGTGCCATGAAGCAGAATTAATACATGTTAAATTCCATGGATCAGATTAGAAAAGGCCCGTCTATAATTTGCTTGGTTTGAGGGAAGCAACCAGCTCATGCAAAATGGAGCTGGTTTCCATGTCAATGTCCCACCCACACTCTCTTGCACTGGATGCCTACTGGGAGAAGGAGAGGCCATGGTGGGAGTGAGGAGGGTGATGCATGAACGGACTCTGTTACTGCCCATTTTTAAATCAAGATTGGATGTTTGTTCTAAAAGATACACTTTAGGAATTGTTCTGGGAAAGTTCTATGGCCTACCGAACGTCAGACAAAATAATCACAATGATCCCTTCCTGCCTTGTATCTACAAATTTATGGTGGGGGTGGGACAGAAATAATCATTTTCAAGGCTGCTTTAATTTATACCAGAGCCAGGGCTGGTGAGCCAGATGGGCTCACAGAAAGTGAGCTCCTTGATGACCACTACCTGCACTGAGCAGACTTTTTTGCTACAAAGGAGGATTAAGCCTCATGTATGCAATATGGGTGTAGCTGTGTTGATCCCAGGATATTAGAGACACAAGATGGGGGAGGTAATGTCTTTTATTGGACCAATTTCTGTTGGTGAGAGAGACAAGCTTTTGAGCTGAACAGAGCTCTTCTTCAGGTCTGGGAAACATACTTAAACTGGAACAAGGTGGAACAGATTGTTTAGCATAAGGCGTTAACAAAAAAATGTATCAAGGGACCATTTGAGGTGAAGTGGCCCCCTTGAAATATATGTTAACTACTTATGCTAAACAATCTGTTTCCCAGACCTGAAGAAGACCTCTGTGTAAGCTTGAAAGCTTGTGTCTCTCATCAGCAAAAGTTGGTCCGGTAAAAAATATTACCTCACCCACCTAGTATCCCCAATAAGCCTCATACTAATACAGGTTTTTTTCTACTTTGCTTTCTTCCCTGGTAAAGATGGACCTGGTTTTTTGTTTTTTTGTTTTTTTTCCCCACAAAATTTGGAAAGCTTAGTGAGAGAAGACAAGAGTTTTACTGGTCACTTTGATTACTCTTCCATGACCATTTACATAAGTAAGCTGTTTTGCATATCTGAGTGTTCTGTGTAAACATGGAGTTTGCACTGACATGCTAAATTCTGCAAAGTCAGTATTAGGAGGATGTGGTTTAAAAAGAATATTCATACTATGAGACCAATCTTGCACAATAGGAACCATGGCATTTTGTGTGTTTGAGAGAGATTGTGAGATAATGTGAAGAATAGCCTATTTTAAGAAGAAACTTTTACATTTCTGCTTCTAGGATGAACAGTTCCTGAGAAAATGCAGTAAGGGCAAACCTCAAACGATTTAGAGGTTTGACCTGGAAAAGCATTCAAAGTTTTGGTGTTTGTTAGAAACTTATTCACATCTCTCTCAGGCTACATGAGCCCAGGTGAAGATGAGTGCTTGGCGTTCTCTGTGGAATTAACGATTTTTTTCAGATCAAACAAAAAAATCAGACAATTTTTTTTTCTTGAGCAGAGAAAACAGCAAAGGTAACCTACCACAATCTGCTGGAGATAAAGTTCAAAGGCAACACTTCTTGTCTCTTTCCTGTGTTCGGGATAGAGGGCAAAGACCCAGGGAGAGACAGTCTCATTCTAATTACACATTGGTATGAATTGGCAGTAATTTAACTTACACTGTTTTACATTTGTGGAGGTAAACTCAATCATATTAGATCCCAGAGATGCTAATCATCCATTGATCCTATAGAGCCATTTGGGTGGCCAGAGGAATAAGTGGGTTTAAAAACAGGATGAATTGATGTGCAGTAATGTAGATGTGTATCAACATTCTCCACTGAGTGGCTTACAGAAGATAAGTTATAAAATAAGCTATTACTACACTTATGGGAAATTATCCTTGAGTTCATGTAGATAAATGCTGTTTGTTAGTGTGAATCTGTTGGGCTTTATACCCCCACCTTGCACATGTCTAGAATGGATGATTGTACTGTCCGTATATTCAAACATGGATTAATTATACTGGTAAAAGGGGAATTAGTTAGAGTGTAGATATCAAATATTACAAAATAAACAAAAGGAAAAGAATGAAAGTCCTTTTTTCCCCCCCTTCTATATTGGTGTAAACAAGCCCGGAGCTAAGCTGTGAACTATTTGCCTGATAAAGATATATTTACAAATGATATAGGAGCTTGCTGATAGGTGAGTTTAGGACAGGTTACAAATTAAGTGTCTCTACCTGCTGTTAGGGAGTGGAATGAAATGACAGAGCTCAGTTTAATGAGTAAAGGAAACACAGACTCTTCAGCTATTTTTTGGAAATCCAGTTCCTTGGCAAATGAAACACTCATTTATACAAGAAATATGAACTGTATTGGAACAAAAGATTTTACTTCAGTCAGGAAATATTTTTAAATGTTTGAGCATTCTTTTACATGGGATAAGATTGCATTTTGATCTTTTCATTCTCTATTTTCTTTTTTTAAATTACAAAACACAACTCATTAGTATTCCAACCCACTATAGTTTCCCTAGCACTATACTTTGTGGCTTTTCAATACAAATCATTCACCTCTATCTTAGAGTCTAACATTGGTACAAATCTTCCTTTAAAATGAAAATTAGCCTGATCTTTTGAATAAACCATAAGTAGAGAGTATTTCTTAAAATTCTCACAGGAATTCACTGAAAGAGTAAAAGTGAGTAGCTCAGTTAGAAAATCTTCTTTTGGTCCAATTTCAAAGGAAGTTTGATATGTGAAAAATAAAATAATTATCTGTTTTATAAGTCCATGCTAGAAATGTCTGTTCTGAGCCCTGCATAATCTAAGAGCAAAAGGATGGCTAGACTGGGTCAGACCATTCGTCCATCTAGCCCAGTATCCTGTCTTCCAACAGTGGCAGATGCCAGATGCTTCAGGGGGAGTGAACAAAACAAGGTAATTTATGAAGTCATCTATCCCCTTTTATCTAGTCCCAGCTTCGAGCAGTCAGAGATTTAGGGAGACATGAAGTATGGGGTTGAATCCCTGACCACCTTGGCTAGCAGTAGTTGATGGACCTATCCTCCATGAATTTGTCTAATTTTTTCTTTACTCCTGTTTATAGTTTTGGTCTTCACAACATCCCCTGGCGACAAGTTCCACAGGTTAAGTATGTGTTATGTAAAGAAGTGCTTCCTTTCGTTTGTTTTTAAACCTGCTGCCTGTTAGTTTCATTGAGTGACTCCTGGTTCATGTGTTATGTGAAAAGGTAAATAAACTTCCTTATTCACTTTTCTCCATACCCTTCATGAGTTTATAGACCTCTGATATTCCTATTAATCATCTTTTTTTCTAAAATGAATAGTCCCAGTCTTTTTTAATCTCCTCTCATATAGAACCTGTTCCATACCTCTAATTTTTTTTGCCCTTCTTTGTGCCTTTTCCAGTGTTCTTTTTTTTTGTTTTTTTTTTTTGAGATGGGACAGCCAGAACTGCATGCAGTATTCAAAGTGTGGGTGTACCAAGAATTTCTAAAGTGGCATTATGATATTTTCTGTCTTATTATCTATCTCTTTCCTGATGGTTCCTAACATTCTGTTAGCTTTTTTGACAGAGACTGCACACTGAGCAGATGTTTTCAGACAAATATCGATGATGAGTCCAAGAGCTTTCTTGAGTGGTAACAGCTAATTTAGATCCCATCACTTTTTTTAATGTAGAGATGGGATTATTTTTATAATTTGCAGTACATTGCATTAAAAGACATTGAACTTCATCTGCTGTTTTCTTGCCCGGTAATCCAGTTTAGTGAGATCCCTTTGTAACTCTTCATAGTCAGCTTTGGACTTAAAAACCTTGAATAATTTTTTGTCTGCAAACTTTGCTCTTTACCCCTTTTTCCAGATATTGATGACTATGGTGAACAGCACTGGTCCCAGAACAGATCCTGAAGGGATCCTGCTATTTACCTCTCTCTTCTGTGAAAACTGACTGTTTATTCCTATCTTTGTTTCCTATCCTTTAACCAGTTAGTGATCCATCCCTCTTATCTCATGGCTGCTTAGTTTCCTTAAGAGGCATTGGTGGGGGATCTTTTCAAAGGTTTTCTGAAAGTCCAGGTACACTGTATCAACTGGATCACCCTTGTCCATGTGCTTGTGACACCCTCAGAGAATTCTAATAGATTGAGGCATGATTTCCCCTTATAAAAGCTGTTATTTCTTTTCCAACATAGCATGTTCATCTATGTGTCCGATAACTTATAACTCATTTCACTTAGAGATGTCTGGGCAGTTACGAATTTTATCAATTTTGACATAGTTTTCTCTTTGATGTTGAATAAAAACATCCTTTTGTCCAGTATGTGAAAACAACAATGAGCTACACATGGATGGCACTCTACAGAAGTTCTGTGTAGAAAGGGCTCACACACTGGGCCCCATATAGTTGAATTTTCTGATCTGTCATTAAAATGTAACGCTTTATCTAGCTAATCCTTTAAATCAAAATTCTTATGAGGAAATGAATAAAATGGATTGAGGATAATCTTGGTCAGTAGTCTTGCACTTGTCAAAATAGTTCTCCCAATATTTATGGAGCAAAACTGTTTTATAATTCAGCATGCTTCAACTTTGACCATGATCCTGCAGTTGCATCTGGGTACATGGATCCATGCAGGCTGTGTGGGCAGATACCTTCACCTGCACAGAGCCTCCTGAATGCAGCTGTAGGATTGGGGCCTTGGGTAGAGTCTCTGTTTGTGCAGCGGAGGTTGGATTTGGGTTTCACAAATTCTCTGCTTCCCTTGCTGAGGTTTAAGGTTCTCTCTTCTGGCTGAAGTAGTGGTCTGTGGACACAGAACACAGCAAGGTTGCAGAGAAGGTCATCAGAGTGAGGATTTGGCCCAATTACAAAATGTCAGCCAGTCCTTGCCCTTCAAACCCTATTGGATTGAATAAAGACAGGAGCCTTGGCACCGAGGGTCTCAAGTCCATAGGTGCAAAGTATGACAATGTGGAGAATACATCTGTCAACTTATTAATTTGTTTCTTTTGTCAAATATCATTTTATGGTTAGAATCTCGGCTTTGCCTCAGGAACAGACTATGGCTGAGAAGCTGAAACAAGGCCATAAAGGGGCCATCAACATTGAATAGCCCTTCTGTGGTGGATTTGCTACCAGCAGAGCCATGGGTTTTTTTTTTGTCTTTTTGTTTTTTGTTTTTAATGACCCTCTTCAGAACAGACCACGCCACTGGACGCTGCCAAGACAAGTTGTCTTAGAACCAGGTGGGTCCAGTACAGCCCACTGGTGACCAGCCATCACCGGAACTCAGCAAGACTGGAGCACTGAGCACTCACAATTCCAACTTGCACCAATAGAAACTGCAGATGCTCAGAACCTTTGGAAACAAGTTCCCATGTAAATATGATGAAACTGCTTACATCGGTTTTGGGGAAAAACCCAACTTACAGTGCAAAAGTGACTGACTTATTTATGGTCACTTTTATAGTAATGGCCTAAGTAGCATTTACAACATAGAACTCATACCAGCATCAGTAATTATAAGTTCCAGTCCCCACTTAGCATGTAAACATTACTTCTCCTGCTCATCAGCAGATGATACTTGCAGGTACTGAGTAGAGAATAGATTCCTATGATTGCAGTGGAGAATATAAATAATAGCTTGGGTCTTTTGTAATTCTTCTCTGGTTGGATGCAAAGTCCATTGAAAAGTCTTTTCATTCACTTCAGCGGGCTTTGGATCAGGTCCTGAAAGAGGTGTAGCACTATAAAAATATAGACTAGTACAATATTAAAGGCTAGTAGGGATATTTGGTCAAGTGTGTATCAAAGCTAGATGACCAAAAATTGAGGCAGACAATAATAGAGACCATATCTGAAATTTTGGGCCTACAATCCTTTCATCTTTGTTTGTTTTCGTTTCTAGTTTAAAACTAATTTACCAGTGTGGGCATGCATATCTATATAAATCAGACATTTCATTCTCATCAATGCATGCTTCCAAAGATTTCATGGGCATAGAAGAGGAGCAGCTGCCTAGAAATTTAATACTTGAAGTTTAAAGGACTTTTAATCCTTAAATATAGGTTTTGCTTCTTGTACAGAGTTTCTTGTATAGTGCTTTGCATATAGTATTTCTGAAATACTTGAGAGCTGTAAGATTAAGGTCCACGAATCACTTGGGGGGGGGGCGGTGTGTGTGTGTGTGCGCGCCTACATAATGCATATGTATAATGTTGGTCTCTGCCCAGTCCACAGAGGGTCTATATCTGTTACAGTCCTAGTTATAGATGTGAGGTCTTTAGCTCAGGCTGTACAGCTGTAAGTTTTCAGTTCTGTAGATTCCTGATTCAATCCCCAGTATGTCATCCAATCTGACAGCTGTCATACCTGTATTTAATTATATTAGCTATTAGAACTTGTCTTTCTAATTAGAAAGATATACACATAGAAGCAGATTCTACAACTGCTAATGTCTATATGATAAATTACATTCAGCATGCACCTGTTCTTATTTCATTGCCAGGCTGCCAATCAGTCTATCTAACATGGGATAACAAACCACCATTTTGTGTTTATTTCCCCCTCAAACGCAGAATTTCATTCCTCACCCCTACCACCATTCAAAAAATATATTGGCCTGAAGTGCATGATGAATCATACGTAGTACCGAACTAAGGTTTAAGTTCCAATATATCTTCATTTCCCCCGAAGAGCTACACAAGAGAGATTTACAGAATTGGAAAAGAAATCTTGCCAACAACACTTGTTTCTATCACGGGAAACTCTGGAGAGATGAGACTTTAACATCTCAACACTATGCTGCACAGAAAAGCTCTTTTTGGTCATTTTTAGAGAATGAAATAGAATAGTTATATATCTTTTTCTCCTGCTGTACAGTTGGGATGATGGTAATTAAAAGCCCCTGGCTCTACAAATGAAAGCATATGAAAAAATACCAATCAAAAGGTTTTATTAGCACTCAACTAGAATGATCTTCAAAATTTATTGATTTTTTTTTCTCACTCATTGGTAATGTGATCATCTCAAATTCATGCTGATAAAACTTTACTGCTATACTGTTCTGGTTACAGAGGGGAACGAAAGTGGTGATAATTATATACAAACAAAGGTAGAAGTTGATAGTAATGACTATAAATTGGTAGTTAAGAAATGCAGGCAATTAAGGGAAACTAAAAGTATTAATGAAAAACCATTAGCCAGTAATGTTAAGGCCAATAAAAAGGATTATTTTTAACATGTTAGGAACAAAAGAAAGCTTAGCAATAATATGTGTCCAATACTAGAGAAGGATGATAGAATTGTCAATAATACAGAAAATATAGTACTTGTCAGAAAGTATATACTTTATTTGGAAAGAAGATGGATGATATAGACATAGATTATATGGCTAACAGGGACCAGTCTGACCTGCATAGGACTTCCTTGAATTAATTGGTCTTTGAGCTAATGTATATCTCTTAGAAAAATGTTTAATCTTAATTTTTCAACTTGCCAGGGATAGAGAATTCACTATAACACTTTGCAAATTGTTCCAATGGTTAATTACATTCACTGTTAAAAGCTAGCCCTTTTTCTTTTTTGGGGGGGGTCTGAATTTGTCAGCCCATTTACCCTTTCAAAACGTTGGCACAACATTAGCTTTCTTCCAGTCTTCTGGAATTTCCCCAGTATTCCAAGACTTACTGAAAATTAACATTAACAGTCAAGTGAGCTCCTAAGATAGCTCTTTTAAAGCTCTTGGATGTAAATTATCCAGTTCTGCTGAATTAAAAAGGTCAAATACCCAACAAAAATATGTATTGAACTCTTTGGACTTTTCTGCATTATTATTGACAGTTCTATCTAGTAATGGACCAATACTGTTCTTAGGCTTCTTTTTGCTCCTAATATACTTAATAAACTCCTTCTTTATTGTCTTTCATTCTGCTGGCCATAGATTTCTCCTGAGTACTTTAGCTTCTTTTATCAATTTTCCACAATTCCTAACTTGAAATTTATATTAATTGCTATAATCTTTCCTTTGCTTCATCTATTAAATCACAAGTATGTATATTTTATTGCTGATTTCACATCTTCTCTAATACTTTTGTTGTTTTTCTTAACCAGTGTAGCCACCTTCCTCATTTGTGGCTTTTTGAGCATCTAGTAAAATGTTCTTAAACAATGCCCAGTTATCATTTACACACAATTGTTTAAATTCTCTCCTTCAATTGATTTAGCTCATTGTTTACATCTTTTTTTAAACTGGCCCTTTTAAAGTTCAAAGTATATATATTCCTGGTGTGGACTTTATCTATTTGCCCATAATGAATACAATCAAGTCACAATCACTTGTATCTAAACTATCACGATTTTTGAGTTCTGTGATCAATTTCTCTTTTTTGGTCAAGATAAGCTTAAATGTAGAACTCTCCTGTGTTGGATGCAACACACTTTCAGCTGGGAAATCATCAGCTATAATATTTAGTATTCTGAGGACATTTTAGTACCGGCAGTATGAGACCTTCAGCCTATGTTCATATTTTCAAATTGCAAGTATTTTAACTTTAACACTTTAACAGTACCTAGACAGGATGTCAAACGGCAACTACTAAATGTAATCATTTTTATAAATAAATAGGAGAAATCTGCAGGACCAGAAAATTTAGACTTACTAGCTTTAAAAGAATTGGCTTAGGAGCACTCTAAGCCATTTATGGTAATTTCTTAGAACAGTGGGGAAGTTTCAAGGACTGGTAAATGGCTAATGCTGCAGTCTAATGCCTTAGTTCTTAAGATGTTCTCAGAATCCTTAGTACAGTTAACATAGTATATGTGGTGTTGTGTGGCCAGACAATATCTTTTTTCTGTAAAGATTAAATTTCTCCAAATCTTCTCAGCTTCTATATACTTTTGATGTCTTTTTACTGATTAAATTGTCTTTGGTGCAATAAGGAGTTTGATTCCCAATGAGAAACTAAAAAAAAATGGAATAGGGGAAGCACATGTAAGCCTTTCTATGCAGCACATGAGACTTTAAAGACATGAAGGGAAGCTAGGAGATATTGTGAAATGATTTAATAAAATTACATCTAATAACCAGTGCATTTTAGTTAGATATGCTTCACAGCTTAGCATATTTTAAACGGTGATTTTTCCTTTTTAGAGATCACTTCAGTTGAATTTCAGTATTACTTTTATTTAATTCACTTTTAATGCAATCCGTAAAGGTGTTGAGGATTGACTTGACAGGCACTGCAACTGGAAAATAAATTTTAGAGTAATATTCAACTGTTAATATATATATTTAATGTTCTTTTGTCAAATATTGTATATAGTAGATTGTACGATCACTTTCTTTATCATGCAATCTGACAGAAAATAAAAAGCTTAAGCATGATCAAGGCAGCCTAAATCATAATCTGTAAAGTAGATACGGTTAGCTCATAAATAGTTGAATGAAGATCATTTAGATCTTCAAGAATAAACAGAACATTTGAGAACAGCAATCAGAAACTCCGGTGAGAAAGAAAATAGCTCAGTTAATTTCTCTGAAGAAAACAGAAATGGTGTAGGAGATTGAAAGGAGCTCAATAAAATGATAAATAACCAGTCGTGACCTGTTGACTTCTGGCTTTACTTTTCGTGTTGCGTATAAACCTTTTCCTTGCATCATGAAAACAACAGATTCTGCTTTAGCCATGATGTAATCAACTAAATGACATGACTGAAAATGTTGAGAACTCATACTTAGAAGTTGGATTAGCTGTTTGCATTTTGACCTTTTTTTCTGAGGACTATAAAGAAGACTTTTCAAACTGGAAATCTTGTTTCTGATAACAGATGGCATTTTCCATTGTGGAACAACTCCTTCAAGGAGCAAATCCTTGTGAATATTAGCAAAGTAAAAGAAAAATATAAAATCCTACTGGCTTGAAAATTGCACAAAAATTTCAAGGTGGAGTTAAGGAAAAAGACATCACAACACCTTTGGTAAACTTCTGCAAAACATTTTACAAATAAAGGATATTTGCATTGTGTTTGTGCACTGAATGAGAATATGAATCAATGCATATAAAACGGGAAATATTTCCTTTTATGTTTTCCTTTTTTCCTTATTTAAGATTTAGATTTCAGTTTAGTACATCAGTTCAGCTATTGCTGAAGTCTGGGTATGCAAAATTCCCTAGAAAGGCATGCACGAAATAGACAACTTACTTTCTGGAGTTTTTTAATTTAATATTATTCACATGTAAGGCCTGATTTTTTTTTGATTTACATAAAGGTCCTGTCACAGAACTTGGACAATATAAAAGAGCATTAAAGTGAGGTGAAAATTAAATTTACACTCACTTGAAAAAAATGCTTTTATATTGTCAGAATGACCTTAAAAAAAGGCCTTATGAAACAAAGAAAAAAGCTCAGAGACTTTGCCATGCTTCATATACAAGAAATGTGGCCGGAACCCCAGTGTACCTTCTCAGTAGGAGTACTTTCTAATGTCTGAATAACCTAATGCTAACGTCTTTACCCTCTTTGATCACTGATACTCTAACCCAAGAGAATTTGGAAGCATCTCATACCTGGAAGTTCCTTCTCTTAGGTAAATAGTTTGAGTGATTAGGAATTATAATGTCTCTTGGATACAATGAACATCATTTGAACCTGATGAAATTGGACATGTGTGTGAAGATGCTGGTTTTCAAAACAAAAAGCACACTTTGTAATTCTGAACAATTTTTCAACCCTATTATCTTAATTTATTAACACCACTACACTTTCAGGTTCTGCTGGGGAGGCAGAAGTGCCAGCATAGTGTTGGAAAGGCTATTTTTCATGTTTCTGGCCAGAAAAAATAAGTGGTCTTATGCAATTCTTAGCCAATAGTTTAAGACTGAAGAGGAATAGTAAACATTTTGGGTGTTTATGAACAAAGAATATATTACTAGAGAAATTCTCCAGTCTCCATCTTGCATTCCTAAATCTTTATTCTGAATAAGCAAAAGTCATACCACCTGAGCATGGTCAGTAATAACTTGGGATTTCTAAAATGGTGCCCTGGTGAAGAGCCAAGTATGGGTGTGTGGATCAGCTGAATCACAACTCTGTGCAAATGACAACAGTGAGCATGTGCAAGATTGGTAGTTACTGAGCATGTGCAGTAAGGGGTGACAGGTCTGTTAGCTGAGGAGCTGGCGGGTCAGAACCCATTCATATCAGCCCCAATTTGGTTTAAAGGTCTAAGCTGTCAATCAGAATTCTGAGGTAATGGTTAAGACTGATCATGTGTGAGTGAGGTAATCGCTTCTAAGAATAGCACGGTATATAAACAGATAGCTACAATGTAGAATAAAAGGTCAGCTGCCACCAACAGTTTTGGAGTCTGGAGTCTGCGTCTGAGAGAGAGAGGCGTTCGGAAAGTGCTGGGAAGCCAGGAAGAGAAGACAAAGAAAAACTGCTGCAGAAAGTGAAGAAAACTAGAGTGGAGCGGACTTGACTGACAAAGAATAGCAGCAGTAGCAGTGTGTTTTTGTTTGATGTTTCCTTAAAAAAACAAACGAACAATAGACTTATAGAGTAAGTTTAATATTCTTTTAATTATAGTTTAGTATTAGGATAGGATATAGGGTTAGTGCATGTGTGTTGATATGAATGCATAAAATTCTGTTATTAATTGCAATATATCTGTGTAAACTTTAAAGTTCTTTAAAATCCACTGTCTGCAATTTGTTGCAAACTGGCCACTTGCAACAAATTGCTTCGCTTAGAATCGTTAAACTACATGCTATTGTAGTTTTATGTAGTTAAAGAGCACTCAGGGATTGTATCTCAGTGATTTTGTGCTTTATTAAGGATTTTTAGATCATATTGTAGTAGGGACTGTTAGTTAAATCAATAAAAAGATATTTTGTTTTGGAAAGAATACTGCATGTGTCAATTACTTTTCAGAAGGTTATATCCATGTCCTTCAGTGCTTCCTTAAGGGCCCAGGAAACTTTTACCTCAGGAAGAACAGATTAATGGGGCAATAGGCAGGTGGTTATAGCAACATCAGAAAATTCATTTTGGGGTAATAAATGGAGCTTTGAAGGTTCACCTATTGTTCAGTAAAACCTCCAAAGCAAGTCAGTCATTTCCAGCCCAGAATCTTAGCATTATTTTTAAGTCTGGACACATTTGTGACACAATGTTTTTTACATTATTTTTTTTAATGTTCAGTATTTCTTCTCACTGGCTAGAGAAATCAGCACATACAACAGCAAACTAGTCTGAGATCTTCCTATTCCCAATTGTCTATTCTGCTGAGAGAGAGAGAGAGAATTGATTTTTACCACTTGAAAACCATTCTGCATTTACAAACTAGTCTAGTCTACTAACTGCAATGCTATTAGAACTTACCTTTTCTCCCGAATCCCAGTGACGACAAGGATTTAAAGGCAGCACCATCAGTGGAGCTCCACAAAGGGACTTGAGTGCCTAAATGTTCACTGTAAAAATCCACTGTGTCTACATTTCTGCCTATACACATAATGTCTCACACTTGGTGCTGGAATGCTGATCTCACAAGGGTTGTATTAACTTGGATGGAATGAAGGGCTTGAACAATTAAAGGTATTAACATGATCCTGAAACTGTTCAGCAATAAATATTACTAAACAAGATTCAGAGTTTAGTACCATGACTGCCAATTATTACACTATCACCTAAGACCCACCCTCTCTCTCTCCTACTTATGCCTACCTGACTGGAGCTGTACAAAATCTAAGTAGAGAAGGCAAAGGTGATGGCTGTGTGTCCTTTTTCAGTTCTCACCAAGGATGTGGGAGACCTGGGTTGAATTCCTTGTTTTGCATAAGCAGGATAGAAATATTTTGTCTGGAGAGTAACCAAGTCACTGAGCCATGGGATATTTTGATATGGGTGTCTCTCTCTCCAGATGAAGCTGTTCCATTTTGGGTAAATAACTAAATAGTCATTGAAGCAGTCAGACTGGAGTCTGGTCTCCTAGGTGAATATGCTAAACCCAGGTTATAGCATCATACTAATTCTCTTTCTCTGAGAGAAAGTTTCTATCCAATGTGGAACAGCTTCAATGTAGAGATACAAGATCATACAGATCTTAAATCTTGTGACAGACAATACAAATATAAAATAAACACACAAAATAAGATCCACAAAAACATGTGTATTAGTCAGTTTAGGGAATGGGGAAAATAGATATTTTCTTAAAATTTTGCAGTGGAAGTTTCTCTAATAGTGTTTCCCTTATGCAGCACTATTAATCATCTCAGTGAATTACTTTTTTGGGGGTAAAAGAAACCTTACCGTGTGCACCTTGATCATAGCACAAGCTGCTGCCTTCTAGGTTTAATTAGATTTTGTTTTTCTTTTCCAAATTGTGTGTGTGTGTGTGTGTGTGTGTGTGTAAAATTATGTAAAACAAATATGTGCTAATTTTTTCTTATGTTTCTTCCATCTCGGCATGCCCAAGTCTCCAGAGCATTTTGTATATGGAATTGTAAAGGGAAAAGAAATCTATTGCTATTGACAAAACTTTTTACATGAAATGTTGCAGCCTACAAAAGCCTCTTTTATTCTACACATATCCTCTAAGGAATGAAATGCAAATGCATTAGAAAGAAACCCAGTTCTTTTGAGAGAGAAACCGATGCAGCTTGTCATAACACTTTTCTAACTAGTGACTTAAAATAATGAGCTAACTGTGATTTTGCAGTGCTCCAGCTCGTTTGTTTGTTTTTTGTGTTTTAAAAAGGAAGCAGAAGACATACAGTAAATAGGAAAAGATTTAAATGGTTTTAAAATGTTTGATTGAAAAAACTAGCAAATTGGAACTGTAACCTAGTCAGTCTAGCTTTGACTCTTTTATTACTGCAGTGTAATATGGTTTATAATTTGAATTTGGGAAGTTCGAACCACCCAGCCATGGCTGGTTGTAACAGTACTAAATTAAACACAGAAACAACTTCTCCACAGTGTAGTGATGACCAATGCTTTATATATATGGAATTCATTGTCCTTTCTTAAGTCAGGTGCTCTCTCTCATTGAGGACTAGAATATGACAACATGAGAACATGCCAATTTCTTTTATTGGTCTTGTTCTTATTTTATGTGTTTCTTAAGGAAATTATTAAACCTTTTTTTCCTTGAAAAATGATAACAGCATTTTAAAATTCAGGACACCCTTTTTCACCATTAGAACCACACATGGACACTTTATTCAGTTCATCCGGATTTTTGTGCAAAATCCAATAAAAGAATATGAGCCACTGATTTCACTGGGCCAAATTCACTTTTATTATCACTCCATTGATTTCAGTAGGCAGGAGCATCCTTCTTCTTTTGGCTTATGTGGCTTTGCATCATGGACAAGTTTGGTTCAATGGGATTTGTATGGCTAAATCCCCTAGTCAGGCTGAAAACTTCAAGACTATCTTTTTTCTGTCTGAGAGGAGTGTTCTTAGTGAGTTTCATGTTCTAAGGACACTTCTGGATCTCTTGTCCTATTACTCCTGAAGTCTCAAATAGATGTCGTGTCCAGAAGTGCCTTTTTTCAATCTATGCTTTATGTGATGATTACAACTATTTCTCTCCAAACTGGAATTTAGCACTGTCATCCATGCCTTTGTGACCTACAGATTAGAGAATACTATAACAAACACTTGATGACTACTTGACATTTACAGATGGTGCCAAATCCAGTAGCCTTCTTACTGCATGGTATTAGTCACATGAAGAATATTACACCAGTGCTCCCAAAATTGCTCTAACTCTCTCTTCACTTTTGGGAGCATCACAAAAACAGCTATACTGAGTCAGACTAATGGTCTATCTAGGCCAGTATCCTGTCTTTCAACAGTGGCCAATGACAGGTGAACCTTAAATGCTCCATCCTCTGATGCCCATTCCCACCTTCTGGCAAACAGAGCCTAAGGCCACTTCAGAGCACGGTTCTGCATCCCTGCCCGTCCTGGCTAATAGCCATTGATGAAATTGTCCTCCATGAAATAATCTAGTTCTTTTTTGAATTCTGTTATAGTCTTGGCCATCACAACATCCTCTGGCAAAGGGTTCTAAAGGTTGACTGTGTGTTGTGTGAAGAAATACTTCCTTTTATTCATTTTAAACCTGCTGCCTATTCATGTCGTTTGGTGACCCCCCTATTTCTTGTGTTATGAGAAGGAATAAATAACAGTTCATTTACTTTCTTCACACCTGTCATGATTTTATGGACCTCTATCATATTTCCCCTTAGTCGATTTTTTTTCCCAGCTGAAAAAGCCTAGTCTTATTAGTCTCGCCACATATGGAAGCAGTTCCATACCCATAATCAATTTTGTTGTCCTTTTCTGTACCTTTTCCGATTCCGATTGAGGAGACCAGATCTGCATGCAGCGTTCAAGGTGTGGGTGTACCATGGATTTATAAAGCGGCAACATGATATTTTCTATCTTTTTATCTATCTCTTTTCTAATGAGTCATAACATTTTGTTAACTTTTTTGACTGCCGCTGCACATTAATGTTGGATGTTTTAAGAGAACTATCCACAGTGACTCCAAGATCATTTTCTTGAGTGGTAACATAATTTAGACTCTCATTTTATATGTATAGTAAGGTAACACTGAATTTCATCTACATTTTGTTGCTCTATATCACCCAGTTTTGTGAGATCCCTTTGTAACTCTTCTCAGTCTTCTTTGGACTTAACTATCTTGAGTAGTTTTGTATCATCTGCAAATTTTGCCACTTCACTGTTTTCCCCTTCTTCCAGATCATTTATAAATATATTAAACAATACTTGCCCCAGTACAAGTTCCTGGGGGACTCCATTTATCTCTCTCCATTCTGAAAATTGATGATTTGTTCCTTATCTCCAGATATTGTTAATAGTGCTAAATGAATCCCTATAAGTATGTGGTTTAAGACCCAGCTACATAGGACACCACCTTTCTCTTTGTTCAAGAGTTGAGTTCAAACCACATTGATCTCTATGTTTGAATGTCTGAGGACTGTTGACAGGAAATACTTAATGGAGGGCTCTCAAATTTTGAATTGTCTATACCATTTGTCTTAACCTGAATCTTATGATCTTCATGGTATTGTGAAAGGCTACATGCTTATTTAACATGCATAGTTATTCATGATTTTCACTAATTAAGTGATGCTGAGATGTATTTTTGTTGATGACCACATTATCAGTGATAGAACATCAAAAATTGATTTTGAGGTAGGATGATTATGGTGATGAGCTTCTTTATCAAGAACAGAAATGGTGAGCAGTGTCCCAGGTATAAATGAATTGGGAGCTATGGAACTAAAAGACAGCACACTATGAATGGAACATTCATGTTGTTTTGTTTTATGTATTGATGTATGTACTTTTCATATTTAGTTTTGGAAACCAATCCCAGCCTGGCCTCTGTTGGGCATTGGGCATTTCTGGTGAGCAAAGGAATGACCTGTCTGATTAACTAAATATGTTATATTTGGCAGTTGCCCATGGGTAACTTTCAATTTGTTAGTTTTGTAACATTTGCAGATACCATTAGAGTGAGTTGCCAGAATAAAAATGTTTGCACATGCTTCTGAAAAGTGTCTGAGAACAAATAGCGATCTCTCTAATATGCCTTTCATATAAATTTACCAATATGCTTCATGGATTCCACAAAGAACTAGCAAGTGAGTATTTAATTAAAGGACATGTATCTTTTGTTATAGACTAAACCATTGCCTTTGATTTCCTATTAATGATGTAGTGCAAACAATTGTATGTTCATTGTTTTGTAGTTTCCATAGTTTGATCAAAAAAGCAAATGCACTCTCCTCACTATCACCATTTCAGTGTTTTGACTAGATATAAATGTAGAAAGCCAAAAAGACATCTGTGAAAGTTATCATGTGGTGGTTGGGAAGCATCATTTATGAGAAGGCTTATGTTTTCTTATGTCTCAAGAGTACTAATATGCAGTGTTGTCATAGCTGTGTCAGTCCCAGGATACCAGAGACACAACGTGGGCGAGGTAGTATCTTTTATTGGACTAACATCTGTTAGTGATAGAGACCAGCTTTCAAGCTACACAAAGCTCTTCCTCAAGTCTGGGAAAACTACTAAGAATGTTGCAGCTAAATACAAGATTGAAATAATAGGTTAGCATAAGTATTTGGCACATGTTCTAATGATCTTTAAAATGAAGTGACCTCTAACACTCCCATCGTCATAGGACAAAAAGAAAGGTTAGTGGGCTACAGATTGTTGTAGTAAGCCATAAATCTAGTGTCTTTGATAAGACCATGATTTTTAGCATCTTCATCTTTTGAAAGTATTGTGCAGGTTTCCTTTGAGGATGAGGACTAATAAATTAGATATAGAGTGATCACTTAATTAAAAGGGTTCACCCACAGGTTATGTGGTGTGTTTCATCTTTTGTTGTATTCTTGTGTGAATTCATTCGAGAGCACAGTGATTTTCTAGTTTCACCCACATAGTTGTTGTTGGGGCATTTAGTGCACTGGATGAGGTTCAGCCCATGTTGTTATAGGCCAATGTAGGTTTCTTGGATCTTGAAAGGTGTGTTGGGAGGGATGGGAGGTGTTGATCATTGTAGCAGTGGATATATGTCTTCAGGTTTTGAATCTGTTGTTTTGGCACAGTCTGATGCAACTTTTATTTGGCATGTCCTGGTCTGTGGGTAGCTTGCTTCTCATGATAAGGTTGGAGAGGCTGGGGAGTTGTGTGAAGGCTGGAAGAGAGGGGGTCAGGAAAGATTTCTTTCAGGATGGGGTTCCATCGAGTGTGGGTTGTAGTTGTTTGATACTCTGAATGGGTTCCACTGTGGAGTGGTAAGTGACAGCTCGGGGTGTGAGGTCAGAGGGCACTTTATTTCTGTTTTGAAACAGGTTCTCTTGGGGTATTTGGCTTTTTAAATTTATTATTTTATATTTGGCTATATTGAATTAGGTTCTCTCTCTCTGTAACCCACTAACCTCTCTTTTTGTCCTATGACTACAGGGTTGTTAAAGACCTGTTTACTTTGGGTGGTCCCTTTAGAATATGTACTGACTACTTATGCAAAATTATTTGTTTGTTTTTGTATTTAGCTGTGGCACGCTTAGTACTTTTCCCGGACCTGAAGAAGAGCTCTGTGTAGCTCAAAGCTTGTTTCTCTCACTAACAGAAGTTGGTCCAATAAAAGATATTACCTCACCCACCTTGTCTCTTGATAGTACTAGATAAGGCCTTACATTCCTTAAGATGTTAGTACTTTGGCCTTATGTGGAAATAATATATATTTTCAATATTTAAAGCATCTTTACAAAATTCTACTCACCCATGTGCCTGGGGCAAATAATTCTTTATGGTGAACAAATAAAATTACCTTTTTGTGCCATTATTTTTTATTTTAATGGTGAAACTGGAAAATTAATATCTATGCAGGTAAATTGTTATGACTATTTTATAAAGCTAAATTAAAGTAATTGTAATAATTACTTCTCCACACAAATATCATCCAATTTATACCTCCCTTTGGTACTTAATGCATTTCCTTTCTCTTCTCAAGGTGGTCGTATTTGCTTAATATCAGTGTAGTTCATTCACTCCAAAGAAGAGTGCACAGTTAGGCCCTGATCCCACAAAGCACTTGAAGTCAGTGAGACTGCTGATGACCTTAGTGTTAAGTGCTTATATGCTTTGCTGGAGCAGGACAATAAGGTACCACAAAGTGTATACAGTAATTAGGTCTGGCACACATTCCTTTTGTGTTTCCCAATGCAACAAATCACTGACAGAATGGGTGCTTCTTGATGTAAATCATAGCTATCACAAATGTCAGGCCCTCAGCCTCTTCCTTTCCTAATGTGTGTGTCCAGGGGATAAGGGGAAAATTGATAATGTAGACAAATTCTATAAAGCAGAGGGTCTTTTTTATTTGATTTCATAACTTATTTATTGATTTGGTTACAGAGGATGCTCCCTCCTCTTTTGCACTAAGTGTAAAACATATCTTCATTCTAACAACTTTCTGCTTTATGCCGGTATGCCAAGTCCAGATCCACTGTGTTAGTTTTTGAATGAGATGTTCATTATGCAGTTAATATCCTACGTTAAAAATTTCTGCTGAGTAAAAAATGATCCATATAGCCATATAAATGGGGTGTGGGTATGGGTGTGTATATATATATAAGGAAGGATCACATTGTTTATATGTCGGTTGGAAAAAAGACAACTTTCATCTTCCAATAAATTTTAGCTTCCTTGCTCTTTATGCAGAATATAGCCTCTATCCCCCTATAAATAAATAACAGTACTATCAGAGCATAAGTTTTAGGTTTAATGTGGATTTGCTTTTTTACCATGGAAGTGCATTTCTCTAAAGTGTAAATAACCAATTTATTTTAATACTCTTATTGCTAATTTCATCATGAGGAAGCTAGATTGCATTATTGGTCCAAAGGGTTAACAGCCAAATGATTGTCTTGGCTCTGAAGAAGAGCTCTGTGTAACTTGAAAGCTTCTCTTTCATCAAGACAAGTTGGTCCAATAAAAGATATTACTTCATCCATGCCATCTCTGTCCTGACTAATAAGTATCATATTTGCAGGACCCAGACTTTTTTCTCAGACATCTTGTTTCATTCCATCTTAATTAAAAAAAAAAAAGAAGCAGCAAAATTTTTTTCTATTTATTCTACATCTCTTTTAGTTTGATTTGAATTACAGAATAAAAACATATTTTGGATTATATGTGCTTGGAGCCACTGGCACATAACTGATACTTATATTTGATTCCGTTTGATATTAATATGAAGAAAAATGTGGTATACATACATTTCATAGAAATTCCATGACTTGCTAGGATATGTAGTGTCCTTTGTATCAGAGAAGAAATAGAACTTTATTTTAACTAATATTAACAGTATATTTACTGAGGACACTACACAGAGAGAGAACCTGTAGGTCTTGCTGGCTCCTTAACTCTGAGATTAACTGTGCTGCTTCGGGTTGCTACGCTGGGTCTCCCACAGCTCTAGTCTGAACTAAGCAGTCTTGGAAGGGTCTACTGACTACACTAAGCTCAATTCATTCCCACCGGACTCCCACTTTGTTCCTCCAGTCCCACTGGAGAACAAATTGCACTCTCCTAAGCAAGTGTGGTCAGCTGTGGTTATTCATCTCTGAGAGCAAATAGGTGATGTTTGCACCACCATGCTCTTGTAGGTTGTTAGCAAAGAGAGAAAGCTTTACTTCCAAATTAGGACTCTAGAAAAACTTTGCTGGAGAAGGCTGCCTGGGAGACGTGCTGATTTAATTCAACCCCTTGTGACCCTGCCTGTGTCACCTCCTAGCTGATGCCACTGGTTTCTTGTGGAGAATTGGGAGTTGAATTCATCATACTCTACTACAGCACCCTGATATGTGGATTTTCAACAGAAAATGGTATATCCTAGGGCTAAATGAAGTCCAAAATCTTTATCTATATAGACTAGTTCTGTGCTCGAGCTATAACACACATTTTATCCCTTGTCTGATCCTAGTTACTCAAGCCTCTTCATGGTAGAGGCTATCTTTCATTATTAGAGCTGGGGAAAAAATTTTGACCAAAATATTTTTTTGGTTAAAAAAAAATGTATATTTGGTGGTACTGAAATTTTCCATGAATTCATGTTTATTTTGCAGATTTATTTCTGTAAAAATACAAAATTAAAAATATCCTAAAAACTCCAAATAAATCAAAACGTTAAATTTTGACATTTTTAAAATGAAATGTTTCAGTTCCTAATTTCAAAACATCTTTTAATTTTATTTGAAAATGTTTAAAAATGTAAAAATAAGTTCAAAATTGAAATAGAACATTTCATGTCAAGTTGCTTGAAATACGTTTGTTTCTTCTGTCCTCCTGATCTGTTGAAAATTTGTTAAAAATATATGTATTTTTGGTTAAATCCCCAAAAAATGTTTTCCTAGAATTGTTAGTGAATGGGAAAAATCTATTCAATTCTATTCATGTAGTTGTCTGTTACCTAGCAGAATGGGTGCCCAATCTTGTTTGGTGCACCAATCAAGGTCCTATTGCAATACAAATAAATAACAATATACATACACATGTAAATAAATATATAAAAGAATTTAAAAAAAAATCCAGCAGCTACCACAAATTGGTATTTTGAGGTACCATCATCATTTCCTATTCCTATCTCAGATATCTGTGAGTAGTAGCTCCTGGCAAAGGTGGACCTATTAATGATGACCACTGCATGCTGATTTTATCATCAGGAAAGGGCTATATGATACAGTGCTGGTGCTTACTGTAGTTATACTGTATAAATTACTGTAAGTTATTTTTTAAAATATTACCAGAAAAAATTGAAAAGAGGGCAAGGTTGTTCAGCAAGTGCATTATGCAGTTTTATATCCTAGTGGAACCCATCCCAATTGAAGTACTTCTGACAGAATTTATTAGTAGTAAATAATCTTTATGGATTGTCTGATGAATGCTTGCTCTTTCCTATACCGGCAATTTTTCTTTGGAGGATAAGCAGAAAAGAGTGTACAAGTTTTGCATTATCTGTAAAACGTTAGTCATAAACAGCTTATTCATTAATGTGCAGCTTGTAGTTAATCACTTTTGTACTGATCAGTAGGTGTCAATCGAAACACTTAGAATTACTGCAGTGGTAATTGCAGCCAACAGAGGCTATTCATAGACATTACTTATCTGGCCAGTCAATGAGATATAACTGTTGGTCACTGAAGTGAAAAACCCCCCCAAAAACCCTCACAATAAAGCTTTTTTAATTATTTTTATTTTTAAAGAACTCTCTGGCCTCTAGGTGACACTGTGTACTAAATACTGTACTCTGTCACTGAGCCAGAAACACAATTCCATCATTTTTCCCTTGTAATTAATAGCAGTTGATCTCTATTCACAGGTATATTAGTAGAATAAACATCAATAATCCTGACTGAAGCAAACGGAAGAACTTTAACACTGATGGAAAAAATAAAAGGTCCTAAAGTTAAAAGCTAAGTCCACTCTGAGACATGGCAGATCATTGTAACTGGAGTGTTTATTTATAGCTGCAGCAACAAGCCTGAGAGTACAATATTTCATGCTTTGGTTGACATTTCCCCACAATGTCTGGGACTGAAGCTAGAGCTAAGGTCTCAGAGCATTTCCACTTAAGTGATGTTTACACCCTATAACTTGGCTGCAAAAATTCATTCCAAGCCAAAACCTGGAATTCTAAAGTAAAGCCTATGTGCAAATATTTAAAACTTATTTAAAAAACAAAACAGTTTGATCAGTATTTTTAGATAGAAGATGGGGGGAAAATACTGAAAAAACATCTAGATTTTGGAAGGTTAGTGAATCAAAAACATCTTTAAAAAAGTATATGGACTTTGAGTCTGTTTCCCCATAAGAACTAAGATGTTTCTCTGCTGCATTACAAATGAGGTTAGGTAATGCAATATACTGTTAAGAGTGTTTCCTCATGTACTTTGTACTTCTATCTGGCGGATAGTGATGGATTTCAGGGGCCGACATTTGTTACCGCCATTAGTGAGTAAACTCCTGGGACAACAATCCACTACTTGAGAGGAGTGCTTACACCTTCTAATATCAGTGGCATAATAAGAAGAGATACAACCAGTCCAGTCATTTGTGGTAACCCTCACTAGAGAGTAATTGTAGTTCTGGCTGAGAGCATTGTGAGATGAGCAGAGTGGCGATAAGGAAAACAAAGAGAAGAAATTTTCCTGAACCTAAAAAATATAGGCAATGATTATTGCATTAATATGTGATATAGGATTGGTTTATAAAATGTAGTGTTATGAAGTATCAGCTTATCAGAAGGAAAATGAAAGCCTTCAAAACTCTCTGAAAACCCATATTTAGGATTTAGTTTAATTTATTATATAAGGCAATAGCTAAAGCTATAGCTAGTTATATCTCATATACATCTCCAAGACTCTCATGTAATGAAGTCATTAGAATCCCAGATCTAAACATACCTGAATGTTTGGAGGGTTGGGAAATGAAGCATTTAGATATCTAGCTTAGATCTAGATCCAAATCTCATATCGGACCCCTTTCTCCATAATGCAGCAAACTGACATCCCTGGTTCAAACACTACTGAACTCTGGGGTGAGAGAATCATGCTCAGATACTGCATAGATCAAAACCTCGGCACATAGATAGGAATCCAGTTGTTAGGTGTAAGTGTTGTTATGCTTGTATTTTATTTAATTATTTGTATTTTAACTCAGTGAAATAAACTGAATCCCAAAATGTCTCTTCTCCCTCCCCACCAAAATAGATGGTTAGCTATTTTAAGATAAAAATTGCTTAGCTATTTTAAAATATATAGTAAGACAATATAGAATTTGGTACAGGACAGCTTATATATGTATTAGATCTGTCACAATATCTTACAAATGCGAGTCTGTGGCAGGCTTCATAATGGATTCTGACTCAGAGATGATTTGGTGGCTGATGAGTCACACACCGATTCTGACTCCAAAATGACTGAATTACTGATCTTTTCTTTTCCAATGTGACTTTAATGAGAAAAATGAAGCAGGGAGTTTTTGGACAGATAGAAAGTAATATGAAAACTTTGTTAAAATATATTGTTGAAACAGGTAAGGGAATGCTTGACAGGTGGGAAAATGTGAACATATACAAATCGGCAGGTCCAGTTGACGTACATCCTGCAGTGTTAAGTCCATTAAGTAATGAACATCCCAAACCATTGTCAAATATATTTTAAAAGTCACAGAGAAGTAGGAAGGTACCACAAGGTTTAAAAGGGGGAAACATATAATGATGATTTCAAACAAGGAAAGGAGAATGGCTGTGACATTCACTGTCTAGTAATTTTACTTTCAGTTCCTGGAAAAACAAGGGAACAAATATTAGCAGAAAAATCTGTAAACATCTGCAAGATAACAGAGCCTGGAGCAGTAAGTAAAATAGGTTTAAAAAGAATTAACTGGCCAGATAAAATTCACTGGTTGTTGGCTAAAATTAAATAAAAATTGTCTTAAAAAGGGAAATCACTAAGTGTTATATATCTCAATTTTTAGGAAACCTTTGATACAGTCTCATGAAATCTTAATAACAAAATTAATTATATCAGCTCTGACATAAACATTAGCATCTGTTCTCATGGCCTTCATTTAGTCAATGAGATTGCCCTAGTTGAATATAGAAAACAAAGGGTAAAGGTAATGTATGAAGTTGGAAGAGATGTCTAGTAGGTTCTACAAGGACTTGTTTTTTTTTTGTTATCTTTTCAATGGTCACAAAGAGGAAGAAACCTCCAATTCAATGGAATGTATGAATGATACTAAATTGAGAGGTAGGACAAATATCTCTGAGTACAAAGATAATAAAAAAGGACTTAGAAAAATTAGAAACATGGGCAGGAAATAACAAAATGAGATTCATCTTTGAAAAATGCAAGCTGATACATCTGCAGGGGAAATAATACAATGGCAATGGAAGACAGAAACTTGGGAAATAATGCTGGATGGATTTGGGTTTCATAATGGACAGTACATGACTTTGCAAAATAAAAGATAAAATACTCCAGAGTAACTTCGGGAGCCATATGTCATAATGTAGGAAATTAAGTCTCTATCTCTACAGGTCTATGAAGCATTTCAAGAATCACTGTTAATTTGAAAGTAGTAAACTGAGCTATTTATTTTCTGACAGTAAATAGTAAGTCCTGATGATTTTTAATTCCATCATATTTTTTAAAGGAATTTCCTGCTACTCTGTTGATTTATAAGGAACTTCTGAGCACAGGAATGTGGGTGAGCCTGAGAAAAACACTATCAAACATGTCCCTTTCTTCACTGTTTTCTAATCATGATATCTCTTCAGTTTCAGTTTTAACTCTTCTGCTGTATTACTGTTAGCAATTTTTTTCAAGTATTAAGATGGCTAGAACTTCATCCAGTCATTCATCAAATGGTTCTGGCCCTGGCATGCCACTGCCCTTTCCATTTTGGCCCCCTGTACTGGTCTTTGCAGAGAGTCTCTTCTGCTGTGCTTAGGGACCCTGGAGACATTCCACCATTGTCCTCCAGGGCCCAGTGTGAAGCATAAGTGGTGTCTTGTGCTCCACTTACTCTCCACCCCATGGACGAATTTCAGCCTTAACGTATTATAAAGAATAATTGATTCCGCTTGTAATGCCCTTGGATGAAGAATGCAGAGAGGAAAAACGTGCAACTGGAGACATGAAGTTACAGAAGCAGCAGTCTCAGAGCAGCTTCATTGGTGCCTTTCCAATTGAGATTGGGAAAGATTCTGACCCCAATAAAAAAGACATTGGCATACCCATTGGCTTGATATTTCAGAGTATGTGCACATAATACCTAAAGAAAGACTCAACCCCATGTTGCAGTCTTAGCTAGAGCTTGTCAGGAAATTTTTGACATGTGGCTTTTTCTTTGAAAAATGCCAATTTGTCGAATACAGACATGTTTGAAAAATAGGGTGAGATCTGATGAATTTCCCTTAAAAAGTGGGGAAAAAATTAAGAAAAAAGTTTCAAAATTGTCAAAATGTTCAAGGTTAAACAAAAATTTTGGCTTAAGCTACTTAGACTGAATTTTTTGAAAGGAAGGAAAAGACAGAAGATCAAAAACAAAAACTGATAGGAAACTATGAAGACAATTCTTTTTTGTTTTATTTTGTTTTTTTATTTATAAATATTTTCCAGATTTTAGCTTTTCATCCTGATTGAAATTGGGATAAAATTTCAAACTCTCTAAAGTATTCACGCGAATGTCAAGCCATTTCCCACCCAGCTCTACTCTTGGCTTTGCATCTTTTCCTAACTCTGTAATAAGTTAAACTACTTTAAAAGGTATTTATATTTCTTGTGGTGTGTTTTTACAGCTAACTACTTTTTCAGTGGTAGTCATAAATTTATAAAAGAATGTATTTTTATGCTGAGCTTGCTCAACTCCCTCTTTTATTGGGTTGTTAGCAATAAAACCTAACAATTGTATGTATAATCTGTTCTTTCACATTCTCATACTCACAAATTGAAAGTTGTGTCCTACATAAGTCATGTAGAGACAGCAAATGTCATTTAACACATTTTACACAGTGATATGGGGAAACAGACAGTTTTGCTTATGCTGTAAAATTCTGAGACCAAATGTGTTTGAAACCATTCTCATATACAATATTTAGAAATCTAATAGTTACTGTACATAAGTTTGAAAATCTGACCTGTTGTATCTGGGTTCTGTACTAAATCAATGTCGTTAGAGGGTTTTCATCTGTCATATGAAAAGCCCCTGACCTCTTCACAAATGAAAATGAAAGAGGGGGGATTGTCTTGTGGTTAACAACCAGGCCTGCAATTTAGGAGATTAGGGCTCAATGCTTGGCTGTGTCACAGACTTCCTGTGTATATTTTTGACAAGCCATTAAATCTTTTCATGGCTAAGTTTCCCATTTGAAAAATAGAGCTATTAATACTTCCTTCCCCCCCCACACACCTTTTTTCTGTCTTGTGGATTTGTCCCTACAACAAAGAATAGAGTGTAATCTTATGTGTAAATCAGAGTTGGTTGAAAAAGATTTTTCACAAATTATTAGTGAAAAAATTATGCTTATATGTCATCAAACACAAAAATTTCCATCAACTGCTATGTTAGCAGAACATCTAGAGCAAAGGGCCCCAATCTCAGGTGGAACGTCTAGGTGCTATTGTAATTCTAATTCTAATTTACGCCAACTATCGTATAGTTACCTTTGCTAACAACTTGTCATATTTCTGGCTTATTCCTGATTTTTTTTTCTGTCTTCACTGTGCTTCTGCTCCTATTCTCTTCAGTTTTCGAGGTTGCTCAGTCAGCAACAACCTAAATGAACTGCTTTCTATGGTATTCATAAAGGGCCTAGTCCACATAATATTTCATGAAGGCTCTCTCTACAGACCAAAGTTCTCTCTTTTGTCACTTGGATTGCTGGTGTTCCAAATCAGGAAACATACAAATCTTTATATCCCCTGCCCTTTGTCCACAATCCCTGTATTGTGTTGACAAAATCAATTCTGACTTGACAGGGAAATATGACACTCCACACCACACATCTTGCCTGCCAACTCATGTGTAATGATGCTACACCACTGTCCACATTCTATATATAGACCAATCCACCAACATATCAGTCAGCTTCTTGTTCATAAGTTTGTAAAAGCACAAAGGGACTAAACTAAGCTGATACATGCATTTCCTAACTTTCTGAGTGCTTGACTTTGCAACCTTTACTATTTTTCATCTAGGGTTTTGGTTTTTTTCAGTTTGTTTCTTAGAAAACCCAGTAGACTACATAAAAACTCCAGCAATTCCATCATGTGGAACCACATTGACACCTGCAGGGTTCAGCAGTAGGATTGGAACCTTTAGGTTGACTGTACAGATCTCTGCCTCTTGAACTAACAGAGAAACTGATAATCGTATCTGATTGGCCCACACAGAGCATGACTGGCTTCTAGAGGGACCATGAGGCATATGTATTGTCAGTGGGTTTCACAGATATTTGCTGATAGCAGAGGAATTTTGAGACAGGTATCTTGGGTTTCATTCCAGGTTCTGAGTGAGGTGTGCTGGAGTGGTTACAGATTCTTCCGCTCCTTCATCCACAATCCTGATCCATTTTCTGCCCCTAATCCAGTCTATCTGCTTTGGCTTCTCATTCCAGGCTCCCCTACTGTCTGCATGTCCAAGTCCCAACCCAAGACCTGCCTTTTCTCTATGTCCCAGTTCCCTCTCTTGGCCCCAAGTTCCCTGAATGAGCCCCCCAACTCCATGCACTTCATGCCAGTCTCTCCCACACCATCCATTTAGTCTCCATTTTTGTCAACCCCATATTCTCCAGCTCTTAACCCCTCTGTAGTCCTGTAAAAGTTGTTTGTTACTGCTCCTCCTAGCTGCCTGGGTGCCAGCAGGAGAGCATTGATAGCACAGCAGAGACAGTATCCCAGCTCTACGTTCCTGTGCCCAGCACCACAGAGGCCTCTGACCTTTGGAAGGAGAAATTGCAGGGAAATTCCCGATTAGCCTCCACAGCTTTGGGGTGGTGCCTACCAAGTGTAAATACAATTTTCAGGGAATTTAGACACTCTTAACATGTCTCTACTGAGCATGTGCAAGTGGAGTTTTTCAGAGGCGCAACACTTGGATGGATTTTCATGGGGCTAGCAGAAAGCACAGCCCTGATTTCAGGGTGACCCCCTGCACGCCTTCCTGCCAAATGTCAAGTCTCTGTTACGAAACATAGAGGTGCTACTAGAACTAAAAGATTGTTTTGCCCGTGTGAAACAATTCTTAAGATGTGTATTTTTTTCTATTCTTGTTTAGAGAAATAATGCCACGGTTTTAGCAGAAATTTTCAAAAACAATCGATCACACAAAACAAAACAAAGAAAAACAAAACACCCCACCTTCACCAAAATCTTCAGCCTAAGGCAGAAAATCTATATGGCAAATTTGAGCCAAAATGGTGACAGTTCAGCAATATTATAAACAACTGAAAACCGGGTCTAAGGGAAATTGTTGGTCAGCTTTAACTTTAGCTGTTGCTATCTATGTTCTGTGCTCCATTTTACATTCTCTACTTAGGTATATTCTGTGTACCAAACTGCCAAAGGACCTGGATACAGGAAGTGACTTAAGTGCATGCTGAACCCATAAGCATGCGAATGGTCCCACTGAAGATAAGATTTCTCGTATGCTTAAATACTTTGCTGGACTGAGTTCTACACAATTGTGTATTTTCCTCTAATATCTTCCTTATTGCAGCTATTGTCTAATACTACTTACTCTTTCTTTTTCCCATCCTTACTGTCCAGATTCTCTCTTTTTATTTATTAGATCTTGTCTATTTTTTATTTTTAAATAAATTTTTTAAAGATGTCGTTCTCAGTATCTGAATTCAAAGGATGAAATTGCATGCGTGGAGAAGCTTTCACCCTGACTCTAGTTACGGATAATTCTTAAGTGGCAGCATTTTGCCAGAGTCAGTTACAGTAGCTCATCTTTCCTAAAATATCTCCATTATTCTGGATTAATCCTAGGCACTTTATGAAAAGGACTTGGCAAGAAAGGGATAATTTTGAGATTACAAGCTGTTTTCCTTTTTCTCCAATAATTATCCTCTTCACCTTCGTTAGTATTTTCATGGTGCATGATTGAACATCTTTGTGAAGTGTAAATTTTCTGTGTGTGAACACTGTCAAACGAGAGAAGGCTATTCTAAAATGGATTAGGATCATTTTAGTACAGTTAGACTAGGAACTGTAATAATAGCCAGCGAAGAAACTTGTGAAGTGTAGTAACTGTTACTTCTGCTTCCAAGATGGGAGGTAAAAGTCATTTAAAAGGGTCATTTATAATTAACAAAATACAGTGTAAATTGCAATCAAGCATCTTGTTCAATCAAGAAATAATTATGATATGCCAGCCTGATTGAAAGCAGAATTTTTTCTGTTCTAGTTTTAAGTGATAAGCACATATAAATGCCAATAAAACTAGAACTGTCAGGGAGCGGTTTAACCTTCTAACGTAAGTTAGTGTCGAAATCAAGTTATCTTGCTGCTAACTATAATGCATACTGAAAAACAATGCACACAGATTATTTTTAAGTGAATAAATATGTATTTCTTTCAGAACATATTTGTTCAGAATGTATTTAAGCACTAACTGGGTGATCAGGAAACAGGTAAGTTAATACATGTCTTTAACATTGCTGCTGTAAACTCAGATGCTGTACAGTGAGGCACGAGAAACAAACAGAAGATGAAATCCTGGAGCTATCAAAATTACTGGCAAAACTCTCATTGACGTCAAGCGGCTCCTGATCTCTTTAACTTTATCTGGAATACATCACAAGACACTTCTGGTATGGTGATATGTGCGTGTTGTTTAATTTCTTGTAAAAAATCAGCCTTGACAACAAGTGCTCACCATTACGCAGCTGGGGCAGATGATCACAAAGCTTACATCGTGATAGCTTTGCTACCTGTATAAAGGACAGCAGAGGGATGGTACAAGGAGTATCACCCCAACTTGTGCACCCTGTGCAAAAGTCAGTCTCAGACATGGGCCTTGTGTTCAGAGGGGCAGCGAGACTGCTCTCTCGGTGTGCCTGTTGGTGCACATCACTCAAATGGATGGGACATGGCTAAAGATGCAGCAGGACAATGGCACTTCTGCTGTGGCACACAGGCCCACTGGTGCACTAGGGAAGCAGGCTTCACCATCCTGAGGTATAATTTCATCTGTTCACCAGGGAGTTTGAGGCAGGATTCTAGCTCAGGCACAGTGCCTCCCCAAGCTCCCTCTCCAGTCGTACATCTGTGCATGACCCCCAATGTGGACCAGTCATTAAATGGCATGGTTTGGCCCTAAATCTTTCATGACGTGGAAAAGCCAGTAGAAGTACAAGATTTGTACATGATGGACCAGAGTCTTCAGCTGTCATAACTCAGCACAGATCCATTGACGTCAGTGGAGATATGCCTCTTCATGCCAGCTTTTGGATAGACACATCAGTTAAGCAACATAAATACTTAAGAGAAACCTAAACGATATAACCCAGCATATACTAAAATCCTACATCCCACCTCTGAATACCAAGGTATTAAAAAGAAATAAAAATACTGTAGCATAAAGCTTTAGGTCGTGCTGTGGTCTGAGGATGGCATCACTATTCTCCTATCCTTCTACATTCTGCAAATATGGCTCATGAAGACAGACTGAAAGCTTTCCATTAGGATACTTGCAAATTAATTATATGGATTTGTTGTATTTGCTATCGGGCTGCTGGCTTTTACCTGCAGGAGGCAAGTAAAATAAATGTTCATGATATGTTTGTAACTTGTTACCAGTGCTATGACTTTAAGCAACTCTTATTAACATTCTATTAGATCAACAATTATCTATTAGCAAGGAGACAATTGATCGACTGCTCTAGACTGACATCAACATATCTCTTGCTGATAACCCAGTGCTGACTAAAACTGCAAAAGCCATTGACATCCTGTCAAATGGTAAAGTACCTTAGGCATATGCTATTCCAGCAGAAGACTGTAAGGCTATAGTCTTGCCCATGGCTTTGAAACGGACTGAATTTTTCCAGTCAATGTGGACTCAAGGAACTATATCTTAAGCATAAAGGATGCATCCATCGTTCACTTGTATAAGCGGAATGGTAACAGACAATCCTGCAACAACTATCAGAGCAACATCTTGTTGTCAACAGCTGGCAAAATTATCACCAGAGTTCTGCTGAATCATCTTGTGCTCTACATTGAACAAGTCAGATTTCAGGAAAGGTGATGGAACCACAGACATGGTGTTTGCAGCTCATCAACTTCAAGAGAAATTTCTGGAACAGAACTCCATCTGCATATGACTTTCATAGACATGACAAAAGCATTTAATAAAGTCAGTCGGAAGGGCCTTTGGAAGTTCATGGCAAAATTTGGTTGCCCAGAGAAATTCATCTCAATGGTTTGGCAATTCCATGATGGCATATTCACTTGTGTTGTGGATGATGGTGAGTTCCTAAACCATTCTCAGTCACCAATGGAGTCAAGCAGGGCTGTGTGTTGACCCCGACCCTCTTCATTGTGATGTTTTCTGCCATGCTTGCAGATACCTTTCATGAATGTGACACTGGGATTAGCATCAGATACTGAACTGATGGCAATTTTTTTCAATCTGAGGAGACTACAGGCAAAGACAAAGGTACAGGAAGTGACTGTTCATGATATTCTGTTTGTTGATGACTCTTCCATCAATGCCAAATCTGAGTCTGATATGCAATGGAGTATATTATATTTCTCTTCAGCTTGTGACAGTTTTGATTTCACAATCAACATCAAGAAGACAGAAATGATGTACCAGTGTGTGCCAGGCAAGCCTTATATAAAACCTAATATCACAGTGAATAGCCAAATTCTCCAGGCAGTGGACATGTTCACTTACCTGAGCAGTAGATTGTCATAGGCAGTTCACATTGATGATTAAACCAATGCCAGAATTGCCAAAGCAAGAGTGGCCTTTGGCAGACTACATACAAATATATGAGTGTGTAGAGGCATTAGTCAACATATAAAGCTGAAGATCTACAAAGCCATTGTGTTGCCAACTTTGATGAATGCATGTGACACCTGGATGGTTAACAGACACCGTGTTATGAAGCTGAATCACTTTCACATGGGCTGTCTGAGGAAACTGATGAGGACAAGATTCAGAGACTGAGGTTCTCATCAGAACAGCTATTCCAAGCATCCATACTCTGCTGATGAGCTTACAGATGAGATGGGCAGGCCATGTCATCAGAATGTCAGGTGAGTGACTGCCAAAGAAGATCTTTTATGGTGAACTAAAGGAGGGAAAGTGCTGTCAAGGAGGCCAAAATAAATGTTTCAAAGACTCCCTCAAGTTATCCTTGAGGCATTTCCACATAGACCCAGAGTTTTGGGAAGATCTCTCTCAGGATCATTCTACCTGATAAAGTCTCATCCATACTGGAGCCACACTCTATGAGCAGAGGAGAACTACTGAGGCAGAGCAGAGGCACCAGCAGCAAAAATCTCATAACAGCAGCATGTCCACTGTTAATCAAGTAATCCATAGCAGCATCTTTTTTTTCAGTGTGCCACAGACAGTTCAAAGCTCAGATTGTCCTGATCAGCCACTCACGTGTTCACAGAGGCCAAACCAACCAGTGACGTCAAGGCCATCTTTGAACTCAAAGGATGAACAACAACAACTTGATACGAGTAGTATGACTTTAGGCAGCTTGCAGAGTTGCCCAAAATGCTTATGACCAAGATTCAAATGCTGCATCAGGATCTAAAATATATGGTTAATTAAACTTAAACTATCCATTGCACAGGAACTCATGTGCTAAAAAGAATAACCAATAAAGCATCATGGTCTGTGGATAAGACCCTAGACTGGGCTTTGAAATGTGGATGCTGCTCCAGGCTTTACCTGACCTGTTGTAAGACTTTTTGTGGAAGTCAATTCACCTCATTTCTGATCCCACCTGTTTGTCTTGCCCATTGAGGAGGTAAGCTCTTTAGGCAAGATACTGTACAAACACATGATGAGGGACAATGTCTATCACGGTGAGGCTCCAAAATTAAGCAGAGCTTCTAGATGCTTCTATAATAAAAATAATTAAATTAAGCTGCACACTTTGAACGCTGATAAACCAAGGACAAAAAAATCATAAAACCTATTTGTAACCCAGTGAATCTTAACTAGAGGCTGCTGTCACACCCAATATCAAATCTCTCATAAATTCTTATAAGACCTCATTATTGACTCTCATTCCACTGACTGTCTATGATAATGCTCCATCTGTTTCAAGATGTTGTGATTGACATTAGATTAACTCACTGCTACTGTTGTGCTCTCATTCAGATCAATACAAAATTAGGCATGTAGTTCAAAGTATGAAGAATGACTGACCAAATAATTAATTGTTAACGTAAATAGGGGCATGCTCATATCAACATCTGTTCTGTTCTTGCTACCATTTTTCATTTAAGAAAGAAGATTAGTTCCGAGTATTATGAGCTTTTCCAAATGAAAATACTTTAATGTAAAAAATCTACATTAATCAAACATTACTAGCCAACAAAGGCAGTTGTGAATACATCGTTCAACACTCCAAAAAGCTTCACTGTCTGCCTATCCCTTTCCAGATGTAATTTAAGATCCTTCTTCTCTATGAACCTCCAAGACATCATTAGTGTATTGGGTTCTTTAACTTAACAGGATCGGGATATGATTCTCAGATGCAGGGGAAGACCATTTCAGCTGTGCTTCAGCAGGTGTAGAATATTTTTACCACAAGAGACCAGAGTCTGACCCTGGCCACTCAGCTTTAAATGCAGTGAAGTAATCCCCATCCCTCTGATGAAGGATTCCTCCAGAAATGGCCTCTTCCCAGGACCAGCCCACTACTAGAGAAAAAGGAAGTAAAAGTCACAAAAGAATGAAGTCTGGGAAAAACAAAACACTTGAAAACCAGGAACAAAGCAGGCTGAGAAAAGATAGCTTGTAAGGGCACAATCATTACTGTATTTTATTTTGCTGTTTGGCACTTTAGCAAAGTGACAGCTGGCTAAGAAAAGCTTAAGATAGATATCTTACTCTGTAAGATTAACAATGTAGAGAACACTGTAGGTGCACAGAGCATCCAGAATTCATACGCAATGCTAGTCTACAATTGATCTGAGTCCCTCCTGTAGGGTGCTGTGCCCCCTCAGCGCTGATTTATGTAGGTAAGTATTATTATTGTCAAATTAGGGATAGATCAGAAAGGTTGTGGGGTACTGCACTGGAGACATTCTGCCTGGAGACAATAGAGGCAGGCAAAATACTGGAGAGCACCAGCAGGAGCAACAACTATTATACCCTTTTAAAAAGGTTCAGCATGACCTTATCTTGGGGCCTGATCAAAAAGAGTGCTGGAGTCCATAGGAGTCTTTCTACTGGAGTCAGTGGCTTCAGACACAAAAACAATCGTCAAATTTACATCTCAAAAGAAACCAACCAACCAAGTACAACATGGTGTTCAGGTTAAAATAATCTTCTAAAGCCATGTGAGCGCAACACAATTTTGCTTCTTTCTAGCTGAAATGTTCATTATTTAAATACATATCCCAGGTCATATTCATTGTATTTTATTGCGTATGCATAGTGGTCTATCGTGTGCTGAAAGAATGACACCCAACTTGAAAATTTAAAGCAGGGCATTCATGCTTCCAACTGCGAAAAGCTTCCTTTAGTTTGTATTGCATGTCTCCCAGCTAGAGTGGCAGCAAGCAACCTTTTGAAATAAGGAACAATAATAATTAAAAAGGAAGGAACCAAAAATATAAGGAATTCACTCCATCTGCATTTGGCCCTCATAATAATACATACCATGGTCATCTGTTTTTCAGATATAAAATCTTTTTATACAGTAATTTTGTTACTTGAGAAAACTTTCCCATATAATTCATAGAAACACAAACCATTTTACGTTTCAAGTACACAGTTTTTGTCATATTTCACCAACATTTTATCATGCAGAAATAACCCTTGCTTTTGGAATCATAGAAGATTAGAGTTGGAAGGGACCTCAGGAAGTCATCTAGTCCAACCCTCTACTTAAAGCAGGTCTAACCTCAGCTAAATCATCCCAGCCAGGACGTTACCAAGCCACAGCTTAAAACCTCTAAAGATGAAGATTCTACCACCTCCCTTGGTAATCCATTCAAGTGCTTTACCAACCTCCTAGTGAAAATTTTTTTCCTATGTCCAACCTAGACCTCCCCACCCCCACTGCAACTTGAAACCATTGCTCCTTCTTCTGTCATCTACTACCATTGAGAACAGCCGAGCTCCATCCTCTCTGGAACTCATTTTCAGGTAGTTAAAGGCTGCTATCAAATCCCCCCTCATTCTTCCCTTTTGCAAACTAAACAAGCCTACTTCCTTCAGCCTCTCCTCATATGTCATATGTTCCAGCCATTTAATTATTTTTCTTGCCCTCCACTGGACTCTCTCCAATTTGTCCACATCTTTTTGTAGTGGGGGGCCCAAAACTGGACACACAACTCCAAATGTGGCCTCACCAATGCCAAATAGAGAGGAATAATCACTTCCCTGAATCTGCTGGCAATGCTCCTACTAATGGAGTCCAACATCCCATTAGCCTTCTTGGCAACCAGGGCACACTGCTGACTCATATCCAGCTTCTTATCCACTGTAACCCCAAGGTCCTTTTCTTCAGAACTGCTGCTTAGCCCGTCGGTCCCCAGTCTGTAGTTGTGCATGGGATTCCTCTGTCCTTTATGCAGGACTCTGCACTTGTCCTTGTTTAACCTCATCAGATTTCTTTTGGCCCAATCCTCCAATTTGTTTAGGTCCTTCTCTATCCTATCCCTCCCTTCCAGGGTATCTACCACTCCCCCAGCTTAGTGTCATCTGCAGACTTGCTGAGGGTGCAATCTACCCCATTCTCCAGATCATTAATGAAGATGTTGAACAAAACCGGCCCCAGGACTGACCCCTGGGGCACGCCACTCACTACCAGCTGCCAGTTAAACATTGAGCCATTGATCACTACCCATTGAGCCCAATGTTCTAGCCAGCTCTCTATCCATTTTATAGTCCATTCATCCAGCCCATACTACTTTCACTTGCTGATAAGAATACTGTGGGAGACTATCAAATGCTTTGCTAAAGTCAAGGTATAACACGTCCATTGCTTTCCCCACATCCACGGAGCCAGTCACCTCTTCAAAGAAGGCAATCAGGTTGGTCAGGAATGACTTGCCTTTGGTGAATCCATGTTGACTATTCCTGATCACCTTCCTTTCTTTCAGGTGCCTTAAAATGGATTCCTTGAGGATGTGCTTCATGATTTTTCAGGGTTGAGGTGAGGCTGACCAGTCTGTAGTTTCCTGGATCCTCTTTCTTTCCTTTCTTGAAGATGGGCACTATATTTGCCTTTTTCCAGTCATCAGGGTCCTCCCCTAATTGCCACAAGCTTTCAAAGATAATAGCCAATGGTTCTGAAATCACATCAGCTAACTCCCTCAGCACCCTTAGATGCATTGCATCTGGCCCCATGGACTTATGTATGTCCAACCTTTCTAAATAGTCCTGAACCTGTTCCTTCAGCACTGAGGATCTTGATCTTGTCTGTTTTTGGATAAACGTTTCTTTTTCTAAGATTTCAGGTTGGATTTGAAAAAAATACAGGAGGGAGCCTATAGTTCAATGATGTTGACACATCAGCTTTGCAAGATTCTCTTTTGAACAAGTTTACATATAAACAAGGTTGTCCATTTATAGTAAGAGATCAAAAATATAGTCTGTGTGCAAATGATTGACAGCTGTATACTTCAGTGGATGATAAAGAAATGAATGGAACATGTTATATATGGAGGTAGAAGTGTGCTTGGGAGCATAAGACAAAACCTGAGTTTTATTGTGCTGTATCTGCAAACCAATCATAGGTCAGCAGAGGGCAATGTGATGAATCTACCATTTTGCTCTCTCCATTCTGGAGAGGAAGAGATTGCCAGAAGGGGAAGGTTTATAGGATGTTAGCAGAATTGTCAGAATACCAGGTACTAGAATTTAAAGGGTGCAATGAGCAGTTGCATCAACTCCAGAATCTGAACAAAGTTTAGTGTACACAGCATCCCAGTGACCCCACGGTGGGAAGGAGGGGCCATCCGTATAAACTGGGTTCAAACCCTTTAGTTTTATCTGTGCCAAAAGTAACACAGGAAACTAACTATTAACTGGACTTGTGAACTGGCCCATAAGAGGGATGGTGACTAGTGTGGTGAGCATGCAGAGAGGTCCTGGGCCTTGAGAGGGCAGCATGGTGTATGTGGCATTGATCTTTTCCTCCAGATGGTTAGGATAATGGGACCACAGAAGGAGTATCCAGGGCAGGTAGGACACTTGAGAGGAGCAGGGTCATGGAGGCATGATGTCTGGGGCCCTGGTAGGAGCACACACTGAAGGCAATTGGAGGATGGTATTTGGATCCACTAGGTTCTAGGTCTGAAATGCCTTTAACTGATGAGGCGCCTCTTCTAGTTACCTCAACCAAGGCACATTGGGTGTGCTACAGGGAACTGTGTCACAACAAGGTGTTTGGTGTCCCAGGATGCTGGAGAACCCACTAGCCTGGTAAACTGAAAGGCACAGGAGAGACTTTTGCTATGACAGAGAGGCTGTGATGAGAAGGGGTAAGACAGACATCTTTGCCAAGGATCAGATGATGGGGCTTTGAGCCATGCTGTAGATCATATTTCTTCCTTTAACATAAGCTCATTAAATTCACATGCCTAGTGATAATCTCAGAACTGGTAGTTTGTTTCTGTGCCCTTTTCTTTTCATGATTTTCTCTATCAAACATGTTTTTAACTAGCACAAGCATAAGATAAGATTCTTTCACCTTTTGTGACATAAGGCACCCGCAGCACAGTCAGAACAGCAGCCTCTACAAGGCTGTTAGTCAACCTACTGGAGTTGGTGGGAGTGGATGGAAAGGGGCAGGGGATTGATGGAGCTTTAGCTCTACCTTTTCTTTCCAAAACATTGGCCAGCACAGTTGAGACAGCCAAAAAGGAATAGAAGGCTGGCCTAGTGGTTAGGGCACTAGAAACATGCAAGATCTCTGTGCAGTTCCCTTCTCTGTCACAGACTTCCTCTGTGACCTTGGGCAAGTCACTTAGTCTTTCTGTGTCTTGTCCACCATCGGTGAAATTGAGATATTAGTGCTTCTCATAAGGTTATTGTGAGGATAAATACATCAAAGATTTTGAGGCACTCGTATGCTGCAATAATGGGAGCTAAAAAGCATTGTGATAGGAGGGAATTAGGATAGTGATTCATAATTCTCCCTTGGACTGCTCTTGGGATGGTGAAGCCTTTTTAAATTCAAAGTCTGCTTTTCAATTTGGAGTTACTGGAATTCCGTTGCTCAAAATCACAATGACTACAATATTATTTTTTAGCTTTACAATAATTGTGGCACATGTCAAAACAAACAAATTATCTGTGTGTCAGCATTTACCAACAGATGCCACCCGGTTATTGTTTACTGCACTTTAGGACTTGTCTACATGGTGCCTTGGGACTGCACCAGCTGGGGTTTAAATTCTAATGTGCATCAGCATGTCACACACTAACTGGCTCATGTAGACCCTGATGGTGTGCAATAAACATTCCCTAGTGATGTTGTTATAGTTTTTTTTCAAACAGTATTACAACCCCTTCTGATGTGATCTTTTGTTCCAGTACATTTTCATTGTTTTCCCTTTGAAAAATCTCTTACTCTCATATTTTTCCCACTCTCCCTAGTAAAAACTGAAGATGTTATTCTTTTTCCCAGCCAGATCTTCCTTTTCTGTTAAGCAACTTCCCCTAGCTGGTCTTCAGAAGACAAATAGTCTCTCACTACCCTCTTGCCCCTTACAGATGTCGTAAAATATTATATTACTAGCCTTTATTTCTTTTGCAACCCTCTTTTCATTCTCAAACTTGGCCATCTTTCATGCATTCCTTTAGTTTAATCTTATAAATATCCTGCCGTGGATTTACATCTTCTATGCACTTTTCTCTTCTTTGATCACTCCCTGTATTTTCTTGTTCATCTGTACTGTTTCCTTCCCCTATCCCTGCACCTATTTATATATTAATGGAGCTCATGTAATTAGAAACACTGCAATCTCCCTTTTGAGACTTTCCCATTTCCTTAGCATGATGCTTTCCATTCCCCTTGTTATTTTATGATCTGAATGTATTTTCTTTAGTTAAATGAACAGAGGTTTAAGCTGAAGTGGGCTCTAGCCTCTGGGTTTTTTGGCAAATATTCAAAGTTCTAGAGTTTGGGGTGTTTGCATTTAGAATTTTAGTTTATCCTATTATGTCTATAGCTGTAAAGTTTAGATACAAACCTTCCCAATGTTCATTAGTGTTCAGATCTGAGATTTTGATTCAGGCCCATCTATGAACTCAAGGTGTTTGATTCTCCTTTCACTTACACTGCTTTAAATCAATAGAATTTAAACTGGTGTAAAATTCATGAAAAGGAGAAGCGAATCAGATCCAAGATCTTTGACTTTCAATTTACAGAATATAAATTATTGATATTTTATCATCTGAATTATTGGCTTCAATTTTCAATTCTGGACATCATTCTCTCTTCTGGGATAGAGCACTTAGACATGGATCCTGCAGTGAGAAGACCCTGGCACCACTGAAAAGTCCCTCTGAAATCAAGACAGGAACTTCGTGAACCTTGAGGCCTATGCACAGAACATACATCTCAGTTGTTGGTTTTTTTTCAGCTGCCCTATCTCACTGCAAACCTGTTTAATTTATTCTCCACTTTCATGCCCAGTTCCTTTCCAGTGAAGGACTGCCTGAACAAAGCTCATTGCAGGACAGGGACCTTATGTAATATCTCACACTTAAAACAGGATAGTATAAACTATTCCTTTTGTTGTTATAAGCATGGAAAAAATCCATTTAAGCCTGGCTTTTCAGTGTGATGTGAGTTTTGCTGTATTCCATTAGTTGTTTTATGCAATGCATGCAATTCTTCCTGGCAGCTTAGCACTCTGAGACAATAATAATAAATGCCTTGGAAATTGTGACTGGATCTTAAGTCAAACTCAGTTCTGGTTTAGTTTTTTTTTTTTTCCCTTCACATTACTGCATAACTTGGCTGCCTGATAGCTTCCTATATACATGTTATTTCTTTTGAAAGAATAAATAACCAACAGGTTATGCTGAGCTATGGGGGCTATAAACATGGCCGATATTTTCAAAAGCGACTAGTGATTATGGATGCCTCAGATATGGGGTTCCCAGCTTGAGATGCCTTAAAGGGACTGAGCCTCTGCCCTGTGAAACTCATGCAATTTAAAGATTTCTCAAGTTGGGTGATCAAAACTTGAGCCAATCAAAATCATTAGTCACTTTTGGAAATCTTGGCATACCTTTTTCAGACTATCAAATTTGCCTCTAACGGACCTGTGCCCTGATAAACCTGAGATCTGGGTAAGATTCCTTCTAAATCTTAAATTACTGCTCTCAGCTAGGCCTTCTATATGTTTCACTGACCTTTAAATACAAGCTGATACCTTTAGATAGAAGTGATTCAACTGTAGTTTGCCAGAATTCACCTCCAAACAAAAATAACAATATGCCCACTGTCCAAATATGGGTGTTTAAAGATAAGATCCTAAATTTTGTTTTGGTAGCTGACTAAATAATGAAGCATGTATCCATGAAAAATGCATTTAATAGCTACTGAAAAGCAATTAATCAAAAATATTATTTGCCAAATACTATTGAAGCACTTAGCCATACAGCTGGTTGAATAACTAAAAAAAAATAAGTGGAGTAACCTAGTCAAAGAAAAATGCCAAAATTCATCAAATAATTTGCTTTGTCATTTGACCATCTTTAGTATTTAAGCACCCGAATTCAAAAGTTAGACCTAAGCCTACTTGCATTTCTATAGCATGCTTTGTTACAAAAAGTTTCAAAATTCTTTATAAGCTAAGACCAAATTCTGAAGGCATTACTTAATCTTTAGTCAATGTGACTGGGTGCATAAACCCTGCACTAGGAGGGAAGGGGTTAAAATGGTACTTTGGGCCCATACTACCCCATCTTGACCCATCTTAAAACTATGTTTGGCCTGGAGAAGGAGCTTAAAAGGAGAACAGAGCAGCTCAGGAGCAGGCAACTAGAGGATGTGAGCAGGCCTACACTTTTAGCTTCTTGGAAGGAGCACTTTGAGATGTCCAGCTAACTGGAATCTCTGATTATTTGGTCTCTTTCAGTCCTGCTGAGGAGAAAAGGACTCTAGACAATCAGAAATTCTGGGATTTACCTTTATTTATTTATTTGGGTTATTGTCTTTACTCTGCTCTTTTGTAGAAGGGGACGCTAGGATGCAATCCAGGGAGACAGTGGTATAGCACCTTTGGGTTGCAGACCTTTGCTACTTACCACAGGTCCCTGAATTGGAAACCACTGGAGAAGGTGGGCTCCGATTCCCCTACCAGTGTCTAGGCATGGCAGAAGGCAGAAAGCCTACCCCTGATCCAGCGGGATCTAGTGAAGAAAAGATGCTAGAGCCAGGAGGGTCAAGATCCTGATATCTCAGCTATGGGAAGGTCTGGGGAACCCCTTTCCTGACCATTAGCCAGACTCTTCTTATACCCCCCAAAAGGTCGACATTAAACATAAGACCTGGCTGGAGAGCTGAGTAACAAGAGAGATCAGTTTATTGCAGATTGGAGCATCTGTTCGCAGAGGGCATCAGGAAGGAAGAAGTGGAGAGGCTGCTAAATCCATGCCTTTGGGAATGAACTTTTCACAATCAGGTTAAATTCCATTTAATTAAATGAGATAAAAATTGAAAAAGACTAGAAATTATCTTTATGTGCAAATAAGAATTATGCAACCTTTGGGGAAGGTGTCTATTACACAAATGGCATAAAACGTATAGTCCAAGTGTGTGGGGGTGGCAGTGGCAGTGGGAGCAGTTTAGCAAAGAATAGGAAAAGGGGAGAAAATGGACTGGAAGTGGTAATTTTGAGTAAGGATTCCCTTAGCAATGGAATTTTTAATGTCCAGACAGAGTAGTCAAGATCTAAGTTTAAGGTTTCATTTATTAACTGAATTTATTTTGCAAAGTTCATGATTATTTTTACCCTTATGCCAAATCTGAGCTTCCACTTGCTTTAAAAAAATTACTTAGCTAAATTCTCAGGTTTACAAAGTTGATGGATTGGGGAGAAATCCGTCAAAGCCTCCAGCCCAGCATGAAATTACCATTAGTCAAAGGAAATGATAAGTGGCAAATTTATTTTTGTTTTAATTTTTAAATGCTAAACTGTTAGTTTGCAAGTTGTTTTTTCTTCTCTTTTCTTCTCACATATCGACATAGGACACGAGGTACTGCTAGGTAAGAACAGGCCAAACTAAAGGTAGCAGAAAAAGGTAGCTGGATGAGCAAGCAACTCAGAGAGGGGATTAGGAAAAAGCAGAA